>BTHU01000003.1:90950978-91550978 GCA_036184795.1 Tokudaia tokunoshimensis | reverse complement strand
GATAGTCACTCTATTGTCATCTCTTAGCTCTGTAGATTGAGGGAAAAAGAAATCTCTAAACTTGTACAAAACATGAGTCAAACAAATTTTTTAAGAAGTCATGGTTGCAATGTGCTATCAGAAAGCAAGCAGAGCCTGCTCAGAGTTCTAATAGAGGCCATCGATTATATTGATGACTTTGATATTAGTGATGGCCATCATGTGATACCAATTGTACAAAATAAGACATAAAAGATACACACAAAATATAAGACATAAGCAATATTAGACATTGAACTGATTCCAATTCTCCAGGCTGTCAGGAAGGCAAATATCCAAGACTTAATTGTATTCTCTCAGTGCTGGGCATCAAGCCTATGTAGGTCTACGAGTATTCTACCACTGAGCCATATCCCTATCCTACCAGGCATAATTTTAAAAAATAAATCTGTGCTTAGTGGCTTGAAGTCAATATAACTGGACAAATGGTCTTTTATATTCCATGATCATCACTGAAGCAGGGCCCCTTACAGAAACATTATCTTTATATCTTTTGGGGGCTTGCAGACCACATAACGACAAAGTAGAAAATTAGTCTGATTGACTTTGAATAACCTGCCAAACACACGGCCCTCTACCATTCTCAGGAGGCCCATGTAAGGAGGCTTGGTTTCCCTGCCCACTGTGAGTTGGGATCAAGTTTATGCAGGGCACAGAATGGTCCCTGGTTTAATATGAAGTAAGTCTCTTTTAAAGGCAACAGGTTCCTCAAAGGACCAACAAAATCATTGAGAGCTTTGGTGCTACAAACCATCAGGCACATTGTGTTGTCCATTCTTTACCTTTTCAAACCTTCAGCAGAAGTCCAGCGCGGTTGCCCTCCAGGAGAGTCCCTTGGTCTGACTTGTGCGTCTCTCTTAGTTTGCTGAGCCTCTTGTCACTGCCTAGGTCATCATCAGTTTTCTTGACTGGTTTGTCTTTTCTCCAGAACTGGATCCGATGCTCTCCACCCACACACTGTCCCAACTATCACACAGGAAACAGTTCCTTGATCCACACCGAATCCTCTCACTGACTGGAGAATGGCTCTTCTGAGTGCTTCTGCTCATTGTTTTGGCAGGACACAGTGGTTAATATAGATCCCAGAACGTGTCTGCTTTAAAATATGTAATAGCAGGTATGTAGAAGCATGAGCTCTTGATGTCTGCTTAAGAAGAACTGAAGATTTGCCACATGCCTGGCTCTTGGCTAATGTTTCTTATGGGTTACCTCAGTCAGTCCTCTCAGGATCCACGTGAAGGAGGCACAATTATTATCTCCATTTTGCAGATGATGGAAACGAAACTTGATAGATGAGTAGCCACCCTTGGATTATGTACTGGACCAGAGCTTGCCCACTTTCATATTCCATCATTTCACACCGCTTAAAAGCAAGCCTTCATATAGGCATGGTCGAGCTGGAGGGGTAGCAATCAGCTAATGCATTTGTAAGACTACAATTTGATAGCTCTAAACAGTGAATGAAACAGTTGAAAAAACCCATTTGATTTTATGAATTGCCTTATTCAGTGCTCTTTGATTAAAATCTCAAACCTCAGCTATTCAGTGCCAAATTAAAGAGCAACAGGAGGGGAGATAATATTAAGTTATGTTAGTGATTTGCATATTAAGTGCCCTCATACTGTAGTGTATCATGTGGTAACTGGAAAGTTGGGTTTAGAAATAAGAAATTTGAATAGTGACTGTAATTGGAGAATGGAAATTGGAGGTGTCAAGGTGAGAAAAGTTAACTTTTCTATCTCAAAAACATTCATTTTTTTTTGCAAGAACAACAGTGGTAATGCTATGCACTTTTTATTAGTCAGATTCCCATGTGAAAGTACCCGTGGTTCTCAGTTCTAAAGGATTTGTGATTTGTCTAGTAGGATACAGATTCTGAGACTGGTAACCTGTATAGAAGTTGATAGTATGCACTCATGCTGACAAAGGCAGAAAACACTGAGGTTTCAGAACTTTTAAATCCCATTTGGCTTGATGTGGTTGCCAAGACCCTTCCTGTCCTTCTAGCTATGGGCACTTTCTCTGGGTGGGTGTCATGTCATCTTCCTGCCTGTAAGAGGCAGTGTGGTACAGCGACTGAGACTTTGGTATGATAAAGCCATGTGACTAATACAGGGGTCCCCACTGTTTCCATGAGTCTAAGACGTCACTTGAGAAGTCCTTCTTCATCCGCAACTGAAAGTAACACCCACCTCACAGGTGGTTGGTATTGCTATGAAGAATAAATGGCATGCTGTCTGTAAAACCCAGCACAGAGCCTGGGGCCCCAAGGCTCTCAAAAAATGGTTGAATCTGTTCTTGATAATATTCAGTGAACTCTTCTCATTTCTTTGTTGAAAACTTGAACACTACAGGGAGGGAGTTTTTGACTTGGTACTGATTGGGGCCCCACACTTGTTTGAGATTCTCCAGATTAACCCATCAGAATCAGCTTGTCCTAAAATGAACATGTGTATGTGTGTGTGCATATGTGTGTGTGCATTTGTATATCTACATTACAAAACATGTGTATCACTAAGCATATATTTTAGTGTTGTTCTTACCAAAACCTTTGACTCTCTGAGAATGAAACAAACTAATCTTTGTGTCTGCATGAGTGGGCATCTCCTGAGACCATACTTCACACGTAGTGGAGGAGTTGCAGATCATTCCCTTTCCAGAGGATGATTAGACCCTTGTGCATGTGAATGAGGAGTTATCTTCATTCCAGCAGCTGCAGAAAGCCCAGGTCCCAGGGATTGCCTTAGTCCCAAGCAAGAGGATTATAGTTCTGAGCAAGTTAAAAAACAAAACAAAACAAAAAAACAAAAGTTTGGACCACCTGAAGGTCCTAGTGCCTCATTTGTCCTGGAGAAAGAGACAGTCAGTTCCTTTGATTATTGGCATTGTTCTAGTAGACCTAGCTTTTAGCAAGAGTCTCTAGACATTCATGGATTCAATAGAACCACCAAAGCTTTCCCAACACTCTAAAAGTCAACAATGCTCTTGAAGTCAGAGATACAGCTTGTCTCGAATCTTGTGTACATTTTATTACTTGTTTTGCATCTCTAATATCCAGACTTTAAATACACCAGGAGAAATCTGGTGACTAAAGGGATTTGCAGTCAAGCCATGCCCAGTCAGGGAGAAGAGTACACTGGGCACCCACAGAGGCTTCGCAGTGACCCTTTCTAATACAATTTCAAGTGTTAAAATTATAGAGAATGAAAGCGTTGTGTATGTTTAATAATTTAACAACTTAAATTTTCCAGGTCAGGGGCAAGTTATAGGCTTGTATCCAGCTTTTACAGATTTATGTCCCTTGAGTCTTAGTGTTTCAGTATCCAAATTTCATCTTCCACCCTGTGTCTCAGACCCACAAATAGCACAGAGAATAGAGCAACCATATGAAAAAGGGGAGGGTTCTTATTTACACAGAGCAGACACAGCCGTCTTGAAACCTGAGCGATTGAAAATTAATTTGCCAAGTTTCAGAAATTATTTTAATAGTAATTAACAATGTATGATAGTGTGCAAAAAGATATTTTGTATAAAAATGTCTTTACACATTTCCCTTTAAGTCTTTGAATATTCACTGATAATACAGATCCTTTTCCCCAAGATTCTTTAACTTTATTGTTTGAAGATATTTTTCCCCTGGCAGGTTTTAAACTATGAGCAATATGTTTTGATTTGGGGTTTTAAAAATGTCAAGGCTCAGGGGACACTGTGGTGGAAGAAGCAGGGGAAAAGATTGTAAGAGCCAAAGGATCAGAAATTCAGCTGTGAGATTTTTGTCTCCTAGCTATAACAAGGAAGCTATGATTCTTGAACAATATGGCTACTTAAACAAGACATGAACAATAACAACACCAATAGACATGCGAATATGGAAGGCGAAATTCTCATGGGGCCTCATCCCTAGACCGAGAACTACAGGCAAGTTATGACAGCTGAAAGATGGAGAATTAGTCTCTCCTAGGGATGGGCCTCTAATTGGTTACCCAACACCTAGTCGTCATCCCAAAATCATTTAAGTACAGGCAACATTAAACTGACTTAGCAGGCTGCATTTGAATACTTATGCACACACATACACACACACACACACACACACACACACACACACACACACACACCCCAATAATAGTTAAAAAAAAAAAAGGAAACCGTATTTGAGAGGGTATGGGATGAGCCCTGGAGGGATATGATGCCATCTTCTGTCTTTCACAGGTACTAGGCATGGATGTGGTTCACAGAAATATATCCATACAGGCAAAACCCCATATAAATAAAATAAAATAATTATTGCTATTGTTAATAATACAGTTTTAAACTTAAAACTGATATTTTAAAAACAAGAAATAAATAAAAATTTTAAACTGCAACCCTAAACATTGACTGATGTACAAAATTGTGACTTCATTAATCACTGACTCATTTATTCTCCTAATATGATGAAGATGCCTTTGGGATCTGAAAGCTAATATCAAGGCTTATGTGTGGGTGGCAGAGCACCAGCCACCAAGTACCATCCGTGCCTTCAATAAACACAGTAAAAAAGAAATCTCACTCGGTTGTAGACACTTGTCCTCACCATGGTCTTGTTCATGCTCTACAGCTTAAGTGACAGAAAATGGTGACTCTTTGAGCCCTCATTAACATTGTACCAGACCTCATCAGATCACTGTGTTCATTTCGTGAGCATGAAGAACGTGCTAGGGTCCAAAGAGAAGTGGAATGTGGGGGGACTGGATGTGTTCCACTCTCATAGCTACTTTTCTTTGGAAATCTTTTGGTCCTTGGGTTCTCTAGGTTTGCCTATTAGAACTGAGATGTCTGTGGTGGGATAAGCAGACAGAGTTACTATTAAAAACAATGAATTCATGAAATTCTTAGGCAAATGGATGGATGGAACTAGAAAGTGTCATCCTGAGTGAGGTAAACCAATCACAAAAGAACACACATGGTATGCACTCACTGATAAGTGGATATTAGCCCAAAAGCTCAGAATAAACAAGATACAATTCACAGACCACATGAACCTCAAGAAGAAGGAAGACCAAAGTGTGGGTGCTTCCGTTTTTCTGAGAAAGGTAACAAAATACACATAGGAATAATAATGGAGACAAAGTGTGTGGCAGAGACTGAAGGAAAGGCCATCCAGAGACTGCCCTACCTGGAGATTCATCCTATAAACAGTCACCAAACCCCGACACTATCGTGGATGCCAAGAAATGCTTGCCGAAAGCAGTCTGTTATGACTGTCTCCTGAGGAGCCCTGCCTTACAGATACAGAGGCAGATGCTAGCAGTCAACCATTGGACTGAGCTCGGGGTCCCCAATGGAGGAGTCGAAGGGAGGACTGGAGGAGCTGAAGGGGTTTGCAGCCTCATGGGAAGAACGACGATGTTGGCCAACCGGACCCTCCAGGGCTCCCAGGGACTAAGCCAACAGCCAAGGGCTACACATGGTTCCAGCTGCAATTGTGGGGGAGGAATGCCTTGTTGGGCATTGGTGGGAGGAGAGGTCCTTGGTTGTATGAAGGCTTGATAGATGCCCCAGCATAGGGAAATCAAGGGGGGGTAGATGGGAGTGGGTTGGACAGAGGGGCATCTTCTTGGAGGCAGGGGGAGGGAGGAAGGGTTGGGGGTTTTCTGGGAGGGTGGAAACCAGAAAAGGGTATAACATTTGAAATGTAAATGAAGACTATATTCAATAATAATAATAATAAAGGCAGAGTTACATCCTGGATTAAATCCACCTTGTTAATTCCACATTCTTTCTGCAACTATCTGAGGGCCTATTGTATGGCTTGCTACCACACTAGGACACTGGGACACAGTGATCACCACTAAATCAAGCAAACCTTACAACTTGTATACCTGCACAGAATCTATATAATTCCCTAGGCATGATTGGCAGTTCTTGTAACAAATATACTAGTAACTTAAGAGAGATACTCAGATTCTTTTTAATTACTTGTGTAGAAATGAAATATTTTCTTATGAGGGAGGAAGCGGGAAAGGGGAAATCATTTGGAATGTAAATAAAAAAATATAGAAAAAAAATCTAATTGCCACAATATCTTCTAGAGTAGAATTTTCCAGAAATAGTACTTTTTATAGATATTAGCAGATGCTACTTGGAAGGAAGATGGGATAGTCAATTTATTCACCATAGGACTTTGTACATATCTGTTGTGTCATCACAGACTTGAATATGCAAAAAGAGCCACTTTCCCACATTTCCAAGCTTCTTTCTCCATAATATACATTATTAATTTTATCTTATCAGAAAATTGATCCATGGAACTCAGTGGCTCAGTAATAACATTAATATGAGTTGAATAGTGCATTGTGTAATACTTTGGCATCCCCCTTTATAGACCTATATTATAGAGCTATATTATACAAATGAAAGTTTTATTTAGTCAGTTTGCACATAAAACTTTTTCATCAACTGATTCATAGAGTGTGTGTGTGTGTGTGTGTGTGCTTTAAAACCAGACAAGTCTAGCCAACAAATCAATACTATTGTAAGGTGGGGTTTCAAAAGTTAGTAGACAGAACCTTTCCCCCTCTTAATTTAGGAATTTCTTTCAAGGAAGTAAGAGTGGTAGGCAGAAGGGGATCTACATCTGAGATTTACTTCTTACCAACATTAGGATCCCAGGTATAATTCAGAGAGAGGTAAGGCCAAGCTTCCTATCACTGGACTCTAGAATCCACTCTTAGCAGCCATGGGTAGCACTGGAAGCTGCTGGCCTCACCCACAAGCGAGTCCTGAGCATGGAGGCAAATCAGGAACAGAGAGGCCCTAGTTCCTAATCCTTCAGCCTTCCTGGAGAGGAGAATAAAAAGGACATCAGTGGGCATGGGCTTTTAGAAGAGTGCTCCCTTAGGGAAACTTGAGGTTGGAAGAAGGCAATCCAAAACTCCATGCAACAATATTTTGTCTCTGTATCCGGTTGCAAAGCATTCTTATTTTTTATTTGCTTTTACTTTTGTATGTTTATATACAATTTGCTATATTAATTATTTCAGTCTTGTACTAAAACAAACTTTTGTGACAACTTTTTAATTGATAATTTTCTAAGTGTGTTTAAAGTGTTTTGACATATCCACCTTTGTTTTCTCCTCTGCAATTCTTCCCCTCCCCTACCTTTCACTTTATTCTCTCAAGCATGGCCCCCACTCTTATAACCTACTGAGTTCACATAATGGAAGATTTGTCAATCATGACTGAAAAAATCTTTAATTAGGATATGTGACTAACTAGAAATAGAAAAGAAACATGCTGTATAAAAATAGACACTCTCATCCTAAGTCCCTAACAACTGTACCTGTATGTTATCTGTTACACTGACTTATTCAGAATATATAAATAACATTTTAATTATTTACTTATTCTGAATTTAAAACATCTGTGAATAATTAAAGAAAGTTCCCTACCAACTTTTTGAAAATAAAAATCTTTTCAAATCTTTTCAGAAGTAGTAAGTTTTTAATGCTTTTGAAATGTTCTTTTAACATTAAATAAAGTAGTGTTAGGAGTTGAAGGGAGTTGCTTTAGCTTTTATTTCGCAGTCATGGTGATCTGATTTTTAAAAGACTACATTTTTTAATATGCTAGACATTCTGAGTTGTTTTCGAAGTAGATTCTGTGTCTGATGAAATCTCATTTCTACGGCAGCTCTTGGGGAGCAGAGAAGGGGCTTCGTACTCCTCATAAGTTGATCATAATTATTTATTTCCTGAGGCCGCCCCAGAAGCTCAATCCCAGCTCACCCAGAAACTGCTTTCCATGTGAGCTGTGAATCGATCTCTTTGAGGCATTCTGTTGATAGGGTTAACCATCTTGGTGGAAGACCAAGTTATTTGATGCAAATAGATTTTCAAGAAAATCATTATGCTAAACACTTAATAGAAGGAATTCATCTACATACAGCAGCAACTGTGACCTGCTTTAAGATGACATCATTGGGTGTCATGTGGCTCTTTATACATTCCAGCCTCAGAAAGAGGTAATCTCCGAGAGGCAGAAGAGCCTGATCTTTGCTGTGAGAATCTTCAGCAGACAGAAGCTGTGACTAGCGGGAGGCAGAGCTGCCTGCACAGTGCATATCATGGAATTCCACAATGAAACCTTGTGGAATTCTCGGCTTTATTTTCATACTATTTTTTAAGTTAATGAAGATGAAGTGAATCAAGTGCTTCGGATTAGCAGGGGCTTGTTCTCTTCATAAAGATTAAGAACTTCTATGTTTGGACTTCTCTGTTCTCCAAGGAGCCTGGTCATCTTTCTATACCCCACTCCCCCACCCCCCAATTTGAGGAACGCCGACAAAAACCAAGCAGTTTCTTCTCTTGGGGGAACTTATCTTTTTCCTTCAGTTTTGAAGATTTCTGCTCCAAAATTTTCTTTAAGTTGCCTGGGTTGTTAACTAAAGGGGAAACACCCCACCTCGCAGCATGTGCTGTAGAAACTCTGCAGGTAACTTTACCTGCTAACAAAGTGGCTCTCTATGGACTCTTCCAAGCCAGTTACAGTGAACCGCTCTTCCTTTTCAAATGGACGAGGGTAGCTCTTCAGCACCATGGAGAGATCCGAGCAGCGTTTAAGGGCTGCGTGGGATTGTGACCCAGGCAAGCAATCTGACAGAGTAAGTATTCCACATCCAATCTTGTATACTCACCATCACATTCTAGACATGTGGGGAGAAGTCTAATAAAACCGACACTATAAAAGATAGGCTCTTCACTGCATTTTAAAGTTTAGAAACACAAATGTTATTTTACAGAGAGCTAATATGCTAATTTAAAGAAAATATTGCACTCTTTGATGTGAATGTCTGTATTTTGAATTTTGAGAGCGTAGAAAGTTAAAAATCCAACACCAATTAATTACTCTGTAAATAGACAAGCCAGATGTTTTGAAACTATCATTTTATAAGCATACATAGATAGTTTAAATGTGCAGTTTGCTGATCTTTGTAAACAGAAGATTCTGAAAGGGGGTTTCTGATTTGTCATTAAGAACAGCTAAACTCTTAGACCATAGATCATAGTTTCCATTCCAAAAGAGCACTTAGCTGTTCTAATGTTCAAGCACACAGGTGGTAGTCATGACTTAAAGCCCTGGCATTTATTTGCATCAAATACATACAGCAAAAACTGATGGAAGTTATAAGCAGCTTTTTGAAAAAAATAAAATGATTAGCTATGGGCTATTGAAATTGCCATTTTAGTGTCACTAGATATATTCATTTACTTTCAAAACTTCCAACTTAACTGTTTAAATCAAAAATTCAAAAAACAACAAACTTATTCCCCCCAAATCATTCTTTAGACACCTCCTTACATCCCTGGAGAACTGTATATTATAATTTCACGTAACCAAGGGAGAAGATCCTCTGAATTACTACCAATAATGACCCCAGCAGATATTCTGATTTGCTGTTCAGAATTGTGTAGGAAAACATAGGGCCATTTAAAACATAATTTAAGAAATATATTTTTTCAGGCCAGTTAAATATAGTTTCAGACACATGCTGAACCCTTTACTCTAAAGGTATAATGAAGCTCTTTTAATCTTATTATGATATAAAGCTTACTTCTCTCAATGGTTCTTATGTTTGAAAACATCGATCGTAGATATTTCTTTCTATTATACATTATTTTCAGCTGAATTGCTATTCATCTTAACTCTTCAGTAACTTGGCACTTGATTTTTACATAAATGGTTCTTATTCTTGGCAGTATGTGAAATGTATAATTTTAAAAGACATGACTTAATTTTGCATTAAGGTGATATTGTTATGTGTATTTTGTCAGCTTTGCTTAGTGGATACACTAGAGCTTTCCTAAATTGATCTCAGTATTTAAAAGAACTAAGCAATTTGAAATGTGTGAAACCTAGCCTTATCATCCAACCCTTTTAGTTTTGTTTGCTGGATTTTATGTTTCTGCACGCATTTTAGGAGGAAGTGGTGTTTTCCCCATAGTAAGTATACTGTGGGAATTTAAGTTTTATTATCCTTTTCATCATGAGCTTTGTCTATTCCCTAGTGGAAGTGGACCCTGAACAAGTCTCTCTAAGTGGTGAGACTATTATTCGATAACAGACAATGTGAGGCTGGTGTCATAACCTGTGCCTGCCATATGTTCTAAAGTTGGGTATTTGAGGCTTGTTAGATTCAGGGATCTGTTATCTGTCAATCTTTTCCTCTCAAGGGCATGATGCAGTATGATATTGTCAGGAGTGTAACATTTTACATTTGTTCCTCTTTGGAAAACATTTTGGTGATATATTTATAACCATGGCTACCTAGCTTAGACAGTTTGAGATATGGTTGTTTATATATTTGCTTAACTAGAAATTGTTGCTACATGACAAACCACCAACAGATCTTAGCTTCGGGTCTGATAGCCTTTCAATCATTATTGAAAGAGTGCAAATCATCCAAACAACAGACGACACGCAGAGCTATTTAGACTGTGAGTGCTTCCCATTTTGTCCTTTTTTTCTTTTTTCCTTTTTTACAGCATTCTGTTGGTAGCAGATGTGTGTGAACAATCTTAAATTTAGTTGACTGACATTTTGTTTTTCTTGCCAACGTAAAAATATGTTCACAGTTTTGTGGTCCACCCACCCTTGCAGGGTTCTATAACCTTTGGCTGAAAAAATGGGGAGGGGGAGGGATGTGTATCTGTTTAGCAAAATCCACTGTAGTTAAAATCCTTTGTAAGGATGCTGAACACAGATGGGGATGATAGATAGGTTTTCCCTGGGGGTTTTAACCCTTTTAATCCTTCAGAGAAGTTGGTCTTAGAAATGGTTCTTACAACCTGGAAATGGTTCTCACTGTTGGATCCGTCTCCATCACAGCTTCCAGATGTGACATATCTGGGAGTTACAGTGACAGCAGAGTCCTCCTCATGGAGGAGAGCTTGAGAGTCGGTTGGGGTAAAGGAAATAGCTATTTACAAACATGCTGGATTCCTGACATTATTTATATTAGGATGTTGCATATTGGTTGGTCCCAAATGATTTATTGACTTAATTTAAAAGCTTTCTGCCACTACGAATGGCACTCAGTGGATGTCGGAGTCTGAAGATCAGAACCCAGGTTTCCAAAGAATATCTCTGAAGTTGTGCATCAGTCTAGATTCACTCAGCTCTCACACACTGAGCACCCATTATCTACAACTCCTGGCACTGCAGATTTTGAACTTTGGACTCAATTCTAAACATACAATTAACTTACATAATCCAAAGACAATCTAAATGTTTCAAACAATTTGTATACTAAATAATTCCATGGCATGACACGATGCTACTACTCAAAACATCTTGTATTTTGAAGAATCTAGGCCTGAGAATACTTCAACTGTAGGTTCTCCAGTGAGTTTTGCCTTGATTGCTGAATTTTAATGCCTACCTTTTCAGTTCCCCAGTTATACACATAAGAAACACTCTAACTTCGTCTTTCACGCTAGACCTACATAAATAAAAATATACTCATGCAATATAAATTTGTCATTTATATTAGTCATTATTAGAAATAATGGTGTCATCTGAACTGTCTCAGAGTGTTGAACTCAAAAGAACTTAGAGACTTCCCATGGAGGTCATCTATGCAGTTGAAAGATTAAAAATGAGACCTAAGTCTTGATACCATATTTTTCTCATTTTAATTTGTATTCCGCATACTGGATCCTGTAAGTGAACCTGACTCTCTCTCATAAAAACAAACGAACAAACAAACAAACATCTAGTGATAATTCAAAATCACAAGCCTAAACCCAAGCAGTTAGAGCTAGTCATTAGAATGTACACCCACCATTTCCATCTTACATGACTTACTGCATGTTCTGAAGTTTCATCTGACTTGGATTGCTCTTATATTATCTTACCCATACTTCTGCACTCAACGCATTGCCACACACAGCCTGGCTCCATTAAGAACATCTTTTGAGTGATGTGCATTCAGAATCCAGCACGCTACAGTGGCATCTGCTTTAGTCATCTCCAGGATGCATCTTAGAGCCTTCATCTCTGGAATTTATTCACCACAATGGCAGGGAAGAAACATTTCTCCACTTGGATTTGTTTTGGGTGGGTTGGAATTGATAAGACTGTATTAGGAAAAACAAAGTATTGATACAGGTAGCATGTTGACTCTCCATAATGTATCAATATGGCTTTCCAAGTTACCCATGATTGGTTGAGTCTAATGATTTGAGAGTAATTAGATGAGGACAAAAGATTTCAATGGCTTAGAGAAAACTACATAATTTTTCCATGTTTCATTTGTATTGAGATTATGAGGACTGTAGATACAGGCACTGTATGTAAATTTACTATGATTATTTGACATTGTTGTGAATGCAATCATAACTCTAATTGAATATAGTTTTGCTGGTTAAATAGCCTTACCAAAGAAGTGTTAACTAAGAATCTGAGTGATATTGGGTTGTCTCTCAGTGCATGTTATGTGTATAGAAGTGTGCCCATGCAATGTCCATGTGCGCATGTGCATGTAATGGACTAAATAATCCCTAAGGTCCTCTCTGATTTGAGCATAAAGGGGAAGCAATATTGTCTTATTTAAAAGAGAAAGAGCAGGTGAGATGGCTCAGCGGTTAAGAGCTCCTGTGCTCTTTCAGAAGACACAGTTTAGTTCCCAGCACCCATGTTGGTAGCTCACAACTGCCTCTAACTGCAGCTCCAGGGAATCTGATTTCCTCTTCTGGCTTCCATAGGTACACAAGGCACACACACACACACACACACACACAAACACACACACAGAAGAAGAAGAAGAAGAAGAAGAAGAAGAAGAAGAAGAAGAAGAAGAAGAAGAAGAAGAAGAAGAAGAAGAAGAAGAAACAGAGAGAGAGGGAGAAAAAGAGAGAAAGAGAGAGGGAGAGAGATAATAAAAAATTAAAAATAGAAAACAAACCTTTATTCAGTTACCCTTTACTAGTTATGTTTTCCGATCACTGTATCAAAGTAAGGACTAACATGACTAACTGACTGTTCTTGAACCCCAAAGAAACCAATTGCTTAAGAGTGAGTGAGAAAGAGGCAGATTGAGAAATAAGTTAAAATAAACCTGACGGTTCTGTTTTAAACCTTGGGAGCTGGAAAATGTCTAGGAAGCAGAGTGAGATGTATCACTTGGAGCTACTGGAAAAGGAAAACAATGGAATAAAAGGGAACAAGCAGAGACAGAAATTCAATTTATGTCTTTATTGTTTCCACCATAGAGATGATGGGATATGTGGAAGAGAAACACAAACCTAAAACATCCTGATCTCTGACCACCTCGGTGGTTGTACTCAAGGTAAACACAACCTCCTGCCGTCTGTTTTCATCCTTTGCCTGCAGCTGACCACTCTGTGTGCCTATAGCTAATGGTAGACACAGAGCATTCCAGCTGCCCACACTTCCTTTTGATAATTAAGAGAAATTCCGAAGCTGTATGCTATCAATCCATAAGCTTTGCTCTGAATGTGAATCTCTGCTTGATTAACAGTTTATCTGTTTGTTTTTAAAATACATGAAATATTTTAGGCTTATTCACAACAAATAGAGTCCCCAAAACATTAATTAATTAATGTGTATGTGTGTGTGTGTGTGTGTGTGTGTGTGTGTGCATAGAGTCCAGAAGAGGAAATAGAATTCCTTGGAGGTGCAGTTATAAGCAGTTGTGAGCTACCAAAATGGGTGCTGGGAACTAAACTGGCTCTTCTGAAAGAGTACAGGAGCTCTTAACTGCTGAGCCATCTCACCCACTCTTTATCTTTTAAGTAAGACAATATTGCTTCCCCTCTATGTTCAAATTGGAGAGGACATTAGGGATTATTTAGTCCATCACATGCACATGCATACATGGACATAGGAGCATGAGCACATATGTGATTGCATGGTCGCACTTCCATACACATAACATGCACTGAGAGACTTGACCCAAAGTCACTGAGATTCTTAGTTAACACTTCTTTGGTAAAGCTATTTAACCAATGCAACTATATTCAGTTAGAATTATGGTTGCATTCACAAAGACATCAAATAACGAAAGTCTGCAATGCTGTAAGGATCATGAAGGTCAGAGGCTAAATTTTGGGAGTCCGTTCTGACCTTCCATCTCGCTGAGGCAGGGTCTTTCTTGTTTCTGCTGCTGCTCTGTGTACTTCTGGATAGCTGGCCTGTGAGCTTCTGGCCAGTTCTCCTAGCTGCTCCTCTCATCTCGCTGTAGAAATGCTGCAGTTACAGGTTCACATTCACATCCATCTTTGTGCACAGGTTTGGGGATGAAACTCAGGTCATCGGTCTTGTGTGGCTAATGTGTCTGTCTGCTGAGCTATAGCCTTGACCCAGAGGTTTCCTTTATAATTAGACATTAGCACTTGATTGATGAACAAGTCCACAGAGCAGTATCTCCTCCTGCAGTTCTTCAGAAAACCCAATATAGCATGAGATCTGCCTTCTCTAGCACACAGTTCTCAAAGCCAGCATGCAGTCACCTTCCTTCCAGAAAACCAGGAGTGACAACTCAGAAGGCAGAGTGGTCCGTGCAGGAGGAAGGCAAGCATCCCCTGCCGCACATCACCCTAACTGACCCCAGGCCCACAGCACAGCAAGCATCCCCTGCCGCACATCACCCTAACTGACCCCAGGCCCACAGCACAGCAAGCATCCCCTGCCGCACATCACCCTAACTGACCCCAGGCCCACAGCACAGCAAGCATCCCCTGCCGCACATCACCCTAACTGACCCCAGGCCCACAGCACAGCAAGCATCCCCTGCCGCACATCACCCTAACTGACCCCAGGCCCACAGCACAGCAAGCATCCCCTGCCGCACATCACCCTAACTGACCCCAGGCCCACAGCACAGCAAGCATCCCCTGCCCGCACATCACCCTAACTGACCCCAGGCCCACAGCACAGCAAGCATCCCCTGCCGCACATCACCCTAACTGACCCCAGGCCCACAGCACAGCAAGCATCCCCTGCCCGCACATCACCCTAACTGACCCCAGGCCCACAGCACAGCTAACTGTAGGAAAGACTCAGAAATGCGTGTTTTCCAGAGCAATACCGAGAGGCACAGAATTTTAGAGCACGTAATACTTTCTTCCACACCTTGAACTCTGTTCTGTGTCTGCATCAGTCAGTCAGGCTGCTAAATACGGAAGCTGACCCTGGTTAATTGCAGAAAAAAAAAAAAGTGATACTTTTAAAACAGTAATTCTGGAAAATGAGCCTTAAGAGTTAAGTGGGAACTAAAGAATTTGATTACCCAGAACCCCAGGCAAGGGACAATATTGCTGAAGTACATTAGATGCAATGGCCATGCTATTCTAAAGTGTTACTTGTTTCTCTGAGAGACAATTCATTCAGATCAAAGATTTTTGAACTCAACCATAGTGTTACCTGGATTAGATTGCTAAAATGCAGGAAGAGAAAGGTGTTTCTGTGGGGCCCTTCTTCCGAGTGTAATTTTCATAATAGGCTCTATAATCCTAAGAAAGGGGAACTCAGACACTCCCCCCCACACACACACACATCACTACTGTGCCCGAGGCTATAAGAGTCCCTTGCTGCCTCATTAGATCTAGTGATGGCCCATGCTGGTTCTCACCCATTCCAGTTGGCCATACGCCCAAACTGCTTTATTGCTGTGCCTAAGCCTAAGCCTCGTTGCCTCTCCCAGGATGTGTTTTGATCACTTTCACCACTTGATTACCCTAATCCATCTAGCATCCTGTGTGAATCCTGCTCTGGCCCTTTCTGATACTAGCTGAGCTTTTCAGGCACTTTTCTACAACACTTGGTCTTGTTTGAGAACTTAATTCAGACCTGCGACCTGTGTGATAAGTCTGCTTGGCTGTTGCCCAGACATTTGACCCATCTCCTGTGGGGCTTTCTCATCTGTAGAATGAAAAAGTCGGCTCCATTCCCATTAGTCTCAAAGGGACACCAGGCTTAACAAGATGGTGCTTCGAGATATTTGGAGCACAGGGTGGCATTATCACATTATTATTTCCACAAGCTGTTAACCTGAAGGGGGGAGAGAAAGAGTGGAAATTTAATGCCAGAGAGGTTTTTGGCACTTTGTCAATTCGACATTAGCTTTGAGGGCTTTTGGAATCTTGCCTGAAGTTTTCAGCACCAAGGAGCTAAAAGCTGTGTTTTTCTGGGCTCCTGATGGTCCTGTCCCCAAGGGATGGCATTCAGCATTTGTGAGGGATGAACTGTGCCAGGCCCAGTTCAGCGCTCACCAACAGTCACAGAAAAGTCACACCCTGTAAATCGCTGACTGCACCCACTGTTCACACTTGGAATAGCACCTCTGACGTGTGCCAGGAGGCCATGGCTGGGGAAGCAGCTATCCACACATTCATGTGCCATGGAAGTTCCCTGTGCCCTGTGCGCTGTTTATGGCTGGGTGGCTTCTGAGTGGTCATGCACCCTACCAACAGTCACAGAACGTCTTAGGCTTTTCGAGTGTCCCCAGCGGCAACTCAACTACAGCGTGGGCTAATTAAAATGTACAGCAGAGATGCTCACCCTTTTGGAACTTAGTTTTAATGATTTTGGAAGAGAGAAGGTAAGAAAACTTGCTGGATCCAGAGGAGCTGGTTCCAAATGGCTTCTTATGTTTCGATGGGATTCATTTTCAATTCTTAGGTGTCCATATTTGTGCCTGAAAATGAACTAACTTAGATTTTAGAATACGGATGTGTCAGAGAGTAAAACATTAGGAATAATCATTCAGTGCCAGGGGCTAAACAGCGCTGTTTGGAGTTGCTTGTTCTTTATTGTTTAACTCTGAGAATTTGACAGCTGACAAATATAATATATTTCAATCATAATCATGCTCCACTCCGCCCACCCAACTTGAGTCATGCGCAAATTAATTCTTCTTATTTTTAATAAAATAACCCAACTGGAGCTGACCATAAGGCACAGGTGTGGTGCCATCCACAGCATGGTTAACTTACAGGGAACTACACCCCTAAGGAAAACTGATTCTCCCTCCCCTAGCATTCATCAATTGTCCATTGCCCCTCACTTAGTAGTGGAAGTATGTGGATCTCCCACATGGTATTTCTCCCACCCATGATGAAATATCGACTGGCTTCATCCTGTGTAAGTCTTGGATAGGCAACCACAGCTTCTGCGAGTTCATAAATTCAAAGCTCTTCTTACATTCAGAAAAAAACTGTCTTGCCTCAGTCTTCCACAACCTTGGACCCTTACAGCACTCTCACCTCCCTCCTTCAGAATCCCATTTATTAATTTAAGTAAATTTCACATCTTCATAAAGATTGGCAGGTCTGAGAGTGCTGCTTACATTTCACAAGAAAGTGCAGTGGCCACAGATTTATCTAAAGCTTTTTAGGAATCGAGACTTCTTCATAACTGAAATATGTCAACAGCGGCAAGCTACTTTCCATTAGTCAACACACATTTTGGATTTTTTTTTTATGACATGGGGGTCAATTCATTTTGAGAGTAGTTTCCATACTATAAAAATTCCTGTCCCATTTAAATCAATGTTTATTGATTTCCAGTTATATTATGTATCTATGTTCATTTTTGGAAATATAAACAAAGCTCAATAAACTATTTCAACTTTAATCAAACGTGGACCATGGTTTTTAGTATTTTGATAAATTTCCCTGGAATTAAATCTATGAATTTGGGAAAACTGAATCTCTATATTTTTATGGCCTGAAGGAAGTATTTGCAATATTTTGGACTGTACTTTTTATTCAATAGTGAAGCATTAAACAATGTATATAAAACAAAAACATCACATGTAACCTTTCACTTTTATTTATCAGTTAATAAAGTAAACTTAATTTTAAAAAGAGTAAAAATAAAGATCAATTTTTCATTCCTGTTGTCAAAAACTTTTCAGGCTTTAGGCTATAGGAACAAAAGTTACATGAACACACATGCTATAAGTCATTGAACTATGTATGTCATTGGTAATCAATGTCTATACCACTGAGGATATTCCTAGATTTTATGTCTCCATTTTATTTTAAGATCTCATCACGAGTATCAGACTTTTTTTTTTTTACAACATTTTCAAAACATTTGTAAATAATGTCACAATTTTAGAGCTACTCTAGAGTTTAAAATTCTGTTTACATTTTTCATCCCAATTGGTAGTTACAAATACATATATGACTTTAAAAATAAAAATTAATTAGGGCGGTGGTGGCGCACGCCTTTAATCCCAGCACTTGGGAGGCAGAGGCAGGAGGATTTCTGAGTTCGAGGCCAGCCTTGTCTACGGAGTTAGTTCCAGGACAGCCAGAGCTACACAGAGAAACCCTGTCTCGAAAAACCAAAAAAAAAAAATAAAAAAATAAAAATTAAATTGCACCCATTAGTCACCTCTTTGCAATATTTTTAATAAGTCTTCACTTATCTGAGGAATACTATTGAGGTTCTGCACCTCACTGGACAGTGGCCAATGCTAGAAGTCCAGTGGACTACTCAGTGATGCTGTTCTGATTCCTGTTAATGATTTCCCTGTCTCATTCCCCCCTCTTTTACTTCTCAGACCTCATTAATAGATTGTCCCTGGGGCTGGAGAGATGGCTCAGCAGGTAAGAGCACTGACTGCTCTTCCAAAGGTCATGAGTTCAAATCCCAGCACCCACATGGTGGCTCACAACCATCCCTAAAGAGATCTTACGCCCTCTTCTGGAATCTGAAAACAGTTACAGTGTACTTACACATAATAAATAAATCTAAAAAAAAAATAGATTGTCCCTGTGTCATTAAGAACTATGTAAACTTGGCATTTGCAAGAACTATGCTTTCATATTTATATTCTGTTTCTAGAGATCACAATAACAAACTGAGTTTAATATATATTATTTATTTTGTTTAAAATTCATCTTTTTCTCTTTGAAAGTTTCACACACATTTATAATGAAGTTTAGTCTTTCTTGCTGCCTACCAGCCTTTTTTCTCCGGCTGCTTCGCCACTGTTTATACTACACTTTTACTATCCTTATTTCTATTTATGTTCTCCTCTAAAATACTCTAAAATTACTTGAATATGAGTGGGTTCTTTTTGTTTTTGTGAATGAATTGTATCAGGGCTTGGTATAGGATTCTTGAGTCTGAATATTCTATAAAAAGTCTCTCGCTGTCTTTGGTATTTTGTGCTCTTAATAGGAACTTTAAAGAAAAAGAGCACTTGATGCTTGAACAATTTTGATAAAAAGGTAGGATAGTATCTATTTTCAATTACTGTCTAGCACATAGCTATGGTAACAGTTGTAGTACATGAACCATATAGAGGATTGCTATGTAAAGGTCCTCTAAGTATGTGATGTGCACTGACTCTTCAGAGCCGTCCTGTGGAGTAGGTCCTATAGACACTCTCCTCTTACAGGTGAATAACTAGCTACATGGTTACTAAGAGACACAACAGAAAGGTAGCCTGACTTAGAACTTTATTTCTTCTTTGCTTTTGTGCCTAGCCCCCCCCCAAATGGACAAATAAATTTTCTAATTTAAAATGGGAAAGTAAATGACTAATATTCAATGGCTTTCAGTAGCGTTTAATGCAGCATTTTATATACAAAAAACAATTTCTGAAGCACTGTCAGAATATCATGCAGTTGATGAAAGTGGAGCTTCCTGGGCAAAGGAAATGAAGAAAAAAGGTGGAAAGCCTCAGCGTGTCATGTGTGATGGATGGAGTCTGATTTAATCTTCTCAATATCACATTGAGATACATTACATGAACTGAAACTATTTAAAGTCACGTCACAGGAGTTCCAGTCCGTTATTCCCTCTGCTCTGTGAGTTCGAGGTACAGACTATAAAGAAAAATGAAACAAAACACAACTGTACTCAGTATGATTAATCATTAGTGATTATGTCATTTCTTAGACTAACTGATAGGACTCCAGTTAAAAATGCTGTTTGGGTTGTTATCATCTCCTTTGACTTCTCTGAGTTTTCATTGAAAAAAAGATCTGCAGAGCCATACTACTAGGTTATAGTGCTCTTGACATTGCTAACACAGACTAGCTGACAAATGTTTTACACGGTATTACAGGGTATGCACCAACAATAGACCCTGAGCTAAGGATCTTGGATAGTTGACTAGTTAATTATTAACTTGTTGTGAGTGATATACAACGTCTTTGTCTTTTCCACCCATTCATAATGGCAATATTAGGACTATGATAATTTTTAAAGGAGGAGTTAAATAAATGTCAAGAAAAGGAGGAATTGCATTACTGCAGCCTAAGTGAGTAGAAGAACCCAGAGAGTAGAACTAAGAAGTGGGTTTGCATATTTCTAGTAGGAAAGTCACAAGGACTAACAAGTTAGTGTTCCAAGTGCTCATGGTAGAGTCTAGAATGTAAATAAACTTTAAATAACTAAGGTGCTTTTCTGATGTTTCAGACTACTCCATTCTATGAATTAGAATTTCCGCCAGTGTGTTTATCCAGCATGCAGACTTCTGAGCATTTGTATCAATTTCTATTGAGAATTCTTAGGAAGTTACAGGATTCATGTCATGTGCATAAAATCATAAGATGATTAGAAAAGAGAGAAGTGTGGAAAAGAGGGATAGGAAGGGTGTGAAGATCCTGATAGTTGTTTGATTTGGTTAATGGATGCGTGAAGACTTACCAAAATATTCCCTCCAAATAAGCTAGAACACACTTCGATCTCACTTGTGAAGTTACTTGTTCGAACATCATTGTCTTCTTAAATAATTGACTGTGCTTCCACGTGCTTCCAAATCCAAAGGGAAGACATCTACAAAAAAGCTGAAAGGATGTCCCTGGGGCTGCCAAATTTGCTTCATCCCTTCATCTTGATGAGCACCCATGCTTACGTCGTAGCAGGAAGGGGTAAAGTGAGGGAGAAGTTCATGGTGTGACGGTCAGCTTTGCTTCTCTTCTAACCTGGTCTGAAGCACAGCTGCAGTCCTGAGACATCACTGTTAGCAATGCAAAGGAAGGAGCAGTCTGTCTGGAGGAATTACAAATGACGCAAGGAGCAGGTGGTTAATGCAAACGGAATCTCAGACAAAGTCAGAGGCAATAGTCTTTCTCTACATCCTTCTCTCTGTTTACTGTTCTAATATCAAATTAGCTTCCGGAGATTGGGAACCTGCCATACTCAGGATGCCTTTAGAGTAATTAATTCAATAGTTAAGATAGAGAACACCCGTCCCCCTCAAGTTGGAAAGGAAGAAGTGGACAGAAAGCATGCAATGAAGAGAGATGTTCATTTTTTTTTCTTCACATAATTATTCTCTTTGGAGAAAAACAAAGCAACGTGGGAGACTGTCGAGAACCAAACAGGACCAAGGATTAATGGGGGAATCCATGCTTTAAAATTCACGCTTTAGAAACCAGGGAACAGGCTGGGTCCTATGCCAGAGCTAGTACTCTACAGGAGCATGCCTCTGAAAATGTGTGATTGTGACTTTGGAGCTGGGTAATCATCCATGTGGTGCTGAACAGTGTGGACCAAGTATTTATGCATTATAGGAGTTGGTGTTGACACTGGTATGATGAGAAGTTTGGATTCGTTACTTCTTATGACCTTTCGGAAGTGCTACTCTGATGGCGTTGTATATAAGTCAGGTGGTACATTTCCAAAAGCTACAAGCATTTGTTTAAAGCAGTGAAGTTTCAGCCTACCAGCATCCAATGTCTATATATTTCCATCTCCTCATCAACAAGAAGTGGCAAATACTATTCTCACCATGTTGGTTTGGGTTTTTCCATAAGCTCTTACAAGCCAAGTCTACTAATGAGATGCTTCAAAAAATACCCCCCACCCCTGAGAAAAAAACAGCTTCAGAAATTTTAACTTCAGAATATGTGGGCATTTATTTATAGCCCACCTTTTGGCTAAGATTTGAGATGACATTTTTCATTCGACAAAACTCTCAAGTGGCACACCATGATTTATAATTTTATTTGTCTGCTGTCTGCATACACTGCAGAAAGTTGAAAAATTATTCAAATCCTGCCAAGTATATTTACAGTTATTTTTCAGATTCTCCCCTCAAAATATTTTAAGTCTTCAGAGAGAATCAAGATCCAACTTCTCAAAGAAGGAAAGACTGAATGGGAGGGAAAAAAACAGGCTTCTGTTTTTACCCACAAAACCTGGAAGTAGGTCTTGGGTCCAAAAGACTAAGCTAGCAATAAGCCTCCATTTGCAACTGAGACTCAAGTCTCTATGGATATTTTATGTACCATGTCGGTCTGGTCCATAGAGTTAGGAGCACAGGGACTAAGAATCTTATAATAGATCCCAAACCAGAACACTACGAGAGGGAGGAAAGAATAGAGGGAGGAAGGTGGGAAAAGAGGGGGTAGAGGGGAGGAGAGGGGTGGACAAAGGAGAGAGGGAAGATTTCTATGCAGGCACTGTGATCCAAGCTCAGGTCCTTCTGTTTGTGCAGCAAGTGCTCCTGCTCCCAGAGCTATCTGTCCAGTGTGATAGCCCTGGCTTTCCATTGCCACCTTCTGAGTGAAACTGTATGTGTTCAGGCCTTTCCTTCTGGACTGCGACTCGAAGGCAGATGTAGTGGGTGTTAGCCACTGTATTATCTGTCAGAAATCACGCAGAGTAAACATTGCATACGTTTTAGTGAAATTACCTTGCATTAGGCCATCCTTAATATGTAATTAATAATGTGCCTGTGTATTCTAGTTGCTGAAATACTCAAGCAAAAATGAAGGATAAATATGATTGGGAAACAGAAAGACTAGCTACCTCAGAGATCACCAATGTTTGGATTGTATGCCAGGTTGTGCAATTATATTTCACTGTACCAAATCTCAATTTTCAATAATAAAGATTTTCCTGAGACAGGGAAGGAAGAAAGAAACCAAGATTTAGGGAGGCAGTTTTCATAATTTATAGGCAAGAACCTGTAAATCAAACTTAGTACATATAGCAACATATCATATATATACACATATACATGTGCACTTCCTTTTAGGTAGATCTGAATTTTTACATACCCCAGATCCTATAGAGAGTATTTATTTTAAAGGATTTATTTATTTTAATTTTTTGTATATGAATGTTTTATCTCAAATATGTCCATGCACTACAAGTATGCAGTGCTAGTCAAAGTCAAAAGAGGGTGTCGGGCTGGAGAGATGGCTCAACTGTTAAAGGCTAGGCTCACAACTAAAAGAGGCTGTCAGATCCTCTGTAGGCAGAGTTACAGACAGTTGTGAGCCACCATTGTGGTGGTGCTTGGAATCTTTGCAAAAGCCATAAATGATTTTAACCATTGAACATTTTGCTTTAAAATATGCAATTGATGAAAAGTTGTATATATTATTCAGCATGAAGATTTGATGCACATAAATATTATATACTATTTACTACCATCCAATTGGTTATCATTTCTTATTACCTATAATTATTGGTTTATTTTCTTTTTTTTTTGGCCTGGGTGGTTAGAATGCTTAAAGTCTGCCTTCTTACCACATTTCAAGCAAGCAATATGTTATTAATCACTATATGTTAGTTACCATGATATCCATTAATCTTGTCTTCAGGACTCATAACTATAAGTTTTACCTTTTGTACATTTCCCAATTTTCCTTATCCTTTAGGTCCTGGGAAGCACCATTCCACTCTCATTGATTTTAGAATCAGTATGTAAAAAAGATCACACAGTATTTGTCTTTCCATGTCTGATTGACTTCACTCAGCATCCTTATTCTCTATGTGCATTCATGGTGTCACAAACAGAAAGGGCTTCTGTCCTCTTAAGGCTGAGTTACATTCCACAATACAGTGTTTTCTTCTCTGTTCTTTCATTCACTAACACTTAGCTTGCTTCGGTATCCTCAGTATTATGACTAGTGCAGCAATGGACATGGTGCCCAGATCTGCTTTAACATAATGACTTCTTTTGTTTTATCTCCAAATCCAGAAGTGTGATTATTGACCCATATGCTGGTGCCATTTTTAACCATTTGGGAAACTGCCTTACTGATATCTGTAATAGGTTGACCTATCAGCATTCCCATCAACATTTGTACTTAAAATAGGTGTTGAAGAGAGGTTTGTCATAGCTGATAATGGCTGTTCCATTACATATGTGAACCTCCAAAATATTGGTGTGTTTTTAAGAGGAAAAAATCGTCAGACATGAAGCAACATGCCCAAGAGACCCCAGATTTTGTAAATTGCTTCCATATTCTAGAGACTACAAATTCCCTATAAACACTAAAGAACATACTGATCTTTTCTACGCAATGGTCTCATCTAGGCCAGGGGCCTAGATAAAATCTGGAAAAGTATAGTAACTTTTAATTTGATTTCTTCTATTATTTAGGTTTAATTATGCCCACCCCAAAACAATGATGTTCTAGCCACTGGCAGCAGCTAGTTTGGAAGTACAATCCATTGGAATTTGGATGTGAACTCTACCCCAGTGGTTAGAGCTGAAAACTTGTTCTCAGTAGTTGTGCTGTTTTGGAAAGTTCTGGGTACTTTAGAACTGATATTACTAGTCACTGAGGATGGATCCTGGAGGTTAACTCATCACTGCCTCCATTGTGATTCTCACTCTGCTTCTATGCACCAACATGTAAATAATCTGGGCTCCACATTCCTGCCGCCATGTTATTCTTCCCAAATGTATGGAGACAACAGACTGTGGGCCACACACTCTGATATCATGAGTTAAAATAAATAATCTCCCACTCCCTCAAGTTGTTCATGTCAGGAGTTTTGTAACGGAAGTAAGAAAATGGACCAACTAATGTCTTTTCAGATAGTGATGTTAAGGTAATGTGTTTTTGATGAGCCCTTACCTATTGATTGTCATTAGCATCAAAAGAAAGTTGGATGCACAGACAGACTTATATATGGGAAAATTTTGCATGGACATGATGGCAGAGGCCCAGATGATGCTCTCATAAGCAAAAGAATGCCAAGGCTCACTAGAAAACCTCTAGAAGCAAGAGGAGAGAGAGTCATGGACAGATTTTTCTCTTGATGTCTCTCAGTAGGTCCAACCCTGCTGATTGGTCATCAAATCCTAGCATTCAGAATTAAAACACAATTGTTAAAGCCATCTAGTTTGTAGGATTTTGTTATGGTGGTCTTCAGAAGCTAAATCCTTCACCTTCTCTCCTGCCTCTTCTTGAATTTTCAAAATTTTACAAGAAACACAATCTCCTTGTAAAAACTGGAGTATTGCAGTAGGTACCATTCTTAAAAAGCTACTGTTCATGTGCCAGACACTAAGTGATTCAAATGTTATTTCGTTTGGTCCTTGACTTGTTCTAATAAGTGTCCCATTTTATAGAGGAGGAAATAGAAGAATGAGATTTTGAGTAACTTCCCTCTGGCTATATAGATACTATGAGACAGGCAGGGATTCAAAACCCCAGTGTGAATCCAGGGCCTGAGCTCTGATAAATCATGGAATCATAGTCTGCTTGACTTTCATCTCCAAACCATGGAAATAACCTCAGTCGTGTTAACATGTACTTTCCTGTATGTATAAGTTCCTGTTGCATGAGTTTACAGCTCCAATAGTTTCTGTGGTCCTGTAAAAAGAAGCCACTTAAATTTTTTTCTGAAAGGATTTTACTTCATTATAACTTGAATTTTTCTGCTTATCTTGAATATTACCCATAATAGAAAGTTTTTATATACCTCCTGCTTATAGTTTGCAATGTGAAAATACATTTTAAAAATATGATGTGCTATACCATGGATTCTTAATCTGTCTTCTGAGAGGTCAGAAATGGCTCTGCACATCCTTGCAATACCCTGTTAATGGTTGGTTGAACCAGAAAGCTCACACTAATGAGAGTGTGGCAGGAGTTGGGGTGGGGGAAGAAGAGGGGAAAGAAGTGATGTCACAGATGCAGATTCTGTGGCTTCTGGAGGTCATCTCTACTGTCTTAATTAGAGAGTGTTTGGAGATGAACACCACGAACCCAGTAACCCCAATATTTGAGATCCATACTCAGCTGTATTTCACTAGTTGTGAATGGGTTTGTTTTATTTAGAAATGTAGAAACAAGGAAAGATAATAATATTATCTTTCCTTGGCAGAGGATTTCTGGGTGGAACAGGTCATATTAAATACAAAAATAGCTGCAAGCACAATTACTGTTGGGGTTGTTCTCACCTTCACACTTGTTCTGGTACTAGATATTGGAAATCACATTTTGTTGTGTCCTTGGGAGAAAAACCACTATAAGAGATTGTTTTGTGAGGACGAAGTGAGGAGAAGGTGAAGAGGCCAGACGTCCCAGGCCTTGGTGAAATCTAGATGCCTTTTGCTTCACACAGTTCATGAGTGTTTTATGATTTAACTCCTTATTCAAAGTTCTGCATTTTTATAATACTAATTCTAGGAGATTATGAGTGAAAGCTTGCCAAGTCTTCTAACAAAGATAGCACTAAATCATCTTTTAATTTTAAAGTACACAGTTTACATGGCTTTAAGAAGAAGTTTTTTTTTCTATATTTTTTTATTTGCATTCCGAATGATTTCCCCTTTCTCGTTTCCTCCCTCCCCGAAAGTCCCATAAGCCCTCTTCCCTCCCCCTGTTCCCCATTCAACCCCCACTCGCTTCTCTGTCCTGGTATTCCCCTACATCCAGTCTTTCCAGGACCAGGGGTCTCTCCTTCCATCTTCTTGGAAATCTATTGATATGTGAATTGTGTCTTGGGTATTCCGAGATTCTGGGTTAATATCCCCTTATCAGTGACTGCATAAGAAGAAGTTAAAAAGATTCTTCTTGTGTGTATAAGTGTGTGTGTGTGTGTGTGTGTGTGTGTGTGTGTGTGTATGAGATAGAGAGAGAGAGAGAGAGAGTGCGTGTCTGTGTAAGAGAATGTGTGTGTGAGAGTATGTATATGTGTACATGTGTGCATGGGAATGTATGAGTGTGTATGGGCACATGCAAGTGGGTAAGAGTGTGTGTGCATGTGTGTGACTGTGTGCATGTATATGTGCATGTGTGAGTAAGTGCATGTGTGTGCATGTGTTCTCACACTTTGCAACCTCAGAACTAGTCAGGGAAGCCTGCACAGGAAGCATGTCCTCTGTGTTTCACTTAGCCCAGTGTCAGTTACCCTGAAGTCTGAGCTTCAGCAGGGAATGACCTCTCAGTCATGATCATGAACAGGAATGTGCAGCTACTGCTTTGTGTGAATTGCAACAGACCCAGATGCCATTCTGTCAAGTTAAAGACACGGGTGGCTCTTTCAGCATACCATCAAAATGTACAGAGATGTGGGGAATTTGGAAAGTGACTTCTATAGCACGGAGTTGCTTCCACAAAGACAGTCACTGTACAGAGAAGATGCTCTATGTTAGTCACCAAGACCCCAGAAAAAAGGAAATGTGTTTCTTATTCCTGAATTTCTGTAGCTTCTATCCAAGCTGTCTAGTTGACATTGCATCATTTTTATACAACATGGTATGAAAATGTGTAGTAGTACATAGTAAGATTCCATTTAAGCTGTCTGGATGGGTAATTTCATATAGCACAAAAGCTGTAACAGTGGTTCCACATGTCTGCAGGCCATTCCTGATGTTGCACAATATGTTTGGAATGTCATGAATGGCCACAGGCTAGCTCATCTCTGATGTTGACTGTTATGTGGAGTAGTTACTTCACATTTGTTGTGAAGAGATTTTCTTTGTTTTGTTTTCTTTGAGACAGCATTTTACTGTGTAGCACTGGCTGACGTGGAATCCACTCTGTAGACCAAGCTGGTATAAAACTCACGTAGATCTGCCTGCTTCTTCCTTCCAGGTGCTGGCATCTCAAAGCATATATTCAAGGCAGGCACTGATGGTTGTAAATCTATAGTGGAGGTGAGGTATCCACACATTGTTAACTGCATTAATTACTTATTTCTTAGAATGAAGAGAGGAAAGAGGAAGCCAAAGGTAGGGTCTTGAGCAGGTCATCCTGAGTTCCTGCTCCTCCAAGTTTCTTCCTTTCCCACTCTGAAATTTTCATTTTCTTTTAATCTTAAAATCCTCCCTTTCACTTAAGAAATACACATTTTTAGCTAACATGGTAAAATGTTCTCAAGCCGATACCTTGAGAAGACCCTGCGACACACTGAGGAACAACGCAAAACAACGCCTACACAGTAAAGTCCAGCTCCTCAGTGTGGCGTCACTGGAGTCTGCAGCTTCTTCCTCCCCTGCCCCGCTGCCTTTCTCTGTATCTCCAGCCAACCTCAACTCCTTGCACTTTTTCTTTTTTGGCTGAAACTTAACTTTTACATCAAACATGTAGATTTCCATCAAAATTTACTGACTGTAGCGGCCTATTTTCAGTGCAGCCAGTAAAGAGCTACGGTGTAGGGTGAAGCCCCTCCCTCCTGGTCCTCTGTATGCCCTTTGTCTTCTCCCTTGTCTATTCTTTCTACCTGGTGAGTAGAGTACCTTTATCATTGTTCTCCATCGAAGCCTAACCTAACTCACCTCCTTTATGGTTTTGCTTAATCTCCAAGCTATCCTGCCTTTCTTAGCTAACCATCACATGGCATCTTAGCTAATCTTGTGACATCCTTCACATATTATCTTAAACTTAATGAGGGTGCACTCAGCTACAACACTTGCTTTGCCTGGTATTATTTTCAGCAGCACTTTCTATAAATTAACTCACACGAGCGTCACATCAACCTTTGGAACTAAGAGCTACTTTGACTCTTCACTTCAGTGATGAAGGACTGAACATCAGGGGAGTTAAGAAACATAGCCGGTCTCTATTGCTAAGGAGTAAGCCATATCCAGATGTGCTTCTCTACCCAGAGGCCATGCTTCTGCTCCTCTGCATAGTTTCTTCATAGTTACTTGTAGACTTGACTCGTGGTGTCTCCTCTCTTGGAAGCCTGTGGCACTTGGCACACACGCATGGTACATGGCACATGCATTCTCCAAGTACTGGAGGAGTGAAATAACGTATATGGATTTTTTTTTTAAAGGGTTGTAACATTCTAAATTTGGAGGACCATTGTAAGCTTCCGTCTCTTCTGGGAAGGGAATTTCTGGTGGCAGAAATGGGTGACACATAGATTCTTTTTGGAAGTGAGCATTTTCCCATAACTGTTCCCTCATACCTAAGTGCTTTGCTTTTCCGTTTGTTTTCTTAAGACATGTTCGCACTTATATTTTAAACAGTGAGAATGAAAAGATCACTTGCAAATGCCAACTAGGAGGAATATTTATTTTAAACAATGCCATTCCGGTGTACCAGCTGCTGTTGCTATGTTTGCCCGATGTTTGCTAGGAGTGCCATGAAGAGTTAGTTACGCTTGTGATGTCAGGATGATAAGTTGCCTCAACCCAATATTCCATTGGTTCTTGTTTTTCTGGGATGAAGAATCTTTAACCCTCTGCCATGACAAGGAACTTGATTTTAATTTGCAGAAATAATTTAAACTACAAATTAATTAATTAAAATCTAGTTTGTTTTCTAAGGCTGGAAGGAAATTTGTCAATTTACATGGCATCTTTTAGGATTTAGAATTTAGGGCAAAGTTATTTTTTCTTTAATTTCCCCTCAAAGAATAATTAAATAATTCTACGAGGTTAATATCAATGTTTGGTATTTGCCGTGGGTATATTCCACAATTCTCTTAGTTATTACATTTTAGTGATACTTAAAATTTCCTTTCATAAAAGAAGGCAGACTGATGTCTTCATGATTATATTTGCTCCCACAGGCTAACTAGTTCTAAATGGCTTTCATAAATTGTTTTGGCTGCAACATGCCTACGAAGGAACAAGACTTAATCATCACATAAACGCAAGAATAAGTTTGCTTTGCCCCTTGTGAAGTAACAAAAAGTATTTCATCAAAGAAATACTGATTTCAGTGGAGTTTTAATTACTTTGAACTTATGACTCTATTTCATTCTCTCTATTCCCCTTGGACATATTTTTAAACATTCCATAAATGTATTCTCTATCATGTCCATAGACTCCAATTTTGTTATTTTTGGTTGCACTACCTACTTTCTTAGAAGACTCAGCTCTGATTAACACTGGCTTGGTTCAGACCTCATTATGAAATAAAAGACTTTCTGTTCAGAAATTCCTGGGCTTATGGACTCTGTCTTATGTCCTTAAGTTTTTACAGCAGCTTGAACTCCCCCACTTTCCTCTCTTACGCCCATGTTCCCACCATTCTTGAAGTAGCTACTTCAACTTATCTAGGCCCTTGCCTTACAAATACTGGTTCTCCAATCCATTGTACTCATTGCTTTCCTCTTCTACACTAGTCTCAAGTTCTGCTGGCTTGATAATAATGGGATACCTTACAAAGGTGGTTTCCAATTCAAGCTATATCCTCAAGGGCTGCTCATCAATCCTTCCTTCTGGGATGTCCTCACTTTCTCATGTTCTTTGTCATAGTACCCAATTAATCTCTTCTTTAAAATCTATATTCCATTGTTGTTGCCCTAGACCCAGTGTGTGTGTGTGGACGGCGGGGCGGGGGGGGGCGCAAAGGATGCTGGGACTGCTCTTCCCCACCTCTTATATATTGGCTGTCTCTCTGTCCTGCCTTCTCAGGCATGGCAGCTACTTCTCTCCCATCATGGCAGCTATATCTTCCCTCCCTCGCTCAGTCTCTTGCCCAGGAATCCTAAAAGTCCAGCCTCTGTCTCCTTGTTCAGTCATTGGCTGCCAGCAACTTTATTTACCAATCAAAACCAACCGTGGGCAGGGTCCCTCATCATCTTATGTGCAGAAATGTGGATTCCTATGTAATTTGTAGAACCAAATTAACATAAGTAGCATTAGACCAAATTCACAACATTCCTTTACTCCCTAACTCATTATCTCATGGACCTTTAAACATCAACTTTTGTTTACTGTTACAGAAAAAAATCAGGCCATTAGGTGTAAACTTATTGACCTTCCCAGTCTATATCTGTATATTTATCTATGTTTAAATTAACACTTACTTTTTTTTCTCTTTTCTTAGAGAAACTATTGTTCTTCTTGACCAAAGTTGATACTTTCAGATTATCCTATAGTTGTATCAAGCCTCTTGATATTATGGAGTGAAGTTGTCACCTACCAAGATTATATTACAGAAGCACAGATGAATTACAAGAATAAACATGCACACACACATGTGCGTGTGCGCACGCACACACATACACACACACACACACACACACACACACGCATGCACACACACACGTATGGCTTTAATTAAGTTTACAGTTCTGTGTTGGACAACATCCATAGCTATCCGGGGTATATACAGCATGTGGGCCATAGACTGGATATATCTGTCCCCATGCAATTCTTCTGAAATCATGTCTCGTCAATTACAAATTCTCTGAGTTTCTTTTTACAACATGGATGTATATGTAAGACTCTCTCGTCTTAAAAAAGAAAGGAAGTTTGGATAGCATCAAAGTCCTTCTTTATATTGATCATTTGAGAATACATTGTCTTTTTTAATCATAACAATTTTGTGCGTTAGTTATTATTCATTTCATTTTGGGTCAGATCTGAAAATCAAGATGTAGGTAGATTGGTGGGATAAAGTAGCCCATGTCAATGTCAGAATTAAAATTGGCATTTCTAGGGCAACAATATGAATGATAGCTTCCATGAGTACTGATTTCTCTTGGTTTCTATATTTCTTATCAAATTACTTACTCACATTCTACTTCAACCTGTTTTGCTAAGTGAGTTATTTCTGTCAGTACTGTTTACAGTATGCTTATATATTGAATGCAGTAGCTTCTTACCCAAACTTCAGAACAGCTGGTCAAGATGCAGTACAGAAGGGGTCCCCTGCTGACGGTGGCTTCAACTTCCTACATAACTAGCACAAATCACCATCCACAGTAACGTTCCCCCCAGGATGGATGAGAATGGCCCCTGTATAAGAAATAGCAGTCAGTGGAAGTGATAGTGAATGCTTAGTAACTGCTAACTGAATGAAAGCTCTTGATGAGTACTGTTGGCTAATTTATGTGTTACAAATATTGCCCTTATAATATTTGGCCTGTCTAAGCACCTCCAGAACACTATTGAATCATCAGACTGTGATGGCTATCCTTGGTTGTAAGCTTGACTACATCTGGAATTAACCAAAACCCAAGTGGCTGAGTGCACCTGTAGGAATATCCACCTTTAATCTGGGTCACATCTTCTGTTGGCAACCTATATAAAGGACATGGACCAGGGAAGCTCTTGCTCTTTGTCTGCTTGCTCTGGCTAGCAAGTCCATTCCTCCACTGGCATCAAAACCTACTTCTTTCCGATTCTGACATATACTGAAGACCAGCTGAGATATCCAGCTTCATGGGCTGAACAACTACTAGATTCCTTCCATTTGTAGACAGCTATTGTTGGATTAGCTGGCCCACAGCCCATAAGCCATTCAAATTTTATATATATATATATATATTGGATAAAATATATATTGGATATATGGATATATATCCATGTAAATTCTGTTCTTCTAGAGAACCCCAACAAATACAACATTATTGGGAACTAACCAAGTGTCACACATCATTAAAATATTTGATTTTATTAATGCTATAACACATTTCTACCTATTTCATGGAGGAGGAAACTGAGATTTACTGAATTAACCAAGGATGTGTCCAAAGCATGGGAATATGTACTGTACTGGGCACCTAAAAGTGCTAGCTTCCTTCCTGGAAAATAAATATGAACACCTGACTATTGTAACCTTTGGATTTCTAATAATTTAGAAGGAACTCTTTTGAGTTTTGTTATAATGTAACTCATGAAAAATGTGAATCAATTAGCCAGCCTACAGTTACATTTCAAACTCTTCCATTAACCCTTCAACTGAAAAATTTGGCCCATAAGTCATTATGTCCAAATTAATGAATATCGTTTTAGGCACAGAAGAAGCCTCATTATCTCATAGTCAATAAAACAAACACACAAACAAACAAACAAACAAAAAATAGAGAAAGTGTATGAGAGAGAGTGTATGAGTATATGTTTAGGTTTTTTTTCCTCTTTCTTTCAACCATTGACAAACATTCTCTGGTTCTCCCCACATTTTGCTTCATATTTTTCAATATTTGGTCCAGCTTATGATTCTACATTTTATCACAATTCACAGGCAATGTTCATAAAATATGGCTTCTCCTTAGTTATACAAATACATGAGAAAAGAAGCCATAATTATTGCAATCAGTTCATGTCACATCTTATCACACATACCCAACATATTGAATCCAATTAGAACAAATATAAAGCAAAGTGCAGGACCTTGAGAGGAGTTTGTTATGATGTGTTGAATTCTTATTATCTTAATTTTGTGGCATTGTCAATCTGGATATAATCCTTTTAATTCCTCCTTTCCTGTGTGTATCTATTAACTAATATGATGGTATGATTTTTGAGTTTCAGACTTTTCAGTATAAATACCCAGGGCAAATTTAGTTGATTATATCCAAAAGTTAAGAGTTAAATTTTCTCTTTCGTTGGAATGTGAATACTTAGATTCTTTTTAACTTCAGTGTAATTGTGTGCCTGAAAGGATAAACCTGATATTGTGATGAGTTGGTTCGCATACCCAATATCAGATGTGTGTTCAGCATGCAACAGGAATACATTGGAAATGCTGAAAAAATGTACTATAATTCTAACCCTTTTATAAAAAGCCTTCTAAAACTTCTATATAAGTTGTGTGTGTGTGTGTGTGTACATTAAAAATATTTAATTATTTTAAATGAATCTATATGGATTTCATATATGCATATATTTAGATAACATAATATACATAAAAGCATATATATGCATTTAAAATAATTAAATATTTTTGTTTATATATCTTGCCAAAACAAGCATTAATTCCTGGGAACTTATTCTTAGCAGCTAATTATACACCAAGAAGAAGAAAAACAGGAATATAAGAAAATGTTCATCAGTATGCTAAGTATATAGGACAAGCAAAGAGATTCACATAAATATCCTGAAAGACTGAAGCCATTAAATTTAACACATTATTTCAAGTGAGTTTTTGTCATCCAATAGTACAGATGAAAAGTTTATTTAGCAAGACGAAAAGGCAAAGGCAGGATATAAAATGAGCATACATGGCCATATCATATAAGACAAGAGCTGCATTCTAAAGTGGTCAAGGGTATGAGGACATTATATTGAAGTTGGTGCTTTGATAGAAGCCTTGTATGACTGTGTACTGGGAGATTCTACCAGCACCTGTACAATACAGATGCAGAACTCACAGACAACCATCAGACTGAGCTCAGGGACCCCAATGGAAGAGATAGGGGAAGGAATGAAGGAGCTGAAGGGGATTGCAATCCCATAGGAAGAACAATATCAACTAACCCGGGTCACTCAGAGCTCCCAGGGACTAAACCATCAACCAAAGAGTACACATGGAGGGTCCATGGCTCCAGATACATATGTAGGAGAGGATGGCCTTATCTGACATCAGTCGGAGGGGAGGCCCTTGGTCCTGTGAAGGCTTGATGCCCCAGCATAGGGGGATTCTAGAGCAGTAACAAAGGAGTAAGTGAGTAGATGGAGGAGCTCCCTCACAGAGGGAAAGAGGATAGAGGAGAGGTGGGATGAGGGGGAGGTTGTGGAGGGGTAACCTCAAAGGGGGATATCATTTGAAATGTAAACAAATAGAGTGATTAATTAAAAAAAGGAAAGAAAAAAAAGCAAAAAACAAAAAACCTACCAGAACTTTGTCTTAGGATCTTTTGATCTGTCAGACAACCTGTGGCAAATCGCTAAGCTTCCCTAGGTTTTGGTTCCTCTTGTAAATGTGAACAATACTCTCAGGTTTTTGTGGATATTAATTGAAGTACTCAGAGGGCCACAGATGAACACTGTGTATTGATTTGTTACATATACATAAAGCAGGGATTGACAGAAAGAATTGATAAGAAAAACATGAAGCTTTGATATGAGGAAGATTGCAGATTAATTTTCAAATGATTTTTGCATTATAGTGTGGAAGAGCCTCAAGTACATAGGCACAGGGGAAAATTTCCTGAACAGAACACCAATAGCTTATGCTCTAAGATCAAGAATTACAAATGGGACCTCATAAAATTGCAAAGCTTCTGTAAGGCAAAGGACACTGTCAATAGGACAAAACTGTGACCAACAGTTGGGAAAAGATCTTTACCAATCTTACATCCAATAGAGGACTAATATCCAATATATACAAAGAACTCAAGAAGTTAGACTCCAGAGAACCAAATAACCCTATTAAAAATGGGGTACAGAGCTAAACAAAGAATTCTCAACTGAGAAATACCAAATGACTGAGAAGCACCTAAAGAAATGTTCAACATCCATAGTCATCAGGGAAATGCAAATCAAAACAACCCTGAGATTCCCTCACACCAGTCAGAATGGCTAAGATCAAAAAGTCAGGGCACAGCAGATCCTGGCAAGGATGTGGAGAAAGAGGACCACTCCTCCATTGCTGGTGTGATTGCAAACTGGTTAAATCACTCTGGAAATCAGTTTGGCAGTCCCTCAGAAAATTAGATATAATACTACCTGAGGACCCTGCTATACCACTTCTGGGCATATACCCAGAAGATGCTCCAATGTGTAATAAGAACACATGCTCCACTATGTTCAAAGCAGCCTTATTTATAATAACCAGAAGCTGGAAAGAACCTAGATGTCTCTCAACAGAGGAATGGATACAGAAAATGTGGTACATTTACACAATGTAGTATTACTCAGCTATTAAAAACAATTTATTCATGAAATTCCTAGGCAAATGGATGGAACTAGAAAACATCATCCCGAGTGAGGTAACTCAGTCACAAAAGAAAACACATGTTATGCACTCAGTGATAAGTGGATATTAGCCCAGAAGCTCAGAATACCCAAGATATAATTCACAGACCACATGAAGCTCAAGAAGATGGAAGACCAAAGTGTGGATACTTTGGTCCTTCTTAGAAGGGGGAGAAAAATACCCATGGGAGAAGATACAGAGACAAAAGTGTGGAGCAGAGACTGAAGGAAAGGCCATCCAGAGACTTCCCCACCTGGGGATCCATTCCATACACAGTTACCAAACCCAGACACTATTGTGGATGCCAACAAGTGCTTGCTGACAGGAGCCGGATATAGCTGCCTCCTAAGAGGCTCTCCCAGTGCCCAACAAATACAGATGGGGATGCTCTCAGCCAACCACTGCAACCACTGGACTGAGCACAGGATCCCCAGTGGAAGAGCTAGAGAAAGGACTGAAGGAGCTAAAGGGGTTTGCAGCCCCGTAGAAGGAACAACAATATGAACCAACCAGTACCCCCAGAACTCCTAGGAACTTAATTACCAACCAAAGAGTACACATGGAGGGACCCAGGGCTCCAGCTGCATATGTAGCAGAGGATGCCCTTGTTGGACATCAATGAGAGGAGAGGCACTTGGACCTGTGAAGGCTTGTTGCCCTAGTATAGGGGAATGCCAGGACAGGGAAGTGGGAGTGAGTGGGTTAGTGAGCAGGGTGTGGGAGTATAGGATAGGGGTTTTTTGGCGGGGAAATGAGGAAATGGGATGACATTTGAAATGTAAATAAAGACAATATCTAATACAGTTTAAAAAATAATAACACTTAAGTATTAGGTAGAAGTCAGTAGCAAGAGAAATCCCTAAAAGTGTACTACACATTAGACTTGCTTCTAATTTAGGTCTGTATCACTTTAAATAGATGTGATTAACCCAGTAGAGTACCACAATTCCAAGTGCAGCCTTGGACCACACTGATGCTTCTGATTCCAGTTGCTCTTAAACTCTTATAATTATGCAGACATTTGTTGGTTCATCTAACCCTCACCCCCAGCCCTAGATATGGACATGACTGAGGAGTCATGCTCATCTGCTAATGGCGAAGGACCTTGGGATTCCCACTCCCATGAAGAGGGTGTCCTATCCCCTTCAAGTTACTAGCTCATACACACCTATTTCTCTTCCTCCTTTTCTAATTCCCTTCTATCAGATTGAAATGGGTAGAGATGAAGCAAAGGTACTCATGCTTCTATTCTTTGATCTAAAATTGACTAATAATGTTTTTAATACATAACTCATAATTCCAATAGATATGATTTAGCTGAACACCATGCAAAGTCCACAGTGAGATGTTTGTGTCACAGTTTAACTGAAAGCAACATCACTGGGTGCTTAATATATCTGATGTCATTATGACAGAGATCCATGTAGCAAAAATCAATAATAATTATCTTGGCATAAATTCTATTCATTCTGTAGGGCCTCAAGACTCAGAGAAGTTTTTCTAAGTCTTTAACTCATGAAGATATAAAATCGAGAATTCAGTGTAAGCCCCAGGCTTGTCACCACCTGCTTACATGTGAGAGCTGGTGCTTCAGGCATGCCCCAGTCTGCCTAGCTTCCTCTTATTAGTGGGGACATTTAATTAAACCAAGATAGTCTGTGCCTGACCGGGCCATCTACTGATGAGAATAGAATTGATGGGAGATGAACAGGTAACAGCAGGAGATACATGGGAATGAGAAATAAAAGAGCCATAGTCAAACTGAAGAATATTGCCATAGTATATTATATTTGACATTTACTATTGTGTCTAATAACGCATTCCTCGCTCTCCAGTGGCCATGTTATTTCATTATTTTAAATTTTAGAAGCTTTCATTTTTGAAATGTGTCAGAAATCTCAGCCCTCCACTCCTTATTAGAGTGCATGTTTAATTGTGTTTTTCTGTTCATTATATGTGGATGTTGCCATCCAACCAGAGGGACACTGAGAAAATCATATAAATAGCCTTGCCTTTTCAAGGTATTTAAAATTCTATTGTTGTTTCCATAAGCCACAGAGGGTGAGTTATTTTTCATGGACAGACAGTGCATTCTTCTCTTGGGGTTTTATGGACAGACTGTATAAAATGATAACACAATGAATGGAGGACCAGCTCCACTATATCAAGGGTTTAAATCAGCTATTTCAGACAGAAACTCAATGCAGTAGGATACGTTTCAAATAGGTCTTCAGGTACAAGGTATAACACAAAATTCCAGCATGTTTTGTGATTAATTCTCATGAATGCTTAGTGACATTTTGACCCTAAGTTTGAGCTAAGGTGAGAGACATTTCAATGATGTCGGTGCAGGTGGTGACCTGAATAAAATCAATCTCATTTGCATGTCAGAATTAAAATAGATTGTGGTCCTGTTCAGAATAGCAAGGTTTAGGAAGTAGGGGAAAGGTAAATTTGCTACTTATGTTTTCATATCATGTGATGATAGTCACAATTCTATAATCTCAAGGCCCACTCCCATTTCCACACTTTTCCTGCAAGGGAAGGATCTTCATTGTAATTGTTTAAGCAGAAGCCATTCTAAGGTTAATTTCTAATTAACCCTGACGTCATCATTATAGCTAGAGCTTCTCTTCTTATTGTTTCATTTTAAAACCTGTTTTAGAAAAAAAAATCCAAATTAAAGTGATTTCTTCAAACTGTCTCAGAGGAGTGTGAAGAAATGTCTATTTGCAATTAATGATGCAGAAAATAAGAATTACTCCCCATTTGCCAATAAAGTATATTTTATCAGTTTGAAATTCATCTAAATGGAAAAGATTCACATGGAATTAATCTTTACACATAGACTTTAATGCAAGCTTAAGTCTATGCATGCACAGGTGACCCACTTCTCCTTCCCAGTTAGAGTTCCCATGAGAACTCTAAACTCATCTCAAACCATTGTCATATTTTTAAAATTATTATTACTTGATAACCAAATTGTAACCCCATGATAATAATTATAATATACTATACAATATCCAGCAAAACAATTTTTAATCCATTGAACGAATTCTAATGTGATATTCTATGGGTTTCCCATTTAATCTTTTCCCAATCACCTCAACTGATATGCTCATAAAGAAATGGTACGCATGTAATATCTTCGATAGAAAGCACATATTTTGGCTATCTAAAACAATAGAAGAAATGTGTGATGTCACATACTCATAAAATCAGATATTGTTTGAAATAGATCTATTTCAGTCACTCTTTAATTTTTACTTCATACATGCCCAAGAAGGAGACGAAAAGATTGCTGAGGACAAGAGTAACTATATAACTTGATATACAACATTTGAACATGGAAGTTTCATGCTAGTCATCATATTGGGAACACATGATTACCTCATTTCTCAACAGCTCAAGTACAATAAAGTGATAACAGACCAGAAGACAAAAGTTCAAAGAAGGGGCAGATGCTGGGCAAACATCAAGCATTCCTCCCTGACTTCCATCCATCGGGATGCAACAAACAACATGGCAGGTTGAGATACAGGGTACTTGTGTGTCACTCTTTCCTAAATCATAAAGGAAACTCTGTTATTAATGGCAAATTAACTGCTGTGATAAAAAACAACTTCAGTAGCATGAGACAAAAGTTTCTTTTCATTCACACCATAGTACATTATATTGATGAAGGAATGATGGTTACTATGTCATAGTTCAGAATCCTCTAATGACAAGGACTCCTTTCTCTGTGACATGGGCCAAGCAAGGAACTTTTGCTGGTAAGCATATGGCCAAAAAAGAAGCAAATGGCATAGAGAAGGTGTACTGGCTGGGTTTGTGTGTCAGCTTGACACAGGCTGGAGTTATCACAGAGAAAGAAAGGAGTTTCAGTTGGGGAAGCGCCTCCATGAGATCCAGCTGTGGGGCATTTTCTCAATTAGTGATCAAGGGAGGAGGGTCCCTTGTGGGTTGTACCATCTCTAGGCTGGTAGTCTTGGGTTCTATAAGAGAGCAGGCTGAGCAAGCCAAGAGAAGCAAGCCAGTAAGAAATATCCCTTCATGGCCTCTGCATCAGCTCCTGCTTCCTGACCTGCTTGAGTTCCAGTTCTGACTTCCTTTTGTGATGAACAGCAACACAGAAGTGTAAGCTGAATAAACCCTTTCCTCCCCAGCTTGCTTCTTGGTCATGATGTTTGTGCAGGAATAGAAACCCTGACTAAGACAGAAGGCATGTCACATGCCATTCTGCAAATGACACTTACCACTTCCTCAGACGTTCCATGGCCAGAACTAGATTCATGACTCCTCCTGTCTGCAAGTGAAGTCTGACTATTCATCCAGGAGGAAATAAAAATAGGGTGTAAGCAATGCCCAGGAGATCTGTCACCCCTCACTAGTTAGCTCACCAATTGCTTGTTTCATCTCCCGCCCACCCTTAAGGAGATCTCAATGTCTGCCCTGTTTCACATGTGACCCCTCTGGTGTTCTACTGACCTGTGAACTAGAAAGGCAAATTATCCATTCCTCAGCTTCCACTATACACTTCATGAAACAAGTGAAATCATCATGGTTGACATTTTCTGCCTGGAAAGCAGACAATCAATAGTCAGGTAGGACGCACGTTTCCTCCCGTTGCTTTCACAGAATCTTGCATTATTCTTTAGCTTCCATCGCAAATGTCATCTGTCCTTTTGCCCTTCCTCCTCCTGGGAAATTGCCAATGTATTTGTCTCATATTAAGAACCTAGTCAACATGTTTGTTCTCATGTAGCCCAGATTAGCAACCTTAAAGCCACTTAGTAAAATCCTCAACAATCCTTATTATTTAAAGCACATAACAGAGTTAACAAAAAAGATGGTCTTTTGATTATGAGAATTATTGGAGAATAGTTATGAGCCCAAACAGAGTTGAGAAAATTATTTCTACAGTAAGATACACAGGGTGGAAGGGCACAGCACATGAACAAAGTTTTTTTTTGCATTTATGACATTTGAATTGTTGCTGAATCTTCCACAACTTAGATGCATTATGTATTTGTCAGTTAATATGTTGACTTCCTAGGTGCCATAGTGACATTCACAAAGGCCATGTTGTAAATAACTAGAAAAATATGTGAGTTTGATAACATCTACTGAATTTTCTGACCCAGAAATAGGATAAGGAGAATTTTTAGAATCACTGTTTAGAATTGTAATTCAGAATAACTTTAGATTTAGAAGCTCTGTAAGCATAGTAACAGAGAGCTCCTGTGCCCTCTGCTTGGTTCTTTTTTTAGTACTTGCAACAAAACAATAGCTCTAGCAAAGAAAGAGGTTCAGTTTATATAATGGTGCCAACAAGATTGTAGACTCTGGAACTCATCTTCTCTTCTACTGCTGTCCTCTTTCCACTTCTGCACGGGACCCAGGAGCCTAGTTGTACCACCTTTTCATGCCCCCTCACTTCCACAAACCTGAAACTGTTCTTTGTCACTCCTTTGTCTTCCAACACTTTATAGTCTTTGAAAAAGACTGTTTAGCATTTTTGAGGTGTCCTATAACTTTGATTCATTTGCTGTTTTATTGGAGTCACATTGAAGTTATGGGTTTGTGGGGGAAAAAAACCAAACAGCAGTATAACTCCTGTCTAGTTGTATCACAGAAGGAGTCATCTGAGTCATCACGCAGATGTTCTGACTGACCCAGAGCTTGCATCTTGATAATCTATCAGGTGAAAGAAGGAAAGTTTGGTCCAGTGCTTGCATCTTGTCTTCCTTTGTAGATACCTGATTCTCCCTTGACTCTGGGTCACTGGTTGACTTTCCTTTTGTAAGTAACAGAAAGTCTGTAAAGGAGATTTTCTCTATAATTTTGTTGTGTTTGTTTGAGACCAGTACTGTTTCCACTTCTCAGCAGGAGCCAGAAATTCGGTATTTGGAGTCCAAATTTATTCTATTTACATCAGCTGTTATAGTGAGTTATCCTGGTGGTCAGTGCTCCATAACTGCAGTGTAGATGTTACTGTTGGCCAAATCATATCATTCCATTTCTTTTGCCAGCAGCTTCCTTTGGAACAGGTCTGCCATTGAATTTTAGCTAATGAGATATGAGGTAAAGCCTTGTGCTAGTATTGTCTAAAGGAAATGTTCTTTCCTAATAAGGAAAAATAATGAGACAACAATTTACTTTCATAACCTCCGTAGCTGTACCTGCACATAATGGGAATCTGTGAGCACTATAGTTTAAAATACAAAAATAAAGAGAGCAGAATACAAGCTGGCCTTAATGCCAGAGAGCATTTCTAAGTTGCTGTTCCAGCCAACCCTATGAACTAAGTATAAACTGTTATGTAAAAACACACAAACCAGTTAGTAAGCAGAAACAAGTGTCATTATGTTCTACTTAAAAGTGATTAGAAAGAGCCAAACAGGAGACAACTATTTGGACCTTAAAACTTTTAGGACCAAAAAAAAAAAAAAAATCCCTGATGTGAACAATTTAAATGGCTGTTATAAATCCCCACACATGTATGCACACTTCCAGAAGGTGTGATCTTAAGACTGTGGACTGTAGCCAAGAATGGGGCCAGATCATTTACCCAGTATGTTAAAGCCCCATTAAAATGTCAGCAGTTAACACCTTTTTCTGAGCATTGATGTTGATATTTAAAGTCTAGTGGAGTAAGCAGATACTTGCTCTAACATTATGGCTTTATTTTTATTTGATTTACAAATTTGTGAGTCTTCTGTTTTAAAAAAAAAAGCACCTCTCCCCCTACATGTCGTTTGCTAGTTTCCAAGTATAATTAGCGATAAAAGCCCTTTCTCAAGGTCTTTTATAACCGTGCTTTACCTTTCATTTGAATCTGTCAAGCAGTATTTAATGTTGGCCAATTAAGTGTTGAAGTATTTCACAGGTTTGCTCTGTTGACACTCTCACAGCAACACTTTGTGGCACGCATAAAGATGTAAGTCGGTTTAGCTTCTGGTCTGATTGCTTATTGCCCCTTACATTTCTACAGAGAAGTCTCGTGAACAATGTGATGTTATTAGAGGTGTGGCCTTTGGGAGGCAAATTGGTCAATAGAGGGAGGAGCCTTCATGAATAAATTTAGTGTCTTTATAAAAGAAGACTCAGAAAGACTGTCTTGTCCCTTCCACCTTGAGGACACAGAAAGCAGTTGGCAGAATATTTATAAAAGGGGCCTTTAACAGGGAGCCAAGCACACCGACACCTTGAGCTCAGACTTCAACCCTCATCACTGTGAAAAATATGTTTCCATTTTATAAGGCACCCAGTCTGTGGAGTCTTTTTTTATTTGTTTGTTTTTTGTTTTTGTTTATGTTATTTTAATTTTATGTATTTGAGTACACTGTCACTTTCTTCAGATACACCAGAAGAGGGCATAGGACCCCATTATAGATGACTGTGAGCCACCATGTGGTTGCTGGGAATTGAACTCAAGACCTCTGGAAGAACAGTCAATGCTCTTTTAACTACTGAGTCATTTCTCCATCCCCAAGTCTGTGGTATTCTGTTACAGAATCCAGAACAGACTAGCTGTCATGGCTACTTGGTTCTGGTACTTCATCTCTGAATATCAATCAGATGCCAGTCCAGATCTTCACAGCATTTTATCTTTAAGGACTATTTATTTCAGACATATTTAATAAGTTATAGTATTTCTGTTAAAAGTAATACAATCGTGGCTTGTAGAATGATGAAAAATTCTGCACATGAAGTGTACTTTTGCTAATAGGCTACTTTCTTAATTTCTATACTTCCCAAAGCATGCAAAGGGCACAAGGAATGAGTTTGTGACATAGAACATCATAGTTGTGATTCCAATGACAACTTCTTTGTCATCAGTAGTATGGTTCCTGGGATCTCCATGAATCTGCCTGGGAAGGCATTGCAGATTTAGATGTAATCAATTTAAAGTGGAAACTCTATATTCCATGGTTATTTAAATTTCAAGAAACATCCCTCTTGCTTCTGCATGTATTGGGTCTTTTTTCAAAAGACATTTCATGTTTCATGATGATACAAAGATTTCTGTATTTTAAATGAAAAAAATAACTGGGAATCTGAGAAGTAAAAGCTTCTACGGTTTCCAGACAGGGCTGAACATAAAGGTAGCATTTTCTTCTTTATATAAAGCATACTGTGTTAAGAAAGTTAAAAAAAAGAAAATCATGACAGTAATTTATTTTTAACATTTTAACATTTTCTTTATATACATTTATTTATTGTGAATATGTATATGTGCGTATGCATACATGGCATATATGTGGAGGTCAAAGGGCAGTTTGTTCTCTCCTGTACCACGTGGGTCCAGAGGATTGAGCTCAAGGTGACAGGTTTGTCAGTGAGTGCCTTTTTCCACTGAGTCCAGGTGGTCCCATCCATTATTTATTCTTACAACAAAGAATTTAATCTAAGTTGAGTAAATTTTAGTTTTTCAAAAAACATATTCTTTTCATTGGCCTCTATCCTTCCCTCTCAAGAAATTAGTGTTATTTAGAGAAGATAAAATCTCCCATTGAGATGAAATTTTAAAAGAACATCTGTAAGATTTTCTAGGCAAATGTATGCATTTAAACACTGATATGAAGTACAGATTTTGGAATTTCTTTTTCATAATTCATTGAGTTTAGTGATGTGATTTCAACATTATATTCAGTAACTATTTGTGACAGTTGGAAAATATCTCATGGGTTGATTTTTCTAAGCAGAATTTTGGCCAGAGAATGTACATAGAAAGCTTTTGCTTTAAACTCAGTACACATCCATGCACAGGCCTTATTCTAGGAGCCATCTCTGACAACAGTTCATATCACTTTGTCAGGGCAGAAAAGACTGAGGTTTGAAGGATTTAGAGGACAAGATTCGGGCTGGGGTGATGGCAAGCAAGAAAATCAGAGTTCAGAACCCCAGGACCCACATAAATGTATGGTGGTTGTGGGAGCCTATCTATTGTAGCCTCAGAAGGCAGAGATGGGACTCCCAGAAGAAGCTTTCTGTCCAAACTAACCATATTATTGAGCTTTGATTTTCACTGAAAGACTGCTTCAAATAATAAGGAGATGCTTGTCATCAACTTCAGGGCTCCATGTGTGTGATACCCCTCCATGCCCACACCCACATGTGTACTCACATATTGAAACACACACACACACACACACACACACACACACACACACACACACACCAAGATATCCATCCATTCATGCCCACCTACACACGTGTACCCACACCCATTCAAACACACATACACAGATGAATGTATACCACACATGTATGCAGATGACAAAATGGGAAAATGGATAAAGTGCTGTAAGTTGAAATTGACTCATTAATGAGTTGAACACAAAGCTGGTTTTCTAACCATGAGTGTAGGTTGCTGGGACTGCAGACCTATCGGGTTTGTGCTGAACACCCACTGTGTGGCAGACACTAGTTGTTTCAGTGATGTTGGTCAAAAGGTTATATTGTGGAGTGCCTGAATTCTGGTGTAGGGGCTGTCATTTATATTATTAGTGAGACTCACATGAAGTCACAGTCATGGGTTGGGGGAACAAACACTAACTTGACAGTCTGCTTCCAACTGTGAAATCCACTGGAATCCATTGGACCAAACATGCAGTTTGCTGCCAGTCTTGCAACCCATCCTTGTTCTTAGACTCTGAGGTCTCAATCCCTCATGCCATTACCACCCAAAATACTCAGTGTCACTGTTAAGTAAGATCCCCATGGGGTGCCACTGAGTCTGTGTTCAAGTGAAAATCTGTTGTGATGTTCAACAGAACTCATGAGTCAGCCCATCAGTGGCTGGAGGTCATGTTTAGTTAGGAGCTCCCTGGTGACTCAGTGTGCAGTGTGTGCTGGAGGAAGGTCCTCCTACATTCTGCATGAAAATTATCTGGAATGCTTAAGAAGGCCAAACAAGGCATGATTTATACTTTTGATACCTTCCTCCATCCTCCCCATGCCACATGATGAAGGATGTAGCATATATCTAAGTGACTTTGAGAAACATTTGAGCTTTGCTTTCTGGGCATAGAAGGGAGAAAAGAGAGACAATGTTGCTATACAATGATGTGGTTCTTATTGAATGTGTGGGGAGCAATGGAGCTTTGCTCCAAAGGTGCAGATTGGGATGGTCAGACATTTCTGTCTGTCATTGTTGGCACTTCAGTGGTCATCAGAGATAACTTAGGGGATACCTCAGTTGTCACCCACAGTTCTAGTTGCAACTACACATTTTTCACCTTTTGGTTGTCCTTGGTGTTTCAAGACATGGTTTTTCTGTGTAACAGTATTGGGGGTCCTGAAACATGTTTTGTAGACCAGGCTTGCCTCAAACTCATAGAGATCTGCCTGCCTTTGCCTCGAGTGCTGGGATTACAGGCATGTACCATCATGGCAGGCTTTCCAGCGGCAACTACCCTTGGGTACTTAACACAGAGCCTTGTTATCTTAGTTTTGTTGCCCCTGTCAAAGACCTAGCATTAAAATTGCTACCGTGTGTTCTCATAGGTTTTTTATTCTTTTCCATTTATTTATTGCATATGTGTGCACATCTGTGAACCTGTACAGCACGCGTGTCATGTAGAGGTCATAGGACAGCTTATGAGTCAGTTGGTTCTGTCCTTCCACTCCTTGGGTTCAGTTGATTGAACGCACCCTCAGGCTTCAGAACAGCACCTTTAACTGCTGAGCCTCTTCTCTAGTTCTGTTGTAGTTCTGTTGGTGGAAGTTATTGATTGACTTAAGGCTCTTCATGAGGAGATGGCCAGCCACTCTTTTGTTGCATCAGATATTGCAAAAGTTGTTAAAAATGCTGTGTGGCCCAGTGTGTAGAGTGCATGCCTGCTACTTGGAAGCCTTGCTTTCAGTCTCTACTTCCTCATGTACTAGGCCTAGTAGCACATGCCTGTAATTCTAGTAGTGGAGAGGTAGAGGTAGCAGGATCATCAAGTTCAAAGTCATCTTTAACTATACAGCTAGCATAGGCTACATGAGACCCTGTCTCAATAAAAGTACATTTGTATCTCATCCTCATTCTTACTCTTCCCCCCGACAAATATTCTCATCAGTTTCTTGTGAGTTGACTTAGAGATATTTAGACTTGTATTGTTATATACAACACATACTTCCTGGCACACATTGTAAAATTTGTTTATTCAATGACCTACCCTGGTGACTGTCCATGTACACACTCATTTCTCTCCTTCATTCTTGTTAATATGTGTACACAATTCAATTCGTGAAGAGACCACATTCATAAATAGAATTTTTCTATGGATGGACATTGGGTTTTAGCCCTTTGATATATTGAGTAATGCTGGAATAAATATTCTTTTATGTAGCCTTTGTACACTAGAGAAATAAATGAAGATTAACTGAGAAAAGCTAGCTCTACTCCAAGCTGGCCATTGCTACTTGTATTTGACAGATTGTCAAAAGTTGGCAGAGGAAAGGGAACACTTTGAAGTGGGGAAGAAGGCAGATCTCTCATGTAAAGGCACATTGAAGACTGGGCATGGAGATGTGGGCTATCTAGGACAGGGATAGACTATTTGATTGTTTGGGAGTGCATACTGAGCTTTCTCCTATTGGTGCTAAGTTAGAAGAGGGGATGGAGTTAGAGGCCCTATTAGATTGTAATCAACCAAAGGTCATTTGCTGATGATTGCTGAAGACAGTGCTGTTTAGCTTCCTGGATTGTTACCAGAGAAAGCAATCTGGCTTCCTGAAATCCTGACTCATAGCAGTCTGTTTACTGAAGAAAACGGGTTAGTTTCCTGATTAGGTTATAGGGAGTTAGAGTCCTATTTTTATATATGATCTAACTGCTATCTATCGACATTTTCAGCCTCTCTGCACATATGTGTGAGGATATTTATAATATAACTCTTTAGAGTAAAATTATTAGCAAAAGTTACCTATTTATATATCATCTATCCATCTATTATCTATCTATCTATCTATCTATCTATCTATCTATCTATCTATCTATCTATCTATCTATCATCTATCTATCTATAAATCATCTATTTATCTATCATCTATCTTATCTATTATCTATCTATTTATCTATCTTTTATCTACATATCTATTTATCTACCAAAAAGAGACAGAGAGAGGGAAATTGGTAAATTGCCTCTATAAAGTGAGATGAGTGTGTAGTGTCCTTATGCCTGGAGTGATGTAGGAGATTGTATTGCCAGAACTTTCCATCTCTGTGCTTCTCATAGGTAAGAAGGATAATTTAATTTGTGATTGAGGTTGAGAAATTTTCCGTAAAACTGTTTATTTTCTTTAAATAATATCTATTTGTATTCCTGATATAGAAAGCTTGAATTTCCTCCCCCCCAGATCAAGGAGCATATTGATAAAAGAATAACTCTCTGGCATTTGGTATTATTGCCTTTAAAATTCAACCTAAAACCAAGAAGGGACATGTCTGAAACATGAAAATTAAACCACAGGTTCCTTCCCTTACCTGTTGTCAGCACCCATCTTAAGGGGTCTTTTTCTCTCACAGAAGATTGACCATAAGATGCCAAAGCATGATTAAGATGAAGGTAGAGATGAAATGTGGGATAGCAATTAGAAATCCAACTATTTAACAGGAAATATAATTTCATTCATCTGGTTGGTCTAAAAATAATAATCTAAAAAGATATTATCTTAGACATTTCTTCTAATTCACATAATTTGGAAAATCCTGATCATGTGTGTGATTGGTTTTGGAGTAAGTTTATAAATTTATAAGGTAGCTGTGTTATAACTTGAAACAAGTGCTGACTGGATAACTTCCAATACATACAACGCAAACTAACTCCACATGGTCCATGCAGAATGTAATTTGGCTACCACTGTACCAGTCTTTAGAGAATAATGAAACCTTATCCCCATCTCTGTAAACCATCTTAGTTATTGATATGAGCATTAGCAACATTTTACAGCAGATTCACATATTTGCCCCAACTTTGTCTTGATAACTATGTAGATCTTCCTGCCTCCAATTTTGGTTTCCGTATTCTCAGTTTTATGGTTAAGGCTACATGCTTGTTCTTTGGGACCTGATCATAGATCATTTACCTTTCATGCACCCTACAGTGTTATCTGAGGAAAAGTTAACAATACGGGTGCGTGAATTCTCTCGAACACATGCATACTCAGATGTGTTTCCAGAATTCTCTTAAAATCTAGATTCCCTAGTCTGGAAAAGTAAGTTCATGGAGCAAATTATGATGATAATATGTGTATATGTATGTATGTTTTGCTTTTAATAAAGTGATGTAACATTCCTATAATGGGCTGCCCACATTCTTGAAGTATAACGATGATGAATAAATACATCATTAACAAAAATTCAATCCACATTAGAATTGGCACTCCGCTGAATCACATAGATACTGTGGTACTTCAAGAATGTGGGCAGTCCATTGTAGGAATGTTAAATCACTTTCTTATTAAAAACAAAACGTTCATACATACATACATTCATACATACATACATTCATACATACATACACTCACAGGATGTATCATTTGTTTACATTTTTTCCCTTTAATGTTTTTAGTTTTGAAAGAAAGGATCACTACTCTCCTACAATGTTAACTGTAATATAGGCTCAATGCTAAAAGACTTAAATGGCTATAGCTAGGGTTTTTGCATCTGAAATCTCCATAGTCATCCCCCTTTCATGTTTACAGTGAACTCTGATTGGGCTCTTATAGTGTACCAAGCATTGCTTGAAGAAATTTATTCCTCATAGCAACCCTATTTCATAGTACATCATTGTTCTCACTGATAGGCAGTAGCACTAAAGCAAAGCCGTGCTGAGCATCTGCCCAAGGCCCTGAGCAGATGGTGGAACTATTTCACAATGATCACTCTTGACTATTATTCTACTTTGAATCTTTAATTCACTATTACTTCTTGTGAAAATACAATTTAATTTGATGAATTTTCTGTTGTATTCTCATGCAATACATCCTGATTGCAGGTTTCCCATCCATCCTTCATTTCCCTTCAGAAAAGAACAGGCATCCCAGGGATATCAAACAAACATGACAAGCTCATGAAAGCAGGCAAAAGAATCAGAGATACCCCAACACCTGTTGTTTGAAGCCCCACAAAACTGAGAAGCTAACAACTGTAACATATGCAGAGGATCTAGTGCAGACCCATGCAGCCTCCATGGTTGCTGATTTTTGTCTCTGTGATCCTCTATGAGCCCTGCTTAATTGATTCTATGGAAAATGTTCTCCTGGTGTCCATGACCCCTCTGACTCCTACAATTTTTCCTCCCTTTCAGGATTCCCTGAGCTCCAAGGGGAAGGACCTGAAAGAGACCTCCAGTTCTGGCTCTCTCATTGGTAATGTTTGGCTGTGGGTCTCTGCATCTGCTCCCATCAGCTGCCAGAGGAAGTCTCTTTGATGAGAATTTGGCTAGACACTAATCTATGAGTATAGCAGAATTTGATGAATATTATTGTCTAGGTCTTAAAAAGAGAATTAAACAACCATTTAATATTAATACAGATTCCAGTCTCAGTATTAGTCTATGTCTTACTATTTTTCAGATAAAATCGTATGTACTAAATGTATATTAAACTTATTCTTTTCTTATGTATTTCTTCATATATTTTACTATTATAGTTATGTCCAAATATTATATTACAGGATGAGAGTTTTGTTTCTCCATCCCTCTTCCCTACCCTTACCAAGGATCCCTCATTATTGAGTTTAAGTCTTTTACTAATTTAATAAGGCATGCTAATTATGTAAATTACACATATTAATGATAAAGTGACATTAAGATTAGATTTGTTTGATGTAGCAGTTTTGTATGCATAGAATGCTAATTTGTTTCTCATAAAGCCTATCATATATCCCCTGTTGTTATTTTCATCACTTTATGAAATGAGGCAGTTAGGAATCAGAAGCAAAAGTAGGGATCTCAAGCTAACACTTGCCTAAGTTCAGCTTTCTACTCAGTATGTTTACAGCTGGTTCTAGTTCCTTCCACACAACGCTGCTTGAGTTCAGCAAAGTGGTAAGGCCAGCTACCTCATACACTGAGCAAACAAAGATGGTGTGAGCCTATCCCAGAGTTCATCCTTAGATGACTATGAAGGTGTTAGAAACATTTACAAAATAGGGAACTTAAAGAAAAGAGAACAGAATCAGGATATATTTATTTGATGATAAATCAAAGATATCTTTAAAAGTATGACTCGTCATAATGAAGGTTTTTTTTTTTAATTTAATTTTATTTTATTTTTTTAATTTACATTCCAAATCACTTCCCCTTTCCCGTTTCCTCCCTCCCCGAAAGTCCCATAAGCCCCCTTCCCTCCCTCTTTTCTCCGTTCAACCCCCTCTCATTACTCTGTCCTGGCGTTCCCCTACATCCAGTCTTTCCAGGACCAGGGGTCTCTCCTTCCATCTTTTTAGAAATCTATTGATATGCTGATTGTGTCTAGGGTATTCTGAGATTCTGGGTCAATATCCCCTTATCAGTGACTTCATACCATGTGTGATCTTTTGTGATTGGGTTACCTCACTAAGGATGATATTTTCAAGTTCTGACCATTTGCCTAGGAATTTCGTGAATTCATTGTTTTTAATTGCAGAGTAGTATTCCATTGTGTAAATATACCACATCTTCTGAATCCATTCCTCCGTTGAGGGACATCTGGGTTCTTTCCAGCTTCTGGCTATTATAAATAAGGCTGCTATGAATATAGTGGAGCATGTGTCCTTATTGCATGCAGGTAAAGTCTCTGGGCATAGAAGAAAATGATTTCAATTTAAATTATCTGCTCTAGAATTTATTAGTTGCTGGAATGATACCTTGACACCTGAGAGGGGCCAAGAGGTTTAATAGAGAAAAAAAATATAGGGTTTGGAGCTGGGCAGCTCCTTCTGTAGAGGGAAGTAGTAACTTTCCTTCTTCCTCTGACTCAAATGCAAATAGAAACCCCTCCTGGGTTCCAGGGTAGGGATAACGGATTTTATATTTTGGCACACTGCCTGGAATGTTGTCAGTATCTAATAACTTAGCATCTTCATGGGTATTGAGAAGATGTTTAATCTTCCTGAAAGTTTGTGAAATACCCAGATCGTTAGCATAGATTTCAAGTCAAGACCCCACACAAGAGCCATGGACCCTCCAAACCTTCTAAATTGGCAGGATTTCTTTAATTAAAAAGTCTCAGTAATTCAATGGGCAGGAGGGTGAGAGCTGCAGTGGATGGATGTGTGTGGCATAATTTTGTTGCAAATGCAAATTAGTTTTCCTGTCATTTACTGGCAAGCCCACTGTTTATAATAACTGTTCATAATGAATCAGGCTGATATTTTGCTCATACATTTCCCCTTGAGGCTTTAATAACCCTGCTTCTGTGTTTTATGGTTACATGTGGAGGAAACTCTGGTGGAAATACAATCCTGTTTTATAGCTTCTGTAGAAGTGTGGAGAAACAAGCAAAAGAAACAAATGTATAGTTGGAAGGGGTCCTGAGACAGAGAAGGATGCTCCATCAGCCTGGCCTGGAGGGTATATGGGCAAAATGAAAGATGGTCCAGAATTTTCCATCACTGAAGTGATTGAGAAGAATTTAAAATGGAGCAAAGACTTGAGTTGGGCTAGAGAAAAAACCTGGGTGACCTAACAAAAGAAGCCTTGTCCATTTTAGCAAATATTGTACCTGCTATATTCCAGACCCTTGATAAGGCCATGAGCTGAACTATCCAGCATGATAGCCATTAGTCACTTGTACTTACTGAGTTTACATTTTTTTAAAAAAAATTAATAGCTCATTTCCACTGGTACATATCTTACGCCACGAACACATGGCAAATAACCATTGTATTGATGAGGTAAAAGACTATTCCCTTTGTTCCAGACATTTGTATTAGACAGCAGCATCCCAAGAATACATGGCAGCTAAGCAGTGGCTCCTATATTTGAGTAATTTGCAGTTTTATAAGTCTGAGTGACTAGAGTTATGCAAGTTGGTCTGCATACTATTATAGGGATGTTAAGGATCAGGTGAGGAGGCTTATGCAAGATGGTAGATGAAGGAAGGCTATAGCAAGTGTGCTAGATACAGCCACCAATTCAAGGTGTTGACAATCAATTATCTAGATTGTGTGTTTTCTCTAGATTTTTAGAGTTGACTTATCAAAGAATTCACAGATCAGTAATTCCTTTTGCTATTTCAAGATGTTGCTTAAAATGAAATTGAAGAGATGATATCTTTGAAGACTGCACACTAGTTAGGAAAATATTTGTCATGAGATACATAGTGGGGTTCTTTGATTTCCTGTTATTTACTAAAAATACAATGGTGGAGAACTTTAAGAACTGTAAAATAAAAAATAAAAATAAAAATAAAAATAAAATACAAGAGCTGTTATAAGCCCAGAATCGCAAGGCTAACTTTTCTTTTAGTCAAATTAGATTTTTTCCTGTTTCTTTCTTGGGTATAGTTGAGATATTTTAATAAATATTTGACTTAGAACACTCAACTTAAAATTTTTAATCTTTGTAGATTTATAGCTTTGCAATTTCTCTGTCAAAATGACAGATACTGATACGTATTTTAAGGTAATCTTATATAATTATTTTCAGTGCCCTGTATCAATCAATGCTCTGACAGGCCATAAAATGTTACAGCTCATAAAGAACCAGCAAATAGTCAATTTTCAAACTACAGCAGAAGAACCATAAATTAGATTGATTTTATAACTATAAAATAATTAGTCCAGTATTTCCACACAACTTTGAAAACTTTCCTGACACTGATTATCGTTGGAAAACATGTAGGAACCTCTTAAAGCTATTCAACTCCCAAACTTGGCTGAAATTATTTTTCATTTACGTTATGTCACCATCACTCTCCCAGGCTCCTTTCCTCAAGGTGAACTCATTCCTTACATTGGCTTCAATCTCCTCTTATATACGAGAGTCTCTATGTTTATCTCTCCTTCTCAGACCTCTTCTAGTTCACAGACCTTATGCCTCACGAGTACTGTGAGTGTCTGGCTCGGTAGCTCTCTATAAGCAGACTCCCCTGCCAGGGCTTAAAGGAAAGCAGTTAACTGAGGAAGGTGTCTCAGAGAGCTCCAGGGGGAGCTCGCGGAAGTGATAAAAAGTTGGAAGATGTGTTGTGGAGAAGATTCCTGTGGTGGGCACCTGGGTTTGCTCCCAATAGGGAACTCTGGGAGACAGTATCGATGGTGACTTAGTTTTACTCCTGTTCCTCATTCATTAACCTCTGTATGTCCAAAGTCTGCCCTCTATAACTTGTTCTAGCTCTGCCTTGGGAAAGTGATACAGTGTGAAGCCCCTTCCATGAGGGACTCTCCATCCTCCATCACCAGCTTCCTCCAATATCCATCATCCATCACCAGGTTCCTCTCAAGTCTTTTCTATGCCCTCTCCTCCATGGCTCTAACTTGTACCACTTTTCTCTCATCAGCACCATTGACACGGTGTTACTTGACCCTAATTATTTTCTTCACACTTCCCGCATTCATCTCCTGGCTTGTCTCTCTGCCTCAAGTCCTGCCAATGGTACAATCCTTCCTGCATCCAGAATGAGATTCCAAAACACAACATGACCACAGTCTTTCTCTGATTAAAATCATCAGTAACAGTGCAGGACACTGAACATGAGGTGCTTCATGCTGTCACCATTCCTATCTCAGGTCACTTTCTGGCCTCACTCTCTGCCACATGTGCAACTCCTGGGTCTCTACATGGGCTATACTGCTCTTAGTTCATCAGTGAAACTGTAAAGGAGTTCACCCCTCAAGTTTCTCCTCCTGACACCTCATCTTTCCCTCCCAAGACAAAGCTCAGACTACTTAGCCAGCCTGGTGTCATTGTCTTCTTGGTTGTGCACATCCTCAACTTGGAACACGTTCCCTGCAGGCTGGTTCCGTTAATCTCAAATTTTGAGTACTTTGCTAAGTGTTTCTTCATAGTAGATTCCCATTAAATGGTTTCCAATAACTTTGCTTATGTTACCTTTGTCAATCCTTAAAATAGCTCTATAAGCCAGTCTTATCTCTGCGCCTTTCAAACACAATGCTCAAAATCACAATTAATAAATTATCAAGTTGAGATTTGGTGTCAAGTTAGTCTCAAAAGTCCATAATCTTTCTTTTAAATCCTATTAGTATAAATATTGTGAGGCATGAAATATTTCTTCCACTTGATCTTTTGTAACTTTCAATTAAACAGCCTGAATTGTTTTGTTCTTTTCTTTTTAAGGTTCTTTTAAAAATGAAATATTCATGACCAGGAACATTACTAGAGCTGCACGTTTGGTTGTGTACACCTTACTGTGAATGGCTTGTGACTTTGTAGTAGAATTCTTATGAACCAGTTAGCTAATGTGACATATCTGAACTAAGGAATTTAAAAAATCTTGGTCCAATTGGACAGTGGAAAGGATTTATATGAGGTGGGGGGGGGGACCGTGGGATTTGGGGATAAGCAGATTTGGGACACAGCAATAAATTTTCACACATCACTAGTTGTAGAAGAGAGATGATTATCCATTGATTACAGAGCAGTTGCATGAATGTTTCTAGAGATTTCTGTACTAGTTACTGATTCAAGTCCCCTAGGAGAGTTGTCACCTGTTTCATTCCTTGTTTGTTGGTCCTCATTGTCTTCAGAGCATCTTGGCACTAGAGAGTGGTCACTGTGTTTAAGCAAAGTGAGTGGTGCACAAGAAGAGTTGATGCAGAGCTGTGTTCATTCTGAGGCAAAGCCCTTACCTTGGAAAATATAAAGAAATAATTTCACAAGATGAAATTGTGCCAGCCTCAAAGGGGTTTTCCATTTTCTTTTTATGTTGTGCAACAAATTTCATCAGTTTTCTTATTTTAAAAATAAGCAATATTTGCTGAATTGTCTATAAAATTAAATTTGCAAGCATGTTTTCTTTACATTCATTTATGTACCAGGACAGTTAGATCCCCAAAGAGAAATATAAGGCTTAGAAATTCAAGCTCTGTGAAAATTTAGAGGAGGAAAAATTGAAAATATGAAGTAAAGCTCTTCTTACAGTATCTAAAATAAAAATGTTTGCTGTGGGTATCACTAGTATGGTCTTGTTCTTCTGTTATGTTTAAATCAATCAGTATCTAGCTATTAACAATAGATGCACACACACACAAACACAAACAATTGATGTTTTCTATGAGGATAAAATTAAATTTTACAATATATCCAGTAGTCATGGTTCCATCACAAGAGACATGAATGGAAATAGAAGATATCAAAAACTGTTGCTACAGACATAGGCTTTCTTACTATAATTGTTTTAAACATGCTAGCTTGAAGCCAACCTTTAGGCCAAATTCTTCAATTAGCTTGTTATCACCAAAATATAAGATCCCTTTGTATCAACTTTGGGAAATTTTCATATTAACTTCTATCTGGGAGACACCTAAAAAATACGTAAAAAATTACGTATTTTCCTAAGTAAACTTTGGCATATAGGAGGTGGTGAATTAGTATTTAGCAGCAATGGGCTAGAAACACATTCTAAATAATTCTTGTTGAGCCAAAAAAGTTAACAGGACAGTGTTTAGGTGCTTAGGTCTTGTCCTTTTTCATAAACATGAAGCCCCCTGGTATAGTCGAACATACTGCTGAAAATCATCATTTGCAGAGAAAAATTAAAACAAGATTGCATACCTTTAATAATGCTGCCAAGAATGTAACACGAGGGGATGAGTATCATCCTGTTGAAATACTGTTTGATAACATCTGCCCCTCTGGTTGGCCTTCTAGGTCACCTGGGAGTGTGGAAAACATCACAGGTGAGACTGTTCAGAGTCTAATTGTGCATATGTCACAGGGGAGAGAGGTCATGTATGTTTAAGGATCATTCATCCACAAGCAACACTACTAGACCCAAGATGTGATATGCATTCCTTCAAAGATGTGATATGCATTCCTTCAAAGATGTGATATGCATTCATTCCTTCAAAGATGTGATATGCATTCCTTCAAAGATGTGTTATGCATTCCTTCAAAGATGTGATATGCATTCCTTCCTTCAAAGTTGCCCAGAGTCTATGCCAGGGGATCATACTCTTTCTTTCCTGTTTTTCAATAACTGACTTTTATAAATTCTTTAATGAAATTCTTTTGATTTGATGAAGACACCTATGGATTTTGACATATGTATGTGTTCAGGTCACCACCACTATGATAAGGATGAAAAAAATCATGTATACTTACCATGGTTTTCTTATGTTGATTCTTCAGTCAAATCAGCCTACATTCTACAAGTCTTAGTAATGCTAACCTGTCCATCCCATGCCTTCTCTAAAATGGCACATAAATGGAGTTATCCTCTGTGTGAGACTGACAGGTTTCTTCCACCTAGTCAATTGCATTTGAAACCCATTCATGTTGTCACAAATAGTAGTAGTGGAGCCCATGACATCATTGTAATCTTGTTGGTTTGTTCTCCCATTAAATTTTTGAACTATTTATAGTTTATGTATAATTATTTACAGTTTATGTATAATGCTGTCATAAATATGCTTATATAGATTTTATCTGAAGGTAGGTTTTTATTTCCCTTAAGTAAAAGAGGTAGGTGGATTGCTGGCATAAATTATTTATATATGACATGATCCAACTGTTTTCCAGGCTCTACCATATTATAGTCATGTGAGCAGTGCCTGAGAGATTCTTGACCCTAGACAGTCCTTGATAGGGTCAGTCACCTTTATTTTGGTCATCCTAGCAAGGGCTAATATTACTTTTCAAGTACACATTGGACTTTAGCAAATAATAAGTGGTACTTACTTAGTTCAGATGGACTAGACACATGGATAATTGTTTCTATTCTCTGTACTATTAGGGGTCAAGTAACCGCTTTGTGCCTAAATCATTCTGTCAAGAAATCTTGAAAGGCATTCTTAGTTGGTACTATTTGTCTTGTTTTAATTCAGACAAGTGTCTAGTGGCAGGGGATAGACACATATACCATCAAGCATTATGAAACCATTACTATAACCTTCCTATAACATCAAAAATATTTCTTTTTGTTGGTTGTAAACACACCCTGCTATTGTCTAGATGGTGTTCATCTACACTTACAGTAGGTTTGATTTAAATGTTGACACTGAAAAATATCAGATTGAGGAAGAAGCTCAGCATGTAAAGTGCTTGTTAAACAAGAATAAGTACTTGCATTTGTTCCTCCGAACCCAAACAAGAAGAATCAGGCATGTTGCTTGGCACATTCTCATAATCCCAGGCCTGTGAAGTAGAGACGGGTGATCCCAAGATTTGCTGGCAAGCTAGTCTAGCCAATTTGGAAAGCCCCAGATCACAGTGGGAAATTTTGTCTCAAAGAAACAAGACAGATGTCTCCAAAGGAACAACACCCAGGATTACCATCTGGCCTCCACACCCATGCACACACACACACACACACACATGCACATACTTGCACATGGTTAAAAAAAGGAAAGTCAAGGAACAGTCAGTTAACTTTATGTGTTCTTTTTTTCATTACCACTTATGATGAAGCAGAAGTCTGGTACTTCTTTCACAACCTTACATCAATAAATATTTGTTGAGTTCTGCCTTTGGGCCGGAAATTTTGCTGGTTATAGAAATACAACAGTGAGAAAAATAAATACAAATGCTTGCTTTCAAATGGAAAAAAGAAATAATAAAACAATAAAAAGATTTTAGGGAATTATTGAGCTCTGTAGTCTTAAATGGGAGAGCCAAGAAAAGCTTCTGTGAAGGTGATGGTTGAGAAAGATGGTGGTAAACCTTGCAGATAGCTCTGCCTCTGTGAGTAGACTGAGAAATAAGTGGGTGTACTTATATAGCAGCCGGCATGGCAAGGACAAGAAATCAGGTAAGACTCAGGGTAGCTGATACAGGAATGTAAGAGTAGAGCAGAAGGTGAGAGAACAGAGGTCATGGTAGACCACTAAAGTAACTAAAATGACCACAAGTTTTATTTTTGGCCATTGCAAGCATAACACAGGCTTGTGTCCAGGAGTGAAAGTAGAAAAACCAACTTAGAGACTATTGCTGTGACCCAGGAAAAATATTATAGTAGCTTGGATCAGGGTAATAACCAAGAGAAGCCCAAATCCATCCACTGCTGTTTAACTATCTGAATAGTCTAGTAGGATATTGGGTTCTATGGCTGATCCTAAGACTTGTTTTCAGCACATTGGAATATCATCAATGCTTTTATTTTAGCAAATATAAAAATCTGTGCTTAAAGAACATATATTGAGTGTATCATAATTCCCAGCCAAAGATACTCCACTAGAAACCTCAACCCATATACTCTGGAGATAGCTTCTATTTGAGGAAGAAACATGGTACTTCATTTTGCTTCATTTTGATAGCATGATGTATCTCTAGTATTGGAGTAATTTCCTGACATAGCCAACCATGTGACTATCCCTAGGCATAGATATCCACAGGCAGCTTATGAAGTAGTCAAATGAAGCTAACTCTGGGTTCCGTCTGTTGTATCCACACCCTTTACATCAAAGAATTGCCATCTTGAGTCATTTCAGAAAGTACAAAGGCTCCAGAAATCTTCAAAATGACACTGTTTTTTGACAAATATAACATAATTAGAAGGAAAACCCCTTGGTGTTTTTTACTAGGATGACAGCACAGCGATGTCTGATCACACATCTGTTTCCTTGCTATTTTGGTAAAGAAAGAAACCCCTTGTTTCTGCATGAATGAGCAGTGCTGTTCATCTCTGCCAATTGGCTTTTAAAAGTCTACCCAAGGTCACAAGCATCACCTTCCTCAGAACTACTGACTCTTCCAAGACGTGTCCTCAGGAGGCAAGAGAATTATGAATTGTTCCTCCACGAGTGGAAACCATTGTGTTTTCTTCAAAACACAAAGCTGTATTTGAGGCAGTGATTCAGATATCTAAGAAGAACACTCCCTTCCCTGGCATTTGATAGAAAGGCATGCAGTCTATGCACTTACCAACCTAATGGATGTTTCAAGTCCATGGCACTCAAAATGCAGCTACAAAAATACTTGCCATACACTGTAAGGGCATGGGTGGAACTTAATGGACTAAAGTTCAAAGAATCCTGCCTTTCCATTAAGCGTTCTCCACAATGAATGTTTGAGAACATTCCTTCTCCGCCCATAACTACCTTTCTACTTAAAAATATGTATCCTCCACCCATCCCAAATTGTGTGCACATCATTTACTTGCATGTGAATCTCCAAGATAGAGATGTTATTGAGGTTGATTTTAAGAAAAAGACTGAGTCTAATGACTCGGTGTACTGGCTAGTCTTATATCAACTTGACATAAGCTAGAAGCATCAGAGAAGGAAGACACAAGTGAGAAAATGCCTACATAAGATTAGTCTGTAGGCAAGCCTGTAGGGCAATTTCTTAATTTGTGATTGACGAGGGAGGGCCAAGTTCATTTTGGGTAGAACCATTCCTGGCATGGCCGTTCTGGGATTTATAAGAAAGCAGGTTGAATAAGCCATGAGAAGCAAGCCAGAAAGTAGCACTCCTCCATGACCTCTGCATCAGCTCCGGCATCCAGACTCCTGTCCTGTTTGAGTTCCTGTTCTGACTTCCTTGGATGATGAACTGTGCTGTGGAAGTGTAAGCTGAATAAACCCTTTCTTCTCCAACTTGCTTGATCATAGTGTTTCATCACTGCAATAGTAACCCTAACGAAGGGGTAACAAATAGCTTTACAAATCATATGGTGCTTAATTATTTGTCTTCAATAAAATTAAAGATGATCCAATACAATCACCAATTGATAAATAATCAAACATTATTTGTTGACATGCTGGGGTTATAAGAGTCTAATTTTCAGTGACTTGCTCAACAAATGAATTCTTATCCACTCTCATATAGATTTTCAGGCTTATTAAAAATGATAAATAGAAAAGGAATCAATGGATAAGCCCTGTCTTTTTCTGTTAAGAGGTAATTCTTACTCAATATTAGATGATCAAATGGAAAGGGATGATTTGATTCAGCTCATAAATGATATTATTCCAATAAAAATAATTTGACCTTTAATAGTGATCTTTCAAAATTTGTTGTTTTCATCAAATGTGCAGCGCCCACAATAATGATGATAATCAAAATGATAATAAGTAAAATATTTAAAATACTGGAATCTTTTAGTCAGGACATAACTTTCAAAATGATTTACATTTTTACAGAGAGTTAGACGAAGGAATCAATGGGAAATTCACAGTATAAAATTCATATAGTATGCAGTCGGTGAATCAGACTATCAGACTGCTCTCTCCCTCATTCTGCAGTCTACCCATCCTCTAGTCCTTTCTATGAGGTGCATGTAGATACTTTCACCTCATATGGAAAATCAGCACCTCTAAGCCAGTTTGGAATCTATTTTTGTTGATCCTTTTCTTTCTCTATTATGAGTTGTAGTTTCTTAGTATTTTTCTGTACATTGTGGTTTGTGTGTGTGTGTGTGTGAGTGAGTGTGTGTGTGTGTCTATTTTATAGAAGCAATCAGTAGACAGTGAAGAAAGCCTAACACCCGTTTTCTATGGAACTCACACTGTGGCTCTGAACTGTGTTTGATCAGACTTGGGGCTCCCTACACCTGTCTCTCTACCTGGTTCAACCCTGATTGCAGAAGCCTAGAGGGCTGACCCAGGCTTTCCTTTCAACTAGGCTTTCTGTCAAAGCCCTGGAAAGATTCCAGAAGCCTTTCTGTGCTTTAGAGTTCAGCTGCCAGACTCTGGAGCTATGGGAGATATCTCCTTGCTTACAGACCTGCTGCCATTGGCTTTTGTGTCAACTGGGAGCGATCTTCGTTATCTAGACTTGTCCCTTTCATTCTGCAGCAGGGGCGATATCTTTATCCCACTTAGTCCACAGCCGCGCTGCTGCCCTGGACACGGTGAGGACCTGGGATGGCCTGGAGGTCACCCTTTAGTTCTTTTGCTGCTGGCTGCCCTGTTTGGTAATTGAAAACTCTGAGGACCTCTGCTGTATTCCTGTCAGCGGTCCTTCAGTGTCCCACAATACTTTCCACCTTTTAGGGGAATTTGGCCTGGGACGATATTTATGTACCTCAAAGGAAATTCACCCTCATCCTTCCTCCTTTGAGTTCCGAGCTTTGAAAATATTTCACTTTATACACCCGAAAGACCTGTGAGTGGATATGTGGATAAATGAATATTCTCAGCGACGCTAGCCTCCTGGGGAAACAATCCATCATGCCAGCCCACCCGCGGCTGCTCAATAGTCATTTATGGTGACTGGCATCTTCCCTAACTTCTCTGTGGCTCAGCTAAGAATCTCTACTCTCTTATGTAGGACATGCCACTTTCTGGACCGTAGTTTAGGCATGTTTATACCTACCAGAGTTTTGTTTTGGTACCTTCTTTTGACATGTTTTAAAATTTCCCTTCTTAGGGTGAGAGTAATGATCGTTACTCTTAAGATCCAGATCAAAAGCCCTTTCAAATATGTATTAGAACTGATAATTGTAGGCATCGAATCACCTGGTATTAGATTCTATTTAAAAGTAATATTTCAAACTGATCTTTAAAATTAATATATACACTATAATAAATATGCTATGTCAAGAATTATATCTTTTAGAACTATTAACTTTATGATAATAATTTTTAGATTGGAGAGAGAGAGAGAGAGAGAGAGAGAGAGAGAGAGAGATGGCTTAGTGGTTAAGAGCGTGTGATGCTCTGGCAGAGGACCCGAGTTCAATTCCCAGCATCCCCATTAGGTGGCTCACAATTGCCTGAAACTCCAGATTCAGAGGATCTAAAGCTTCGTCTGACCTCTGTAGGCCCCTGAACTGGCATACGTAAAACTCACATGGAGACATGCCATTTTAAAAGTAATAAAAACAGAACTTAGAGGGGAAAAAAAGATGTCAGCTAAAGCAAAGAAAGGGATGCGCAGCGTTTCTGTAGAGCACGCCTGTGCAACACTAGAAAGTCCCACTGATGTGATATGGTGACATAGCACTTTCTATGATCTTTCCCGGAGAAAGACAAACCCATATACCTGACCCATGTCAACAAAAATGAGGCACATCTGAGAAACGCCGCCACCCCTGCCCCGCCCACGCCGTTAGGAACACCGCCAGGATAAGAGAAGGTAAAGTAGTGTCCTGACGGGACTCCAGCGGGAAAGGACCTGGGGTGCTCTGAAAAGTCTGAGTTAGAGAACCTTAAGCTAACAATTAGCGATTTTGATTTGTTAACTTGGTACTCTCCCTGCATTTTTTTTCATGTAAATGTAAAACTACTCTAAAATAGAAACGTTTAATAAGAAAATCTAATTCTAGTAGGGACTAGAGCACAAAAGGTTCTCAACCTTCTAACGTTCTCAACCTTCTAAACCTTATTACCTTTTAAAACTAAACTAAACTAAAACCTTCTCAACCTTCTAACCCTTATTACTCAAGGCAAAAGTATTTTCGTTGCCACTTTATAAGTTTAACTTTGCTAGTGGTAGGAACTGTGATTCTTGTGTTTTCTGATGGTCTTCACTGACCCCTGTAAAAGGGTCATTCGACCCCCAAAAGGGTCGTGACCCACAGGTTGAGAAGCACTGGGCTAGTGAGATGGCTCAGTGTTTAAGTGCACTGACTGCTCTTCCAGAAGTCTGGAGTTCAATCCCCAGCAACAACATGGTGGCTCACAACCATCTGTAATGGATCTGATACCCTCTTTGGATGTGTCTTAAGACAGCGACAGTGTACCCATATATATAAAATACATTCATAAATCTTAAAAGTGCTTAAAGAGTACTAGCTGGAGGTTAGAAAAATTGGGATAATACCTCTATCATTGTAAAGTGGCATTATGTAATTGGGAGTTTTATATACATAAATGTATTTGGTTAACTATTTAAGTTTAAGAGTCATGCTTTACCAGGCATTTGCATGTAGGACGGGAGTGCGGGATTCCCGTGGTTCACAGAGTCCATGGTGGAGAGGAAACACAGCTGGGATGCTGTGAGAGCTAGCTGAAAGAGACTGGCTCAGCTGCGACAGTGAGAATCGCCCTGAGCAGGACTCCTCGCCAGGACTTGGTGCAGAGGCCTGACGGGGCAGTACTCTTTATTATTTATCCCTACAAGCTTAACACTCTCATATAATTGTCATGGGATCCTCATAAACGCTGGTCTTAATGCTATGGTGATTTACTTATCTAACAACATCTCTTAGTCTGTCTCTCTGTCTCTCTCTGTTTCTCTCTTTTCTCTCTCATCTCTCTTCTTTCTCTCTCATAGGCACACACAGACACACACATATATACACAGACAGACAGACAGACACACACACACACACACATACACAAACATGGACTTATGCATGCACGTTTGTGTGTGTGTGCTTGTGTGGTGTATGTGTGTTGTGTGTATGTGGTGTGTGTGTGTGTGTGTGTTTCCACCTATCTCCTTCCTGTAGGTTTAATATTCACCTCTCACTGTCACATACCACTATCTCCCCATCAAATTACTGCACTTACTGTTTTGTGCTTCTTAGTCCTAGAAAGGGACCCGGAGGTGTTCAAAGGGAGCCCAAAGGGCTAAAGAGACAACTCACTCAAGAAGAGTTAACTGAAGAGAGAATGTGTTTGCCACTCAAGCATAAGGATCTGAGTTCTGTCCCTAGACTTATGTAAAAAGCCATGGTGGCTTGCACTTGTAATCTCAGCACTGGGACAGCAGAAATGAACAGGTCCATAGGGCAACTTGGCCCAGGGTACCAGAACTGGCAAACCCTAGGTCATAGTGAGAAAACCTGACTCAATAAATAAATAAATAAATAACAATATAGATGGTTCCTGTTGAAAAACTGGAAAAATTGACTTCTGGTCAATTCACCGGTACATATATATATGTATGCATATATGCACATGAGTGCATACTCACTCATGCATTCACATGCATGCACCCAAACATACACACCCCAAGATGAACTGGGCAATAAGGATAGGTCTTAGAATTTCCAGGTTCACTCACTGGGCTGCTGAGAACATTTGAGAGCCCTTTGCAAACCATTCATGGTGAGGAATGAATGAAAACCCCAATATTTGCATAAAATGTGTAGGAAACATCCTTTCAATGTTCTTTTTCAAAGTAATAAAACATTCCATAAAATATTTGGTTGAATTCTGACATAGTCACAATGGCTCCGAGTAGCAAAACTCACTTTCTCCATGCTGTACATCATTGTTGTCTTGAGAGATAACATGACTTCCCAGTCTTGGTTCATATGTTTTTGAAAAAAATGTAAGCATATTGTCAGTCATGTAATTGATATACAGCACTTCTTGACATGTCTATTTTTAATTAAAACACATTTTAATTAAAAAAGGAGAGAGCAATTTTAAGAAGAGACGCTCTCTGCCAGATGGTGATTCCTAATTTACCTCAAATGTGTCGGCAGCCACATGATTCACTGTGCATTAGCTCGGGTTTGCGCGCTGTCGAGAATAGTGATTTTATTATGAAGAATAACCACGCACAGCATCTCGTCGCAGTGGGGGAAGTTGCTGTGGTCATTGGTGTGCATGAGTGTAGTTGTTGTGGTCATTGGAGTACGTGGCTGTACTGTATAGCAGTTCACCCTAGAATTCTAATGGCATAAATAAGAGTTTTGTTTAAAAGTTTAAATGTCTGCACTCTCAGGGAAGAAGTAGACTCCTATTTCTTCATTGATAAATAAAATCCCTGGTATCTCAGTTTGGCGTTTGCAAATGCAAGGTGACTTTAAGTAAATATTGTCAGAAGGAGAGCAAAGTGCTGGGCAGGGACTCCTTTACAGTGGTGGTCAGGGCTTCTAATAAGGCAAGCTGGAAGAGTCTGTTATTCTTCCCTTACTTTTCTCATGGCTTCACATTCAGCTGGCTGAATCTGAGTTCCTCACACACTTTGTCCTCCACAGAGATACCCCATATAGTCCCCATGTAGGGCTGCAGAAGTACGCAACAGGACCATAGACTATACATAGACAGTAGTTCCATGTCTGTGGGCTCTGGGGAAGGGAAAAGGGGAGGAAAGCAGTAGGTGTTCTGAAAAGCGCCTCCCAGTGAGAAGGAGCAGATGAAAGTGATCATGAAGAATCATGAATTCCAGTCCTTGCACCTAGTTATGTCAGACAGAAATTATCAGAGTCAAAGCACCATATAAGAAACTGGTCTTCATAGACACTTCCTGCCCATCAGCCTGTTCCCCAAAGCTACAAAGCTACACACCTGCCTGGGAAACTGGAGTTTCATGAGTGGAATAATGACTAGTTCCAAATGCAATGGATTTTATTATCAGTGTAATATATTTGATTAATAGGGAATTCAGCAATATCTTTCAATCAGTTCTACTGATTTCAATATTCTGTTATCTGCAAAAATCCCAGTGGCATTGATGTGTTTGTTGCTCTTTAATACCTTTGAGACCAGGGAAGATGGGTCATGAGAAAATACTTTAGAGTATATTTCAGCCATGAAGTGAAGTGAGCCAGAAATGGTCATTTTAATCAAGCTTTTGGGTTTATCATTTTAATCATTCACAAGAAAGATTTTTTTTTGCCCAGATTCAATCTCAGAGTCATAATTAGTGGTAAAATAGCACAAAATGGAGAACATAAATTGAAATCATTGTCAAGAAGAATCATACCTTTCAAAATCCAATACTTTTTTTAAACTCTTGAAGAAATATATCCCAATGTGCAACGAGGAAATAGTTCCCTGAACTCAGTGAGCAAGCTATGCATTCTAATATTATTTCACAGGTCTGAGAGTTAAATGCTGGCTTCTAAGCACAGGCTTTCGTAATGGCGGGCTTAGGATATGGTCATGATTCTTACAAGCCATAAAGTGTGGCAGTATAACTCACTTGATAAGTTGTAGTGAGTGAGTATTAGCACAAGATGATCTGTGATAAAAACCAAGTTAATCCTCTCAAGATTCAAAGTCACTTGTGCATAGTTCAAACTTTCCACTCAGGCTTGGAAGCAACAAATTGCTCGACTCCACATCACAGATTTCTAGAGGATGAAAATGGGTTTGAGGAAGTGGAATGGGGATGGACCCCAGAAGGTAACATTTAGGTGTCGCAAGACCTTGGGCTTAATATTAACTCTGCCAAAACACAGCTCTATTTCTTTATTTTTTAATTGGATATTTCATTTCCTTACATTTCAAATGTTATCCTGAGGAACCAGCTATATCACAGCTCTATTTCTAAGTATCAAAATGTATTTAAACCACTGGTATAAAGAAATGGTTCATTACTTTTACCAAAATCCAGTTGATCTGGCATGGCTATAATTTATCTATCCAACTCCTTCTTTTTATATTAGTTTGCTTTACATTGGCATGATTTTGAGAGTTTTTCAGATCTTTTAAATTTGCATTTCAAAGTAGCTATAAAATATGTATTCCATTGCAAAACATTAGCATAAAGTGATTCGATATTATACATTCTGTCGGAAATGCCAGAAAGAATTCCACAACTATTGCATTTCCATCTGGCAGCATCTTCCTACACTGAATATTTGCATAAATATTTCAGCAATAAAGTAAAATTATGAAACATAACCTCTTTAGGTTATATTCCAAATTGATAACCTCTTCAAAATTTAATAAGCTAAGAAAGTATGCAATTGTAAGGAAATTGCTATATAGTGCTTCCACCCATTTTGAACTGTCCTGGGGAAACAGTTCCTTCTTCAATACACACCTTACCTTTTCTGTCTATGAGGAATGAGTGGTTGAAAAAAATAAATCTCTACTCAATTTATGTATGAATGTTTAATAGTCTGGCTGCCATTTCTAAAACACTACTCAGCCTGAATGCAAGAGTTTTGTGCTGGGTTAATGACAGGTACCTGTGGTGGAACTGGGTTATGATTGAGCAAGAACCTTCTATTTTATTTAAATGAATGCCATCTTTTTTTAGTGCAAAGATAACATTTGTCCTCAGAGCTACAATTTCCAGGATTGCTGATGATTGGCATGCTATCCATGTTTCTAAGAGTTCATTTGGTTATCCCCAGTGATAATGGGCAGCATCTACATCTGCACTTAAATTGAGAGGTGATGTTCATGGTCTCTGATGTCAGTGGGAATAGGGATAAGAGAGCATATGCTACGTTTCTTAATATTATTCTGCTATCATTATTATACTTTAGGAGATAGCTAAAGATCTGCTAGTGTATTCAGACAGAACAGGCTTAGAATTTGACTCTACTACTTATCAATTCTGTGATGGTGGGCAAGTTCCTAACTATTTTAATTCTTTAGATCAAATCAAATGAGAGTAGCATAATGTCAACCATTGGAGCTAATCTGTGAGTGCAGATGATGATGTGTGTCAAATACATAACTCATGGCTCAGTGACTAACATGAGTAAAGGTCCAAGAAACACAATGTTTTGCTGCTAAAAACTATTCTCATTTTTATTATTGCTGCTATTTATACCTATGAGCCCATACTTGGCTAAATATCTTCTATTATATACAGCTAGTTTACATGGTTTAATTGAGGAAATGTTGGCATTAGATTCAGCACCTGACTTTATTCCAGACCCATCACCTCCTAGGGTCTTCCAGCAGGTATGTGTGTCCTTGAAACTCTAGGCAAGGCCTGAGGGTGATGGGAAATATTCCTTCCAGACCTACCTTTCTAGAAGGCATTTCTTCAAAAGTAAGCAGTAATTTTGAAACCCTAACCTTTAATCCTCTATCAAACCACTCTGGCTTTCTTCTTTCTACGACTATGTAAGGGAGCTAAGTATTTGGTGAGCATGAGTGAGTTCTACTTTTGTCAGTGTGAAGATGAATAGTCCTAAAGAACAATATTCAGTGTGTGGGTATATACAGGTCTTTGTCTTGTCAAAGAATCTCTGGAATGGTGGGTGATGTATAGCCCTGGTTATTATAATTTCTTTCTGCTTTATGATATGAAGAAATCAGAATCTACAGATAGACCATTGGCCAGCCAGTTTGCCTGGAGAGTTTTCTTGTCATGTGCTTGGTTTTGTTGTTACAGAGACACCAAGAGAAAACTAATTTTCTGATACTTCCAACTGAACAGACTAATGTTTTAAAGAGTTTAATAGTTTCATTTCTCTTTGTCTACATTCAGTTGTCCAAGATCAGCGATGACTAGGGTTGTGGGACATGGAATCTGGCGTAATATGAGCCACAGTTTGTGTGGTAATTCTGCAGTATAAAATTCCAAGACAATGGGTGTGTGGGAAAGGGTTATGCCTATGAACTGGAGATGTACAATTTTCATTCATTTGATAGCATTATTTTTATTGTCTAATTATGAAGTAAACTTGAGGCTGTGGTATTGCCTCCACAGATACAATATTGCCACTCTCTTCTTCCACTAATTATTTTTAGAAAGTTTTGGTCAAGGATTTGACTAATTTTGTCAACTAGGGAGATGCAAACCATGATATTGCTATCATTTAATTAACATCTACAATCTCTTATTACTGTGCATGTAGGACAGAGGAGGCATTGTTTATTTGTTACTATCAATAATATGTAAGACTGAAAGTTCCATTTCCATAGCAATGCAAGTAGAACATTTTAAAAACTTACTTCATTTTTGTTTATGGGAATTCAGTGTGCCTGCATATGGATGTGGAGGTATAAATGGAGGTACCTATAGAAGTCTGAAGAGGGTGCTGGATCCCCTGAAGCTAGAGTTACAGGGGTCTGTGAGTCACCTCACATGGATGCTGGGATCTATACTCTGATACTCATCAGACCTAAAAGTATTCTTAACCACTGAGCATTCTCTCTAGCCCCCAAATGGCGCTTTTAAAGACTAAACTGAACTGTCTTTCAAAGTTTACCTAAGATGTATGAGACAAGTGCAGCTCTACAGAGTCTACTGTTGAAATTCATGAATATACCTCAGAAGTACTTCACTCCCTCAATGGTCTATGTGTGTCACTGTATTTAATGACATCACACTTTAACTTGTCAATAACTGCCATTAGCAAGCCAAACTTCAGAGGAACAAGGAAAAGAACTTTGTGCTCATCCTATTGATGCAGGTTCATATTTCCAATTATTTGGGACACTGAGACAGGAGGATTCCAAGACCAATTATTGCATGGGCTTACAACACAGCTTTCAAGACCTCATTTCAAATGGAGGGACAAGGTGGTGGTATAGCTTGATAGTGCAGTGCCTGTTGAATCCCTGGGTTTTATACTAGTACTAACACACACACACACACACACACACACACACACACACACACACACACACACACACACACTTTCTCATTCCTTTTGACCTCAGAGATGACATTTGGTCCTGTCAGTTAACCATGTCTCTTTCCAATGCTATAAAAATCATTGTTTTCTCTTTATATCTTTTCATCAAGATTTTTGAGGAGTTTTTTATGTGTGTGAAAATTAGGCATTATACAGTAAAAGGATTTATAGATATTTAGCCTAAAATGTGAATTTAGAATATTAAGCTTTATAATCTGAAAATCATTAGGAAATTTTTTCATACTTTAAAATAGGAGTGGTGAATATAGAAACTGGAGAAGGCAAATGTTTCCTTTCAAATTAATCTGATATTTTTAACACTAACTTTCAAAGTAAACTAAGATACCAAGATTTTCATCTGGAATTTCTTGGGAAAACATTAATTATTTCAAGATTATTTCCATTTAAAAAAGGAACGTGGATAAACTAAACTACCCTGAAAATAATTAGGAGCCTTGATCTAAATAGGAAGACATAAACAATTTAAGAATGATTGTGTCTATTACTTTGAAATTGCTTCTCTAGAAAGAATATCATGATTCCTTCTCTTGAGAGACCTGACAGAAAGTCACAGAATCTGATGGAATGAATGATGTATTGATCTTGGCTTGAACAATTCCAGACGCACCCTCCCCCCCACCCCCCGTTCACATAGCTGGAGGACTGAGGACAATACCAGGTTGTGAGGAGCCAGTCTCATGTGCTTTCCCAGACAGCACTGAGTTTTCTGAGGGCATTAGACATGGGGCATGCCTATTTTGCATAAGGAAGAAGACAGTGTTGGAGAGGCTAAGGTCCTTTTCACATTCTCAGGGCTGGTAAGTGACAAAGGCTAGAATCACACCCAGACCTCCTCAATCTAAGAGCAGTTTTTCCCTAAGCCACACCGCTTACCCTGGCAACCATTTCAAAGTGACTTGTGGTTGTCTGTTTTCAGAGTCGGGAAAAAGAGTCCTGTACAGCACATATTGCCACACCATAGCTACAGAAGCTAATGCATGTAGGCACAGGTGACATTGTATTCTGTGGGATGCAGTAGTGCGAGGGAGATGGACTTGCAAGGTAACTTGTTAGACCAATTGTTTTCTATTGCCTTGCAGGTCATGGTACATGAGTATAGAAAAAGATGGGGAGAGAAGGCATAGACCACTGGTCCAAAGGAATGCTAGAATTTGTCAAGTTGATGTTACACAAAATGGGGGAGCTGATTTTTGACAGGAAGACACACACACACACACACACACACACACACAATGTATCGGGAAGCTAACAAGGAGGGTCTGCTAACTTTAAGTAATTTCAATAATTGAAAAAATAGAAAAGAAAAGAAAAAAAGAAAAACCTTTGTGTTTAGTTGATTCAGTTTCATAACATGCAAATTCATGTGGCCACCACAGTCAAGACAGAACCACCCTGAGGCACTGAGCTGCCCTTTAATGGTATCAACTTCCTCCTTGGAAGCCATAAATCTATTCATGTGTTTAATTCTGTTAAGAGATGAACATTTTAATGGCTGTCATTTCAACTTTAACAGAGAAAAAAAAATGCTTCATCAGAACTCTGATTTCAAAGACACCGCTTAGGATCAAAGTAACTTGCTTAGTTACAGTGTTTGAAAGCAGTCTCTTTAAATGAACAAGGCAAGTCATAATTCAGAGGATGCACATGCTAGAATAAAGCTGTGAATGTAATGGGCAAGCAATATGTTTGGGAGATGGCGAATACAAGGAGAATCGCTCTATCTGAATGAGGTGTGGCCATCTGCTTGTTCACGCTAACTCTAGAAATCACCCTGACTGGCTGTGCACTGCAACCCACGGTGCAGGTTCCGTTTTCAGGACTCAGTTATAACTTAGCTGGTTGTCTCCCACCTGAACAGACACAGAGCGTTAAGTCCAGAAGAGCCCATATGTCCTGCCTGATGGGCTAGTAGGGTAGAAAGTTACAGGGTGACAGAGCCTCCGCAGTCAAAGTTCTTGTGGAAAATTGCTTTGCTTTCGACTTTCAATTCATACGTGTTGAGTTGAAGAGGAAAACAGAGTATAAATTAAAATAGCGAGTGGATTTTAATTTCCCCAAAGGGAAAAGTAAGTATTATCTGCTTGTTATCTATCTGTCTGTCTGTCTACCTGTCTATCTATCTATCTATCTATCTATCTATCTATCTATCTATCTATCTATCTATCTATCTATCTATCCATCATCTATCTGTTGGAGTTTACACATGTCCACAAAATTAGGCCTCTGTTGTGAGTGAAAGAAGAAAGAATGAGAAAACTTCTGATCCCATGAGTGTGAATCACGCCCGCTGCTTCACTCTCATAGAGACACAGCAACAAAGAAAACATGAGGGTTTCTGTTTTTAAATTTAAGGACCAATATTTGAATTTTTCTTGATTATTTTCTTCATTGTTTTTAAATAAAAATCTATAGTTTTGTTATGACAAAATGTCTGGCATTCTGGTATGAAGTTTACACTTAACCAGACTTTTCACAGACTTCGGACACAGACACAGTTGAAAAGATGCAGACCTAAATGCAGATCTCCAGGATATGAGGCACTGACGGTTCCCATGACTCAAGACAGAGCAGTTTGGGCAGCGGTTCCCCTGGAGAGTTTGTGTTCTCAAGGGAACCTGTACTCAAACTCTGACAGTTCTTCTGAGACCAGGCTGGTGGAGTTCTGTCAATAACTCAGCCCTGGCACTTGTAGTCTTGGGGTTCAAGGCTGAAACAAAGAAATTCCAAGATATTGCACCCTAAGAGTCTAGACCCTCCTCTCCCATCCTCTAATCTCTCTCAGCCTCTCCTTGAGCTTGGATGGGTCAACTGACATTTAAAACTTTGCAATCGGCAAGGGTCCTTTATCCAGCTTTAGAAATTGGCACCCAGGGCAGGATGCTCTGCCTATATGTGTGTTCCTGTAACACTTGCCCAGCATCTCGGGCAGGATGCTCTTCCTGTATCTACTCTCTGGTAAAAAGATTTTCTCTCTGCAAAATGGCACCTTTGATAACTCAGAAACTGGCTTTGTCGTCTGTGGGCCACATTAAGCTCAGATTCAAGTAGAGAACGCCTTGCCTGTAGGCTTAGCATTCTCAGATTTTCAATAATCTCTCACCATCCTCAATATCATGTTGATGAAATCATTTTTTATCATGAACCATAGAATCAAATCATCAGTTAGCTGTTCTTTTCAGTCTTTCGCCATTTTCCCAACCATGCAACAAATGTCAAACAAAATACCCACTCACCTCCCTTCTTCCCTGCTCTATCCCTTCAACTTCCAATGAACACACTAGTAACAGCCCCAAGCAGAACACATGCTTTGGTCCAGAGGAAATGAGTACCCACGAAGTAAGTCTTCGATAATTCTGTTGGCTACTTCTTGGATTTATGGTAATTTCAACTAGTTGAACAGTGAAAAGTTATAAATTGCTTTATGTCCTGGCAAAATATAAATTGCATTTGGTAGAAACTAAGCTCTGAACCCCAGAGTTATTTTAAATTTGTATCTGAGTTTTCATTTCCTATAATCTCCTAAACACTAACAAAATTGAAAGAAAAATTCTGCTACTCGCTGACTTACAACACTACCAGTAAATCGGTTATTTTAGTTAGAGTCACTCCATAATTCCATTACATTCTAAGCAAAACTTAGTCAGCTTTCACTGAAAATACATGATGGGAGAACGTGCCTGAGTGAGTGTCATCTCTTACACGTTATTCTAATTCTGGCTGTTAATATGAAAGAACGACTTTTTGGATCCTGCTGCATCCTAATTAGAAAGCAGCATGTTACTATATATTGAGGGGCTATATCTGCAGTATTTATCACTGCATTAATTCACAGGAATTTCCTTTTGGGTATTATGAGAGGTAGAGCATTCTCTTTCAGAAAGATGTGTCTTGAGTTTCTCAATGGTTATTTGGGGAGAGAAGAAATCTTCATTTCTGAATTTATGAAGTCATCTTGTATAACAATTTTCTTATTGGAATTTAGAAGCACATAAAGTGATTATTCCCCTGTAGAAAGAGAATGGGTGGATATGGCTTCATAGTGACCTAAAATAATTTCAGTGAACAAAGTAATTCTGACTTCCACATCTAATAAGTTCAGGGATAGGGAGAGGAAAATTCTTTAAACACGTCTCATGGGATCAGCACGAACAAACCTCATGGTAAATAGATATTTAAATGAAACTAACAAGTCCCATATTTTTCCACACTGTGACTAGAACTGTTAGGTCATAAGATGTCACTAAGACTATATTTCCATTTTTCATGGTGGAATTAAAAGGAAGAAAGTACATGGTGAACTGTACCACCAGAAAGGTCTCTTGCTTGTGACAATAAAATGCTACAGGAGAAGCCAGTGAGAGTTCAGGTTGATAAAGTGCTTGCTGCGTGGTGTGTCTTAGTATTTCTATTGCTGCAATGAAATACTATGGCCAAAAGCAAGTGAGGGGAGAAAGAGTTTATTCAACTTACATTTCTTCATTGTAATTCGTCATCAGAGGAAGTTAGGACAGGAACTCAAGAGGACTAGGACCTGGAAGGGGGAGCTGATGTCATGGAGGGGTGCTGCTTACTGGCTTACTCCTTATGTCTTACTCACCTTGCTTTCTCATAGAAGCCAGGAGAACCAGCCCAGAGATGGCCCCACCCACAATAAATTGTGACCTTCCTCATCTATCACTAATTTAAAAAATGCCTGATGTCTGGGTGGTGATGGCATACACCTTGAATCTCAGCACTCAAGAGGAAGAGGCAATTGGATCTCTGTGAGTTCAAGGCCAGCCTGGTCTACAGAGAGAGTGCCAGGACATCCAAAGGTACACTGAGAAACCCTGTCTAAATACATACATACATACATACATACATACATACATACATACGAAAATGTTCTATGCTGGATCATATGGAGGTGTTTTCTCAATTGAGATTCTTCTTTTTAGATAATGCTAGCTTGTGTCAGGTTGACATAAAACTATACAGCATACCATGCAAGCCCGAGGACCTGAGTTCAATCCTCAGAACCCATCCATGTGAAAACAGAAAGCTAGGCACAGCCCTGTGGGCTTGTAATCCCAGCACTGGTGAGTCAGTGGCAGGCAGACCCCAGCTTGCCATACTAAGCAAACCCCGGGTTAGCCAGAGATCTGTCTCAGGAAAAAAACAGCAAACTGCATAGTGCTGAGGAAGGCTGACATCTAAGGTTATTCATATACATGTGCAGTTACCTGTATGTTACCCTCACACAAATACGCACACACATACTTATAAACTATATATACATATATATCCATGCACACAAAAAATTTAAAATGAGCTGTATTATGAGATTAAACTGGCCAACTCCATTATTTTCCCAGTATGAACTGAACATTTTGTGAGATTGACAAAGCATTTTCCTGGACTGCTAGATGATCTACCAGACTTGTGCCTAGCTTACAGGTAATGAGAGACTAAGTATTATCAGTAAATCTCTGGAGTTCTACCCTGGAGGTCTTATAACAATTCAGGCTACCCTGTGTGTATCTGATGGGTTTTAAATACACAGGCACAAATACATCCCTCTACACACACCCCAATCTATGGAAAAAGTACTTTTAAAAACAGAGTAAATCTTCCAAAACCATGAAAAGGAACCTACTAATTTGCTCCCTGGAAGTCTGTCAGAGGGCACACAACATTGACACTCTTCTGAATATAAAATCTGTCTTACACTGAGCCTCCCAACACTATTCAGAGCAAAAATAAGGAAATGACTAATCAAAATAGCCAGGGCTGGGGACATTCATCTTAGTCATTAGAGCACAGGAAGGTGACATTATATAAAACCAGAGAGCTGTGAACTCAGCATGTGCAAATCAATTTCCTGAGATGCATGAATAGAGACTTGATAAGAATCTATTGTGTGTCTGGTCCTCAGTATTTATCCTGAATTCAAAATTATATTCAGTTTCTGGAGGTTTTTTTTCCTTAATAATCCTGCTTCCTCTTGGTCCTCCCCTCAGGAATTCTCCAGTCCATCCTTTGTGCTCAGCCCACAATCTTACCTTATTATACTTTTCCTGATGAAAGTAAATTTGACCTGGACATATTAAATAATATTTTATTGAGGGCCGTTAAACCCTACTAAGTTAGAATAACTTATTTTTTTCTTAAACTACTTCATGAAGTCATTTGTTTAAATGCACTACTTTGTTTTAGAATTTGAAAGGAATAATTTGATTCAAAATTCTTCAATGAAAAATGATTATGTCCATGAGAACTATTCTTCCACTTGGGATTTATTGTGAATATGCTGTGTAGGCCAAGAAACTATCCAATATGCCCTGCTCATGATATGTTTCTGTTAGCCATGTCCACCTATCCAGACACATACAGAGTTTGTCCCTCAGGCTGATTGGCCATGTGTAGGCTTTGCTAAGGATTCTTATTTATGTTTCAAAAGTAGAGTTTTTACTATTTAGGAAATTGTCCTTACAGTCCTTTTTAGAGAAGTGTAGACAGAGAAACATGGTGAATTTGTTGTTGTTGCTGCTGCTAGCTGCTGCTGCTGTTGCTGTTGCTAGAATCTAAACTAGATATTTTAATTTGGAAAAAAAAAATTATCTGGAAAGATCACTCACCGTTAGCTAATGAGACAGCTTTGACATCAAAAATCAGGTTCTTGAACCATTAGCAACTTTTTCCATAGTATCTTGTGGTCTGAAAGAGTTAAGCATGGAAAGATGTCTCATTTACTCCCTAGGAAGAGTTTAGACCCTGGGAGAATTTTGACTCATTATAGTTTTAACTTTCTGTCTGAAGGAGCAATTCACACAGAGGCAGACAGACGGAACAGAGCACTCATTATAGGAGAAACACGTATTGTGAGGCCCCTTTTTATTTCTTGCAGAAGCCATGCAAAAGAGAGCGCAGTTTTAAATTATACTTTTCACAATGCTTCCCAAAGAGAACATGACAAATGAATTCAACTCTTTTAAACTAAATTGAATATCTGAAGTAACATAAATCTGAACAACCGAGTTTTTCCGATGCTTTCCCATAATTTCACTGCACTATTTGAATTGGGATAGATCAGATTTAAGATCATACACATCTTAATACAAATTTGGAGAATGAGCTCTAAAAAGGCAGAAGGTGTTTCAGGATAAAGAGATGACTGTCTAATAGTTGGATATCACTTAAATTCATGATGTTTCACTGTCCATTCTGTTAGGCTTTGTTATTAAAACAAAGCTAAGAAAGCATGAGTTCAGGAGGTGGACTACAGACACCCAGACATGAAGACACAGGACAGAGTAAGGGAAAGCTCTCTACTCAAATATATTCCAAGATTGGTGAGAATCATACATTCTATAATGACACATATATTTCAAATGATGGGCTTGACCCAGAGCAAGGCATATGTGAGTATACACACACACACACACACACACACACACACACACACACACACAAGCTGGACAAACAGTCAAACAGACTCAGGTAAGTTTACCAACGAAAGGACAGAAAGAACACCCTTCTGAATAGATGGTCTTGAGGGAGAAATTACCAAGTAGATCAGATGACTCACAAACCAAGGGTTTTAGTGGAGTCTGACAGGTGATTTCCTGAAACAAATGGGTTTCATTCATCATCATTTCAGTCAGCTGCATATTTCATCGATTTTGTTTCCCCCATTATATCAATATGTATGAATTCTAAAATAGTATTTATTTGTTTGTGTAACCAAAAGATATTCATCAAACATTTAGTATCAGGTACTTTTCAGGATGTCTGATGAAAACCCAGACATGTATAGGAACCAGTACCCTTGGGATCTCTCATCAGGCAGGCAGTAGGTTATACTCAACTGTGGAATAAGGGTGAGAAGCGTTTCGAGAATGCTGGATAAAAGGTGGAGTTCAGAATAAAGTTCAGTTTATTCTGTCCCCTCAGATATGAGATGGGTGCATCACTTGAAACACACTTTGAACAATATAATACCGTGCCTAGGGCATAGTCATCGATGAACAGAAGCAAGGGGATAGAGCTAGAAGAAGTCTGATAAACTAAAACTCACAAGCTAGCAAGGGCTGCCTGACAGTCGACATGTAACCTGAAGAGAAAGAATGGGGCAGAGGAAGCATCAAAAGGTCAGATGACACATTTCTGCCAGATATATATGTCTGCCCTGATGTCTTCTATTATCGTTAGCTTTTCTCAGAGTCATTCCTGAGAGTCCTCCTGACCAAGAGAGGAAGAAGCTGAGTCAAATCGAGGAATGTTATTGGGAGACAGAGAATGGGTCTTCGTGGCTTGAGTATGAAGCATGTACAAGGTGTATATTATTGTGGCACTTCCTCTTGGAAAGCAATGTCTCTGGTAAGAGTTGTACGTATACAGTGTGGACTTCAAGAGTGGGTAGGGGCCCCAAAACCCTCACCTAGTTTCTTCACTTCCCTTCACAAGCCTTTTACTGTTGAAGAATCTGCTTTCAAAAGAACTTGATTGACTTTTAAACTTCCTGAGCAAAGGCTTTACAATGTGTAAAGAAATGTAGCTAAACCGCCTATACTTACCCACTAAGTGGATGGCATTCTGATTGGTATCTTACATAGACTTGCAATTCCTCAACCTGTTAAAGTCTAGAAGGCAACCTATAAAATGGGTGTGGTTCTGGTGACCAGGGAGGGCATTCTACAACACCTACAAGATAGCCTCTTGGTAGCATAAATAAAAATGTAAGTGTGACTTGGTGCTGAAGAGCATATGGGATTTCATATGCTAATTGAGTCAAACAACTGTGTTACTTAGCATTCACCCACGTTTTAAAGGACAAGGCAAAGAACACGATTGTATGCTGATAGATTTCAGAGTCGCATAAAATGGTGCAAGGATTCATTTTTCATAAAAGAAGTGAAGACGACTGACCTCATACATTTTTTTTAATTTAATTTAATTTTATTTTTTTAATTTACATTCCAAATCACTTCCCCTTTCCCATTTCCTCCCTCCCCGAAAGTCCCATAAGCCCCCTTCCCTCCCTCTTTTCTCCGTTCAACCCCCTCTCATTACTCTGTCCTGGCGTTCCCCTACATCCAGTCTTTCCAGGACCAGGGGTCTCTCCTTCCATCTTTTTAGAAATCTATTGATATGCTGATTGTGTCTAGGGTATTCTGAGATTCTGGGTCAATATCCCCTTATCAGTGACTTCATACCATGTGTGATCTTTTGTGATTGGGTTACCTCACTAAGGATGATATTTTCAAGTTCTGACCATTTGCCTAGGAATTTCGTGAATTCATTGTTTTTAATTGCAGAGTAGTATTCCATTGTGTAAATATACCACATCTTCTGAATCCATTCCTCCGTTGAGGGACATCTGGGTTCTTTCCAGCTTCTGGCTATTATAAATAAGGCTGCTATGAATATAGTGGAGCATGTGTCCTTATTGCATGCAGGTAAAGTCTCTGGGTATATGCCCAGGAGTGGTATAGCCGGATCCTCCGGAAGTGTCATGCCCAGTTTTCTGAGGAGCCGCCAGACTGCTTTCCAGAGTGGTTGTACCAGCCTGCAATTCCACCAGCAGTGGAGGAGTGTTCCTCTTTCTCCACATCCTCGCCAACAACTGCTGTCTCCTGTGTTTTTGATCTTAGCCATCCTGACTGGTGTGAGATGGAATCTCAGGGTTGTTTTGATTTGCATTTCCCTAATGACTAAGGATGATGAACATCTCTTTAGGTGCTTCTCAGCCATTAGATATTCTTCAGGTGAGAACTCTTTGTGGAGCTCTGTACCCCATTTTTTAATAGGGTTACTTGCCTCTCTGGAGTTTAACTTCTTGAGTTCTTTGTATATCTTGGATATTAGCCCTCTGTCGGATGTAAGGTTGGTAAAGATCATTTCCCAGTTAGTTGGTTGCCGCTTTGTCTTTTTGACGGTGTCTTTTGCCTTGCAAAAACTTTGTAATTTAATGAGGTCCCATTTGTCTATTCTTGATCTTAGAGTATAAGCTATTGGAGTTCTGTTCAGGAAATTCTCCCCTGTGCCCATATGTTCAAGGTTCTTCCCTAGTTTCCCTTCTATTAGTTTCAGTGTGTCTGGTTTTATGTGGAGATCTTTGATCCACTTAGAATTGAGCTTAGTGCAAGGAGATAAGGATGGGTCAATTTGCATTCTTCTGCATGTTGACCTCCAGCTGAGCCAGCACCATTTGTTGAAAAGGCTATCTTTTTTCCACTGGATGGTTTTAGCTCCTTTGTCAAAGATCAAGTGACCATAGGAGTGTGGATTCATTTCTGGGTCTTCAATTCTGTTCCATTGATCTACATGTCTGTTACTGTACCAATACCATGCAGTTTTTAACACTATTGCTCTGTAGTACAGCTTGAGGTCCGGGATACTGATTCCCCCAGAGGTTCTTTTACTCTTGAGAATAGTTTTAGCTATTCTGGGTTTTCTGTTATTCCAGATGAATTTTTGAATTGCTCTTTCTAACTCTATGAAGAATTGAGTTGGGATTTTGATGGGGATTGCATTGAATCTTTGTATTACTTTTGGTAAGATGCTCATTTTTACTATATTAATCCTGCCAATCCATGAGCATGGCAGATTTTTCCATCTTCCGAGGTCTTCTTCAATTTCTTTCTTCAGAGACTTGAAGTTCTTGTCATACAGATCTTTCACTTGTTTGGTTAGCGTCACGCCAAGATACTTAATATGGTTTGTGGCTATCGTAAAGGGTATTATTTCTCTTACTTCTTTCTCAGCCTGCTTATCCTTTGAGTATAGGAAGGCTTCTGACTTGCTTGAGTTGATTTTATATCCGGCCACTTTGCTGAAGTCGTTTATCAGCTGTAGGAGTTCTCTGGTGGAGTTCTTTGGGTCGCTTATGTATACTATCATATCGTCTGCAAATAGTGATAGTTTGACTTCTTCCTTTCCAATTTGTATCCCTTTGACCTCTTTTTCTTGTCTAATTGCTCTAGCTAGAACTTCAAGTACTATATTGAAAAGATATGGAGAGAGAGGGCAGCCTTGTCTAGTCCCTGATTTTAGTGGGATTGCTTCAAGTTTCTCTCCGTTTAGATTGATGCTGGCTACTGGTTTGCTGTAAATTGCTTTTACTATGTTTAGATATGGGCCTTGAATTCCTGATCTTTCCAAGACCTTTAGCATGAAAGGATGCTGAATTTTGTCAAATGCTTTCTCAGCATCTAATGAGATGACCATGTGGTTTTTTTCTTTGAGATTGTTTATGTAGTGGATTACATTGATGGATTTCCTTATATTGAACCATCCCTGCATCCCTGGGATGAAGCCTACTTGATCGTGGTGAATGATCGTTTTGATGTGTTCTTGGATTCGGTTGGCAAGAATTTTATTGAGTATTTTTGCATCGATATTCATAAGAGAGATTGGCCTGAGATTCTCTTTCTTTGTCGGATCTTTGTGTGCTTTTGGTATTAGTGTAATTGTGGCTTCATAGAACGAGTTGGGTAGTGTTCCTTCTGTTTCTATTTTGTGGAACAGTTTGAAGAGTATTGGTGTTAGGTCTTCTTTGAAGGTCTGATAGAATTCTGCACTAAAACCATCTGGACCTGTGCTTTTTTTGGTTGGAAGACTTCCAATGACAACTTCTATTTCTTCAGGGGTTATAGGACGGTTTAGATGGTCTATTTGATCCTGATTTAATTTTGGTACTTGGTATCTGTCAAGGAAATTGTCCATTTCCTCAAGATTTTCTAGTTGTGTTGAATACAGGTTTCGTTCAGGAAAGCAGAAACTAAACAGGGACACAGTGAATCTAATTGAAGCCTTGGACCAAATGGAACTAACTGATATATATAGAACATTTCATCCTAGAGCTAAAGAATACACCTTCTTCTCAGCTCCTCATGGTACCTTCTCCAAAATTGACCATATAATTGGTCACAAATCAGACCTCAACAGATACAAGAAGATAGAAATAATCCCATGCCTCCTATCAGATCACTATGGAATAAGGGTGGTCTTCAATGGCAACAAAAACAAAAGAAAACCCACGTACACATGGAGGCTGAACAATGCTCTACTCAATGATAACTTGGTCAAGGTGGAAATAAAGAAAGAAATCAAAGACTTTTTGAAAGTTAATGAAAATGAAGGCACGACCTCATACATTTAATGGAATCTAATTCTCTCACTGCTTCTCTGATGGGTCATGTGACCTTGAGAAAGTTTCTTAACCATTTAGATCTCTGAGTCAGAATTCTTAAAATGGAAATAGTACTACCTGAATGTCAATTCCACTTCTGATTAAGAGATGAAAAAATGCTGCATAGATAAAAGTAGGTGGCAAACTGTAAGATACACATGAAAATAAGGTATTCCATACTAATAGATGCAATACGTCAAGCTCACAAAATGAGGTTTATTAAACTAATGCCACATGTTAACTTGTAATTTGAATGAAACAAATGTGAGGTGGGGTAAGCAGGGGTTGTAAAACACAATCGCTTGTGCTTTAAGCAAATATCAAACGCAATGTAATTTCAGGAAACCAGCCTCCTATAAAAGAACCACTTAATAGAAACCTGAAGTAAGGAAATTTAAAGGCAAAGCAGATCTAAGCATATGCAGTCCCTGAGTCTATGGGACCAGTTGTGAAAGCAGAGGCCGCAAATAGGACTGTTTTACACTCTTTTACTTGTTAGCTGACAGCACACATAGAGATGACCAGCCATCTCGAACAGAGTGGGATTAACAAACGACACCATAGAGTAAACACATGCCCAGAAGTTTTCACTGCCAAATAGTGCATGACTGGACAAATGTAAATATCTGGACCCAGAGGAGTCCTCCTTGATCATCTCATGATTCTCAGTGTAAGCTTCTTGAGGAGCTCAGGGACCATTAAGCTTCCATTTTATTTCAAATTTACGACCATGTAGCCTTCAGCTTAGATTTTAGCAATGCATCAGCAGTATCTTGTCAACAGGGGATGTCATTTTAAACAAATTTACATGTAGTGGTATTCAATTTTTTTCTTCTGGTTCACAGTTCTAAGAATTTTAATATATGTGGAAACTCTTTTCACCCATCATGCAAACAGAAAACAGGCCAGTCCTAATACCTCACACCTGACATATGGCAATTGTAGGTCTGTTCTGTGTCTATAATCTTGCTTTTCCCAGGAAATCACGTGAAGATTACTCCTTGTGCAGTCATTTGGTGCTTGAGGTTGATTCCGATCCTGATCTATGACAAATTATTATAGACATGAGCTTAGACCAGCGCATCCAAAGGAAGCTAAGCTCTGATTCCGCCAGTTCTTGTGTGAACCACATGCTTCTCTCTTTATTCTTTGGCTGCATGAAGCTGAAAAGATCATGTCGTCACACATGCTCATTGCACTGGGCCTTTCTTTTCAAAGGCATCAGTAGATTTCTATCATTAATAAAGCCAAGATTTACCCTGCAATCACTGATCCATCATTTTGAAAATCAAATGTCATATACAATTCTGGCAATTTGGAGGTGAATGTCCCTCAGGTCCTCCACCAATCCCTCTCTGGTGCCAGGTGTCTACTGTGGAATTCTCCATTTCCCTTACACAACATCTGGGTTATTTTCACCCTCATTTATTCAACACATGAGCATGCATGAAATACTACCCACCATCCGTGACACTCAGGATGAAACAGTGAACAAAACAAACCCAAATCCCCATCCATGTGAAATTTACAGTCCATCTGGTGGAGGCAAATAGTAAATCACAAATAATAATTCAGCAAATTGCACTGTACATTAGAAATTGAAAAAGTTATATGCAAAAGAAAGACCAGACTGAAACTGTGAGTGCTAGAGAATGATAGCAGTGTCATTTAAAATGATCCTCAGGGACATTTTGACAAAGACTTCATGGGGGAAGGTGGTTAAGCATGAAGCTTCTAAGGAAAGAATACCCCAGACAAAGACACAGCCACTGCAAAGACTGGATGTGAAAAACAACTTGGTTGGAGCAGTGAATAAAGGGTAGTGGGATTATAAAAGTAACTGAGGATGGGGACTGTGGGGGTTGTATATGCTTGGCCCAGGGAGTGGCACTATTTGAAGGTGTGGCCCTTTTGGAATAGGTGTGGCTTTGTTACAGTAGGTATGCCACTGTGGGCATGGGCTTTAAGACCCTCATCCTAGCTGCCTGGAAGCCAGTACTCTGCTAGAAGCCTTCAGATGAAGATGTAGAGCTCTCAGCTCCTCCTGTACCATGCCTGCCTGGATGCTGCCATGCTTCCTGCCTTGATGATAATGGACTGAACCTCTGAAACTGTAAACCAACCCCTATTAAATGCTGTCCTTAAAAGACTTGCCTTGGTCATGGTGTCTGTTCACAGAAGTAAAACCCTAACTAAGACAGAGACTAAGGTCATGTAGGACCCTAGACCATTGTACAGAACCTAGAACCTGGGTTTAATCTGAGGGAGATGGGAAACTTTACAGGGTTTTCCAAAGAATGATTGCCTGCTGCAACTTAGGTTTTAGAGCAATTTCTGACAAATGTTGGGACAATAGACCACAGCAATAGGGATCTATAAGGTTTATTATAGAAATTCAAGGGAAAATTGATGTTAATTGAGACAGACCATAGTATAACCAGAAGCTAGATTCTGGATATATTGTTAGGTATACAGAACATGAGTTGTGATCAGAGAATAATATTGATAAATAGCATCATTTTATGGCAATATATGCCTATATTACCAGCTACTCAAGAGGTCAAAGCAGAAGAAATACTTGAGCCCATGAGTTTGAGAGCAGTCTGGGAAAATTTATACGTAAAAAAATTATTTACTTTTGAGCCAGGGAAATGGAAAGTTGAAATTTTTTCAAGTGATCAGAAAGAACATGAATATAACAGATATAGGGAAAGTCAGTATAGATGTTTGGGTTTTTGCTTTTAGTTTCTACACTTACTTACTTCATGTGTGCACAGAAAAATCAGAAGACAATTTGTGGGGGTCAGTTTTTCTCCCTCTACCATGTGGGTTCTGGTGACCAAACTCAGGTTATTAGGCTTGGCAGCAAATGCCTTTACTTGCTGAGCCACCTGGTGTGTGTGTGTGTGTGTGTGTGTGTGTGTGTGTGTGTGTGTGTGTGTGTGTGTTGTGTGTGTGTGTTGTGTGTGTGTGTGTGTGAAGGAGAGAGATGTTTTATTTTGTGACAGTTTCATGTATCCAAGTCTGCCCTTGAACTCACTATATATAGTCAGAATAACCTTGAATTTCTGATTATTCTGCATCTACTACCTTAGCTCAGGGATAAAAGGCATGACCACCACACTTAGTGTATATGTACTAGGAATCTAACCTCATTTCTTGTGTTTCTACTGAGCTACATCCTAACCCTAGGGCATGGTTAACATAAGATGTCAAATATCTAGGAATATTTAGGCTTTATGTGGAATTTGGAAGGTGGGAACACATTTAGAGTTATCAGTCTAAGAGTTCCTGATGTACAAATGTTATCTGACATCAGACCAGGTGAGAACTGCAGAATAAAAACCAGGACAAAAATCAGCCTTAAAGCCTTCAACATGAATAGCTAGGGAGAGGCAGAACTAACTTGAGACACTTAGACCGAGAAGAGTAAAGGTGGGGGTTGAAGTCAAAGACACATGATGTCATGGGAGCCAATGGAGGATATGTGACAAGGATAAGTTTGAGGACAAGCAATCATAAGGTGGAACTGAGTATAAACCATTGGTTTTGATGATGTGGAGGTAATAGTTGATATCTTGGTCATAAGCCGTTTTGGTGTAAGAACGTAGGTGAAAGCCCAGCTGACTATATTTAATGAGGAATGAGGCCAGGTCTGTATCTCAGTGGTAAAGCATTTAACTAGCACATGGCAAAGCTCTGGTTTTTATCTCCAGAACTGAAAGAATGGATAAAGGGAGAAGGAAGGAGGGAAAGGAGAAGGAGGGAAGGACGGGATTAGAGACAGTGAGTACAGATGACTTGTAAGTAATTTCATTACCTAGAACAGCTGGGCAGTGGCCACATTGAATTTTTCTCTGTGTGCTTCCTGTGTGCTTCCTACCGACCATTGGCCTTCCATCCTTGAAAACAAAATCTCCCAGAATGAATCTCCCTTTAATGAATCTACAAAGAGAACTTTACTAACAAGAAAACTGAAAAGTATTGAAGAAAAATATGGACCAGCTAGGGGTATGTTGCAAACATCAGTGTCCTGGGTACCATAATTACAAATACTTGTAATATGGGTGGATTGGTAGATAGATGAGTAGGTGGGTGGATAAGTAAACATCTACCTGATCCTACTTTCAGATAATTTATATAAGAATCAGAATGAGAGATGGATGATAAGCAAGCATAAGCACTGAAGCCTGAAAAAGGTCACCAAAGTTCTCTTTGTAGATTCATTAAAGGGAGATTCATTCTGGGAGAGTTTGTTGTCAAGGATGGAAGGCCAATGGTGGGCAGGAAGCACACAGGAAGCACACAGAGAGTAGAAGGAGAAGATCTACTTTCTGCCCCACTGCCAGAAGGCCTTTATCTGCTTCAAGGAAAGGTTCCACATTTACTCTTTCAAGCCTCATAGGTTCTACCTAAAGACAACAATATCCTTAGAGGCCTCTTCCTGTCCCACTAAAATATGCTGTACCACAGTGAGCCTATGTCCTGGCTGGTTGTGGGAGCACATGCAGATTCCATATCTGTTGAGTTGGAGTTTTGCTGGAAGCAATACTTTTAGATAAAGCTTGAAAAGTGTGACTTCTTCAGGTTTGGTTACTAACTTCAGGTTTTGGCTACCTGAGAGAACTCATTGAGCCTTTTTCTAAGCAAAGGGGCACCATGGGCATCTTTTAAGGGTTGGTTTATAAGGCAGTTTTCTTAACTAGAAACACATCATCTATAAGCAAATGTTTTAGCGAGAACCCTTCTCTGGTAGGTCAGTTTCCTCATATCCTATTTCTACAATGTCACCTGAACACTGATGACCTTTTTCAGGCTTTAGGGCTTACGCTTGCTTATCATCCATCTCTCATTCAGAGACTTCCTTTTGTTGTGTTTACAAATGAAGACACACATCTTCTCTTGAGTCCACAGCTGCTATAGACTATGAACCTGAAGCAGGGGGGAGAAGTCATATTCCTTTCCATAGTAAGTGCTCTCTACAGTTTGGCCTGGCTTTTATTCTGGAGCCCTGCCCTTTCACCATCCTACTTTTCTCCCTCCCTCCCTCCTTCTCTCCCTCCCTCCTTCTCTCCCTCCCTCCCTCCCTCCCTTCCTCCCACTTCCACGGGATCTTCATATCTGCCAACACTGCAAAGTTTTTCCATGTGCAGAAGAGAAAAGGAAAAGAGAGGTTTTTGCACAGTACTGAGTTTTAATCATCTAATCATGTTTCTCTTACTTTTACAATGAAATATTTGTCAGCCACTAAATCTGTGTGAGCACTGATTAATAATGAAGATAATTGTAAATTATTCATATGTCTAAAGAGCCAAGTGAGCAAAAATTAACATTTTCCCCATTCATTATATGTACATTTCCACTTCCAATTTTTATTCAGAAAGATGATACAGAAATTTCTAGTTTTAGCTGCGAACAAAGAGATTGCCAATAAGATTTGCTACTGAACTTTTCTATCATGATTAGTTGGTTGGTTTTTTTGTTTTGTTTTTGTCATGTTTAAATTCTCATGTAATTATAGTTGCATAATGTGATCAAGATTCTGGAATGAGGTAGATCTTTCATAATGCAACATAATGTTTACATCTTACCAAGAACTGTCTTCGCTCTCCCCAAGCCCAAATACCTTGATATAGAAAATGTTCATGTGTCCCCCAACATGCACACACACATTATGGAAGCTACTCACAACACTGGGCAGGCTCAGGACAGCTCACCTCTGGCCACCAGCTAACTCTGATCATTCCCCCCCACAAGTAGAGAGCACCCTTGTCCTGCCTGATTTTCCATTGCCCATTTCCCATTGCCCCTCTCACCTTTAAATTATCCTTGCCAGAAAGCCCACCACTCTAGGCAAATACTCCTTGGGCACTAGCTTTTTCATCACCCGAAGATTTCCACTATGGGATGAATGAGGTCCACCATCCTCTCCTGGGCTGGGGTAACTGGGCCCCTTTATGGAAAGCTACAACCAGAAACATGTTCTAAATCACCTTAGGAATACCCACTCACCCCATTTTACTCTACTACTCAGTTTCTTGCATTTGATATTCTCGGTTACAACAATTTTGAGCATAAACTTTCTTATACTCTTCTTATTCCCCTGTGACTATGTTTAATTGATGATGATCAAGGTCCTGGTTTCAGAAAAATAATCACACAGGATTATGTTGAAAGTGAAATGAGTAAAATAAATACATCTTACAAAAGAAAATGCCCTAACAATAAATCACCGTAATAGATATTTTATGATGTATATAAGAAAATGATCAAAGACCTTTATAGTTAGATTGTAAGTGAAATTCCTACATTCATAAAGAGCAGAGATAATGAACGGATTGTGCAGTTAATATGTTAGCTTTAAAGTTTGTAATGCAATGTAACAAGACCAAAGGATGGTAGACCCTGGCAGGTTATTCAGTAATGAAAGATGGAACAAATGCAACACACATTGCTCCTCCCTACCAGACAGATAGCTGAGTGAGTAGCATCTGCCAGGGATTGGCAGGAGAACCTTTCATGCCTCGTTAACTGTGTGTCTTCATGACCACTAACAAAACACCCTCCAGTCCAATCGACACCCCCAAACTACTATTTTTACATCTGAACAGGATGATCTCACCTGCCAGCTCTGCTCCACAGACCTTGGCAGTTGGTCAGCAGCACCAGTCCACTCCCAGCTTTGCTCCTGCGATGGCGGTTGGCGCTGTCTATTGAAGGTCTTTGCTTACAATTATTTACTTCCCTTCTGCCAGAAAAATAAACATATAGTAATTGAAATGTATGATGCATTTTATTTCCACTTGATGCTAGAAATATATTTAAAAAAAATATAGCATTCCTGAAACTAAATAGGGAAAAAAATGGAAACTCGGTAATATTTATTTAAGGGAAAATTATTAATTTCTTTGGCTGCTTTAATCAAGGTAATCAAACTTTCTTCTTTTTTTTTTCATGCACAAACCACATGCCCATTGTACTCACTGCTGCTTTATAATAATGTACTAATCTGAAACCGAGTTTTGGACTTTCCCAAAGGAAGAGATCTGTTATTATTTTCTACCAATAACCATGTCTTGCTACCATAGGTCTGATTTTTCATTGATCTGAGAACTGCACACTAGCACAGCCAAGATGCAGGGATGTGGAGTTTGATACCATCCTCCAAGTGTCCCATAAATCATAATCTATAAGAATGTTCCTTTTAGCCCACAGTAGACTCAAGGAAAAGACTTTCAGATTTATTAGGTAGGGCTCAGTTCCCATAAAGATATGGATTTCCTAGAACAGCTGGTGAACGGATAAAAGCAGCATAGTGAGGATGAAGCCATTTGTGTCACTCAAACTAAAACTCACAGAGATAAGAAACATGTTGCTGCTGTTTGTACTGCAAAGACATTGATATCTTAAGGCCTTTATGTCTGCCACATAGGTATTGCATGAGCATCTGTGGAATGGATCTATAGGAATAAACAAACAAACAAACAAACAAAATATTCCATTCTTTGCCCCATGGGTTTCCCAGAAAGAGTATTGTCTTTACTCTAATGTCAGGGATTTAAAAGAACTTTTTGATTTTAAGCAGAAAGAAACAGAAATCTTTGCAAGTCTGGGCAACAGCAATTGGGAATATCACTAGTGCAAAGGTTTAGAAGGGTAATGTGGAAGTGAATCACAGGTGCACACTCACAATAAAGCTTCCACTGGACCATTTAGTCATACATAGTTCATACATCTCTTTCCCATCAGGATAGACTAGAATAGAGAGTTTATTGAATTCCCTGTCAAATATATCCATGTGCAATACAGGTTTCAACAGGATTGAAGGGGAAGGTGACTGTTCTCTTAGTGTTCCTACTTTATTGATGATGCTTTGAAAATACTTCAGTGAAGAATAAAGTACATAATGCTATTGAGTTCAGCCAATCTCTACATACTAGCTTTCAAAACTGTCATTTAGTATCATAGCAAAAACAACCTGACAGTAGGTTGTGAGCAGCGCTTGTGTTGAACCAAATCTATCCCCATCTCCACATCCTGAAGAGAGAAAGGTTGAGGTGGTACCTAAAAGGTAACCTGTCTTCTGGTGTGAGATATTATCATATTGTCCTGACTTGACAGTTCTCTGTAGATAGATATTCTGATTTTAGAGTAGCAGTCCAAGTTCAGGGTCAGGAACCATTCTCTGATTCCATCTCTCTCACTTTCTCTACTCTTTCCTCTCTCTCAGCACACACACACACCGACACTCTATACAGTGTATCACCATTCATTTTTGCTAGAGAATTATTTTCAGAAGAGCATGGAGTTTGTCTACCTGTTCACCAGCGGCCTCTGGTATGTGATAAGATGTGGTTAGTACTTCAAAGATTTGCCAAATTAGTGAATGTTATCCATTGGGATGGTCCTAAGTCCAAGACTGCTTTCCTGTTACCTGTGCATAGTTCAATTGATCTTATTAGGAGCTCTTCATCTTGCTGACAGTCTTACTTCCGTCTGGTGTAAGATCCAAACCAATACATCCATAAAGATCTAACCTTCCACCCTTGTGAACTCATGATTACCAAATATAGTAGCACCCAAGTTTTCGTTCTCAAACTGAGTCACCACTAAGGATCCCTGTCTCAGTTTTAATTTATCTTCCATATTGGTTCTCAGTACACATTACTAGAATCACTATTTTCAATGGTCATTTTCACACTAATGGAAGTCAGATTACATAAGTAAGACATTAAAGACCATATTCAAACAAATAAGGTTCACATCTTCTACTCAGTCTTTGCCCTTGCATGAGTTACTTTTTCCCTATCATTAAGCATCCCCGCCATAAATATTAATGATAATATCGGATTCCTTTGTGGCATAGAGTCAACACTAAATGCTCATTGTTTGATTAATATTGTTAATAATTTCTGTCTATACCCTCCTTTCCAATTTTCCAGAACTGTCTCTCACAATCTCCATTAGATTTCAGTTGACCATCAAGAGGTAGAATGCATGCCACATCGACTCCCTGCCACCTGCCTACCAGAGTCCCTAGCCCAAGGGAGTCTTCCTACACGTTTGCACCAGTCAACAGCTTCTCAGAAACACTTTGAAAGGGAAAAAGTTTATATCATAGGAAAAATAGTCTTTGTTAGACAATAGTCCTTAGGATTGGATGTAAAATGTCCTCATATGCTCATGTGTTTGAACACTGTTTCCAGCTGGCAGAACTGTCTAGGGATCTTGTGGAACCTTGTGGACGTGGGACTATCTGGATTATTTAGGGTTCGAGGGTTGAGACAGTCTCTGCTTTTTCCCCATTTCCCCTTCTTTCTGGTAACTACCTTTATTGAGTAGTTTCCCTAAGCTCCTGCCTACCACATATGACCTTTCTGATGATCAATACCACACAATCAGAAGCTCCAATCTGATAGGAGGCTTTATGAGCTGTATGATGTAATCTATACCTTATTGTAATATGTGTTAATATCTTCTCACTGCCAGTTGAATGGTAGACACGTGTCTTCAGACTAGAAAGTTTGCTTATATGATGTGAATAGCTAATACAAAGTACAGGCTCTATTTGTGATAGAATTCATCTGCACACTTTTAACCACCATCCATTTCCTGCCATGATGGGACAAATTACACTCTGCTGTGTGAACCAGAATAAATCTGCCTGTAAGTCATGTTGAAAGGCATTTGGTCATAGTAATGTGAAAGTAATTATTATATTAACACAATTTTTAATTTCTTCAACTACCATGACTTAGTAGAAATGTAATGCCATTTCTACCAATCCATGGACACTGGAGGTCTTTCTGTCTTGCAGTGCCTTCTTAACCTCATAAGCTTGATTGATAGCACATTGCTCTCTTTATTTTTCTAAGATAGTTATTTTTATTTCCATTGCAAACTTCTAGCTCTTGTATAAATCCTGATGTTAGGAGTCTCTACCTAATTTTTAGTATATAGGTTTTAGAATCTCATATATGGGTATGATACATCATTCCTTCCTTCCCTCCCTCTCTTCCTTCTTACTTCTAAAATTCATGGCCTCTTATCCTTTCATTATTATTGCTCCATATATACCATTTATATAAAAAAATCCAGCTGGTCCCATTTGGTGTTGCTCATATGTGTATGTGTTTAGGACTGACTGCTTGGGATTGGATCATCTATCACAGGATAATTCTTCCTCACAGTCAAAACTTGCCTGCTGCAGCCTTTCATCGTGGGATGGAACCTTCTGAGAGATCCCCTTTCCATTGTGGCATTTCACCTGATGTGGTTATATTTCGACAACGATATTTTTGAGAGTCCATGAATGTAGCTTCTTTGTCATGTATAGAAGACTCTACCTTGTTGCTGATATATCAGTAAGCTTGGTTATCCCACAGCCAGATGTTTTCTCCATTCTGACCCATTGTGGCTTTCCATAATGCTCTCTCTGCTACATAAAGAAGTTCCTCTTCAGCTCCTTGGTTCCTTTCTCTAGCTCCTCCATTGGGGACCCTATGCTCAGTCCATTGGTTGGCTGTGAGCCATGGGTATTTTGTTCCCCCTTCTAAGAAGGACCAAATTATCCACACTTTGGATCTTCCTTCTTCTTGAGCTACACATGGTAGGTGAATTTATTCCCATGAATATAATGATGCTAATTTTTTAGAAACTGGCCATATGGTTTTGTAGAGATAAGCCACTCTCAACATGTTCTAGGAATCAGAAGACCAGAGAATGGAATGATTCTCATGGAAGCAACTTGTAACAAGTCACAGAAGTAGTTACGAACACAGGAAGTCAAAGATGTCAAAAGTCCATACTTTATTAAATTTTATTCCTTGTTAAATTTTTTTAATGAGCTGGGAGATGGCTCAGCGGTTAAGGGCACTGACTGCTCTTCTAGAGGTCTTGAGTTCATTTCCCAGCAACCACATGGTGGCCCACAACCATCTGTAATAAGATCTCCTGCCCTCTTCTCATTTGTCTGAAGACAGCTACAATGTACTCACATAAATAAAATAAATAAGTAAATCTTTTAAAAAAATTTTAAAAATTAAAAGTCCCTTGAAACCCTCTGCCTTTGTCAATAACCTCAACAACAAAATTGTCTTTTGAAGCCGATCCTAACCTCACACCTAGCAAGCCCTAGGTAGCAGGCATGATGGGAGACATAGGTAAGAGTCTATATGTCTCAGTTTGCCAAATTAGATTTATCTCTAAATCCAGGATGTGTGTGAAGGATGGACCTGAAGAGCCAGTGAATGGTTAAGCCAAGGACAGGTTCAGATACACTAGTTATCATACTCTCATGGTAACTGATTGACACCAAACTGAAATGGAAGCAAATGAGATGCCATGTAATGAGTGCACTTTGTAAACACTGAGCATGACTTAAACAAACCAGCAATATTTACTGTTCAGATGACTTAATTCTACTGATGCTTCACTCTGGTGCCTAGTGCTGTAAGACAAGAGAAGGAGGGAGAGTAGAGCATCTGGGATAGCTCTAGGCATGTCCCTTATCTACAGAGGATTTCTCCCTCTTGAGATTCTATATTCTTTCACAAAAACAGAAGTACTTTTCTCTTCCTCCAAGAATTGTGTGATAACAGTGACAACTAATTTTCTAATTATTTTAGATCATTATTTTCGGTGAAAAGTATTAGATATTTACAGCTCGTCTTATCTTCAAATTCTGAGACTGCTATCACTTTATTTCGGTAATTTACTTAATAATCATCTATGACATTGTTTTGCCAATGAAATGATAAATAATATGAATGTGCTATTTTGGGATCTTTCAATAATTAAATTTAACCTTGTTGCAATACTGATGACTTTGTGTGTGTGTGTGTGTGTGTGTGTGTGTGTGTGTGTGTGTGCGTGTGTATGTGTGTGTGTGTGTGTGTGTTATGTATTGTCAGATATATAGGGGGGGAGAATCATTTTCATTCCAAGAACACAGACTTCAGAACACAGTGGACAATTTTATGCTGATACAATGTTACCATCAGGACAATCATTTGTAGCTACAGAGTCTCAGATTAAGGAGAAAAGAAAAATAAATGTGTGTAGTACTCAGATGCAAGGATATGGTGGTTTAGGTTTTTGCTTTTGTCACTTAAAGAAAGGAATGCTATGCCTACCATTTTATTGGTAAATTTCCATGATAATCTTCAATTTTAATGTTATTTTATATTTTTCTACAATTTTATTAGAAATATTTCCCATGTAAATCTTCAGTTCTGTCATAAAATATTCCTACTTCCTTTTTCAATTAAAAAAAATCCATGAGGACAGGAAAAAAAAAGAAAGGAATGCAGCAAACACTTTCAAATTCACTGATAACTTGTTTCATGTGATGCTTGTCATACACATAAATAAAACTAAGGACACTTTGATGCATAAATGACCCACAGGCAAGCACCAGAAAAGTGGGTATCTTGGTGTTATGTCTGGACAGACACAAATACCTTTGCATTTTAAATACATGAAGGGCTGCCTGCTTAGAATATTGAGATTGATTAATTTCTTTTCTGAGTTTTCTTGAAGGTACTCAAAAGGGCCCAGATATAATCAATGAGCAATTTGCAAAGAAAATAATTCTCTTCAACCATAATCCCATTCATGAAAACTATTTCTGTGGGATCAATATGAGAATCATAGACCAGGAAGTCTATACATAACTCTCACATGTTCTGTATTTCAGTTGTGTGACCTTGGGCAAATAATATCTCCTTTGTGCATCAAGTTTTCTAATGTACATTATTTTAACAGGTCTATTGGTGGAAATATATATCTAATATATCAACACTATGCTCAAAAGCTCTAATACTCTTAAGTGGGGCAAAAACATTCTTTTCAGCAATGTTACAGGTTACCGTCATTTCTCTTCTTCCTCTCTTTCTAGTCTGTCTTCAACAAAGTGTTTATATTCCTTCATTTTCTCTCTAGTTTTCCATGAATAAGGTTACTATACAATGTTCCTCAATGCTTATTTAAATGTAAGCTTTTGGTTGAATAATCATCACCTCAGTATGTCTTACAACCTTCCTTGCTGAACTTTTACCTATGGCACCAGAGACTTTCAAATATGCTACCCATGTTCCAGCCTATGGTAGGTAATTGTTTTGATTTGAATGAACTAGGAATGCCTATTATATCTGTCCATGTCTTTGAAAGCTGGAGGAAAGAATTTGAATAAGAGATGATGTGGGAAAGGATCCAATTCATCAAGGGCTCAGGGACTGTACAAAGGCAGAAGGATGACCAGTTCTATTTCCTTTCTTGATCTAGAACCTCAATATTCTCCTGCCCTCTGACATTGTGGTTCCTGGTTATTAAGCCTTCAAACTCCAGAAACACCAATATTTCCTCCCCATTACTTTCTCCATGTCATTAAAGATACTAGTGTCATCTTGATTCTCAGGCTTTGGATTAAATTATACAGCCACTTTTCTAGGTTCTCAGGCTCAAGGTGGCAAATGGTGACATATCTTTATGTCCACGATACCATGAGTTAAATCTTATAATGGGTCATTTGTCCATCTACCTACCTACATTTACCATGTATAATCTATATTTCTGTAGCACTTATAATTTATCTGCATTTGTCTATCTATCTAATCTGCCTATATTTATTATCATCTATATGTGTTGTCAATTGTTTATCTATGATCTCTATCTATCTATCTATCTATCTATCTATCTATCTATCTATCTATCTATGTATCTATCCATCTATCTATCTATCTATCTATCTATCATCCATCACCATCAATCTATCATGTGTCTGTGTTTATCTATTTTTTATCATTTACATCTATCTGTCTGTCTCTTCCTAGTTCAATTCCTGTGGCTATCTCTGACTAATTCTCTCAGTTTTTTTATTGTCTGTCTTACTTTGCTAGAATGAAATGAATGAAAATGGGGATTTTTATATTTTATTTACATTTGTATTCCCTTCATCAATTGTCATCCCTAAAATGTAAAACAAAGCTCTTAATAATGTGTGTTGAACATAAAAAGAAATCGGTCATATATTTTCTAAATACATATTGCTTCCCATACATCATTAAGGCTGCTGAAGACTCCAGGATGAAAAATTTGTGGTCCTCACTCTTGGAAGCATATAATCTGCAGATGTGGGCCTATTGTTACCAAGACAGATGAGTAGGTTTGGTGAGTAACTGTGAAGACTGTTTTTCATACCATAGTAGAACATCTAACTCTTCTAGAGAAAAGCCTGAGAAAGCTTCTTGGATGAAGGTCTATTCTAGTTCAGTTAAATAGCCTGTCACCAACTGGATGGGGTAGCGGCACTAAGCATAGGAAAAGGTCATAGATAAACCATTGCCCATACCATAGAGCTTTAAAAGTAAAAGCAACTGGTCCATGGAAATGCTTTGTATAGTAACACAGTGGTGAAATGCATGGAGTTCCACCATCACTTACCTGCATTAATCATTTGTCTTTGGAGTCATCTCATGGGATACTCTGTTATGCAACTTTATAGCAAATGACATTCCATGTATGTTTGAATTTTATTGGAGTAAATGATAAAAATGAACGCATTCATACTGATCAAAGAAATATGAACTATTTACCATGCCTAAGCATTGTGAGCAATTTTCTCAGTATTAAGAGATGCTGTCTCTAACTTCTTAGGCTGAGTACAAATTAAATAGGACACCGAAAAAAAATTAGTCTTAAAATAATCTATGTCGTATTTCTTGAGTGTCCAAATTGTTAAATAGAATTGAGAATGGAACAGAAGGAGTTTAAAACAAAGACTTTCAGTTTCAAAAACTGTAGAAAGTAGGCTGTGTTTGGAGTCGACATTCACTAAGAGCTAAGAATTATAGTGATGAAGTGGGAACTGAGTACTCTGAAATATTTAAGTAATTTTAGTTTTTATATTTTTATTTTTCATATTTGTTGACTGACATGTATATTTTTTCTATTTCTTTTTGATAGTATTTTAATATTACAGGATGAGAATATTTACTTATTTATTTATGTATTTATTGACTGATTGATTGACTTATGGTGCTTCAGGGCTTTTTTTTTTTTTTTGAACAGGGTTTTGGGTAATCAAGACTGGCTTTGAACTAACTCACATGTACCCAAGGATGGCCTACAGTTCCTGATTCTCTTACCTTCTTCACCTTACACTCACTGGAGCATTATAAGCTTATGTCACTATGGCCATCTTAGAACAAAAAATTATAAAAGAAATTATTTTTGTAGTTACTTTACATTTTTTATAACAGATTCAAGCCTGATACACTTCGAAACAAATTTCCTTTCATTTCTGGCCATTCATTTATGTTAAAGATCAGCGATGAATACTGTGAGGACCTCATCTAACGTACACAAGCTCTACATTTTTCTCTACTTTTCAAGACAGTTTTGAAAAAAATATCAAAAGAACAACAATATTTGTGCTATGAAAAGCTTATGGGAAATTGTGATTTTAGTGTCCATAACTGACATAGCCGCAGTGACCTGCACATAAGTTGTTTGGCTGCTTTTCAGCAGCACTGAGCAGTAGCTACAGAGGCCTGTGGCCACAGTACTGAGAGTATTGTTAGTTTCTTACAGCAAAGGTGTGTGACTCCCACTTTAGGTCATGAACATCAGGACAGAGAATACATGGAGACCTTGATTATAATAATAGAACATCTGAAAGAAAGTAACTGTAATAAGAGTAATTTATGAACCTCATATATTTCTTAATTTTGTGTTTAAATTAAAATATTTATGAGTAAGAGATAGCATTTTATTGATCCTGGGACACAAGAGACACTAGAGCACACAATCATGGTCTCTTTAAATAAAAGAAAAAAAAATCAAAGATTCGTAGCAGTTTAGCTTTATATAGAGAGAGAAAGAGAGAGAAGCTAAAATGACTAAATATCATCTATGGATCTTTTATTTTTTTGAATGATGAATAGATAAATTATAATGGTGATATCATGATCTGTGAATACAATATGTAATGATAAAATGGATCCATTCAACATGTTTGGCACTTCAGAAAGTTAATAGCTTTGAACTGAGAACTTGGGAAATGTCCTCTCACAGGAATGTTGACACTCCCAGTATATATTCATTGCTATGTTTGTCTGTGCGGTGGTGTGTCCCAGGGACAGAAACCTTACTCCTCCATGCAGTTGAGGTTGTGCTCTCCTTCCTCCCCATGCAGTTGAGGCTGTGCTCTCCTTCCTCCCCTGTGCAGTTGAGGCTGTGCTCTCCTTCCTCCCCTGTGCAGTTGAGACTGTGCTCTCCTTCCTCCCCTGTGCAGTTGAGGCTGTGCTCTCCTTCCTCCCCTGTGCAGTTGAGGCTGTGCTCTCCTTCCTCCCCTGTGCAGTTGAGGTTGTGCTCTCTTTCCTCCCCTGTGTAGTTGAGGCTGTGCTCTCCTTCCTCCCCTGTACAGTTGAGGCTGTGCTCTCCTTCCTCCCCTGTGCAGTTGAGGCTGTGCTCTCCTTCCTCCCCCATGCAGTTGAGGCTGTGCTCTCCTTCCTCCCCTGTACAGTTGAGGCTGTGCTCTCCTTTCTCCCCTGTGCAGTTGAGGCTGTGCTCTCCTTCCTCCCCTGTGCAGTTGAGGCTGTGCTCTCCTTCCTCCCCTGTGCAGTTGAGGCTGTGCTCTCCTTCCTCCCCTGTGCAGTTGAGACTGTGCTCTCCTTCCTCCCCCATGCAGTTGAGGCTGTGCTCTCCTTCCTCCCCCATCCAGTTGAGGTTTGTGCTTTGCTTATCACTTCCCTCTTTACCCTTGGTCTTTACTAATCAGCATTTTATTTCCTGTTGCTTAGAGTTTGGTTGTTTTAGATTCCACTGATTCTTAAAAATATGAAGTGCTCATTTTTATTATGACTGGTTTATTTTTTCTTAACATAATTGTATCCAATTCCACCTTGAGGTCACAAGTGAGAACATTTATTTTTAAAGGCCAAATAATATTCCACCATGTATGTAGTAGTCTTCTACAAATCCTTCCATCAACGGACATTTGGGTTAATTCCACACTTCTGCTACTTTGAGTGACACCACAATGAACATGGAGGTGAAGATATATCTTAAAGTTGCCGATTCCAAATCTCAAAAGCAGTGATTCCTAGGTGAGAGTGTAATTCTGTTCTCAGGGTTTGGTTTCCAAAGAGCCCACGTTCAGATGGATGTGTGCCTATAATAGCAGTACTTGGGAGGTAGAGGCAGGAAGATGAATACTTCAGAGTCATCCTTGCTGTGGCATGAGTCTGAGGTCAGCCTGTCACAATAAAATGAAAGAAAGACAGAAGCCATGAATGGGTCCTACAGTGGTTGCCCTAATTAGCATTCTTATCAAGACATTATCCATATTCCTCTAATATTGCTAGGCTATTGAAAAACATTTAAAAATGTAGCTGCAGCTCTACTTCAATATTTCCAATATTTGGAATATGGACTTGACAAGAGCAATGAGTTTGTTTTATTCAACTGTTGATGTGTAACCCTTAAGTGTTTAGATACAGGAAAGGTAGAGCTATGTTTGTACACATGCCTGGGACTCTGCAAGTCAGAAGACCTGAAAGAAAGCAAATAGAAGAAAGTGGGAAGGGCTGAGGAGGTAAGCAGAGTAACACATCTGACAAAAGACTTTTAAGAGAGAAGAGGGTCAGGAGAGCACATGGAAAGGGCCTGAGGAAATTAGGGTACCTGAAAGCAAAGTGGCCTCTAGGAAAGCTGCATCTCCCATGTGTCAGAAAGAAGCATGTGAAAGCACAAGAAGATGAATTGTCATACTTCTAAGTACTGACATAACTGCTGAGCCAATCCATGTATCAAACCAATAGAATACAGTTGTGCATTCCAACATGGTGGTGACTTAGCATGTGTGGAGCATTTCAGCTATGGCTCGTCTACACTGATGTGTGTTCTCAGTATACAAGAGTCATTGGAATTTGAAGACTTACTGTGAAAAAAGACTTTTTACTCTAAACTACATCTTAACTAATTATATATTTGAGTAATATTCTACTCTATGTTACTGCATTACATAGATGTTGTTAAAATTAATTTGCTCTCTATATTTAGACTATTGTAATGTGTCTACTGTACATTTTCAAACATGCATGTGGCTACTCTCTCATTTCTGCTGCAAAGCACTGATCAGAAAAAGTGAGCATCCTCAAGAGAGTTCCAGTATGAAGCAAACCACAAAATAAACTCCTCAATGGCAGATAACAATGGTGTAAGCAATGGTAGCATCCAGGCGCAGTGCCTTGAAGTTATCCCCCAAGAGGGTTGGGACATCCCACAATAAGAGGCAATGTGGGGCAGCGTCAGATGGTCTGAAGACAATACTTTTTCCAATGGAGCCTATTTCACGGAGACAGTACATATACCATAGCACAGTTGTTTGAAATAGCTTTAGTACAGTTAGAAAATTCCTAATTTGGCCTATTAAAACAGGGCAAGCTTGAGGGAATGGGGAAAATACACTACAGAGGTTGACAGATCCCACTGAGGAAGTCTTTGAAAGTGAGTCGAAGTATTTAAAGAAAGACTTAGACTAAGTTTAAATCTGGTTTTACATCAAAAAAAGGAGCACTGCTCAATGATGCTAAAGAAAAAATAAACTTTGATGTGATCCTTCTTCCAAATGGTCCAGTTTGCAGTCTAGAAATGTGACCAACAATTCTCTCACAATTCTGTCATGACTAGACCAACTTACAACTTGCTCTCCAGAAAAGAAATGTCAGAGGTATTGCTGTATGGTGTCTCTCTATAGGAGAATGCTTAAAAAGTAACTGAAAGTCAGATAAATATAAAAACTTTTCTGGAGGATATAAAATTGGCATAAACAGAGGCTTGTGACCCAGCATGGACTCCTACAGAAATGAGGTAAGAGGAGAGGCAATGAGCAAGCCTTACAGATTTCACCAGAAGTCATCCTAGCCACAAGGATCTTATAAGGAACTCACATTTCTCGGCGGGCCCCACATTGGAAGCTGGTCAACCTCACAAAGTCACTGGCTCCTGCCTCCAGAATCATCTGCCAAAACCTGTGGCCACCTGATTCCCTGGAAAAACCTTCAGCTTCATGCTTTGTCTGGGAACCACTTAATTCTGTAGAAAGAGTGCATACACTCCCAGTTCGGTGCTTTGTTTGACTTGTTGGTTCTTCCCTCAGACCCAAGGTGAAGGCAATGAGATTTGGAAAGAGCTCTTATTTTGAGCCTCAGGGTCTCCTGAGTGGACACCTGCCATTCTCTTTCATCTTTTCCAAGTGCTAAACTTTGTAAATTTGCCTGGAACCCTTCCAAATCTGTGCCTCTCTAGGCCTGTACTACCCACATCCATTCCTTGTCTGTGGGTTTTGTGCTACTCCTGAGCTCACACACCATCATTTATGAGCTATTTCTGTTCCTGCTGAAGTTTAGACTCAACAGTGATGATGCTCACTTAGAGAACATTTATGAAAAAGTCAGGAGAGTTCAACAACCACTGAAAAGTGTTTGACACTTCTAGTTCTTCGTTCAGGGTGGCAACTGATTAGTTTTATGAACTTATATTTTCCTCATCAGAGGCTAACTACTCCATAATAATATATCATACTTAAGTCTTCAAAGTTGTCTAAAATCCTTCAGTTCTTACTTTATTCTTCTTCAGAGCCTTAACTCTAATGTATTAAGAAGCAATCGTGCTTGCTATGGGTTGGAGGTAAATTAGTTGGTTAGCTGGCTTGAAGAAAGTGGAAAGCAGAGTCCTGAAAGACTGTGTGACCCACGTAACCTATTCTCTATACACACCCAGAACTTGCCTGATCTCAGGCTAGGCAACTTCAATTTGTCCCCAAAGAGAATCCTACCCTTCACTCACCAAAGAACAGAATGACTAGCTCATGTTTTGCCAACTCTTTCCTCCTGGACTCGCCCAGCCTGTGTCTTTGGCTCTCACCAGTCAAGGACAGAATCTTGCTTTTCAGTTAGTTCCTGACAGTCTACAGATCTATGTTCATAAATTAATGGAAGTAAGAAAAAAAACCTACCCACAGTCTACAACTTTGTTTCAACTTAACAGAGGCAGGAAGGCAGGTAATTGAAAGTAATGCTGGTAGTTGTGCTCACCAGCATCTGTTACTGACACCTAAACACAGCCTCTCAAGGTTTAACGTCTCGAAAGTCAGTACGTCTAAAGTCATGGTACCAATTAATAATGCCCGAGCCTAAGTCAGAATTCCTGCTGATACTCTTGCTGGTAATCGAAGAGTCTTCCTGCCGCTTTCATAAATTAGTTGATAACTGAATTGCTTTTCTTCTGTGTGGAAAGATTTTAATTATACAATTTCAGGCATACCAAACTTCATCTCCAGGGCACAGACAATGGAGACCTCTGATCAAAGCACATTAAACCTCCATTGTGGTTGTTTGTACATTTGTAAAGGTGGCCGTGGTCGGCTCTGATAGCAGAGACAATAAATCAAAACCTAGGATGTCCTTTTCATTAGCCAATGATTTTATAGCCTGCTGTGGTTAAACACTGATGCATAAAATGGAGTCATATCAATTGTAATTACTGGAACAAGCGAGTTTTAATTTCCCCCAAAAGGTTTCTAGAGCTTTCATAGGAGTTACACAATTACTAGTCCTCTGTTAGTAAGTACAATCTAACACTATATTCCTGAGTATGTCTGTAACAGTCTTCTCTAGACTTTGGCAGGGTAAACTTATTTCTGTAATTCAGAATACAGCTAGCCACTTTAGTGGTACTGTGAGTCCGAGCCAAATGACAGGAAGAAAAGCTGCCTGATTTCCTGGGAAATGGACAGGAGAAGGGGAGAGGCAGTCATATATTTGTGGGAACCGGGGCTCAGCAGTTCCTGTGTAAAAGCAGTAGATAGTCTTCCCACCTCAGAGCCCCACCATACGGGTTATGCAGAGGAGGTTTTCTTACCTAATCTCTCCCAGCTTCAGTTTTTATAGCATCCACCTTGTCAGGTGGGCCAGACAACATCTGGGATGATGCCAGTATCATGCCTGCCTGACTGGGTGGATCAGATCTTCCACCTGTCCACAGCAACTTAAGTTAGAGAGTACTTTGCTTTTCCTCATCTTTTCCAAGAGAATTGCATCACAAATTGAGAGGTCCCATTTGTCTATTCTTGATCTTAGAGCATAAGCTATTGGAGTTCTGTTCAGGAAATTCTCCCCTGTGCCCATATGTTCAAGGTTCTTCCCTAGTTTCCCTTCTATTAGTTTCAGTGTGTCTGGTTTTATGTGGAGATCTTTGATCCACTTAGAATTGAGTTTAGTGCAAGGAGATAAGAATGGGTCAATTTGCATTCTTCTGCATGTTGACCTCCAGCTGAGCCAGCACCATTTGTTGAAAAGGCTATCTTTTTTCCACTGGATGGTTTTAGCTCCTTTGTCAAAGATCAAGTGACCATAGGAGTGTGGATTCATTTCTGGGTCTTCAATTCTGTTCCACTGATCTACATGTCTGTTACTGTACCAATACCATGCGGTTTTTAACACTATTGCTCTGTAGTACAGCTTGAGGTCCGGGATACTGATTCCCCCAGAGGTTCTTTTACTCTTGAGAATAGTTTTAGCTATTCTGGGTTTTCTGTTATTCCAGATGAATTTTTGAATTGCTCTTTCTAACTCTATGAAGAATTGAGTTGGGATTTTGATGGGGATTGCATTGAATCTGTGTATTACTTTTGGTAAGATGGTCATTTTTACTATATTAATCCTGCCAATCCATGAGCATGGCAGATTTTTCCATCTTCTGAGGTCTTCTTAAATTTCTTTCTTCAGAGACTTGAAGACCGTGAAGTTCCCAAGAATCTCCCTTAAATCTTTTGCTAAAAAGTTTGATGCCTAGAATGTGGGTTTAAATTACCTAGTATCAGTTTAACAGTTACTGTTTCAGAAAGGAAAAAGTAAGAAGGAATGTGTGTGTGTGTGTGTGTGTTTTTGAGAATTTTGTACAGCGTGTTTTGATCATATCTTGCCCTTTCCAAACTCTTTCCAGATCCAATCCCTCTTTCCTGCCCACCCCACATTGTGTCCTCCTTTTTCACTAAGCCTATTGAGTCTAATTTGTACAGCCCATATATTTTGAATACGTGACCTTCCACTGGTGCATAGCTGATTTGTCTTAAAGAAATCTGACTCTCCAAGGAAGGAAAAATTTAAACCACAACCTCCTTGAAATGCTGAGTCAAGAAGCCTTCTGGGATAAATGTTTATGAGGTAATTTGTAAAGATGAGCAGTTCTAAAATCTGGGGTGTCTGGTGACACAAATCGTATTTATGTTGGGCCTCTGGCAGATGATCTTCCTCTGTATTCTCATTCTTGTAGGCAAGATCACCACAAGGGAAACAGCTGTAGTTGCCTTGTTTCCCATCAGCTGCTGAGGTGTTTAAGGCTGACATGTTTTTACCCATGTGTCTCCTTTTATCACAACCAGTAGCAATATATGGGCCACCAAAACTAAAGTCACTACAGGGTATTCTGATAAAACAAAAAAAAAAGGAGATTAATTCTGCTTTGAATCTACTACATGACATTGTTGTACCATTGGTGTCATAATGGAATCATATGAAGAAAGTGCTCATGTATAAATATCAACATTAAAACACAGCAATATATAATAGCCCTTGAGTTGCATAGTGCAGGCTATGATAGCATTTCTATTTGCTAGGATCTACCAAATTCCAGTCTTTATATATGTAGTTTCAAATCATCACAAGTTCCAAGAAAGTTGGAATTGTTGCCCCAAGGACACAGAGGCAAAAGTGAGGTTTAGCACTGCCCCACCAGGCTTTTACTCAGTCTGGTCTGACTCCAAAGTGCAAGCCATTTGATTACCCCATCTCTCAAAAGCCATGGGCCATGCTCTAGTTAAAAGATATTTTATGCATGGGATAACAGAGACCAAGATAGTTTATAACAGCCTAAACAGCTCTTGCTAGTTAAGTCACTGTTAATGCTGTAAATTTACCATATAAGTGTGATTTTTATGTGGACAAATGTTAACTACCTCATGAACTAGATTTACAAGGAGGCATTTAATCTACTCCCATTTGTTTATGAGTGTTCTCATGTGAGGTTGGTCATTGAAAGCAGTTGATGCTGAAAGTTACACAAGTTGTGGATTAATAAAACACAAACAAAAGGGTTTTAGGTAAATCCTTCTGGGGCCAAGTGGATAGTGAGCCAAAGCTGCTGAAACAGTTTGAACCCGAATCCTGTTCCTTATCTGGAATTGATGGCTGCCTTCCTAATCACATATGAACTTTCTAATTGATATGGAACTTTTCACTTTAGAAATTCTGTCAGTTTAGGCCAAACCATTAGCATCACACTTGACTAGTTTGTCTTGCATTCCAGCCACAATCCAGAGCCCTTTTGAGAACATGAACTTACTTCCCACCAACATAACTAGGCTCTGGTCTATGGCTGCTGGAAGTCTAACGGTCTCTGAATTGGTCTCTTTGCTGACTCTGTGGTCTGCTTTCGACACAATGCCCAGAAGGTTGCTTTAGAATTTTAGTCAGCCAGTTACCACTCTGTTCCAAATTTCAGCTGGCTCCTTATTTCTCAGTGCCAGCCTTCCTGCCCACTGCAGCCTGCATTTTCTCCCTTACCCCTCCAAGCATCTCTCCTCTCATACCTATTAGTTACCTAACTTTGTCCCCCTGTTTTCTCATTGTCCTCTGCATACCCTAGGCACACTTCCTCTTGGGACCTTTCATTGGTCACTCCTTCCACTTAGAAGACTCATCTCCAAATATCTGCTTACATAATGACTTTCAATGCAAATATCCCCTTGTCTCTGACAGTCCTTATTAATACTGTTCTTGGTACTCTCACCCTGATCTAAGTAAGAAGTGTCTTAGGCTTCCATTGTTGTGAAAAGACACCATGACCAAGGTAACTCATAAAAAAACCATCTCATTGATGCTGGCTGACAATTTCAGATGTTTAGTCCATAATCATGGCAGGAAATTTGGAAGCATACAGGTCAACATGGGACTGGGGACAGAAGTTTACATCTTGATCTATAGGCAGCAATGAGAGACTGTGTGCCACGTTGAGCACAGCTTGAGCATATATAACCTCAAAGTCCATCTCCATAATAAAAATCTTCCTCCAGCAAGGCCACACCTACTCCAACAAGGCCATACCTCCTAACAGTGCCATTCCTAATGGGCCAAGCATTCAAACACATGAGTCTTTGGGGTCCATTCCTATTCAAATGGCCATAGCCACATGATGTGCCAATGTATGCAGCATACACATTGTCTGGCTCTCCTCTAGAACACAGGCTACAAGACAGTTGCTAGTTTTGTTCATTTACTGACATATATCAAGGAGTCAAATAAGACATATTGAATAGTAGTTGTTCAATAATTACTTGTCATTGTTGAATTGCTAAAGGTGGGAATGAGATTCTATGGTATAGGGAAAGAGGACAATCACAAGTGGTTTATTTTGTGTCTCAACACTTGGTTGGTGTTTTGTAAACGCACTATATGCTGTGCAAGAGAAAGATTTCATATCAGAGAAAAGAGGCACTTGGCTGACATTTTGGACTAAGCTTGTCTTATGATCATTGTCTGAACTTTGACACAAGTGGCTTTCAAAGAATACAATGGATAATGGCTCATTTAGGAGAGAGGGAGCTTCTCTGAGCAGTGTGCCTGGTGGTTTTCCAACTCTGAAAGATAAACAATATTCAGCAGAAATTAAACCTCAGGACAATATTAAAGTAGTTGTTTATTACAAGTAGCTTTGATTTTGAATAATGCCATAACTTTTTAGCTATCTGTTTTCATTCAAAATCAAAATAAACTTTACTCTGCCCTGAACAAGAATAATATTTTATTTTGTAATATTTTGATATTCTCTTTTGAGACAAGGATGAGTATTATCTATTGTTCACAAAACAAAAAGAGTTAGAGAACATTCCCTGGAGGCCCTGTGTTATCTTATCCTAGACTAAGACATTTCTGTGAATGGGGAAGAGGTTACTGATGCCAACCTGGAGACTCAGTAGTGTACTTACTTAAAAATGTTTCTTATGCCTTTTCTTTGCTTCTTTTTTATGTTTTGTTTTGTTTTTTCCTATTCTTGTTTATTATTATCATTATCATTATTGTTATTATTGTTATTGTTATTATTATCATCATTATTATTATTGTATGCTTGTTTGTTTTCTAATGAGAATGAGAAAGAAAGGGTATGGCTATGGGTGGCTAGGGAGGTGGGGAGTAATTGGGGAGGGGAGGACTTGGGAGGGTGAGGACCTGGGAGGTGGGGTGGACCTGAGAGAAGGGAGGTGAAACCACAACCAGAGCATACTGTGAATAAAAATCTATTTTCAATAAACAAAATACACCATCTCAAAAACAAACCAAAACAACAACAACAATAAGCAAGCAAAACACCCTTCAGCTCCTATAAACATGAATGTATTAGGAAGAGCCCTTGGAAGAAAAAACCCAATATCCTCACCTTTCTTCTCCATTATCAAGATAGAGTGCAGCATGGGCATTAAATTCCACTGAATAGAGTGGTGCTTGTGCTAACCCAACCTACCAGCCTGGGCTACAGGCATGGGCTGTCTGTTGGGGTGGAAGTGGAGACACAGCGGTGAAGACTTTGCCATGTAGCCAGCTCCTTTTTGCCACACAAGAGATGCCTGCAAGAATGGAAGAACAACCAAAGAGCCTTAGGAATGGGAAATCTCAGAAGTTGGAGATCAGCCTGCAAGTTGTATGAAGCTCGGCTTGCCTCTTCCCGTCACCAGATTAGTTAATTACCTTATAAACCACCAGACTCATGAGAGCCTGAGCTGAAACAGCAAATTTAATTTTTCCCTCTCCTTTAAATGTCTCCTTTTCAGTTATACAGTGTTTTATGAAAAATTGATGTCTTACTAGTCAAGGGGATGAATAATGGGACATTCAGGGAACAGTTTAAGGGATTTGTTTAAACAGTTATGCATTTAAATTGTCCCATTATAGTGGACAAGTTTCTACTGCAGTCATGAAAGAAAGAAAGAAAAAATGAAAGAAAGAAAGAAAGAAAGAAAGAAAGAAAGAAAGAAAGAAAGAAAGGGAGGAAGAGAGGAAGAAAGGAAGGAAGGAAGGAAGGAAGGAAGGAAGGAAGGAAGGAAGGAAAGAAGGAAGGAAGGGAAGGGAAGGAAAAAATTGGTTCTAGATCTGTTTCTCTTAGACTTTTTGTTATTGCTGCTGCTGCTCTCAATCATTTTGATAGTAATCCTTATAAACTCATGAATTAAACTTATTTCATCCAAATGTTAGATTTCAAGGTGTCAGTTAGGGACCTCTTTTTCTTTTACGCAGGGATTGAATCCACAGTAGTGAAGACGTAATGTAAAAAAAAAGGAAAAAATGATACATTTTCTTAGTCAAACCTTGAGCAGTGTAGGCTCAGTAGGACATTCATCTGAAAGCAATTAAACTGTATGTTGTGTTTCTATAGACAAATTATTTCTACAGTTCAGTGGCATTTCATTCAAGACCAGTACCTACTAGGTCAAGGTCCAAGACACAGACCTGGCATGCAGTAGATGCCTAATAAATATTTATGGAATGAGTTAGCATGCAGAAAACGTCACCCATTCTTTCTTCCCTGCAGTGCATGTATCTGCTCCTTCTCCTTTGTCCTTCTTTCCTGCTTACTCCCACCCTGGGGATGGAGGGACAACATGGCTGGAGCCATTAAAACCAATGTCTACTCATGGAGCAATGAGACCTGAGTCATGAGCGGCTTCCAACTCTTCTATGTAAAGGTGGCTGCACAGTGAGTCCGGCCTTCCAATTGTAAACCCAGCTGTTCGAGACTGACTTAGTGGGTAGACTCTTTGGTACCCAGACTGACTGGGAGACATGCTATTATGCCAAGGTGGGTAGCTTTGTTTGTATTTGGAGGAGGAAGGGAAATGCCTCAGTATCTCTTTCTTCCTTCTTTGTTTTCCTTCAAGTGCCTAAACTTTTGGAAGCACCTCAAGGCTAGAGACCATCTCATTACCTGGCTGTTTTGTGCTCGTACCTGCTCTAGTTCATAACAATTTAAGTCATTACTGAGTCCAATGAAATTGGACTGAAAGCACGACTAAATTTTAAGAAAATACCATGTCCAGAATATTTATAAGGTTAGAGTAACTGAGCCACAGCCTAGAGAGACACAGTAGAGACACAGTGGGTGAGCAGTGGTCATAGAGGAATCTCAGTAGAAGGAATGAAACGTATCTAGTTGGTCCTTTCAAAAAGTAACTTGGGAAAAAATGACTGGGATAGTGGAGATAAGAAAACAAGAATGGGCAGAAAAGGTTGGCTGGGGCATCAGCTGTGAACAGGAGGTCTATGTTGTGGACTGATCTCAGACATTGAGGGCATGCGGAAGGCTCAGAGCACTCTCATCTTGAAGAAATCAGTCAGGACTTGATCGCTCACTGAATTTGGTGAAGTAGGAAAATTTGAGGGAGACTCTCAGCTTCCTGCTCTGGCTAGCTAGGTAGATATGCTATTTTGGGGGATGGAAGGGCTTAGACAATGGTCTTGAATGGGAGGCAGGAGACTGATGTTCTGTTTCTCTTCACTTAGAGTGAGCTGACTGGTCTTCCACCGAGTCCAATACATATTCATATCTCTACCAATGTCTGACTGGGCATTTGACGGCAAGAGTATGTGCAGAAGGAATAGTGACTAAGTGAAAAGTGTCCCATTCTTGACATTGTAAACAATATTGAATGATACCTGTTAACTGACATCAATCATTTTGGGTGATAATCCAAGTGGTTGTCATTCCTTATCTTATAATTAAAGAATTATTTTATTGCTATATGTATTATATATAATATATATGTCTGTATCATATATAAGTATATATCACCTACTACTTTCACAAGTATTGATATATTATAATAACTAAAAGGAATATATTTGTTACATGCCAGAGACTATGCTAACTGCCTTGAAAATCCATTTAACCCTCACACCGAGCCCATCAGTTACTGTGTTATCCCTACTTAAAAGAAAAGTCAAATGGATTGTTATAGTACAAGTAACTAAAAATATATTTGGCAGAAAGGAAAGCTAGTGAAATGAAGAAGAACCAATATTAAAATCCAGGGAAAGGTGTCTATAAGGTTTTATTCTTTTATTCTCCTTCCCACGTATATTTTGAGTAAGCAAACCCCCCCCCAAAAAAACTTACTAATTGTAGGGATCCCTCAATGAAAAGATAACTTTGTGTCTAACCTCAGAATTATTGGGAACTCTCAAACTGACTAATTCTCAATTTCAAGGACAAAAATCCCACAGTCACCAGGATATCTCTTTTGTTAGTGGCCAAATAAGACTTGGAAATAAATGACTGAGAATGTCTCCACAGAAACAAAGGTTTGGAAGAATTAAATGTATATCTACTACATCAATGACATTACGAATAATTCTCACTTGAAATGCAGGGCATGAATAAAAGAGTAGCAGTTAGAAAACAAAAGGTCAAAAATATTGGTGCATCAATATGTACTGGAAGATTAATAGTACCCCAAATAAATAAAAACCTAAAGAAACTCTCCATGTGTATTTAAACTGAAATCCATGAGTGTCCATGTCATTCATTCACAGAAGTATAACTATGACTCAGCACCTGCACTTTGGCTCTGGCTCTCAGACCATTGGCCGGGCAATAAGCGTCACTGTCATGGAACAATGTAACCACAACTAGAATTGAGCTCTATGCCCAGATACCTCAAAAGTCACTTTGTAAAGCTCCAGATCATGAACCAAGCCCTGTTGATGAGGAACAATGACCAAGACTGATAGGAACAATGGATTTATTATAAAAGAGAATAAATTATAGAAATTGAACAAAGCCCAGATTTAAAATAAAACAAAACAAACTCAAAGCAAGAATTAAAATCACCTGCCACTTTTACAAGTTTTTGATACATTATTATTACTATAAAAGAATATATTTGTTACACCCCAGAGATTATGCTGTTTTGCAAACCAGGCAGATGGTTACTGTTCTGAGTCTACCTTTACAGTTGAGGAACTGAACTTTAGAAACAGCAAGAAACTTTTTCCAAGAGATAAGGTCAGAATTTGAATCCAGAGCCCATGGTTTCAAACCACCATCCAGGTTCATCACTGCATTTCAATTTTAATATCCTATCTAGCCGATGTGCCTTCAAAGGTTAAGATTGACTCTGTTAATCTAAGGGCTATTGTCCAAAATAAGATTCTTTTGGCAATAAAGAATGTTTCATAAATAATTTTTTCTGCATTTCCTAGAGAATCTATGAGACTTTTTATTATCTCTCTAATCAATATCCTTACAGTGTCTGTCTGTCTGTCTAAAGAATTCAAGTATCAGTTTGCAATGTATTTGGGCATACAAGCTTAGACAGTATACCAGACACCTGCAGGGCACCATTGTGATATACAGCAATACATTAAGAGACCACTGGTGCACTTGGAGAAATCTATTTTCCTGGCTTGAAAGGAACCAATCAATTTTACGGATCCAAATTGGTGCTTTGGGTACTCTGTGGAGTCATGTTGAACTATGACATTTCAGAAAAGCAAGAACCTTTATATAGCTGATGAAAGGCTGGTACCTCGTTACAAAGCCAGAGCCTAACGCCCATGAGTCAGCAGGAAAAGCAGTTCTGTCAAAGAGGTGACACCCCCAGCTGTAGCATCCGATCCAGTTTCCTGGATCCAGGATAGACTAGGGACGGCAGAACAAGAGGAAATAGAAACACAGCAAATGATTGGAGGAGGACAAGAGAAAGTGAAGCCGCAGAGCTGAACAGAGATGCTCTCAGCTGCCATGTGGATTTCCGTCAGGTACAAGCATCGGCCTTCCTCTGGAAATTCACTTCATTCATTCGTTCATTCATTCATTTATTCATTCAGGTATATCTAAGTGCTCTTACACAAAGTGGCACATTCTAAAAATTATCTATGTAAACCATCATTTTCCAAATGATGGACATTCCACCTCCTGTTCAGCCTTCAGCCCCTGTGGTAGACACTTGCCCAGGTCCCTCCTGACTCTCCAGCCCCTATGACTTTTCTGTCTTCTCTTTTTTCAGGTCCACCTTCTGAAGCTATTTTTCCATAGTTGATCTTAGCCAAAATACTAAGAAGCAACTGAAAAGGCATCCTTCAGCTTCTCCCTTCTCAGTCTTAAAAGTCTAAATTTACCCAAATGCATCAACATTGGGTGTTTTCTGTAGTATGCAAATCCAAAGGATAACACATAAATCAACAAAGAAGCTGACCTACAGAAGTGGCTATGTGTATTGTGTGTGTGTGTGTGTGTGTGTGTGTGTGTGTGTGTGTAATGAATCTTTCCAGTGGCCTCATCCGTGGATATCACAATAGAAGACTGATGCTGTTCTTTGTGGGCCTATGTGACCTAGCATTCTACAGAAGCCAGTCAGTGACAGGGATCAATGGCTGAGGAAGAAATCCCATTTTTTTCTTTCTATTAGGATTGTATTGGAAATGGAGACGAGACTCCAGAAATTATTACCCCTTTCCAAAATAAGAAGAAAAATCTCATTTCAAGGTCAGGACTGATACCATTTGCCCAGTGCTAGTGCAAGAAAGGAGAAATGATCATTATTAGCATTCCCTCCACTTGTCAAACCTTCATAGAGGTGTGCATATGTGACCTCGAAGCCTTCCGAGAAATCTATCTGGTAAACATTATTGTCTTTCACTTAAAAATGAGAAAATGAGAGCTGGAGAGATGTCTGAGTAAAACTATTCATGCAGAGGAACCTAATCTTGTCACCAGCACCCACATTGGGCAGCTCAGAGCTCTCTGTAACTCCAGCTCTAGAGGATCTGACGCCTCTGACCTTCATATGCTCACATAGGCAGACACAAAACACTTACACAAGATCAGAACTGAAGTAGTTTTCAAGGAATTGGAGATAAAAAAATGATGGTTGAGGAGAAAAGGTAAATTTGGTATGAGTAAGTACTGGGACTGGGACAGTAAACAGTGTTGGACTAGTCATCACAGTTGTGAGCAAGGGAATGGTAGGCAGAGGCTTAATTCACCCTTTAGAAAAGAGGAGAAAAAAAACAGATTGATATATTAGGTCTACTGCAAGAGGTGGGAGGTTGAGCAATGAGTGTGGTGCCTGTTGTAGTGTAAGGCAGTGGGGTTTGGGGTCTCTATTATGAGAGGCACTTGTTAGGTTAGGGTGAGTTACAACATGCACAGTTTTCTAGCATAGACTCTTAGAACAGAGGGCAGTCCAGATGGTTGGTGTAGGGTTCTAGGAAATTACTGTGAACCACATGCCCCTAATTTCTACCTATGCAGTCTCTGTCACACATATAAAAGCAGTCTTGATTGACCAGCATTGGATGCTGGTCTGAGGCTCAGGTTATAATGCATGGAGCTGCAGTTCTGTGATATCAAACTATAACCCTCTGTTGCTTGTAGTTATACTTCAGGTGATTTTTTTTTAGATAGCAAGAATAGACCTCTGAAAATTCTATAATAGGGACTCATTCCGTCCGGTCGTTTATCAATGGCCATAGACAGTTGAGATGCTGTTTGAGTCTAGAGCCATGGAAAGCTAGCTATTCTCCTTTTGTAGCTACTCTAGATGGAGGAGTCCACACTTAATTATAGATTTAAAAAATTAACTGTGTATTTTTTGTATTTAGCCTTATAAAATTGTATCTACTAAAATAATATATATTATAGATGCATTATATATTAAAAGCAGTATACTGAATCATTAGTTCCTGTTGGTTGTCTTCCTCACAAGTGAGTCATGATTTTTCTCATGAAAGGATGATATTTTAAAATCATATACTGAATACTTGGAACATTAGGCTTTGAGCTCCAGGTCTTATTTCAGGTCTATGGGGGAGTGGGGACGAGTTGCTATCTTCCCTTTAGCAATTACCTGGTATGATGTTGCCAGGCCTTCACATCAGCTGTTCACATCAGCTTCTGTTGCTTATAGTTGCAGTGTCAGACTGTCTTTTTTCCAGCCACCCTGACCCTATGGTGCTGAAACGGAAGGGTCTTTGTAAATACCAGGGCACTGCCAAGTACCTGTGGGTGCTCACATATGCCAACTGCTCTCTTTAAATGGCCGTGCTTTTGCCTGATTCTCTTGACTAAGTCCCCTGGTTAAATATTGTTTTATTTTGTGATCAGACCAGCAGCTAAGTTAGTGAATAAGAATATGGTTGAGTTGACACCAACCATGTTGAGAGAAAGTCTGGATCTGGAGACTAAATTATATATTTAGCAAATACTATTTCCTATGCCTAATAGTAGATGACTCTGAGTAAATTACTATGACCATCTAAGTTTCTGTTTCATTCTCTATAAAATAAATAATATAATATTTATTTTGAGGATTAAAGAATAATAAGCAAAGTTAATACTGAAATAAAAATACATAAATGTCTGAGTACAATGGATATATCATATAATTTACTCAGAGTATAAAAACTCCTCAATGAATATTTTTATTTGTACCATTCTTTAAGCAAACACATGCTTCAATAATGAGAAGCTGGGAACCACAAACTTCTCAGCAACATCGCCAGCCTATGTGCTGCATTAATTCTTGTCCTTGCTACTGGGAGAAAACAACTTGAGAGGGAATTGCTCCTGTTGGCTCCCAGGTTCAGAGGGTTCAATTCCCCAACAGCAGCCAGGATGCAGAGAAAGGGCAAGACCATTTTTTCTTGATCCCATTTTATTCAGAGTAGGCCTCCAGCCTGTGGGTGCTGCCATCCATACTTGGGTGGGTCATCTCCTTCACTTAATCCTCTGGTACACCTTACCCACATAGCCAGAGGGGTGATTCTAAATCCAACCAAACAGACAGAGAATTAACCATCCTACAGTGTTGCTTTTGTTTTGTTTTGCTTGCTTGCTTTTATTGAAAACAAGTTTTTATACAATATATTCTGATCACATATTCCATTCCCCCTGTGACTACCAGATCCTCCACAGGTCTCCGCCCAACTCGATGACTTCTCTGTCTGTCTGTCTGTCTCTGTCTGTCTGTCTGTCCACCAATCTGTCCCTTTCTCTTTCTGTCTCTCTGTCTCTATCTGTTTCTATATGCCAGTCTCTGTCTCTCTTTCTCTCAAACTAACAAACAAAAAAGAAAGCAAATCATTGTGTTCTCATCAATGAAAGGTGCTGCTGGGCTTGTGGTGAGCTAAAATCCATTGTATGGTGGCGTCAACAGCAGTGACAGAGGGCCTCCAAGGCTCCCACAATCCGTCCCCCTCCCACTCCTCTGTCTCATTTCCCATTTCTTCTCCTGTTCCTACTTACCTTGAGCATTTCTAGTGCCTACCCCATCTCCAATCTCAGAAACTCTGTATTACCCATGTCTTGCTCACAGAATTTCCTCATAGTTATGGAGTTATTTTCTTATTTGTGTCTTAGAAGAAATATGACAGGTGTGATCTTTCTAGAGAGGTCTCCCTTATCACTCGTCCCAGGGACTGGTCTGTTTCTCCTTCACATATCCATCTTATTAGCCTCATTTTCTCTCATTGTATTTACCATTACTTGATTTTAGTTAGTTATTTTTCTCACTTATTATCTATTTTATCCAATAAAGTAGTACCTAGCTCTATGAAACACACATCATTTCATTCCTACTGTGACATCCTCAAAGCCTGAAACAATGTCTAGCACATAACAAACTGATAAATCGTCACTGCTCACAATTTCTTAAATTCTTTTATTATTTTTTTCTAGAAGAATATTCATAATATTATTTGTTCACTCAGTTGGATTATTTTTTACCCTCTGGTTGCCCCCCAACAGTCAATAATTCATCAACCTACTTTAGTAAATTTTAAATCTGGATTGATCTCCACATTTGAAATCCTGATTTAGTATTGTTAGTATAGAAGAATCCAATGAAAGTAGGAAGACATTAATTTTTCAGCTTCCCAGCATCTAACACACACATGTGGCATGGCTATGTGGGGTAGCTCAGTGGGCATTAAATTATGTAACAATAACATAATACCAATGGCATAGCAACAGCTGTATCAAACCTGTCCCTGTGGTTAGAGCTCCTGCTTTCTTTGGGAGAGAGCAACCTATGGTTGTGAGAGCTAGTTATGGCTTTGTGAAAGAAAGCTGCCACCAGTCACGGTCACATGTAAGAAATATAAACTTTGTGATGATTTGGGTCAATGCCAATCTATTATGCGGCTGAAAATGAACAGGAATTTTGTGTTCAATTTCAGGCCAAGAGAGGTTCCCCTCACACTGGCTATTATGTGTGACATATTTCTCTGCCTTTTGTCCACTTCCTCTGACAGGGTTTGTTCAAGGCAAGTCTGTGTGATTTACCATGCCTGCTAATGAGCTCTCCCTCAGCAGAGCAGAGGCTCTGAGAGGCTCAGTCATTAGCAGAAGCAATCTAAAGGACTGTTTAGAACCCAGGAGACAGAACTAACAGAATTTGAGAGTCACAGTCAGAGTTGCACAATCACCCTGAACTTCAGGGCTTCAATAAACCCTCAAAATCATTACTTCATAATAATCATGCAAATGATAAAGTCTTAGAGATTCTAACATTGACTTAAAAGCTTATCACATATACTTTAACAAATTCACATTCCCAAGAAAGAACTATTCTTATAAGTTTTCTTAGAAACCTTTTTAAAATGTCTAGATGTAAATAGACATATAGGTATATATACATACCTATGTATGCCTTTGCATGGATAAACATATAGATGCGCAGTAATGGGAGTCATTAGAGTATTTAACTCCCCTACTGAAGGGCCTTGACAAATCCTCAGTTCATCCTGGAACTTTGCAGTCCTCTCCTGCTCTGGAGAGCTGACCTGCACCATTACTGACCCTGTACTTGGCACTAGACACAGGCGAGTAGGTAAGTAGGTTAGTAGCATATTTGAAAGAGTAGAGTTTGAAAGAAGTTTATGCACTGAAACACTCCTGCAAACTTCTATCATCATCTTGAGAGTTTGTCTGGCTCATCTTTGAGACACACAAGAAAAGCCAAGGCTCTATAAGTCTGATAATCCAATAGCCCTTACCTATGTGAGTGGGGCCAAGACAGCAAAGACTTTTAGTGACCCCTGTCCATATGTGACCATCAAGTCTTGAGAAATGACCAATGGGCTGCTGGGCTCAGTGATTTGTTAAGCAATGATTCTATGGCACTAGGTAACTGGTACGTTCCAAAGCTATGTCACCACAAAAAGATCTATTGCTTTGAATTAGCTGCAAAATTCAAGTATACTGTGGTTTAATTTATTCTTTATTACCACAAATCTAAGTTGTTTCCAGGTCTTTATTAGTCAAACAACATTGCCAAGAATTCACACGAAAATCTTTGAACGTTTAGCATAGCAACATAAAGGATATATTCCTAAAGGTAGAATTGTTAAGTCAAAGGACACATACCTTTCAGATTCTGCCATCTCCATTAAAACTTACTTTGAAGTTGCCTGTATGAACTCATTACTTCATTTTAAGAAAGAGGAAGCCTTTCAACCTCTTCTAGGAAAATGGATTTTTTTTAAAAGAAAGGTATAGAATTTTGATATTTATTAACGTCTAAATTTTATTAACTATAGCTTGTAGTGTTTTTTCCTTGAAATTGCACAAATTATTGACTATGATCACTATCACTCATGTTCTGACAGTCTTTTATATATCTGTGTATATTAGGTACTTTCAGCTTCAGTTTCCTCATTGCACAGTGTGATGGTTTGAATATCTTTGGCCCATGGAGTGGTACTAATAAGAAGTGCGGCTTTCTTGAAATTGGTGTGGCTTTGTTGGAGGAAGTGTGTCATTATGGGCATGGGCTTTAAAACCCTCATCCTAGCTCCTTGGAAGCCAGTATTCTCGTATTTGGCCTTGAAATAAGATATAGAACTTTCAGCTCTTCCTACATCATGCCTGCCTAAATACTGCTATGCTTCTGCCTTGATGATAGTGGACTGACCCTCTGAACCTGTGAGCCAGCCCCAATTAAATGTTACCCTTATAAGAGTTGTCATGGTCATAGTGTCTGTTATCAGCAGTAAAAGCCTAACTAGTAAACATAGAGAAATGATTATATATTTTGTGATATCTAGCCTACTTCTCAAATCTGTGACTTCTTATGAATGAAAGAGCAAGTGGTAACTACAGGGTGACTCATATTGGTGTGGTAAAGTAGAGATATCATTCCAAATGTGATCTGGTAGGCTCCCAGTGTCTCTATTTGAGGGACCTTGAGTGTGAACAGTTAGCATCTCTGTTCTCATCATAGATGTGCTGGTACAGGATTGCAGGCACTTTGTAAGAAACACCTAACCTCAGGTATGGCACACAGTAGGGTACCATACTTAGTGCCTTTACTTGTATAGCTGTAGTGACCCTAAATGAGCAAGTAGTCATCTTAACACCTTCAGTTTTTTCCTTCAGTATCTTATCTCATTTGGGCGCACATTCTGACACCCACACTTTAGTATGTCTTAGTATTGTCTATGAATTATAGTAAGTATCTAGTATATAAAATACTCAGAAGTCATAACGGCATCCCTATTGACTGGGCATGTGAGAACTTGGTGGCAAGACTTAACAACTAGCCTTTCTCAGTCTCCATTCACAAACATTCAAGGAACTCTTGAGGGAAGAACTAGAATCAATCCTTATTGTCTGCAACTGATTCTCCCCACTAATGCCACCTCATTGCCATCTGTCAAAAATATAGCCAGTAAAAGAATCTGGGCTGAGACCCAGAAAAGCAAAGCCGTTGAGGGTCTTTCAGTGTCACCAGGGATTGAGGCCACAGCCATAAAACATAATTAACTGTCCAGTGAAGTCTATGACTGGTGCCAAGACATAATGCAGACACCAAATAAATGCCAAGAAAAGAGAAATGGCAGGCAGTGCAAGGCATCACAAAGAAGAAAAAACACCATGAGGATTCAAAATGAGAAGAGGATTCTTGGTCTTCCTGAGCAGAGGGACAGGCAGAGCAAAGCATGAGGTTTTGAAAAGTCAAGGAGCATGAAAATATAAATAAGTTCTTAAAGATCATATCAGGTTTGTCAGCTGAAGGGAATGGGATGGCATATAGGGGAAGGGTATTACATTCAGGCTATATTATGACCTTAAAGTCACATTGTGTGATCCTCCTTAATTCTAATTCATAAGTTAATGAAGTGAAGGTTCGTGGATGGTTGCCACTAGGGCTACTGAGAATAAGAGGGAAATTTCTTCTTCATGGATCATTTGATCTGTCTCTTCAGAACTAGAAGAGGTCTCAAAAGGCATCTTGTCTTGCTATCTGATTATTACTGGAAACAATGGCATAATTATCAACTACTCAGAAATAAAGCACATTATTTTTTTGGCGGATGTCCTTTAAATGTAATTGGCTCTGTTTGGTTGTCCCAGGAGCAAGTTAGTCTGTTGGTTATTGAGAAGCTTTATAAAAACATGTCCATGGCTATGGTGGGCAGTTGGTGCCACCTGCTATGTGGACCACAACAGCCAATAAGGCTATATGATGTACAATTATTTTTGAGATAGAACAATTACTTGTGGAGTAGGGCTTAAGGCGAGCCTGTTTCATGTGAAGAAAGGAGACAGGGTCAGGATTGTTCAGTGTCCATCAGGGACCAAGTCACCTTTGCAGTGAGACTGGAGGGTCTGACCAGTCTACTGAAGTTTTCAATTTGCTTCTCTCCCACCAAGAGTCTCTATTCACTGTACCTTTTCCTAGTGGACTTTGTTTTCTTGTCCCAAAAGATTTGTTACTCTCATTTACTAACTTTATGGCTCATTATATATCTTTACTGAAATATGTTCTTTGAAAGAGCAGGAATTTTAGTCTTCTCTGTATCCACATCATGAGAAAGTTTACAAACTTCAGATTTTTGAAGAATTGTTACCTTGAATAAGTAAGCTCAGCCACAAGTAGCCTGACACAGTATGAGGGAACCCCTGTGCTACACTCCAGGGACCCATTTTATACTGGATTCTGTGGTTCCAGTTTTTTCATTATTCTATAAATCAATGACATTATCCAATGCAAAAGGAGAAAAATAAGCCATTTGAGGTGTGGGGTGCTGGAGACAAACCCCAGGGTCCCCCTTATGCTAGGCATTTACATTTCCACTCTTGGACTGACAAACCTTCTGAATTGTTTCAATATGTAGCAGATATACAGCTTGGGGGTTCCATCTCTAAGAGTCCCAAGAGTCCAGGTTAGTTGACTCTGTTAGTCTTCCTGTGGAGTTCCTATCCCCTTTGGGGCCAAAATCCTTCCCCCTACTCTTCTATAAGAGTTCCCAAGCTCCATCCACTGTTTGGCTTTGGGTGTTTGCATCCATCCGAGTCAGCTACTGGAGTGGAGTCTCTCAGAGACAGCCATACTAGACTCCTGTCAGCAAGCATAACAGAGTATCATTAACGGTGTTAGGGATTGGTGCTTGCCCATGGGATAGGTCTCAAGTTGGGCTGCTTATTGGAATACAGTTTATCCATGCTACACTCCACAGACCCAAAGAAGTTAAACAAGAAGAAAAGCACAAGGAAGGATCCTTGAATCTCACTTAGAAGGGGAAATAAAATAGTCATAAGAGGTAGATGGTCAGGGAGGGAACTGGGTGGGAGAGGGGATGGGGAGGGGAATGGGAGGGTTCAGGGTCAAGTGGGGGGAGGGACAAGAGAGGCTATTTGGCCATGAGAATGAATGAAAATCTGCAACTGATGGGGGTGGGGAGGTGAAGGGCATCTCCAGGAAGCTGTGACAAAGACCTGGGATAATGGAGGTGCCTGAGAATCAGTGGGGTGACCTTAACTGTGACTCACAGAATTGGGGACATGGAACCTGAAGAGGTTACCTCCTGTAGCCAGGCAGGATCCCCAGTGGAGTAATAGGGACACCAACTCACCCACAAAAACTTTCAACCCAAAATTTATCCAGTCTACAGAAATGCAGAGACAGTAGATGGAGCAGAGTCTTTGAGAATCTTCTATAAATACTGTACTTTCCATCATATCTCCACCACAGGGCAGTATCTATGTAACCACTCACATCAAGCACAGCACTGCCAGCAGGACTAAGCCTCTAGAAAACCTTCCAGTTAGCACCTCATGCAGGAGTAACACCTTGCCTCACTAACAACAGCGAGGCTTCATTCTCTGTGCTCTGCTCCCTGTGTGAGTGGAGTCATACAGCATGTGTCTTTCTGTCTGGCTTCCTTTTGTTTTTATTATGTTTAGAAGGTGTACGCTTCGGGTGGATTTAGTTGTAGATCATCATTTCCACTGCTGTACCGTATTCTACTCTGTGAATGTGCCATTACTTATCCATCTCTTCAACTCTTGGAGGGTATTTGGACAGTTTCCAATGTGTGGCAACTGTGAACAATGCTGTCTTAGGCATTCTATTGCTTGGAATTAAGGTGGAAGTGTTCAGGCAATCCTATTAGGCAATTCCATATGCTGAGAAGTACAACTTCAGGTTCTATATCCTCTTCTAAACATGAACTGGCTGTTTTCCCAGAAGGAAAAGAAGAAGCATAGAGCATGCATGCTAATGTTGAAATCCAGTGATAGCTATTGACTCCTGATGGGTTTCCTTAAGGTGTCTATTTCTGGTGCCTTAAAGAATGCAAATTCTTTACCTATCTCACAGAGGAGTTAGGGTGGGGAGCAAATGTCCCCATCGTTACAACAGAACTTCTCTAAAAATCAAAGCATCTAAATGATAAATTAGAGCAGGGTTTCTCATTGCAAGAAATCAACCGACTTGTTTCTGCCTCCTGTGTAAGCACCAAGGAGAGCAGCGAGCCGTAATGAGGACCCACACTTGTGTATCTATTTTCCATCTGTGGAGCGCTTTGTAGATATTAACTAATTAATCCTCCACTTCTTTCCTGCTCTCCCACCATGAAACAGGTGGCAGCTCCATATTATGTCACTCATTTTCAGAAAGACAAACACAAGAGAAGGTTACACCACATCTTCAATGAGGTCCACAAGTGTAAAATAAATGCTTTGCTGCCTGGGGCCTTTGTGAAATAGAATTGCCACATATTTTAAGCCTGAATATCTAAATCGCATAAATAAAGCCTCTGAAGAACTTCTGCTGCATATGATGGGAGAGATGGATTTATCATCTGGTTTGTTTACCAAACTGTCACCATGGTTGCTCGTGAATATCAATGATGCCATAGCCCCTGGGAAAGTCCTGAAAGAGGCAGACAGGGGAAAGAATGCTAAGTGTTTTCAAACATGGAACCTAACGAAGGATATTGAGTTGGTTCCACTGGGCTTCCTCCATTCCCAATCCAAGCAATTAAAAATTGTATTCACTTAGAAAAGAAAGAAATGAGACAGGTTTGTAAATTCATGGAGAACAAATGATTGTGTGTGTCTCTGTGTGCTGAGATCAGAAATGGCAATCTCATTTTGAATTGCTCCTCAAGTTTTATAAAACTGCTGCTCTATAGCAACTCTGATTGTCTAAACAAGTTTGGTTAAAATTGTTATTTACTAAGGGAAAGAGGTCCGTATAAAAATTTCACCATTTTATATTTACAATTTGTAAAAATGGAGTCATCTATTTTTAGATACAACCTACATTTATAAAAACAGGAGGTTTGGAAAGTAATCAGAAATAGTGATTGTGCCAGACAAAAAGGAATTCTTCCTGAGGTGACGTTCTGCTCTGGTTCTGTGCTCTTAGCTCTATCTGGTTTCCCAAGAGTCTACTGGAAATATTGAGGGCACTGGAGAGTCCTTAAGCCATTAAACAGGAGACAAAGCATGCAAACCAAGTGATATGAGAAAGTAAGATGTTTAGTCGGTTTCTTTTTCCTGTCCTGGGCACTGTTGGGGTGAAGACCCCACAACAAGAACTGCTAAATAGTACAACAGAATCACTGCCCCCTAAGACTCTGCAAATAGTGAGAGGCATCAGACTGATCTACAAGGTAGATCAAGAGAATAGTGTTCATCAGTAGAGCAACTGAGGAAAGAGTAAAGCCCCTTACTTCTATTACCCACATCCTATAGATGTATTTGCACAGGAACACAGAGCAAGACTTCAGGTAATCAAGAGAGATGTTGAGGTTCAGGAAATGAAGAGGGAAGTCAGAGCTGGAATTGTGAGTAGGGCTAAAGATAAAAGCTCCAAGGAAGGAAATCTACTTTAGGGCCTGGACTTTCATCACCAATTCAAAGCACACACAGTGAATGACTTTCTATTGAGAGGAGTTGCTTTTAAAGAGAGAAGTAGCATGTCTAATCTAGGAATGAAAACAGACAGTACCATAAATAGAAAAAGCACAGAGGGCTACCAGTGAGCATTGGCAGTCACTCATGGGCAAAGAGGGGGGCAGGGCGGGGCTCTGGGAGAAGCCATGGGAACAGGACAGGTATTGCTCAAAACTAATTTACTGTCAATGTAGAGGCCAATGAGGTAGGAAAGGAACAAGGATTGGGGAGGGAAACAGAGAAGTGAAATAGAATGGATAGAGACTTATTTGAAGTTGTGTTTGGTTTGCTTGCTTGCTTGCTTGCTTGCTTGAGGATAAAAATTGTTCACAGTGGTAGAAGAAGGGAGGGGAAGAGAAGGATGGGGGGAGAAAGAAATCATGATGGGGGTTGGGGAAAGGGAGAGAAGCAAATGATACCAACAGATACAGAAAAAAACAAAAGGAAACAGAAAAAATTGGCCGCAAAAGTAGATGCAAAGTTAACATCAGAAAATATATGAAATGCTTCACAAAATGTCACTATTTTCGGTCATTACAGATGACTGCAGATGTGACATCATGAGAACTCTGAAGCCATTGTGTTGCAGGCCACTTATCTCTCTACCCTGACATGATGTTAATTGTCTATTTGGCTTAACAGGGGATTCTAGTGTAGGAGCTTAAAACATTCACAAGTCCACACCATAATTGTAGGTCCCCTAGCTGGGTGGTTCTGGCTAAAGGTCTGTGTGAGGTTGACTTAGGTTGGTGGTTTGTCAGAATCTGGAGAGAATTTACCTCCATCTTGAATCACTGAACACTTGGTGTTCAAGCAAGTTGGTGCTGGCTTTTGGCAGGAAGCCTTATGATTGCCCCTTGGGGAACTCTCCACGGTGCTGATTGTACCTTCAGACTATGGCAGTTAGCTTTCCCTAAAGTAGGTAATGCAGGAGTGGGGAGTGATGAAAGCCCTTTAATGACCTGACATTAGTAATCACACCCCATTCCTTCTACCTTGCTCTGCTCACCTAGAGTCCACACCCTGAGGGAAAGCAATCAACTTCTATTGGGTCACATGAAGAGTACTAAAGAATTAGTGTACATGTTTAAATGGAGGCTAAGTATTTTGTGATAACCACTGAGTTTTAATAAGAATGACCCTGTGGCTGGAGTACACAGGGAGCTAGATCTTCATGTCGGCTTAATAAAGAGTACATGGACATGTATTGAAAATGCTTGATTTTCATTGCCATAGGACCAAATAATCCCTTCCTTAAGTTTTATCTACATATACATGACACCAACATCATAGGAATATATTTTCCTCTTTTTGATTTAATTATTGCATGATTTTTTTTTGTTTTTTTTGTTTTTTTTTTATTTTCTAAGTTTTTTTTTATTTACATTCAAAATCATTTCCCCTTTCCCGTTTCCTCCCTCCCCGAAAGTCCCATAAGCCCCCTTCCCTCCCTCTTTTCTCCATTCAACCCCCTCTCGCTTCTCTGTCCTGGCATTCCCCTACATCCAGTCTTTCCAGGACCAGGGGTCTCTCCTTCCATCTTCTTAGAAATCTATTGATATGCGAATTGTGTCTAGGGTATTCTGAGATTCTGCGTTAATATCCCCTTATCAGTGACTGCATACCATGTGTGTTCTTTTGTGATTGGGTTACCTCACTAAGGATGGTATTTTCAAGTTCTGACCATTTGCCTAGGAATTTCGTGAATTCATTGTTTTTAATTGCAGAGTAGTATTCCATTGTGTAAATATACCACATCTTCTGAATCCATTCCTCCGTTGAGGGACATCTGGGTTCTTTCCAGCTTCTGGCTATTATAAATAAGGCTGCTATGAACATAGTGGAGCATGTGTCCTTATTGCATGCAGGTAAAGCCTCTGGGTATATGCCCAGGAGTGGTATAGCCGGATCCTCTGGGAGTGTCATGCCCAGTTTTCTGAGGAACCACCAGACTGCTTTCCAGAGTGGTTGTACCAGCTTGCAATTCCACCAGCAGTGGAGGAGTGTTCCTCTTTCTCCACATCCTCGTCAACAATTGCTGTCTCTTGTGTTTTTGATCTTAGCCATTCTGACTGGTGTGAGATGGAATCTCAGGGTTGTATTCATTTGCATTTCCCTAATGACTAAGGATGATGAACATCTCTTTAGGTGCTTCTCAGCCATTAGATATTCTTCAGGTGAGAACTCTTTGTTTAGCTCTGTACCCTATTTTTTAATAGGGTTACTTGCCTCTCTGGAGTTTAACTTCTTGAGTTCTTTGTATATATTGGATATTAGCCCTCTGTCGGATGTAGGGTTGGTAAAGATCATTTCCCAGTTAGTTGGTTGCCACTTTGTCTTTTTGACAGTGTCTTTTGCCTTGCAAAAACTTTGTAATTTAATGAGGTCCCATTTGTCAATTCTTGATCTTAGAGCATAAGCTATTGGAGTTCTATTCAGGAAATTCTCCCCTGTGCCCATATGTTCAAGGTTCTTCCCTAGTTTTCTTTCTATTAGTTTCAGTGTGTCTGGTTTTATGTGGAGGTCCTTGATCCACTTGGAATTGAGCTTAGTGCAAGGAGATAAGAATGGGTCAATTTGCATTCTTCTGCATGTTGACCTCCAGTTGAACCAGCACCATTTGTTGAAAAGGCTATCTTTTTTCCACTGGATGGTTTTAGCTCCTTTGTCAAAGATCAAGTGACCATAGGAGTGTGGATTCATATCTGGGTCTTCAATTCTGTTCCATTGATCTACATGCCTGTCACTGTACCAATACCATGCGGTTTTTAACACTATTGCTCTGTAGTACAGCTTGAGGTCCGGGATACTGATTCCCCCAGAGGTTCTTTTACTCTTGAGAATAGTTTTAGCTATCCTGGGTTTTCTGTTATTCCAGATGAATTTTTGAATTGCTCTTTCTAACTCTATGAAGAATTGAGTTGGGATTTTGATGGGGATTGCATTGAATCTGTATATTGCTTTTGGCAAGATGGTCATTTTTACTATATTAATCCTGCCAATCCATGAGCATGGCAGATTTTTCCATCTTCTGAGGTCTTCTTCAATTTCTTTCTTCAGAGACTTGAAGTTCTTGTCATACAGATCTTTCACTTGTTTTGGTTAGAGTCACGCCAAGATACTTTATATGGTTTGTGGCTATCATGAAGGGTATCATTTCTCTTACTTCTTTCTCAGCCTGCTTAATTTTATAAGCACATAAGCAGCTAATGTAAAGGGTATGGGGTAATAAAATGTATACATCATATTTTTTTCAACAACAAAAAAGAGGTTTGGGGAGTCTTTCATTGGAGATGTGAGATACTTAGGGGACCTGAGATTCACTGGGTGTGAAATAGTGCATGGTATATTATTCTGCATACCTACCTGGGAAGAAATACAGCATTCTGAGGGTGTTATCATTCCAGTATGTCTATGGGCCTCTGATCGGACTTGATAATGCTTACACTTCTAGTGAAATGGAGAGGGGGTGGCAGACCATGGATCTGTGTGGCGTCTCTTCTTTGCAGACCTCAACAAGTACTCTTTGATGCATTATTAGAGAAAAGCAAAGATTCTCATAGGAGTTTCCATAAGTTCTGACCACCTCAGCTAGCTAGTAGCCCTTGGAAGAGCAGAAAGAGTCAGATTTGAGCAGAGGCTGCCTATAGAGACTCTAACATGAGATAAGTTTGCCCTCCCTCACCATCCTGTTCCCATTTTCCTTCAGTGAGCTTGGAGGGAAAAGGAATTAATGAGGCTTATTGTATATGCAGGATAAGCACAGTTTGTGTTGATATAAGTGTAGCAAAAGCTGAAAAAGCATATCTAGTGAAACTAAGTAATTAGACTTCACATTTCTCACATTTGTAATGGTGAAAAAAAATGCCTTTCATGGAAAGCATTTTTAAACTAGTTTTCTATAGGCAGGAAAGACTTTCTCAGCCCACCCAGGGTTGAAACTGTGTTGATCACATTTAAAATGAAGGTGAAAATTGGTGGACTCATGTTCGAGGTTATCTGGGTGTTCTGTAAAAAGAGGGGTGTGGAGCTGCTTCAGGCACAAAGGTGGGGCCTGCTTCCTAAGTGGATGAAAGTTCAGGTCAAGTGCAAAGAGCATGTATGTTCGTTCTTCTCAAATGTTTAGAAATGCATGGAGAACAGAGAACATGGCTTTGATACATTGATAAGAGTCGTCCCTTTGGTGCCACATGGCCTGAGTTCAGTTCTACGCATCACTTACTAGCTGTGTGTGTGTGGGGGGGGGAGGTTAATTTAGTCTTTGTCTCTGTTTTCTTCCATCTGTAAAATGAAAAGATAACAGCAGCTTCATCTTGGGCTGTTATGAATGATAAAAAAATACATACATGTGAGTCACAGGGCAACAGCAACTGTTGCAGTCTAAGCTCCGTAAAGATGAGCTGGTTTTTACAAAGACTGCTAGGTGATGATCACAATGATGCCGTGAACAAAGGACATACTGAACAAATACTTGGTATTGTAATAGAACACTAATAGTCAAATGTCTTAGGGTTTTACTGCTGTGAACAGACAACATGACCATGGCAAGTCTTATAAAGGACAACATTTAATTGGGGCTGGCTTACAGGTTCAGAGGTTCAATCCAGTATCATCAAGACAGGAGCATGGCAGCATCCAGGCAGGCATGGTATAGGAGGAGTTGAGAGTTCTACATCTTCATCTGAAGGCTGCTAGCAGAATACTGGCTCCCAGGTAGCTAGGACAAGGGTATTAAAGCCCACACCCACAAGGCCACACCTACTTCAACAAGGCCACACCTTCCAACATTGCCACTCCCTGGGCCAAGCATATTCAAACCTTCACATCAAATATAGCAAATTCTGTTAGAAGTTTCTCTTTTGTCTTTACCTGTACCCATTGTACCGTTGGTTTCTCTATATACATATGTAGACAAACATACATGTCTCATTCTCCAGTGATACTTTGCTGTTACCCTATAGTATGGCCCCTTCCCACATGTCAAAATTGCATGTATATGTGACCCTATGCCTTATATAAAATAGAAGGGCACAGATAATATTTGTGATAATTAATTGAAATGAATCACAAATAAACATCTACTGTGTGCTGGACACATTGCTGCCTACAGAAATGCTACTATAACTGTAATGCCACTATACCTAAGATAAGCACTCTCTATGCTCTAATGGAGCTGCAATCCCAAATCCAGGATCTCTCCAAGATACCTAGAGAGAAGGAAAGGAAGCAGGGATTCTGTCAGCTATTTCTTGTTCCACACCAGTTAGGCTACATAAGGCAACAGGTAACAAGAAACCTAACAGACTGTGGCTTAAAACTTAAAGATATAGTGCTTGATAAACAGCCATGCTTTAATTGGTTCTGCATCTTCATGACTTTCCTTATATCCTGTTACAGGTAAATGTGTTTCCAATACTACTATGCTTCCTTTCAGGGCAGCAGGATGGCTACCAATACTCCAACAAGTATAGCCTCACACAGAAAGCTCCAAGAGCAGCAAGCGCGAGGTTTCCTTATTATGCCTGTCTTCTTTTTACAGCAAGAGATGGCTTTTTCCAAGTCTCTCCAGGAGGTTGTCCTCACAGATCATTGTCCAAGATGGCATCCTTATTCTCAAGGGGAGGGAATAGGGGAAGGGAATTCAGTTTCTAGTTTGTTCGTGGAGTAGTGAGAAGCAGGTAGATGAGATGGTTAGGAATGCCTTTGGGGCAGTCAGACAACAGTGTAGAGGCTAGACAGATGGATGAGCAATTAACAACATTCGCTGCTCCAGCAGAGGACCCAACGCCCACATTGAACAGCTTACCGCTGCTTGTAAATTCAGGTACAAGAGTTCAAATGCCCTCTTCTGTTTTCCACACAAACTTAAATAAGACAAACAAGCAAAGATGTGTGCCATTCTCTGGCTACTCATAATTAGACATTAAGTGACATTACTCCCACCCCACTGTCACCAAGCCGTGAGGTGAGAAGGGAGTATGTATTGCTCATGGATTCAATCGGCCTTAGCTGCCTAGACCCACTTATTCTGTGACTGTGGTTGGTGAGACCTAACCACAGTCATCTTACAAGTCTGTGAGGTAGAACCGTGAACACTTTCTGCATTAGAGTAGCATATTTGGAATCAATACATCTTGTTGGCAATCAGAGACTTGAACAATCACTATCGCCTCGAAGCTTCAGAGTTTTCCTGATGTAAATAAAAGTCTCCTTCATGAGCAAGGCATGAAGCAAGGCATGCCAGGCATGATGGCACCTGCTCTCTGGCTAAGGCAAAAGCATCCTAAATTTGAGGCCAACTTGGACTGTTGTGAGGTTAAGCCAGCAAGAGTAATCTAGGAAGATACTGTCTCAACCACAATAATGACAAGAACAAGGTTGCTGGGTGGGCTAAAGGAGATATTCCGCACAATATGTACTTTACTTTTGTTGACTGCAAAGTTTCACAGAACACTTGAGGGGAATGTTCTTTATAAACTGTTATTATCAAAACTTCTTTATGTATTCAGCTATCAGAACATATCAAAGCAACAGGCAATTCAAAACAAGTCCCTGGTGTTTTTCCCACATCTAAAGGGACTAGGGCTATCTGCGATGCAAAAATTCAGAGCCGTCCCTTTTGTAACTTCAGGTGCTACTTTGTGTCTTCTTGCTTTAGCACGCCCCCTTGGACTTCCATTGCCTTCAAAATGATTAAATGTGAACCAAGAGGGGCAGCTGAAGAGCCCTCTGCCTTAGGCTCTTAACAATTTCAAAGTACACAATGGAATACTACTCTGCAATTAAAAACAATGAATTCACGAAATTCCTAGGCAAATGGTCAGAACTTGAAAATATCATCCTTAGTGAGGTAACCCAATCACAAAAGATCACACATGGTATGAAGTCACTGATAAGGGGATATTGACCCAGAATCTCAGAATACCCTAGACACAATCAGCATATCAATAGATTTCTAAAAAGATGGAAGGAGAGACCCCTGGTCCTGGAAAGACTGGATGTAGGGGAACGCCAGGACAGAGTAATGAGAGGGGGTTGAACGGAGAAAAGAGGGAGGGAAGGGGGCTTATGGGACTTTCGGGGAGGGAGGAAACGGGAAAGGGGAAGTGATTTGGAATGTAAATTAAAAAAATAAAATTAAATTAAATTAAAAAAAAAAAGGAAAAAAAAAACAATTTCAAAGTTCATTCGCAAAGGAAGAACATTCTTTTAGACATGATGCATATAAATGTGGTTTTGATCTTCTTGAGTACTTGGTGCATGGTAATAAGATTGTGCAGTGTTCAGTTGTGCCACATAAATGCTACTGGGGGTGGGGGTGGGATGTCATCTCCTTAGACCACGTGTGATGTTCCTCACACTAAGAAGGTGTGACTTCAGACCCCACCAAGCTCAAAATCTTTGCAGACACTGAAGAGACATACAGCTAGAAGACTTGTATGAGACTGAACTCAGATTCAGACCCAAGCTCACTGAATAGTAGCAGCAGCAGGAGATACAGGCAGCCAGGCAGGCCAAGTAGCAAAAGACCAGGATGATTCCTATTTGCATGATAAGGAAGTCCTAAGCACCCAAGTTAACGGAGAGCAGCTGAAAGCATCAGTAGGGAAATAAGGCTGTCCTTAAAGGGGCTAAACCCATGTCACAGGAAAGAATCCAGTGTAACCCAGCAAATTGTCAATGATTTAATTAGCACTGGTAGGGTGGCACTGGAATTATGAAACAGTAATGGAGTCAGATTGCTTTGCCTCAAATCCCAGTTTTATTGCCTATAGGATTTATTACCTTGGGTAAATTGTTTAACAGTGTTCAGTTTCTTTAATGGTCAAGTGTGGATAATAACACTGTTCTCAGGAATTATTATAAAATAAAACAAGTTGATAAATATGAAAAGGGGGTTAGAAAAAGTCTAGTACATAGTAAATACTACATGAATGTTTAGTCTAATTCTTCATTGTCTGGATTAATATTCCCCTAGGTATTCAGGGGCTGGGCTGAAATCTAGAGCTTTCTCCTTTCCACTCCCCAGGAATTCCTTAGAATTCTTAGAGCTATGGGAGCCTAGCTGAGAATTCTGATCATCACAGGGCCCCTCACTTTCAGGAAAACTGACACTGAACCTTGATTTAATAGCCAAAGGTCAGTACAAATGGGTGCCCCACTGAGCATCATGGACCCTACAACCCAGGCCACCTGACTCAAATCTCCATCAGTCTTGTCAAAAGAAATGCCCTCATCCAGCCAAGCACTCAGAGGGGCTAGACTGGAGAAGCTAAGCTCTGTTTTCCTTCTGTAGTAATTTCTGGGTGGCCCCTCAAAAATTCTTGCTCAGTGATATGGCTGTATCTTTCATCTACTGGGGAACTATGCTTGGTTGGACTCCATGATCTGTATCTCAGAGTTAGAATCAGTGTGTACAACTAATGAAGTCATGGGTTTTATTTAACCTTTTTTGGTGAAATTAGAATTATAATTTCCATTTTTATATTGATAAATATCTTATAATTTTCCTTCCTTCAATTCTTTACCAATTGCCTTAAGCTTCTTTTCATGTTGCTACAGTAAAATAACCAACAAAAGCCAGTTAACAGAGAAAGGATTTATTTCTGCTCACAGTTCAAGATACGGTGCATCATGGCAGGACAATTGCAACAGTGCAGCCTTAAGGCATCTCGTCGCCTGGCTTTGAAAATCGAGGAAAGAACAAAGAATGCTTGGACTCTATTCACCGTCTCATCCTTATGCAGTCCAGGATTTCATTAAACATAGTAATTGTACTCACAGTTGATAGGTCTTCACACTTTAATTAAAGCAATCCAGAACATACACACAAACAACACACACACACACACACACACACACACACACACACACACACAGAATGTCCAGAGGTCTGTCTATCCCAATGATTCAAGTGGACTTTTTATTATTGAGATACTATCATTTGAAGCTGTCCCCAGGTACATTACAACTGTACTCTCTGTAGCTATACTATATTTGAACAGAAATATTGTTTTCCTATATAACTATACATACTCATAAAGCAGCCCTGACTACCCTATTATTTTCTTGTTTAACTCAGCAAAAATGGCAGTGTCACTGATAATGATGGCACTCAACTCAGTGGGTTCTTCAGTGGTGCTGAAAGTGCTCGCTTTGATGGGGAAAAGAATGGATCTCTGTTTCTTCTGGCCACGACCTACAGTAGAGCTGTTTGGCATGTTCTCAAGAGAAGAAAGAGCTGTATTAGTATTACTGCATTTACCATAATTATTAGACATTTCCAGCTTTGTTTTACCCATGAGAATATGCTGATGAATCACAGAAAACAAGTCTTTCTCTTTTGTTTTCTTAGAGTCTGACCAAAAGAAAGGCCTTCAAATAGCATCACACACACACACTCACACACACACACACACTCACACACACACATACTCATACACACATGCACATTTATTTGTGGATTACTTTTTAACAGTAAACTTTCTTGAGGTAAAGAAAACTTTATAGGCAGTAAAGGTTCATTATTCTTTAAACAAACATTTGGGTTCTGGGTTGTTGCCTGTGTCTTGACTGCTCATCACATTCTACCTGCCCTTGGGGGTTGGGAGTGAGTTGGCACAAAGTCAATGACACAGACTCCAGGAGCAGGTGAGAAAAGCCACAGTGAGCTCTCTGAACACTGCTGCAAGCTCCTTTAATACCCTCCACCCGTGCCCCATTGGTCTCAAGAAAACATCTCTTCTAAACAGCAGTCCCTGATTGGCTGGCATTATTTGTACCAGCAATTCTTGGTCTCAGGCAGTCCTCAATTAGGTCCTCCTGCAAGAGATGCTTTTGTGCCTACGAGGGCCCCCAGCGTTCACATAGAGGCTGCCCTGCCATTCCTGTGACACTGGGTGATGATAAGAACTATCTCCATGCTTTTGTTATAGGGTTGGTATTTTTCCTGTGTCCTTGTCTACTTGAAAGAAAGCAATCTGATGATAGTAATCTCCAAAGAGAAACTGGAGCATGTTGACAGGCAGCCTAGTACGCCTATGTGGTAGATTTCTAAGTATGTTCAAACAGTCTCCTACCTCTTGTGATTTCATTGTTAAGTTCCCCCAGCTTCATTTCACACCAGAGCCAAGGTGCCTCTGAATATTTTCTTCCATTTGTCAGGATGTTTGCTATTGTAAATGTGTAGCGTTGTAAAAGTGTCTGGTTCTTTATTTTTGGATACAGTAAGAGGAACCCAGCTGAAGTTTTAAGACTATCTAACCACAAAAAGGAATTTTAACAATCCAGAGACATAGTACCAGGTTGCAACTGTTGTTTCCTTGGTTACTTTACATGTAACTCCCTACTGAATCAGGAGACATAGCTATAAAATAGCATCTCATTTTCCTTTGTTAGCTAGTGTCTGACTCCCTGCCTTCCTGCTCTCACTTTCACCCTAATAGTGTAAAGTAAGCAATGTCACCCCTTTTTTAAGTGAAACAACTTAAAAAGCAGCTTGTTGGTAGGGGAGTAGTAGTAGAGAGATAACATTTAAGCCCACAATGTTCAACTCCTAACCATCATGTGACAAACACAATCTCCAAGTGACACAGTGTCTCTTGAGTGATGATGAGGAAACATTCATAGACCCTTTCTTGAGGAACCTTGTATACATCTATAGCAAGGGCTGATAAAGGAGTAACCAATGTTGGGAAGAACAATAAAGTTAATGACTTTGGCTAGGGGGGAATCCAGTCTATTTAGAGAGTCGATAGCAAAGGCAGCAGACACCAGGTTCAGACCTTCATTCTTGGCCTTCAGTAGATCTTCAAGTAAAAGATGATGGAATGTTGTTTGTTTGTTTGTTTGTTTAAAGAGCATGATAAAGTAATGCAACTGGGGCATCACATAAAACTAGATAACCTTGCAAGAGCTGAAACTGTAAATAAGTCTCAGTTCTGAAATCCATAGTGAGCTCTACCAGTCAAGATTTCTTTCTTGTCAACAACAGAAACAGACTGTATTTAAGCTAAGGGAAAACACATGAGTATGAAAATCCAGAGTCATTTCCATAGGCCCAGGAAAGAGGAGTGTCTGATCAGTGTGAACGGGCTACAACCTTTGTTTCTGTCCTTGGCAACCAGTTGAAGGTCCAAAATTTAGAAACAGATCATCCAGCTGTCTTCCCTACACCCGAGAGGAAAGAGATGTTGGGAAGAATATCCTAAAAGAGAAGGGAAAATTCCTTCAAAAGGAAGCAAAAGGGTGTCGACCCTGCTAGAAGGAGAGAATGGATGCAGGGTGGACCATAAAGTCCCTCCATAGATACTGTCAACCATTTCAGAGCAGGGTCATCATATGGTCAGATCTGTAATGTGATGAGCAGGGAACCACATGACAGCATGGAAGATGGTTTAGAGGAGTCTAAAGAAAGGACTGTGTCTCACTGGGTCAACCACTTTGGTCCAAGTAAAAGCTGCTAAACCTTCAAAAAGTGGATGGAAAGATGAAGGGGAGGAGAAAAATCTACAGGGTAATAGGCACAGCACTTCACTGTGACAGTTAGTGGAATATGCTCACACGGTCAATGTTTCATTCATTTGATGAGAATATTATTGATTTAATGAGGAATTATCCCAAGCCTTATGATTATATAAATGAGAAAATAACACACACTCCAGGGAGACTTCACTCTTATATTAACAATTAATGGGGAAACCTGACAACTCACGACTTGGAAGTCATGCTTATCACAAATACCATAGATCTGGGAGAGCTGGTCGGAACCCAAATACATTCAGTGCAATCTTCCATAAACCTGCCGCCTCTAGTTTGAAAATATTTCAAGTGCGAGACTGTGATTTTTCTCTAGCAGGCGAGGATAGGCAGAGGGGGGAGTTGGGAAGCAAATTGCTCTTTTTGAATGGTAAAAATGTCATTACTGTTGCAAGTGTGAACCTTTCCCAGCAGGCATTTCATCTTCAGGCATGTGCTGCTTCTGTAATCCTCTGCATTCTAGGCAAGCGTGTTTGAAAACTACCACACATATAGTATTCGGTTTTGTTTTAGTATCCAAATAGTGATAGAGGCATTTCTCAGGCCCTCGAGTAGAGCGGGGCACTTTTCCCGACACTGAAAACAGTAATGATTTCAAGATGAAGTCACTCTGGTCTGTTCTGGCTGCAAATTCAGCATCTCTAATGGTTTTGGTGTAAATAATCTACAGCTCTGTTGGCTTGGTTGTATCTGCAGACAAGACCTACCTACTCTATCTGTGGAAGAGATTGAGTCCAGTGTCTGTCAGTTACATTCTCCATATTCTAATCCCAGGAACACTTAGGAGATGTTTGCTTCCCATTTCTTTATAAGCATAGGAAAGGGAGAGACTTTGATCAGTTTAACCTTTCAACTACAGACCCTAAGGAGAGAATTTAGGAGCAGTAAATTACTTAGGAAAAACAGAGACAGGACTCTTGAAGGGAGAGTGGGAACAGACAGAAGACAGAAGGATACATCAGTATGCAGAACAGTGTGGGCAGGAGGTACCCAATGCCCCTGTACCTTTAAGGGGACTGTGTGGTGCTCACTGAAGAAAGATATTGCTGACAGAAAAGGAAGATGGAACATTTATGCGACTCGTCATTTGTTGAAAGTTGCTCCTAAGGAAGTCAGTACTTCCAGCCTATTTTGCACATGTGGAGCAGAACACACATATCTGTAAATGCAGAATCAGAGAATGTGCTTGAGAAACCATGTGTATGCCACAAGGATCATCTGAGGGGATCCTCTTGGATACACCAGGAGGAAATAACGGAGTGAAAGCAACAGCTGACACAAAATGAGCTGGGAAAATTAATTATTGCAACATCCAAAAAGTTAATGTATTTCTTTAAAGACATTTCCACTATACTAATTGATGTTGGTTGAATCTCTCTGAAGGAAGCACTCAGGGTTGATACTCATTCATGAATCCTATTTCTAAAGCATTTACAGTCTTGCCTTCTAAGACAATAATTAAGGTAAGTCTTAATGTGACAAATGAATGAAGAGAGACAGAATAAGTCACACACAGAAGAGACAAACAAACTCTAAGAGAGAAAGGAGGGATCCAAGGGTGACTTCTTAGAGAAGGCAGAAATTGGCTTGTACATTCAGAATCAGGAATGGTGGACATTCCATACAGAGGTAATAGAATCACCACAGATCCAGAAGACAGGAAACAAAGAACAGACAGAGATTAGAGAGCAAAGGGCAAAATTTAGATGGAAACAACATGATCTTTGGGTGTAAAGGTAGGGAGTTAGAGGTAATCTAAGAAATTCTTTTGGACTGAAATTTTGTAAAAACTCTTAAATATTAGACTCAGGGTATGTTTATTCTGCACCAGTGGCTTCCAACTAATCCACCAGGCACATGGAGAGTCTTTTAACTTGATAAATGTCCAATTCACCACCTTCCTTTTTGTATCAAAGCAAAAAGAAAATTGCTACAGCACATATACACACACACACTCTCACATTCTCACACACACTCATGCATACTCACACATCCACAGCCACATACACACTCACACACACACACACATTCACATACACATACTCACACATAGATGTATACTCACATGCACACACATACATTCACACACATATACACTCACTCACATATACACTCACATACATATACACTCACATACACACACATACATTCACAAACATATATACTCACCCACATACATATTCACACACATATACACTCATATACACACATAAATTCACACACATATAAACACACTCACACACATCCATACTCATAGACACATACACACTTATATACACATACTCACATACCCATACACACATGTACACTCACACACATATATACACACTTACTCTCTCATATATATACACTCATACACATACAAACACATACACTCACACATTTACTCATACACATATAAGCACACTTACATACATATACATACACACAACACTCAAACACAGACATATATACACTCACACACAATCACAAACACACATTCACACACATATACACATACTCATACATATTCTCCTATACACATGCTCAAACACACTAACCCACCACACACACACACACACACACACACACACACACACACACACACTACTAACACTGTTGCAATGGTATCTCCCAATAAAGCCTTGTGGGTCTTATGTCTTAGTGTTTAGAAGGACATTCCTTGTGAGCAACAGATAATATAGAACAGAACAAGACAATACTGCAGTATAGGGGATGTTGCCTATGTGCACATAAACAAAGACAGACATGGTGATGGGAAACTGCAAACGTGTCTCACCAACAAAAGTGCAATTAAGTTATAGTTCCCTGACTGTGGCTCTAACCCCAACATCCATTCCTTCATCCCATTCTCTCTCTCTCTCTCTCTCTCTCTCTCTCTCTCTCTCTCTCTCTCTCTCTCTCTCTCTCTCTCTTTCTCCCTCCCTCTTATTTCTTCTCACTCTCATCCTCCCTTTCTTCTTCATAGAGTCTTGCTATGTTGCCCAGACTTTCTCAAACTCAAAATCCTCCTGCCTCAGTCAACAAGGAACCTAGAGTCCTAGCCCTCCAGTTAGCATTTAGAAGCATGCAAAAAGTTAAAAAGTTCACAGATCATGTTGAGATGATAGAAAATAACTGTGTCTTTCAGAGGAGAGTGGCATGGCCTATCTGTGGCTCTCTTGTCCAGAACTGCACATGAGCAAGAATTCCTGTGATCGAATCTGTGTTCAGGCTCTCCATCGCTTCTGTTTGTGTCAAAAGAGAACAAAACAAGGCATGCTGGGAATAAAGAATAAATAAAGACGCTTAGGAGGAAGGATTTCGGTGTCTACAGAAACAGCATCAATATATTTTTGGCACTTGAATGCTGGACTCCGCTAGCCACCTAAAGGATTTGTTGGTTTGTTAAGCACCAGCAGTTAAAGATACTACTGAGTGACTTCAGCAAGGTCCCAAGTCTTGTCTCAATCTCCTCATTAGTAAAGTAAGACTGAGACCTACTGTGAAAATAGAATAACACGATTTGTTAAAATTCGTAGTCCTCTTTGGACCGGAGAGGCAGCTCCACGGTTAGAAGTTCTTATTGCTCTTGCAAAGGGCCCAACTTCAGTTCCCTGCACCCACTCTCTATGGCTCTCAACTGCCTGTAACTCTAACTCCAGGCTGAACTGGTGCCTCTGGCCTCCACTGGCATATGCACTCACATGTACACCCCACATACATACACATTATAAAAAGAAAATCCAATAGAACTTCTTGGGACTTGATAGAAGCTTAATAAGTGAGAAATCATAGCTACTTTATTAAGTGTCATCAGGAAGACATTTTGAAAACCATTCTAGGTAAAGATATAGAAATTCTGGTGAAATCAAAATGTCTTTTCAGAGAGGCTGTAAGGGCTCCTGTACAAAATCCTGGCACACTGCAGTCTGTACCTATTAATTTGGGGTTCAGAGATCATGGATAATGAGATATATGTCTGGATAATACCTAGCTAATACCGAACACAGTATGTCATCTTACATATTTGGAGCATTTAAGTTATCCATTTCCTAACCATTTGTAAGAATATACCGTAAGTCCTAAATATGAAGGAGACACAAAAATATAGATCACTGTATCATATAGTCTGCACATAAGATAATATATGTACACATATTCATATGTGTATACAGATATAAAATAGGCATGTATAAAATTGATTGATACAGCACACATAAACACCATGTGAACAGTTAAATAATGTTATTTAACAATATAGATTAAAATAATAATTAACTGCATAATAATAAACATAGATGTTCTTTAACTTAAATGGGTTGTGTCCCAGTAAATTCATTGTAATTTGAAAAGACATTTGATATGCACATTACCAGGCAGGATGTCTTAACGATCCTAGCTTAGCATCACAGTAAACTGTAGAGCATCCATCAGTTACCCTGGTGATAGCTTGGCTGACTGGGAAATGTGGCTCCTTTCTGCTGCCCAGCATGGAGAAGGAATATCACACCATGTGTCTCTAGCCTAGAAAAAAAAAATCTAATTAAAAACCCATTCAATCCCTAGTGCTTCAGGAAATAGATAAATAAATTCAATGTGAGACTTCACTAGAATGTGTATTGGTTTTACATCACATTAAATAAGGAAAATCCTAAACTGAACCACCACTTATCAAGGATCTACCTGTACTATAATTGTTTATCAATGATTAAGGGGTTTTTTTTTTGTTTTTGTTTTTGTTTTTTTGAGATACAGAACTAATTCACTTCTTGAAGAATGGCTGGGAGAGCGTCATGCAGGGCCTTGTTGCTGGTCTGACTAAATGGCTGAATGGCAGGAGAATTGCCTGGGAACTAAGGAGCCTTGAGGCTGTACTTGTATAAAATGACGCAGTCCAGTTATCTGTCCTAGAGTAATAATCACAAACCCAAATGCCTTCATAAGTTTAAATGTTTGTAGTACCCAGAAACAAGAAATCAGAGAGGCAGAAATGATGGGGAAATGGATGTTCAAATTCCAGAATATCTGAAACACTGGGATTTCCAAACTAACCATGCACCAGACCAAATATTAACCAGACCATGGATTTGAACCACTACCCAGACCCCTTTTCTAGGCTCTTGCTGCCATGTCACAGAATCCTCCTCAACATAACTTTTCAGGGCACATGGAAAGTCTTTGATTCTTAGTTTCTCCCTTTTCAGTCAGAATAAACATCTTGCCCTTACATTGTATCATCATTGTATCACAGTGAGTGTTAAACATCTTCATGAATATGTAAAGGTTTGGCAATCTTTTCACACAGTTCCTGCTCATCTTCCTGCTTCAGATGTGGTGGGCAGCATGTGTCTAATGAGACTGCTGTGTGTTGACTAAATTGTGTCATTTTAAACGTTGTTACAGAAGCTGGGAGTAGTGATACATATTTGTAATCCCAGCACCTAGGAGACAGAGGCAGGACAATTACCACAAGGTCAGGGTCTGGCTGGTCTACATAGAGAACTCCTGGCCAGTCAGAGCGCCATTGTGAGACTCTGGCTAGCCCTCCAGAAGGATTTGCTATAGAGAATAAATTTGAACAGATGTCCAACAAACTAAGTGAGCCACTTTTTGCAATACATGCTTCTTGATAATGAACAAGAGGAATTAGAAATAAAACAGAGAAGTAAGACCATCATTTTACAGAGCAGCCGTGCCACACTGTGTTATAGACAATGACACTTCATACCACTGCCTCATCTCCTTTTGAAGTAATGTGGTCTTCAGGATAACATGGAGAGTTTCAAAAGGGGACAATTGTCTCCAAGAACTACTTAGGACTGTCAGCAAGAGAGATAGGAAGTAGATCTTGGCTTCCCAACTTCCTATACAGCCTTGACAGTGTCCTTCCCTACCCAGTTATTAAACAACAAATTGTTTAACTCAAGTTTCTAAAGGGCTATTGAAACTGGGGTTGGGGGGGGGAGAGAAGAGCAACAATCAAAGCACAATCTATCGTTGTGCGTCTCAGTGAGAGGTGCCAGAGATCGCCCTTCTGGGTGTCAGGTGCCCTTGACTCTGCCACCCGGCTTTCCACACATCCATTGGCCCCGCCTTACCTGCTGGTAACCTGCTGCCCTTCTGCTTGGCCCAAACGTTAGAAGGATGGATATACAGTTAAATCAATATTTAATCTAATGTACCTCTCTTGACTCCATTTGTAAAATGGTGTGTAGATCTTGGATAAGGACATAAGCCTGCAAGCTGAACCAAAGCCTTTTACAAGGCAGTAAACTCCAGCAGGAGGCCTGGTAATAAATGTAGCAGAGAAGTGGAGGCTTCCTTGGCAAGGAGCAAAGTTCTGTTCCTCTTTGTCCTCCCCTTTTTATTACAGATACAGAAAAAAAATGAAGTCAATAGTCATTTAATTGTGTCTTTGCAAATGAAACTTGGGATGCCAACAGGCCCAAAGACATTACGATAATGAAGAAAAATAGTTTAATAACAAGAGTAAAGAGTTCTTTTCAGCCCTCTATTATAGTACTTCTCAAGATATTTTCACTACTTGGAAAAGAAAAGGCACTCTGTGTGCCATTTTTTCATTTAATAAAGTAAGAAATAAGTACATGGATACTAAATGAAACTTAAGTATTTCCTTCCTCATGTAGATAGCTACATTTCAAACTGCTTTTGGTTCAAAGTGGTTTGTCCAAAGCCACAGAGGTTAGCTTTGAACTAGAGATAGCTCTGGGCATTGGTCTAATCTTGTAGAAACTGATGGAGCTTACCAATCTTGGAATGTTGTCTGAGGGATTGAAACAATGAAAAAAAATTGAGACTGAGATGAGGAGCGAAAGAGAAGAGGAAGGGAAGGATTTGGGTTGTGTTAGAAAACATCTCTGTGGTCAAAACAAAAAAGGAAACATGCAGAAAAACCATGTGGGATCACAGGCCTCTCTGTAGCATTGTGAGTGGGAAAGAATGTTCCTGTAATGAGAATCAGAGTCTCTTAGAGTGAGCTTTTACATCTTTCTTATTGGCAAGAAGAGACTCGTTTTTTAATGAACAGTTCAAGGTTTCCAGTTCAATGAATCGCTTTACTTAATTTAGATGTGCCCTTGCCCTCCCTGTGCTAATAGAGTGCCCCACATTCAATAATGTTCCACATGACCATGGTTTTGATTGGCAGGGAAAAAAATCACAGCAAGGGATTCATACCATAAATTCACAATTAAGCGATGCTGCGAGGCATATGAAATGAGCAGGGTTTCATCAGTGGGTTCTACCGCCTGAATCTAAACACTATGAACGGACTGACTGCAGGCTCCCATAAGCATCATGTGCTGTGTCTGTGTCAATGGAAGTCTTCATGGTAGCGAAAGCTTTTGAAACAGAGTTGGACTCAGGACAAAGGAGTCCATTTTCCTAAGACATATACTATTGATACAAATTTTTTATTTATGGTGGTAAACTGTCTTGTGCTAATCTCCTTTAGCCACTGTCCCCAACGCCTTCTCGAATGGACACATCAGAACAGAAGGGTGGCACTCACTATATAAACCCAAGATCAAATCAACCTCATTCTCTCCTTCAACACAATGAGCTCCTGAAAATTCATCCTTGGTCACAATTTTAAAGCATTTTCTAAATCAAAATAATTTTAATTTGGAAATGTAAAATTATACTCAACTCTGCAAAAAATCATACTCTTTTGATGGTGATAAGATTTTAAATGACTTCTCTTCATTCTCTCCTGTTCTCTCCATAAGTCAGAATCTCATTTTAAGCATTCAGTTAGGGACCAAGCTGAGAAGAGACACACAAGGCTTCTCCTCATCCAAGTCTTGTTAACCATTTAGACTCCTGAGCGCTCCACAGTGATGGACACAGGCTTAGTTAGCGCTTTGCATTTATAAACACATGCTGCTGCTCCACAGTGTTCTGTCTCCTCTCCATCTCAGGGAACTTGTTCAGACCCATTCTCTTTCTCCTCTGTCACCCTGGCCTAGAGTCCCAGACAGGACATGGCATTTTCAGAACTTGACAATTCCAAGTCTCTTCGCCTTAGGTCTGTAACTTCTTGTCTAGGAATCCTCATCCCATTACTTCTCATTCTGTTCTTGGAAGATTCAAGCACAGTAACGATTCTCACCATTGGCTGGCACTGGCATCTTGAGATTTATAACTTAAAGAACAAGTGTGAACACTCACCTCTCAAAGGATTATGACCCGATGGAACCTGGATTGTAATTGTCAGGATGGTTTTTTTTTAAAGAAGACTCATGTGAAACCAATGAGTGGCCAAAATTGAGAGTCAATTATGCAGGTATTCTGTGCTAAGGGAAAGAAGCTGTGTGCCTCTCATCTGTCTGGGATGTGGTAGCTGGAATCTACAGCAGGGAGAGTCCTAAGAAGCACTGGGTGATCAGCTGCTGAGCCAGATTGAAGGAAACTCATTCAAAACAGCAACCTGCAAGGACAGAATCACGTGATCTCAGGTAATGAATTCAGTAACGAGAGAACAAGGACCAAGATCTGGTGTCCCTAAGTACTGATTGCTCATATTTTAACCTTGAATTTGGGAGTTGAGCAGAGGTCCTATAGTTAAAGATAATGAATGTGCTTCTTTCTTTAAAACAAAATAAAATTTCTGTAGTCATAAGAGCAACCTTTAAGTTTGTATTCATTTTTGTATATCTATAAATTTGGACACTTGGTAGCCAAGATGCCTTAGCTTTTCCCATGTTCAAATGATTTAATAGAAGACCAGAGATGATGGCATAAAGGGCTGAAAGCCCAAACTTCTTGTTTTACTCACAAAGAAATTGAAGCCCATAGAAGTCAGTGATTTTTTTTTTCTAGATTCAGATAATGATGTGGAGACAGAGAAGAATGGAGTACAGGTTTCTGCCACTATCTGTCAGCAGACACAGAATTGACATGGTACCAGGTACTTTAGCTGCTGTGTCAAGTGCTATGTAGAAAATACCTTAAGATTGATTGCTATTCAGAAATTTTCTAATTTATACAGTTTAAATACGAAATCTCTTCCACCTTTCTGTAACCATATAACAAGACACAATGCTAATCGCAGGAGTTCACCAATTAAGTCCAAAGTGCTTGGCACTTTATTTGAAGAGAAAAATGGGAAGAAATGGAATTAAGTATTTCCTTTCCATTTTTTCAAGAATCTGGAGATTAATTTTTGCAAATGCCTCATATATGTGTTCTTTTATTTCTGGAGGAGATAATTACATGGTTAAAATATATTTTTCTAGCCTGAACCGGTTTTCATAAGGACTTTCACTAGACTGGGATGCTGTCTAGAGAGAAGGTTGATATGTGTGTGCAAGGAAATCTTGGGCCAGGACCTCTCATTACACTTTCTGTATACTTGGAAGATTAGGTCTACATAGAGCCGAATCAGACAGATTCTACTTACAGATGTCCAGGGAAGACAGACAACACAGGACAGTGGCATACAGCATTATGTTCTATGGTTTCCAAAACACTAAGGAATTATAGTCATGCCTTACAACGTATAGAAATCTAGTCATAGTTCCAGAATAACTAAGAGACAGAGAAAGGCTTAGCACAGCAGGATGGTCCTGTAGTAGGAGGAACCCATTTTATAGGTGTTAAACCTGAGTTCGGTCAGCAAGGTCAAGATACTTGTCAATGTGATGCAATAATAACAATAAGCTAAATCCAAATGACTATGGCTCTTATATCTAGAGTGTATTGTACTCTCCAGCTGAAAATTCTGCTCATCCAAGTGATGCAGGCAGCGTGGAGAGACCAAACTGCCGGATGTGATAAACTTCGATTGCCAACCTCGTTATACTGAAAACTGCCTAGGAGATGAGTAAAGAACTTTTGTAGACATGTTGGGGGCAGGGTGGAGAGGAAATACATGAGGGCAGAAGACCTGCCACTCCTAGGGTGAGGAGAGACGGAGCAAAGCAAAGAAGTAGGAAGGCATGCTGTGTGGGCATTCTCTCTCCCACTCCCTGGCCACCAAATCAGCATCTATAGTAGCCATGATGAAATAAAATATGCAAAACTTTGAGCAAAGCATGTCCCTCCTTTCAGTTAAATTCTCAGGTATTGAAAATCTAACATACCTGCCAGAAGAATAGCAGGTAGCAGAATAGGTGCGAGCTATCCTGGGTTGGCGGAAGGCAGAAATACCTACACCCTGAGGGATTTGGGTGGGCTGAGTGCTCAGGCTGTGCTCGTATTACACTGATGAGCATCTGAGCCAACTGAACAGTAGTATTAAGCCTCTCTGAAATGGCCACTCCGACATAGCTCCAACCTAATAAAATAACGTAATGGAATTTTTCACCTTGATCAGATGCTTTCGGTTCCAGTTTAGGATGACTGATCAAATTCTCTCCGAGGCTCCCTCTTCCTCCCTCCTTGATATCTGGGTGAGCAGGGACAGGGTTCCAGGGATGTCCCTTCATGGTTGGTTTGTGTCTCAGTTTTACTCAGATGAATACAGGGAGGCTTACAGAAACTGTTTAACATAATAAATAAAAGTATCCTGTGGATTTTTGATTCTGTATTGAAAGAAAAAAATGATAAGAGAGAATAATGGGTTTCATTTTAAAGAAAATCAGATAAATTGATCTTTTCATTTATACAGCTACAAGGAGTTTTCACACTTTGATTTGGAAAGATGAACAAAACTTATAGCTGACTAAGTGCCTTATGCCCTAGAAGAATTCCTCCATGGAGGGGAAAAAAGACCATATAAGAAATCTAAACCTTATACTCACCTCACATGCATAGATATATCACTATATCCGCATAGTTATATAAATTGTTCAGAACATGGTGGAGGGCAGAAGAGCTCAGAAAATAGCTGGTGAGTTGTCAGGAAAGTAGAGTTAAATAGAGTGAAATGCCTCACTTCATGGAAAAATCATTAAGATCTTGATGGGAATTTTTCTATATGAAACCACTTAGTCAGATTTGCATAGACCCTGACCTTGAAAGTGTAAGAGTGAGAAATTGAGTATATCAATCTGTAGGTGGGACTCTATATAACTAAGCAGAAAAACGTGTACATTTTATTTAAACATAGTTAGAAACACACTAGCACACCAAGAAGAATGGCAAAAGCTACATCATCCTCGCACAGTACATATTTATTTTGTTGATTCTATACAATTAAAGTGACAAAATAAAACCCATCCATATAAATTTGATTTTAAAATTTTAAATAAAACTTTATGACAAAAAACTTATAGGCATCACTATTTTCTTTTATATTCATTTTTACATTATTTTTACTGGAAAAAACTGGATATAGATCCTGATGATCATGCTTGTAATTAGCTCAACTTTCTCATTAAGGAATGCTGCTTTAATAATTAGGATATCTCCAAGAATGATGCCTAATTTAATTGGAGATAATTATCAACAAATTAGAATGTATTCTGTGTTGTGCTAATGATGCATGCTAACTTATGAAGAGATGACTTGGTAAACAAATATGGTAACTATCTTTGTCTTGCCCATTCTTATAACTTTTTACTGTTTCTCTTTTTTTTCAGATAGAAAGATAGACAGGCAGACAAACGATGGGTGAATGGTGGCTGGATATGGACATATTATTAGAGGCTGGGGAAATTACAAAGTTGGTACAACATATTGGGAACTTTGTGGCAAGCTTCGGAGTTGAACTGTATGAACAAGACATCTATCTTAGCTGTAAATTCTTTAATGAAAAGAGTGAAGGAAGCTAGAGAGAGAATGATTAGTTTTATTGATATTTTATTTTAAGCAGCATATATTAGATATTTATTCAGCACTAAAATATGGCAGGTCTACGGAAAATTTATATATTTTAATAAATACTACATAACTTTTTTCTTTGTATGTATAAGTGTATGCAGGATAAAAGTATGTAAATATGTTTTTGTGTACAAGTGTGTATATGAGTATTTATATGAGTGAATGTATGTATATTAGTGTATGCAGTGTGTAGCATAGTGTGTGTGTGCAGTCTGTGTATGTGTGTGCAGTATATAAGTATGTGAATGTCTTTTATGTACAAATGTGTATATGAGTATGTATATGAGTGACTGTGTGTATTTCAATATATACAGTGTGCATATATACAGTGTATGTGCAGAATGTGTGTATGTATGTGTGTATATATGAGTGTATGCGTGTGAAGGCCTGAAATTGATATCAGAAATTATAATCTCTCTTCTGCTTTATGCTTTATGATAAGGCATATCAATCAAAGTCAGAGCTCACAAATATGGCTAGTTTTGCTGCCTAAGTGTGCTCTGGGAATCCCCATCTCTGCATTTCTGAAGCGCAAATTACAGGCAGGTCATGATGCACACCCAGCATTGGTTTATGTGTAACTGGGGATCCAGACTCCCATGCTCAGGTTTTAGAGCTTGCTGCCTACCTACCCTAGGCTAATCACTGAGAACTAGGCCAGTGAGAGAACCCGTCACAACGCACATGTGGACAAGACCTGAGGAACAGCATCCAAGTTTGTCATCTCACCCTGCACATGCAAATGCATGCACGTGTGAACTGACACACATGTGTGTAAACCCACCAAAAAAATCAAAGCACACTTCATCTCGAATGTGTATGCAAATTGCCATAGTGTTCTGGAGAGATAACCCAAAAAAAGCTTAAAATATTGTGACATGAACTCAGACTGATTTCTGAAAAGTGTACCCATTTGGGCAACTCTTCACATTACTCCATTTTCATTCCTCTTCTTTTCTCTAATAACTGTCCTTTCTCAGGACTGGGTAACAAGCTCTCTCTAACATGTCTATCCCTCTCTTGAAAAAGGCCCTCTACTCCCCAGATGCCCTCCCTACTCATAGACAATTCCTAAGTCACTCTAGGTAGCTCCATCCTCCCCAAGCCAGGAAGACAATCCGCCGGCATGCCTGACATCAGAGGGTTTCAGGGCTCAGCTGATGCCTCCTGGCTCCTTTAACTCCTGAAAACAGAGACATGTGTTGAAAGTTACACATTAGTTTAACCTCCTGACAGGGAGCTAACTTCTTCTTCTTCTTCTTTTTTTTTTTTTAAGTTAATGGTTTGGGATGGTTGTAATAGCTACTTGTAATAGGTAGTAAAAGAGACTCCTGAACTGAAGCCAAGCTCACCGGCAGGGAAAGCACTGAGAGATCATCACTCAGGGAATTTATACATCGAAGAAGAAGAATAGATTACGACATGACATCTGAATTTGATAAATGAGGGTGAAATGCCACTGGGGAATTAATGTTCAACCTTTGGGAGCTCAAGAGTTAAGAAAGGAGAAGCTTAAAATAGTCTTTTTTATCTGATTGAGAGAGACAGAGACAGACAGACACACACACACACACAGAGAGAGAGAGAGAGAGAGAGAGAGAGAGAGAGAGAGAGAGAGAGAGAGAGAGAGAGAGAAAGAGAGAGAGAGAGAGAGAGAGATTGAGGCCAGCCCCAGAGAAATCACATTTCCTCTGGGAAGTGCAGGAGGAACTAAGCGCTCTTTTAAAAGCATACTTTAACACACTTCCATGAGCATCTGAGGTTCAGTGAAATCACTTTCACCTGTTTCTGTACTTACATTCTTTGTCAGCGATCTCAACTTTGGCATCTAAAGTCACACATCTACTTGACAATTCAGAGAAAAGATGATAGTAAGTTTCCCTTGTCTCTCCGTTTATTACGTACACGTAGTGAAGGCACGTGGTCTCTACAAACACAGGTTCTGGCATGTCTGCTATTTTTTCATGTTCCTTACCCCTGGAGAGTCTCCTGGGCCTTGTGACAGTGGAATGATGCTGAGGTGAAGGTGTAGAACTTCTGCTACAGACATTTTAGGGTTATGGCCTGGAAATCACTAATCCAAACAGTTAAAATGAAGATCAAAAGGAGTCAGGAAAGCCTTTTCCAAACTTCTTGCTCCCGCTGGTAAATTTTAAAATTCATTTGGCAATTATTGCTAACCTTTTCCCTAGGGCATGTCAGAGCTGGATGGGCCAGAATTAGCAATGAGAACAACAACCTTCACCTGGAGAAGTGTACTTACAGTATAGTACAGAGGGTTGACATCTGAACCAACTATTTTAGAACTATGTGATAACTATATTTAACTTAGCTTACACAACTAAACCAGAAAGATTTGAAGCTGTGTGTCCCAGCACAGAGACACTAGTTATACCTAGACATGTGTTCTTTCAAGGGAGAATTAAGTTAAAAACCAGATTGTTATTGGACTATAACCCAAGTGCAGGAATGGCTTTTCACAGAGAGATCTGGAAAGAGGAGGACCACACGAAGACATTAGATCATCCAACCTGTTCACTTTGCCATGGCAACCTTAGAAAACTGATTCAGGACACCACATCATACCCTGCAAGCTTGCCCTGCTGACCCCTAGAACCACACTCATGACTGTGAAGCAAGGCTGCCAGTTCTGTACGAATCCTTTCTCACTGCACCATCGCCTGCCAGAAGAGGCAGCTTCTAGATGCTTTCCACATGTTTTGAGAGTCTGCCTCTTCCCCCTGCCTTTGTCTGCTTTTGTCTGGACAACTGCTGTGGCTTAGAGAATGTCATTCACAAAGTGGCTTTGGGTCAACAAGGGACCATCTCAGAGAAGTGACCCTGAATTCAATTCTGTCCAGACCATGATAGTTAAAGCCTCCAAAGGAAAGTTGTTATGTTAGTCAGTGTAGCTGTGGAGATTACCATCAAAGAGCCAAAGAAGGGGATCAAATGAAGTCTACCTAGTAATGCTGAGCAGATGTAACCCTGAGGGGAGTTTGGGATAAGTCTTGGTAAATAAACAAGTGTTCTGTGCAGAGGGACCCAAAGGACAATCTAGAAGATTGAAACAATGCATGAGAAGACAAAAGATGCAAGAGGTCCTGTGGTGTTTGGTAGTGATCAACCAGTCACAGTGTGATTAGGACCTTCCAGTCTTAGCACTGGAAGACATAAATACTGGGAAGGTAATATATACAAGTCATCGAAACCTGCTTACATTGAAATAGTAACAACAGTTATCTCACACCTGACAGACTGAGACCACTATAGTTGCTGGGTCCTTAAGGCTGGGTGCCTCAGCAAATGGAGTGGTCCTCAAATGACTATTTCATACCAGAGAAGAATCAGTAATATGCTCCATCCACAAGGCAGTGTGTCTCAACCATCCCAATACGGAACTGAAAATTTGAAAGGTTCCTAGATATCCTCTTGTCCTTAGTTCATAGTAGAAGCTTGGAAATCCTGATCCTAACATCAGTGAAGGAATCATCATCATCGTCATCATCATCATCATCATCATCATTACAACCACCACCACCACTACCAGTAGCAGCAGCAACAGTAGCAATGGAGTAAGTCAACCTAGCATCAAGAGGGAGGCCAAGAAAACAATAACAAAAGGGGAATGAGCTTCCTTCTGCTCTTCCTTTTAATCTTGGCTGCTACCAGAAGGTGCTGCCTCTGTTTGGGGTGAGTTTTCCCATGTCAATTAAGTCGTTTAGGACAATTTCTTAGTTGAGGCTCCTTGGATGATTGTAATTTGCGGCAAGTTACTTTAAAGCCAACCATCATGGTCCTGCAAACTGAAGTGCTTTCATGAATCTTGGGAGTTGGGAGCGAGGTTTATGGAGTAGAATTGCCAGAAGTAAGGCAGGAAAGGTAGGTCAGAGACAATAGCTTTAACCAGACCAAATGAGTTATGTTCCTCTGCCAGGTTGCAAAAGCAATGCAGGGAGGCACTGTTCCACAGAGGTCGAGTCTGCTGTAAACTCCAGGCCAACTATCTGGCTCAGAGACACACTGGCCACTGGGGCCAAAGGTTAACGCTTAACTACAAGGAACTTAAAAATGTACTTCTTAGTCAATGGGACCGTTTAAGTAACTTGAATTGTTGGTTCATTACCAAATTTCTTGGTTCCTCAAAACCTTATATGACATCACAAAATGAGATACATAGATATCAAACAGATCACAGATGCATTTAAGATGCCTTCAGCTTTTAGCAGGAGGGAGTAGAGTTCAAAGCTATCCTCAGCAAAACACTGTATTTGAGGCCACCCTGAGTCATGTGAGATCATGTCTCAATGAGAAATGGAAAAACAAAATAAATACTATTTTCCTATATCTTTACATATTGATCACCCTCCATTTATGTATTAGTAGTTCTATAATAATCTGGTATATGAGTGAGATATAATCATTTAACTGGTCCCCATAGATACCACAAATGTTCTCTGCAAATTTTGCTTTTATAAAAATGTGCTCATTTCTACCATTGGAATTTCTGAAAGTTTAGCAGCAATGAGAGAATGCAGCCTAGCAACCAGCTGATGTGTTTTCCCGACGTTTCAACCCTCAAAGCCTGTGTACTTACTCCACCTCTCCCTGACTGATTTTTAGAGAGAAAAAGAAAATAACATTGGGCTGTCAATCATGTGCATTCTGGGGAAACAGGCCAACAAGTTGCTATGCCACCTTGAGCAACAAATGATGACCTTGGCAACTCCTGTTTCTTCTTCTATGAAGAAAGACCTTCCAACTTCTAACTCTAACACTCTGCCTTCCTTAACACAAAACAACATTTTGCTATCCTGACAACTTAGATTTTGAAAAATAACATGTATACTGTAAAGGGTTACCTTGCCGCATGGAAGTTCAAATAGTATGGTGATAAGACTATATTAAAAACATCTGTAAAACTCCACAGTAAAGAGTTCATTGTGATCCATTAAATCCCCTCACGCTTTGATTCGCTTACTGTAATTCCTGTAAATGGGATTTGCACCAAGGCCACGTTAACACCATCTAGCTTTCTGCTGTGCTATTATCCACTGAGTTTGAATCAATTGGATGAAAGAGGCCTTTTCAAGTGTATTGATTTTCATTTACCCACCCTCATCTGTTTGCTTTGCTTGGTGCCCATACACGATAACGGAGCAAGAGTTGGACTTCTCCATGGTGTTGCCTCAGTATTTAATATTTGAATAGTCATGTCTAAACATTGGCATAAGAATTACAGAACTTTTACTGGAAGCATGAGTTTTATTTTTAATGGGGTAACTCAGGGACTTGAATCTTCTCAAGTTAAAAATAAAGCTGCCTGAGGAAGTATGCTGTAGACAATACCTTCTCCACGTGAAGACATCCAGTTTACACTGTCCCAGCCCCTAGGGAGCTCACACCGGCGATCCTGTTCTTCACCTCAAGAAAGTAGATTAAACATAGGGAGCCATTCGGGCCTGGAGATGACCCAGTGGTTAAGAGCACTCACTGCCTTATTTATAATAGCCAGAAGCTGGAAAGAACCCAGATGTCCCTCAACGGAGGAATGGATTCAGAAGATGTGGTATATTTACACAATGGAATACTACTCTGCAATTAAAAACAATGAATTCACGAAATTCCTAGGCAAATGGTCAGAACTTGAAAATATCATCCTTAGTGAGGTGACCCAATCACAAAAGATCACACATGGTATGAAGTCACTGATAAGGGGATATTGACCCAGAATCTCAGAATACCCTAGACACAATCAGCATATCAATAGATTTCTAAAAAGATGGAAGGAGAGACCCCTGGTCCTGGAAAGACTGGATGTAGGGGAACGCCAGGACAGAGTAATGAGAGGGGGTTGAACGGAGAAAAGAGGGAGGGAAGGGGGCTTATGGGACTTTCGGGGAGGGAGGAAACGGGAAAGGGGAAGTGATTTGGAATGTAAATTAAAAAAATTAAATTAAATTAAATTAAAAAAAAAAAAAAAAAAGAGCACTCACTGCTCTCCAGAAAGTCCTGAGGTAATTCCCAGCAAGCACGCAGTGGCTCACACCCATCTATAATGGGATCTGATGCCCTCCTCTGGCATCTGAGCCTCCATATGTTGATAGAGCACTCGTATACGTAAGATTGATTTGAAAAGTAATAAGAAAAAGTTTTGAAAAGAACAGGGAGCCATGGGATGTTGTCTAGAAAGTGGTCCCTCTGTAGGCAGAGTGATTATGCACTGGAGTGTTCTATCGTTCTCTCCCTCGTCACTCTCCTGATTCTTGGGCCGACGACCATCTAAACAAAAGGAAGCATGAACTACAAAGGTGAAGATTTCTTATACTCTTAGGTTGATATATAGTGGTGTGTGTGTGTGTGTGTGTGTGTGTGTGTGTGTGTGTGTGTGTTAGAGAGAGAGAGAGAGTCATTTTGACATATGGTTAAAGTTTTGGAAGTCAGATACTTTAATAATTGAATTGCAGCTACTGAGCACTGTGCAAGTATTTGGTGTAGGTCTAAATGAGATATCCTAGGCTTCTAGTAAATAGATTTTGACTTTTCAGGTAAATACTGAAATTTACATAGGGAATTTACACAGAGAATAAATTCTGGCTAAGGAAAACTGTGGTCAATATTTATTTTGAGGTGTTGTAAATATTTTTCTATGCTGAAATAAGATTTTAAGTTGAGGCTAAATGACTCACGGTGCAGTGTCACAATCTGATTTGAAGGCATCTTTCTTTTGTGCTTAAAGCTGTTGACTACATTAAGATCAGATAGCAGGTGCTGGCATAAAGGCTAGTGAGAGCCTGAGTCCTTGTTGGGAAATGGGAGGTAGGATTCATTCACTACAAGTATTGATAAACAATAAACTACCAAAGCTTAAATATGACCTGGTTAGCAAGGAAGCTAGTGATCTCTGGAATGCATTTCCATAGCACATGCAGTGTCAAACAGGTTTTGAGAGATAACTTCTGTAAGCAAATTTTAGGGAAAAATCCTTTCAAAAATGATTATAAAATTTTTTTAATAGAGTAATTTATTTGGAGACAAGGAATAATGTAGAAATGAATCTGAAGAAGGTTATAAACTCCATGGACACAAGAGCAGATACATGCAAGACTAATACTGTATGGTGGCTAAGAACAAGAGGTTTGGAACCTCAGTGAGTTTCAGTTCCAGACCTGATTTCTGACTCGATTTTCTGAGCCTCAGTTTCCCAGTTATAAAAAGAATAAAATGGTTGCTCTCAGAATTAAAGATCCAGAAAACTCTGCAAAGGTCTAAAGGAGAATGCCCCTTAGGCAGCTACTCTTTTGGTGACATCTCTTTACATGACATAGCTTTTAAATGACCCAAGAAAACACCCCTTGGGTCACGAGTCAAGGTGGTGGGTAGTTACTGGATTTGGAATGAAGCAGACAGCAAAGCTGTTCTCACAACTTTGCTGCATGCGCTGATGGTAAGAGGGGGGAGGACTTGAACCAGGGTTTCGTAGAGGAATAGATTCATTAGCTGCAGAGGAGAGGCAATGAGCATTCAGCTGCCAATAGAAGAGCTATCGATCCAGCCGAGGTCCTGAGCAAGTCCTCCTTGATTAACTAATGCCTTCCTCTAGTTTTTCTAGGGTTTTTTTCCAATCAGTTATTCTCAGTGTTCTTTCAGGTTGCCACTTTGCCTGTATGTGTTGTTGTTTGTTTGTTTTGTTCTGTTTTGTTTTGTTTTTTAGCACCTCCAAATGAAAAATTCACTTTAAATTTCAAACAACAATAAGAATAAAATTACAGGTGCCAATGAGATCGCTAAGTGCCTAAGGGGTCTTGCAGCCAAGCCTGATGACCTGAGTTCCAGCCCCTGGACCCACATGGTGGAATGAGAGATATGACTCCCTGCAAATTTTTCACTGATTCCTATATCTTCATGCACATGTGCATGTGTGTGAGCACAGATATGCTAAAAATTAATAATATAATAATAAATAATACAATAAGTGTCATTTTTAATTTAAAAGAGTGAAATAAAGACAAAAATAGCCAACTTCTTCCTGTTCTGTGTAACCTCTCTTAGTAAGTGGCTGAAGTTCTCACTAAACACTTCTGTGTCTCCACCTCTGTCCCTTTGCACACCCACAACAGTACACACACACACACACACACACACACACACACACACACACAATGTGTTTATCTAAGCTCATTCTTTTCATCAAAATACATTTATTGGATATGAATGTCTTGCCTGTACTTACATGTGTGCACTCTGTACGAGCCTGGTGCACAAGGAGTCAGAAAGGGCATCCAAGTATCTGGAATGGAGTAAGGATTAGTGTCAGTCATTATGTGGAGACTGGGAATCAAGTCCAGACCCACTGCAAGAGCAACACATGCTCTAAACCACTGGAACACTGTTCCAGTCCCAATTATCTTATTTTTCACTTACTATGTAGTAAGGCATACGTATCTGTTTATGTTGAAAAAAATCTTGTTTTCTCTAAGTAGGTACATTGAAGTTGACTGTGTAGATGTCAGCATAATGAATAAATCTGTCAATGATCATTTTATTTTCTACTTTTAGCTTTAAAAATTCACTCTGCATGCCTATGATAACCATCTTAACACATTCTTTTATCTGCTTTTATATCACTGTAACGCTTTCCAGAAGTGGATTGGAGGGGCTAACTTCATGCTTGCAGTCTTGGCTTTTACCTACAAAAGTGACAAACTTGGTCACTATATTTAAATCCTTGACTTTCAAAAAAAGTTAAACCAGTCTTAATGTTTATGCATAAAGCCACTGCCTTTTAAAAATTAGTTTTATAAACAAAACTTGAAATTTTTTTAAGAAATCATAAGCTTATCCTACTTATGTGATTTACTACAAAGCAATATCTTAACAATAAGAAAATGTATGAAAAAAAGATGTTCAACTTCATTGCTCTGTAGGAAGTTGTGCCAGTCAATTAAACCAACCAAACTTTATTTTTATTTTTATTTTTATTTTTTGTTTGTTTTTTTATTGGATATTTTATTTTATTTATTTACATTTCAAATGTTATTCCCTTTCCTGGTTTCCCCTTCGGAAATCCCCTATCCTGTCCTCCCTCTCCCTATTTCTATGGGGGTGCTCCCCCACCCACCCACTCACTCTTGCCTCCCTGTCCTACACTGGAGTATCAAGCCTTCACAGGACCAAGGGCCTCTCCTCCCATTGATGCCCAACAAGGTCATCCTCTGCTACAGATGCGACTGGAGCCGTGTGTACTCTTTGGTTGGTGGTTTAGTTCCTGGGAGCTTGGACGAGGGGGTCTAATTGGTTGCTATTGTTGTTCTTCCTGTGGGATTGCAAACCCCTTCAGCTCTTACAGTCCTTTTTCTAACTTCATGTCAGTCCAATGGTTAGCTGCGAGCATCCACCTCTGTATTTGCCAGGCTCTAAAAGTGCCTCTCAGGAGACAGCTATATCAGGCTCCTGTCAGCAAGCACTTCTTGGCATCCACAATAGTGTCTGGGTTTGGTGTCTGTATATGGGATGGATCCCCATGTGGGACAGTCACTGGATGGCCATTCTTTCAGTCTCTGCTCTACACTTTGTCTCGGTATTTCCTCCCATGAGTATTTTGTTCCCCCTTCTAAGAGGGACTAAAGCACCCACACTTTGGTCTTCCTTCTTCTTAAGCTTTATGTGGTCAATGAATTGTATCTTGGGTATTCCGAACTTTTGGGCTAATATCCACTTATCAGTGAATGTATACCATTTGTGTTCTTTTGTGATAGGGTTACATCACGCAGGATATTTTCTAGTTCCATCCATTTGCCTAAGAATTTCATGAAGTCATTGTTTTTAATAGCTGAGTAGTATTCCATTGTGTAAATTTACCACATTTTCTGTATCCATTCCTCTGTTGAGGGACATCTGGGTTCTTTCCAGCTTCTGGCTATTTTAAGTAAGGCTGCTATGAACATAGTAGAACATGTGTCCTCATTATATGTTGGAGAATTTTTGGGTATATGCCCCAGGAGTGGTATAGCTGGGTCATCAGGTGGTACTGTGTCCAATTTTCTGAGGAACCACCAAACTTTTTAATTTGTGTCTGACTTCGTAACTAATGAACTTGTTCTCTTGCATTGTCTGACATTCCAGAGTTGCTGTGGGTTGTTGAGCTGAGCTGAATGGTTTCAAAGGAGGCCTCATCGCCAATGCTAATTTAGCTCAGAGCACTTCTCTCTCATCACCCGAAGGCTGGACTCTTGGCTCATTATTGGCTGTCTGGTCACTGATACATCTGAAGCTTCCTGTCGGTGTGACTTGGCTGTTCAAAATCTGTCTTCTTGATGTGTCATGCCTTTCTCCTTGGATACTTAGTGGCTATCAGTTTTGATAAATGAGCAGTTTTGATGTATTTGTCAGAAACTCTATTACTTTCTTGAAGTAATTCTTGGTCTCATCTTTTTAGACTAGATTTGATGGTTTTTTTTTTCTATGTATATGTAACCCTGCATATAGTACTCTAGTTCTTAAACCCTTAAACTCCTGAAACTCTTTTTTTTTATGTCACTGTAGTGCTTGGAACAAGCAAAAGAGACTTATTCTAAGTTCTACCATGTCATTTTCAGACTCCGTGTAATCACAAGGAGAAACTAAATTCAAGGTTCCAGACTCTAGGATAGCTAGGGACTTCACAATAGCTGAACAGCTTCTATTGCAAACAGTTGTCTGAGTCTAGACACCTCAGGGACAACTTGTAAGGAGACAGTTGTCTGAATTCCAGACATCTCAAGGACAACTTCTCCATCTTGCTGCCAGGGTCAAATAAGTTCATGTTCCCAGGCCTAGGAATTCCTATCCCACTTCTCCAAATGTTTTTTTTTAATTGTCTGTTAAGTGGTAAAGAATATAAAAACTGATGTTACCTAAACCAGGGTGTGTAAGTTATAAAAATATAGAACTAATTGTCTGTTATGCCCTAGTTAACTACATGCAACTGACATGCTCTTTTGTCCCCTTATCTTTCTGAGCTCCACCTAACGTCTAGGAGAATTAATTAAGAACCTTGAAGCCAGGTTTCCTGGCTGTGGCCTAGTCTCCAACAGATACTCCCTGCTTAGTCCATAATGTCAAAATGCAATGGGATAACACTGCAGCTCCCTGCAGCTCCCCACTCTAATTGTGTTCCCATACTTTAAAAATGTTCTACAACCTACCTTCAGGTGCATGGTTCAGATTCTGAACTGGCCACCTCTCTGAGTGCTCAGAAAATAAAGCTTTCATTTTTAAGTTTCTATATCTGAAGAGGATTTTCTCTGCTTCCACACTAAATCCAACCATAGGAATTTTGAGAACTAGGAAAATTTTGGTCCACAATTATTCAAAGTCTGTCCCTGTATATTTCTGGTAATAAAGTTATTGATGTTATCTAGAAAAGGATATAAATGAGAAGTTACAAATCAACCCAGGAAACTCTGAAATAAATAGCAGGCAAGTTTTCTAATGTACAGCCTTGAGCAGGGATGTGCCAACATTCATGAACTAAGTTCATTTTCATAAGATACATATTAACTAAAGCGGGGTTATTTTTGTTACTAGATAGGCTACATAGACAACCTTATTTCCTCACTTAGCCAAGAGATTAAGCAATCTCAATATCTTAAACAAATAAAGACATTGTCAATGTAAAAACAAAAGAAGACAAGGCTGGTCATGTAGCTCAGTTGGTACAGTGCTTGCCTTGCTTGCATGAAGCCCCAGGTTCAATCCTCAGCACCATACAATGAAGACATGGTGAGTCACATCTGTACTTAACTCCTCCCTGGGGAGGTAAAGACAAGAAAATAAAAAGTTTAACTATGTTTTGGAGGGAGAGAAGGAGAATAGTCATGGTTTCTCTGAGTATCTCTGACTGTAACTCTGTAGACCAGGCTGGCCTGGAACTCCCAGATCCATCTCTATCTGCCTCTCAAGTCCTGGGATTGAAGGTGTCCAGCCTAAGAGGTATCTTTCTAAAACGTGTGTGCTGTTCCCAAACTCTGTGATCATTTACGGCTTTAGCAGAGGTCCTCACAGCCAGCATTGTAGGTCTCCTTCCTGTCTGATGCTGCCCCCAGCTTAAATTTCACGGGTGCAGTCCATTCTCATCAGGGCAGGAAGCATGGCAACGTCCAAGCAGACAAGGTAATCTCAAAGAAGCTGAGAGTTCTGCATCTTGATCCCAAGGCATCCAGAAGGAGATTGACTCTTCCACAGTAGGCAGTGCTTGAGTCCTAGGATCTCTCAAAGCCTGCCTACAGAGCTATGCACTCTCTCCAACAAGGCCACACCCACTCCAACAAGGCCACATCTAATAGTGCCACTCCCTGGGCCAAGTGTATTCAAACCACCACAGAGTTAAAAAAAAAATAAAGATGTTTGTAGAAAAGAAAAGAAAAGAGAAGAGAAGAGAAGAAAAGAAAAGAAAAGAAAAAGTTCAAGGCTATCCTCAACTGATAATCCCCTTACCCTAAATGAAATAAGTGATTTTAAAGCAGAGATAGTTGTTACATGTCAAATATTAATTGCTATTCAGTAGCAAGGTCTTGAGCAATGTCAGGAACTGTAATTATTAGCAGCTCTGTTCTATACAGTTATAAGCAAAATATGTTTGGAAGCTTTGCAAACACATTCACTGTTAACCAAAATCTGAAAATATATAGGGTTATGTAGAGAAATTTTAATCCAGCAACATAACTGCTGTAGCAAAGGATCATATCCAAAGACCTAGGTTTGTGTAATATGGGTGACATGCAGACACACCAAACACCTTTCATCTCTCTGGGTGGAATACAGATATTCCTTTACTATACACCTTTAAGGTAAAATTAAACCATGTGTGAAAGTAATGTCTAATTGTGGAGCAGAAAAAGTGATGAATCAGAGAAAGATGTGACAGAACGAGTCAGAGATAGCATACACCCAACTCTCACAAGAATAGCACAGGAAAGAAGCTACTTAAGAGCACCACAGGAAGAGAGAGTCAGTCGGTTAGGAGTCAGCGGAGTGGGTGCAATGCAGTGAAATTGAGTTCATCCATGACTTCATGCTGTTCTGTGCAGTTGAGCAGAGGCAGTTGAAGCCAGAGAATAAGAAGGAGTCAGAAGAGCAGAAAAAAATTGCCAGAGTTGGTTCAAAGCTAAGCAGAGCAGTTCATAGAGAAGCAGAGAAAAGCCAGACTGAATCAGTCAGCTTGGAGAGGAGTTTGAGCCAGAATAGCTGAGTTAGACCAGCCAGTCAGCCAGAGTTCAGAAAGAACTAGAAAAGGTGAGCTTATTCAACAGTAAGTCTCCAAGATGACAATTTCATCAGGCAAGGGTCACATACCTAAAACATAAGCAAGAAGTCGAAGGCATGTATATATTTAATACCCATGTGTTTGGGGAAATGGTGGAGGAGCAGGATGGGAAAAGCAAGCTGGTTTTAATGTCATTACTGTCATTACCAAAGGAAAGCCACATCTGCATTCTAATTTATGTGTAGTTAACGATTGAATTCCACATAACATTAAAAAATTCTCTAACCTCTATGAGACTCCACTTCATAAAAACACTAATAATATTATTCTTAGTGAAGTTATGAGAAGATAATGAGGAACTAATTATCAAAATTAGTAATAGTCATCCAATAATTACTTATTTCCTTTAATGGGGAGAAATGTTTACAAGATTAGGCAGCCTGTAGAGGAAGGTCCCCACAAGCAAATGAGGACAGGCAGACCAGGAAAAAATAACCACAAAAAGTCAAGTCTGTTCAAAGAAAACGATCTCCCTCAATTCACTTCTTTAAAATCTTTGGCCTGGGGAGATGCTTCGGTAAACTGATTGTCACACAACATGAGGCCCTGAGGTCAGATCTCTAGTGCCCACACAATAGGTGGGTGTGGCAGCATGTGACTGTAATCCCAGTCCTAGGATGGTGGACACAGGAGCGTTTCTAGGGTTTACTGGCCAGCCAGATTCACCAAATCTATGATCTCCAGATTCAGGGAAACACTGTCTGAAGAGGAAAGAGAGAGGAACCAAGGGAGAAACCCAACATTGACATCTGACTGCATGCATGTGCACAAGTGCGCGCACGCGCGCGCGCACACACACATGCACATGCTTCTGAATGAGTTCCTAATCAATTTTTATTTATTCAAATAACTCCATTATCATAAATTATGTCAGAAATGATTATATGTTAAATTTATGCAGTACAAATGATAAGACAAGTAAAACGGTGCAATACAAACACATATTGCACAAATCCAGATTTATTCCTTTCCTGATACAAATGTTAAATGTCATACTAAGTACTAGGTAAAATAATTCAAAATATAATCAAATAATAACCAAGTCGTTTTCATTCTAGAAATGCAAGGATAATTTAATACATATAAATATTTATATAAAACACTAACATATTAAATATGAAAATTTACCTGATCATCAATAGATAAGGCAAATGAATTTAATAAAATGTAATGCCATCCCTCACAAGGTAGAAAAGAGAAGTAAAGAGTTATTAAAGCCAGGTGCAATGGTACATACTTGTGATCTCAGCACTTAAGATGCCCAGGTAGAAGGGTTAGAAATTCAGTGTCTTTCCAGGACCAGCGGTCTCTCCTTCCATCTTCTTGGAAATCTATTGATATGTGAATTGCATCTTGGGTATTCTGAGATTCTGGGTTAATATCCCCTTATCAGTGACTGCATACCATGTGTGTTCTTTTGTGATTGGGTTGTACTCTACTTCTTTTCCATAAATGATGCCTTAATAATATTTGTAATTTATGAAGTTATGTTCTTTATACTTAAAGCATAGCAACATTGTAAAGTTTGTATATAAATTCTGTATTCTATGCATGTTTGCACATACATTATTGTTTGTAGTACTCACATTTAAGAATATATATGAGGTGTCTGTCTCTTGAGAGGTGTGTACTCAGGACTTCCTGTCTTTTTCTTTTATGCATGGGTCTTTAACATCCATGTTTAAGTATATATTAAAACCTTTTTGTAATAAACTCCATATACATTCAAAAAAAAAAGAAATTCAGTGTCACACTAGGCTATATAGCAAGACCCTAACTCAAACAAATGTCTTTAACTGGAATTCTATTATTAAAAATTATAAATATCCTATCTAATTGTGAATTAATTATGACTAGCAGGATCTTCACCATAATCAGAAACAAAGCTCATTATAGTCCTTATTAATTGCAGTAAAGAGAATTCCCAAAGTAATTACGCTTCATGTTTTTAAAACATAAACAACAGTTTTATACAATAGAAAAGAATGAGATGTTTTGACCACATGCACACACACACACACACACACACACACACACACACACACACACACTGCTGAAACTGGTAAGCAAGCAACAGTTTGGAACAATTAATTATTCACACATGTATTAAATTCAAGATGAATATACAATTACTATATTATGTGTCCTAGAGATAACTATTCAAAGATATTATTCTAAATATTTTGTTCACATTAACAACAGAATTCCAATGTTGTCAAATAATAATATTAGGTAGGAATGCATATTCTATGTGAAGAAAATTGTATACACATATATTACAAGACTTTGGGGAATGTAAACCCCTTAAATTGCTTACTTTTCTAGTTGGGAAAAATAAATGACATAACATGTCATTTTCTTGCCCATAAAAATAGCTAAATAAATACCAACCAGTTCTAAACAGTATATTCTTATAACTGAATAATATTTTTGTAAATTCAGGTGGGAAGAAAACAAATACTGTTGCCTACACAGAACCCAACGGGTAACTGTTTATAGCAATATTATTCCCAGTTTCGAAAAGGCTATAAACAACCCAAATGTACCTTAGCTAGTGAATGATAAAAAGGTTGTGCTATATTCAAAAATGGAATAAATGACTCATAATGAATAGTGATGACAGGATGGGATGAGTTCTTGCTTAGCATGCCCTAGGTCCTGGGTTCACATGCCAGAACCACAGAGAAAAGAAGGGAGGGGGGAAGGAGGGAGGGAGGGAAGGAGGGAGGGAGGGAAGGAGGGAAGGAGGGAGGGAGGGAAGGGGGGAGAGAAGAAGGGAGGGAGGGAAGGGGGAGAGAAGAAGGAAGAAGTAGTTAGGCATGAATATCTACATTTTATACACCAACATAGATGCTTTTTAGAAGTGTTACAATACAATAATAAAGGAGATACACTCAAAATGCAGTCTTAATCTATGATTCTATTTATATGGCACTTTGGAGAAGACAAATATAGGGAAAATAATCAAATAAATAGTTGACTGGATTGGAGAAGCAGGGAAAATGTGAACAAGAGAATTTGGAGGGATGGTGATGGTTATGACTTTGCAAGTTTTTCTAAATGTATAGAAGGTTGGGTTTTGTTGTATTTAAATTACGTATTTTTTTTAAAAACACACAAACAAAACCACTAAAAATAGAGCGGAAGGACTGGGGGAGATTCTCAGTGGGTAAGAGTTTTTGCTGCACAAGCATAAGGACCTGAGTTCAAATCCCAAGCACCCATGTAAAATACTTAGATATGGCTGTGCATGCTGGTGACCCTAGTACTGAGATAGGCGTGTCTCCGGAAGTCACTGCCCAGCCTGCCTAGCCAAAAACCCCAAATGACAGGTTTCCAAGAGAGATTCAGTCTCAAAGAAGAAGACACCTAGCGTCCTTCTTAGGCCACTGTGTGTGTGTGTGTGTGCGCACACACACACACACACACACACACAATATAGACTGGACAGTTTCAAATCTCTCCTTGAAAGAAGCTGGCTGCTCTAATCCTGCCATAAGCTGAAATATCTTTCAAAGCAAAAGAATTTCAGTGGAGGTTCATCCGCTGGACAGATGGACCACTCTCATGAGGCTATGCACACCTCTGCCTGCATGATGACTGAATATGTTTTTCAGGCAGCCTCACTGAAGCAAGGGAAAAGGAGAGCTTGTCAGCCTACTGTCATAGGGCCCCGTGTGCAGCTTAGGCTATTTAAGATTCATATCTCAAGTCACATAATACAGTTAATTTCATACAAATTATTAGATAATCAGTAGAACATCTTAAATGTTAAATCATTTCCCAGAGCTCTAAGAAACTTAAAAACTCTATCAATAAATTACAAAAGTCAATCTACTGTCCAATCATATACATCTCCCACAGATAAAAAGTAAAAAAAATAAAAACATAAAAATAAAAAGCAGTGGAAAGATGGTGGCTTTTCAAGTGGCAACAGAGGTGCAGTATTGTCTTCCCTAACAGAAGGTAAATCTGAATTCTGCAATAGATAATTGGGCACACAGTCGCCAGCAACACAAAAGGGAATATAAACAGACAATAAATGAAAGTGGTAAATATAAACGATCACTGCCAGCGACGGTGGCATTGATGGGTTTTTCTAGCCCATAATAGTCAAGATTGTACACCCCGCTCAGCAAAACACATCTGAATAATATATGTCTTCCACCTTTAGTCTTCCTTAGTTTTCTTATTTCAAACAAAAGACATTTATTACAACAGTATTGATAGCAGAGAAAAGATAAGAATCAACTTGAACATTGTATGGGACAGAACAGTACAGTCATTAGAATGCCAGAACTATAAAGCAGCATGGGAAGCAATTGTTATGATACCAATGAAACAAGCACGATACAGAATTGGATATTTAAAGAGGCATGTACGGGGAAAATAAGGCATTCCTGCTTAAACACAGCAGCCAATGCTAATAGAGTTCACACCGCCAGGCGCTGTTCCAAGTCATTCCGTGTAGCAGCTCATGGATGCTCAATCACTGTGATTTCCTCTGTATCAGTTAGGACTTTGGGGTACAGAGAGATTAAGTAACTTGCCTAGGTTCACACAACACAATGCCTAACATGTACCAGACTCCTTGACCTCAGTAATAAACTCTGTCACTTCTTGCAATATTCTTAATTAAATATGCATATTGAAACATTTGAGGAGGAAGTATTTAAAGGTCTCAGGGGAAGAGATGGGAAATGTGAAGGAGAACAAAGACATCACATCGTGTGTCTGCTGAAGGAAAATGGCCTGTGCATTGCCTTCAGGTTACAAAATGAAGCAGTCTTGGCCTGAGCAGCAGGAAACTGGGGCACATATGTGAGTCATGGGCAGGGTAGTTGAGGACAGAGAAGACCCTGCTCATGACTAGGCCTCCCTGCAAAGCTGTGCATCCCGTGGAATCACCACAGTGGCTTGAGATGCAGAGGAGTCAAGTGTCTGACATCTGACTTTCCCCAGCCGCTCTACACCAACACCTTAGGGATAAGAACTCCTGAACCACCAGGCGCAGTGTGAGGTCATTATTTTGAGCCACACAGAAAATGGATGTAGCTCTGTTTTCTCAATGAATTCAATTTAAAAATAATGTATTGCCCCAACTCAAAATGAAATAGCTGTACCAATTGTACAGAAACCTGTGTAGCAAGACAACTAAACTCCATATGAAAGTCCACTGGAACCGTATTGACTGCAATTGCCTAATTTATCTCCACTTACTGGAAAAAAAAAGAGGATACAACGTCAGTGCTTCAGGCTGCAATCGGAGAATAATAAGAATTATAAAAATTGCCCATATTTCATAAGGTACCATTAGGAAGAAACACATTGACTCTGTTACCTGTCATATGAATATAAACCATGTTTCTTTTTTGGCAGAAAAACCAGCAATTCCTCTAATAAAAGTTACCCTGGAGGATATGTAAGAATAAGCTTGGAAAAACATGAATAAAAGAAATCATCAAGTATTACTTGGAGCTACAGTTGTTGATCGTGTGGATTAGGTTTGACAGGAAAATATATCCTTTGGGAACTCCTATTAATTCTTCACAGCAAATTTCACTACACCCTGTGCAATTGTGATAATGCACCTGATACTGAAACCTTAGTTTTATCAAATTTACGAAGTGGTTTTTAATGTGCTCAAGTCTACCTGACATAAAATGTGGCTGCAGGATTCCAAATGTATGGACAAAATCTGGGGGAAATAAAAGAAGTCACAAACAAGAACAGACAGAACCAATACAAGCTCTTAAAACACTGGAAATCAGGAAGCTCATTGGCTAGATGAGACACATGATCTTACACGTCAGACGTTTTGTCAGTAAACTGGATCACAAAAAGAAATGTTCTAAGTCAGGGAGAAGCCAGTATGGTTAGTGATCTTGTGACTGATTCGAGTCTTTCCTCTCCTACAATTATCTCTCAGTCTTCCACACAGGTTGCTCTTGTTCCCAAATGTAGATTGAAGTTCCTAGTTGAAGTAGTTTCTCATGGACACTGGTCCACCTTGAGAACAGGCTCATCCCTTCTTTTTCTTGTATGTATGCATTGCCTTTGAAGCCTTCTGCAGTAATCCTTTTTTTCTTGAGGTTTAATAACCTCAAGACTTCTCATTGCAGATCCAGCAGCAAAATACCCTGCTTAGATTTCACCTTTGCTTGCTTTTGATCATTTCATATACTCTGTCAGACAATGGAATGTTTTTTAAAAATTGACAAATATTATTATATACTATATATTGTAACTATAGCACTTCCTCTTGTCTGCTCCTGATGACCACCTCTTCCTAGTTCCTGGCCCAACTAGTTCCCTTCTTTCCTTTCTTTCTTCCTTTCCTTTCTTTCTTCCTTTCTTTCTTCCATTCCTTTCTTGTCTTCCATCCTTCTTCCTTTCTTTCTTTCTTTCTTTCTTTCTTTCTTTCTTTCTTTCTTTCTTTCTTTCTTACTTTCTTTCTTCTGCCAACCAAGTTTAACATGGAGAGCTAATTTACTTGAACACTGGATACTCACCAGTGGCTACACTCTGAAGAGCATGACACTCCTTTCCACGGCAAGCATTAGATGGTGCCTCAGCTCTTCTCCTGCCTGTGGTAAAATGTTGAAGGCATGAAATCCTTTGAAGATCCTGTGGAGGTAGCCACAGCTGTGTGTTCATAGTTGCAATGGCCATGTCTTATACAAAGATACTTCATAGCACTTCTACCCAGCCTGTGATTCTTACGTTCTTTCTGCCCCCACCCCCCCCATTTTCCTTAGTGTTCCTTGACCGTGGGATCTTTAAGCAAACTGTATGTTTTTGTTTTGTTTGTTTGTTTTTTCAGTTTTTATCTGTTTTTTTCTTTAAATCAGTAGCTGAGATACATGGAATGTGTCTATAAGAGTGTTCCTGTCATTTTGTAGTCACTAAATGGACTTTGGCAATGTTAAAAATGAAGGGTCGCAAACTGTTGCAAATGGAGACATACTGTTAAGTCCCAATTCAAGAGAATATTCAGTATATTAAGAATCTTAATTAAGTTTATATTTCAGAAAGATTAATCCCATATTCCAGTATTTCAAAATCTTTCTAAATTATATCTTAATTTACCCTTCTTTTTTTTTATTTTCTGTTTTTTATTTACATTAAAATATCATTTCCCCTTTCCCATTTCCTCCCTCCCCGAAAGTCCCATAAGCCCTCTTCCCTCCCCCTGTTCCCCATTCAACCCACGCTCACTTCTCTGTCCTGGTATTCCCCTACATCCAGTCTTCCCAGGACCAGGTGTCTCTCCTTCTATCTTCTTGGAAATCTATTGATATGCGTATTGTGTCTAGGGTATTCCGAGATCTGGGTTAATATCCCCTTATCAGTGACTGCATACCATGTGTGTTCTTTTGTGATTGGGTTACCTCACTAAGGATGATATTTTCAAGTTCTGACCATTTGCCTAGGAATTTCATGAATTCATTGGTTTTAATTGCAGAGTAGTATTCCATTGTGTAAATATACCACATCTTCTGAATCCATTTCTCCGTTGAGGGACATCTGGGTTCTTTCCAGCTTCTGGCTATTATAAATAAGGCTGCTATGAACATCTCTTCTTAACAATAGAATAAAGACACACAGATGCTGAGGCATACAGTTTAGGTAAGGCCCACTGGAGGGGCCTCAGTAGGTAAAGTGCTTGCTACACAAGACTGAGGACTCAGTTTAGATCCCTATCACCTCTGTAAGAGTTAGAACATGTTGGCACATTCCATAACCATACCACTGAAAGGCCAGACAGGTGAGTCTTGGGAGCTCAGTGGCCAGCCAGTCTAGCCAAAATGGTGATTCTAGGTTCAATAAGTTCAGTAAGTGACCCTGACTCAAAAATAAGGTGTAGAGTGATAAAGGAAAGAAAACCCTGACAAAGTTTGGGTATAGGTAGGACTCACAAACACATGCTACAGGAGTAAGACCAGTAATCTGAGGGGTGTGTCCATCTGCACAGTAAATAAGTTAAGAGGGAGAGAAAATTCCACCCAAGTGAAGACCTTAAAATGGAAAATGGAAGCCATAAAATGACCACATAAGATACACCCTTGATCAAATCTGTCTCAAGTAGAAAGCCAGATAGAGAATTTCAGTGCCAGTCATCTCCTGGTTCTAACCACTTATTCTGGAATGACTGTGAACATTAAAAATTGCAAGATAATACTTTACTTCTTATAGCATGCTAAATACTTTTATGTTAACTTGACACAAGCTAGAGTCATCGGAGAAGAGAGAGCCCCAGTTGGGAAAATGCCTGTCTGACTGCTCTGTGAGTCAGCAAGCCTGAAGGTTATTTTCTTAATTACTGATTGATGTCAGAGGGGACCAGCCCATTGTGAATGGAAATATCCCTGGTTGGTGGTCTGGGATTCTATAAGAGAGCAGGCTGAGCAAGTCATGAGGAACAAGTCAGTGAGCGGTCTCAGCATTAACTCCTGCCTCCAGGTTCCTGCCTGGTTTGAGTCCCTGCTTTGGCTTTCTTTGATGGACTGTGATTCAGGATATGTATGCCAGATAAACTTTTTCCTCCTCAAGTTGCTTTGGGCCATGGTGTTTCTTCACAGCAATAGCAACCATAACTAAAACAAATAGGATGTCTATGGTTTTAAAGTTCCACAGAAATAAGAGGTGATGAAGACAAAAAGAAGTTAGAAGACTCATACATTACAGGTGAGAGTACAAATAACATAATTGCCTTGGAAACCAGGTTGACAGCTCTTCAAGAATTTAAAGTCAGATTTACTATGTCATTCAGTAATTCAGGAAGAGGATGGAAAACATATCTCCAGACAAATATGTGTGCATGAATGCTCATGGAAACATAACCCATAGGCAGAAAGACTGAAAGCATCCTTAAACTGACTAATAGAATGTGATCTTACCAAAGCGAAATTTTAAATATTCTTTAACTATAAAAGGAGAATGGATTATTAATACATGCCACAGGTAGATGATTCTTGAAGACATTGTGTTAATATTGCATGACTTCATTTATATAATATGTGCAGAACAGGTAAATATAGAAAGATAAGGTAGCCAATCAAAACTTTCCAGTGGTAGGCAAGATGGAAAATGATAGCTAGTAGATACACAGATCTGGGGAGACACCGAGGAAATTGTTCTGGAAGTAGATAGTGGTGATGGCTACCCAACTGCAAGACTACAAAACACTACATAATTGTACATTCTAAAGGAATAAGCTTGATAACATGCAAATTACTCTAAGACAACCAATCCTGAGCCTAGTTTGTTTATCCTTACTTACTGGTTTGCTTACTTTTTAGAGCTTCTTATACCCCCAAGCTGGCTCTCCATCTTTGGGTTTCACCTACTTAAAATTTCCAGGTCCATTTCTGTATCTTCTTTTGGCAACTTCAAAAGCATTGTTAAATCATCTGAGAATCACTCAGTGTGGAGATAGAAACAGAATAATTAGGGAATGGGCAACAGAGCATGAAGTGGGGCAAAGGCTACCACAGGAGCTGAAGCTTCAGTAGAGAGCTCTTGGTGAGGGTAGAGAAGAAGCTGAGAGCAAGGAAGCCAAAGCAGAGTGAATTCCTCTTTGTGTTTTATCTTGTTATTTTGAGGCAAGATCGCCTGTACTGTAAGCTGCCCTCCATATGTAGGTAGGCAAACGTGAATGTGTGATCCTCCTATCTCTGTTTCCAAAGTGCTGAGATGACAGGTGTATATCATAATCCCCATTTTATGCAGTATTGAGGATCTAGCCCAGCATCTCATGTACTCCGGGCCACCACTCTACCAACTGAAGTTGATCTGCATTTCTGATCTCATTCTGTGTCTGTGAAGGCAAGAATTAATCTGCACACACAAGAGACCGAGCTGTGCCTTGGGTCTGCCATTCAGGAACATGGCAGACCATCTCATGTCAGGTGCTTTTAGAAATGAAATGGCTAGATTGAAAGGCCAACCAGAGAAGCACAACAGTATTTCTCATAGCCAGCTCAACCCGATAAATCAAAATGTCTTTATAGACACCTTAATGAGACTTCAGGAGAGAATCCAAGATGTCCCGAGTTTCTGTAGAGCTGGCAAATCAGAATTGATTTGCTATGCTCTCTGCTTGGTAGAGAGTACTATGGGCATAACCTAAGATACTAGTATGTTTGAATTATTATCCTTAATATTTAAAATGCTTTGAATCTCCAACCTTATTCTTTTTCCTAGTATGTCTTAAATTCCTCAGGGATAATATTCTTATAGAGTAATTTTCAATGACAATTAGAAAAATAACTGCAGCATTTGGCTGAAAGAGATTCAAAATAGTGGGATGTATTAGTTTTAGATTTACAAGTTTTGCAAGAGCAGCCAGCAGATGATTTGTTTAATGGTTTTGGGGTATATTGACTATACCACAAAATCTGTAGCAAAGCAAAAATTAAATCTATTTATGAAAATATAAGCTATTGCAAAATTAGGTGCTAGGATGCTATGCAGCAACATTTACTTTAATTTTAATAATACTAATTAACAATAATAAATTATATAACAAGTATAATTAATTAATAATAAAAATCAATACTAATTTTATTAACATTTACTTTCAGTTAATATCATAATTACATACAATGCGATCTTTTTTTATTTTTTAATGAAAAAGGAAGTAAAATATTTTATGATAAAATTAAAGATTTACGTGGAAAATGTTTCTGACAAAATTGAAGAAGCATATAGAAAAGCACATTAAGATTAACAATTTTCATGGAAAATTAAAGAGTAAAATGGTAGACATAAAAAATATTACTAAATTAATTGAAAAAGGAAATACAAACATTTTATAATAGAATTGAAGATTTACATGGGAAATATTTCTAATAAAATTGTAGAAAAATATAAAATAACATTAAAATTGAAGATTATCATGGAAAATTACAGCTAAAATGGTAGGCATAAAAATGTTTCTAAGTTGATTGAAAGTGGAATTATAAACATTTCTGATAAAATTGAATATCTACAAGGAAAATATTTCTGGTAAAATTCAAGAAATATGTAGAAAAACACGCTAAAATTGACTATTTCATGGAAAATTATACAGATAAATTGGTAGGAATGAAGTTGATTGAAGGTAGAATTATAAACATTTTCTGATAAAATTTAAGATTTACATGGAAAATACTTCTGATAAAATTGAAGAAATATATAGAAATACCTTAAAATTGAAGATTATCATGGAAAATTACACAGATAAAATGGTAGGCATAAAATATTCCTAAATTGTTTGAAAGTGGAATTATAAACATTTCTGAGAAAATTGAAGATCTACAAGGAAAATATTTCTGATAAAATTCAAGGGAAAAAATGTTAAAACTGACTATTTCTTGGAAAAATTATACAGATAAAATGGTAGGTATAAAAATGTTCCTAAGTTGATTGAAAGTAAAATTATAGATACTGCCTGATAAAATTGAAGATTTACATGGAAAATATTTCTGATAAAATTGAAAAAAAATATAGAAATACATTAAAATTGAAAATTATCATGGAAAATTATACAGATAAAATGGTAGGCATTAAAAAATATTTCTAAGTTGATCGAATGTGGAATGATAAATATTTCCTGATAAAGTTGAAGATTTACATGGAAAATATCTCTGATAAAATTGAAGAAATATATAGAAAAACACGTTAAGATTGACTATTTCATGGAAAAAATTATAGCGATAAAATGGTAGGCATAAAAATATTCCTAAGTTGATTGAAAGTGGAATTATAAGTATTTTTTGACAAAATTGAAGATTTACATGGAAAATATTTCTGAAAAAAATGAAGAAGTATATAGAAAAAATGTTAAAATTGAAGATTATCATGGAAAATAATTCAGTTAAAATGGTAGACATAAAAAAAATTACTAAATTGAAAGAGGAATCACAAACATTATCTGATAAAATTGAAGATTTACGTGAAAAATATTTCTGTTAGACTATGTTTTTTGTCGGGGAATTGAGTCCATTGATGTTATAAGATATTAAAGAATAGTGATTGTTGCTTCCTGTTATTTTTGATGCTATTTTTATGTTTGTGTGGTTACTTTCTTTTGGGTTTGTTGGAAAAAGATTACTTTCTTGCTTTTTCTAGGGGGTAGTTTCCCTCCTCGTGTTGGCGATTTCCATCTATTATCCTTTGTAGGGCTGGATTTGTGGAAAGATATTGCGTAAATTTGGTTTTATCATGGAATATCTTGTTTTCTCCATCTATGGTAATTGTGAGTTTTGCTGGGTATAGTAGTTTGGGCTGGCATTTGTGTTCTCTTAGGGTCTGTATGAGATCTGTCCAGGGTCTTCTAGCTTTCATCATCTCTGGTGAGAAGTCTGGTGTTATTCTGATAGGCTTGCCTTTATAGGTTACTTGACCTTTTTCTCTTACTGCTTTTAATATTCTTTCTTTGTTTAGTGCATTTGGTGTTTTGATTATTATGTGCCTGGAGGACTTTCTGGTCTGGTCCAGTCTGTTTGGAGTTCTGTAGGCTTCTTGTATGTTCATGGACATCTCTTTCTTTAGGTTAGGGAGTTTTCTTCTATAATTATTTTGAAGACATTTACTGGCCCTTTAAGTTGGAAACCTTCACTCTCTTCTATACCTATAATCCTTAGGTTTGGTCTTCTCATTGTGTCCTGGATTTCCTGGATGTTTTGGCTCAGGAGCTTTTTGCATTTTGCATTTTCTTTGACTGTTGAGTCAATGTTTTCTATGGTATCTTCAGCCCCTGAGATTCTTTCTTCTATCTCTTGTATTCTGTTGTTGATGCTTGTATCTATGACTCTTGAATTCTTTCCAAGATTTTCTATCTCCAGAGATGTCTCACTTTGTGATTTCTTTATTGTTTCTATTTCCATTTCTAGATCCTGGATGGTTTTGTTCAGTTCCTTCACTTGTTTGCTTGTGTTTTCCCATAATTCTTTAAGGGATTTTTGTGTTTTCTCTTTAAGGGCCTCTACCTGTTCACCCATGCTCTCCTGTATTTCTTTCAGGAATTTTTGTGTTTCCTCTTTAAGGGCTTTTACCATTTGACCCATGTTCTCCTGTATTTCTTTTTTTTTTTTTCTTTTTTTGGTTTTTCGAGACAGAGTTTCTCTGTGTAGCCTTGGCTGTCCTGGAACTCACTTTGTAGACCAGGCTGGCCTCGAACTCAGAAATCCTCCTGCCTCTGCCTCCCAAGTGCTGGGATTAAAGGCTTGCGCCACCACCGCCCGGCTCTCCTGTATTTCTTTAAGGGAGTTATTTATGTCCTTCTTGATGCTCTAACAGCATCGTGAGATGAGACTTTAAATCCAACTCTTGCTTTTCCAGAGTATTGGGGTATCTGGGACTTGCTGTGGTGGGAGACCTGGGCACTGATGTTGCCAAGTAGCCTTGGTTTCTGTTGGTAGGGTTCTTGTGCTTGCCTTTTCCCATCTGGTTATCTCTGGTGTTAGTTGGTCTTGCTGTCTCTGACTGGAGCTTGTCCCTCCTATGGGCCTGTAAGCCTGTGTCTGTACTCCTGGGAAACCAACTCTCTTCTGGCAGGGTCTGTGCACAGAAGGCTGTGGAGCTGTCTGGTTCCCTGCTGCAAATGGCGACTAGAAGGAAAGACTCCTGTCCCAGCAGCTCCACTGACCATATGCCCTGTGCACTCCTAGCTGTACCCCTCCAGAGAGAAGGTGGAGATCTCACCTCCACACTCAGAAGTGAAATCACTGCTGGGAGATCACTCTCTCCTGGCGGGCTATGCACAGAAGTCTTTGGAGCTGCCTGGTTCCCTGCTGCAGATGGCGGCCAGAAGGGAAGACCCCGCAATCTTTTAATATTTATATATAATGCACAAAGATTAAATCAAGCTACTTAACATATCAACTTTCACACTTGTCTTTCACTTTATGGTGGTGAAATACTTACAATTTATTTTGAAATATATATTACATTTTGTTGGATACAGTCATCATGCTGTGCAATGCAATTCAAAACTGGCTTCGCTGAAATATTGTACCATTAGACCAACATCTTCCTGTTTTATTCCTCTCCTACAGCTCCAGCCTCTGGTGCCCCATGTTCTACTCTCTGATTCTACCCATGAGACTCTTTAGGTTTCATGTGCAAATAATATCAAGTTACATTTGTCTTTCTTTTCCTAGTTAATTTCACTTAGCACAGTGCCCTGCTGACTCATTCATATTATAAAAAATAACAGAACTCCTTCTTTTTAGATCTAAGTAGTGGTCTAATATTTACACGGATCAATAGACAGGAGATATTTAGATAGATAGATAGATAGATAGATAGATAGATAGATAGATAGATAGATAGATAGATAGATGCCACATTAACTTTATCTATTCATTCATCTATTGATGAATTCAGGATTGCATGTCTTCAGAGATATGTCTTTACAGTGATTTCAGTGTCTTTGACTATATGCCTAGAAGTGGAAACACTGCACCATAAGGCTGTACCATTTTAGTATTTTTAGAAACCTCCCTAATAGCATTTCTCATGATGGCTATACTAATTTATTTTCCCACCAACAATGTCTAGGAGCTCTTCTTTCACTACACTTTCCCCCAATTTTTTTTTAAATCATAATAACCATTTTATCAGGCAGGAGGTCATGGCTCATTGACATTCCAATTTCCATTTTCCTAATGATTTAGTGATGGCGAATATTTCCACATACTTACTGGTCATCTCTCTTCTTTTTGATTAGCTCTCCCTCAGGCTATCATATTTTTTTCCACCTGCTCTGTGCTTAAACCTTTCCACCTCCAGTGTCCCCCTCTCCTTTCTAATTACCTGCCCTCTACTAACTTCCCTTTCCCCTTTTTGGTTCCATTCCTCTTGATTCTGCATCTTTGAGAGTCTCCCCCCCAAGTTCCCCAGTCCCATGAAAACAAGACATTCTCTACCCCTTGAAGATTATCAATACCATAGAATAGTCCCCAACAACAACAACCTCAACCACCACAACAACAAAAACAAAAACCAGTTCAGATGAAACTCAAGGCCCATAATACAAAAGAACAATTGTAAAAGTACTCAAAGGGTTCAAGGGAACTCAAAGAGAAAGTGAATAAACACCGGAATGAACTGAAGTGGACAAGGAAAAAAATTACAAACATTAGATTTAATGTTGTAAGAATGACCAACCTACCCAAAGACATGTACAGATCCTGCATAAGTCCAATAAAAATCCCCATGACATTCTAGATAGAAATAGAAAACAAAACCTTAACGTTCGTATGGAAACACAAACACCCTGATAGCCAAAGCAACTCTAAACAAAAAGGATAATGTTGGTGGCATTGCCATACCTGATCTCAGGTCACACTATAGAGCCAAAGTAATACAAAAGGCACAGTGCAGGCTAAATAGCAGACACATATTTCAATGGTATGGAAGTTTCAAATTTATGTCCATATCATTACAGCTACTTGATACTTGACAACAGCGCCAAAGTTGAATGCAGAAAAAAAGACAGCATCTTCAACAAATACTGTTGGGGAAAACATGAATGTTTAGATGTAGAAGAACCAAGCAGAATCCTTATCTCCCATCCCCTGCAATAGAAATCAACTCCAAATGGATCACATACCTCAACACACAATGTGAACTTCTGAAACTTCTAGAAGGTAAATATTGTTATGGACTTAAAAATCCAGGCACTCAGGGAATAAGGACATCTAACAAGTGTGATTTCATGACACTAAAGTCTTCTGTACAACCGAGAGGATAGTCACAACAAAGGGAAGCCCAGAGAATGGGAAAGAATCTTTGCCAGCTCTACATATAATAGAGAATTAATACCTTGAATACATGAAGAACTCCAAATCATAACAAAACCACAGAACATCAAGTAAAGAAGCAACCCAATCAAAAAGTAGTCAACAGATTTGAATAGAAATTTTTCAAAATAAAAATAAAAAATGTCTAATGAACACTTTTTAAAAGTCTTCAACACCATTAGTTAACAGGGGAAATGCAAATAAAAACTACCCTGACCCAGTCAGAGTGGCTTAGATTAAGAAAATGAATAACAACAAATGCTTAAGGACTTAGAGAAAGAGAAGCCCTGATTCACTGTCAGTGGGAGTGTGAACTGGTGCAGCCAGACTGCAAATCTGTGCGGAGATCCCCCAAAAAGCTAGGATTGAACTAGTATATGTCCTGGTGATCCCACTCCTGGGTGCACACTCAAAATTCCCATCAAAAGACACAACCAGCTGGCCCAAACTCTGATCAGGGTGGTAGGCTCAGCAATTTAGAGTCCATTGGAGAGGAACTCAAGAGGGCTAAGAGTGTTACCAGTGCTATCTGGGTGGCTCAAGAGAGTCCTGAGGTGGGTCAGTGGACTGGAGAGCATGGGGAGACTCTCAAAGATGCAGAACCAGGCGGGATGGAACTGAGAAGGAGGGTGCTGGTTCACTTGCCAGGTTCCTTATGTGTGTTGGCTACTAATTGCTTACCAAATGAATTGTTTTTCACACACCATCTCCTACTCAGCAGGCTGTCTCATCTCCTTGTTAGCTGTCTCCTTTACTGGGTGGAATCCTTTTGCATTTGAGCATCTCATTTGTCCATTTTTCCATTTGTCGAAGGTGTTTTCAGTTATATCTAAAAGGTACCATTGCCAGACCTTCAGTGGAGCTTGTCCTCTAGGTGTTTTCAGACAGTTTCAGTCTCAGGGACTGTATTAAGCCTTTAGCTGTTTCACACTGGCCTTTGTATATGGGGTGTTACTGGACTCATGTTCACAGCTCTGCATGAGTATCCAGTCTCACCAAGCAGCTGCCCTTTCCCAGTCACTGCATATTACATGTCTTGTCATCTTCATCAACAATCAATTCTGCCGGAACGTGTGAGTCATTTCTGGCCTTTTATCTGTCTCTCTTAGCCGACTCTGCTTATAATCACTATACAATATGCTTGCTTTAAGATCTGAGTATATTACATATCCAGTTATTCTTTTTTGAAAACTTTGATTATTTGTGGTTTCATATGCTTTACTTTGTCTATTTTTTATGAAAAAAATTGTACTGCAGCCTAATCTCTAATCACTTTGAGTATTAGTGTGGACATGTTCACAATATTAGTTCTTCCCATCTCTGAGCATGAGGCAGCTTTCCAATCAGTCATGTTTTCTTCATTTTCTTTCATCAGAGTCTTAGAAATTTTGTAAATGAGACTTTCACCTCCCTGGTTAAATTTCCATGTGTCTTAGTCAGTGTTCTATAGCTATGAAGAGAAACCATGATCAAGACAGCTCTAAAAAACAACAATTAAATGGGTTTGGGGCGGGGGAGGCGGGTTGGTCCATTTTCATCATGGTGGGACATGGTGCCAGAAGGGAAACTGAGTGTTCTACATCCAGATCTACAGTGACACTGCACCCCTCAAAGATTATCAGTACCATAGAACCTAGAGAGTCACCGAGCCTGACTTGAACTTCTGAAACTTCAAAGCGCACCCCCAATCACACACTTCCTCTAAAAAGTCAACACCTATGCCAACAAATAGTGCTACCCTCTAAGCATTCAAATGTATGAGCCAATAGGGGCCATTCTTATTCAAACTACCACATGGTCTAACTCTTCCTTTTTTTATTTGTTCCTACTGCAAATGGGATAGTTTTTCTTCATTTCTCTTGGGATGATTCGTTGGCAGCACATTGAAACACTGCTGACCTTTGCATGTTGAGCTTATAACTTGCACGTCTGCTAAATTTGTTTATGTATTTTAGTTGTTTTGTTTTCGATAGAGCTTGGGGTTTTATGCATGTGATACATCACTAGGAAACAATGACACATTCATATCTCGCTTTCTCATTAAGATGGTTTTTTTCTCTTACTTAACTTGGAGCAATATTTAAAAAAAATATTTACAAAGGTTTCTAAATGCATGAGGGAATCCATTTAATAAACTATTAAACTAGAAAAATCGAGTGCCAACTCCTATACATCATGTGGTAGTGACAGAAAAAAATGCTAAGGACGACTGGAATTTTAGGGGCTTGCATGACAACTCAGTCAATGAAGTGCTTGGTATACAAGTGTGAGGACCTGGTTTTAATGCTTAGTACCACAAGAAAAAGCAAATATGACAGGGTCACCTGGCAGCCAGCTCCTCAGAGGTCCTTGGCCAGGCAGGCTTGCCCACTGAGCAAACCCCAGGGCTGTGAGAGACTCTCTCAAAAATATAGGTTCTTTTCTTTTACTTATTTCTTTTTTCATACTCCAGATTTTATCCCCCTCCCAGTCCATCCTCTGACTCTTCCCCATCACATACCTCCTCTGCACCTTGCTGTCTCCATGAGGATGTTCCAATCACCCCACACACCCCACCCCACCAGACCTCTAAACTCTCTGGGGCCTCTAATCCTTTGAGCATTAGGTACATCTTCTCTGACTGAACCCAGACCCGGCAGTCCTCTGCTGTATATGTGTGAGGGCCTCATATCAACTGGTATATGCTACCTGGTTGTTGGTCCAGTGCCTGAGAGATCTCAGGGGTCCAGGTTAACTGAGACTGCTGGTCCTCCTACAGAGTGGGCTTCCTCCTCAGCTTCTTCCAGCTTTCCCCTAATTCAACCACTGGAGTCAGCAGCTTCTGTCCATTGGTTGGGTGCAAATATCTGCATTGCACTCTTTCAGCTGCTTGTTGGGTCTTTTAGAGGGCAGTCATGATAGGTCCCTTTTGTGAGTGCTCCATAGCCTCAGTAATAGTGTCAGGCCTTGGGGCCTCCCCTTGAGCTGGATTCCACTTTGGACCTGTCACTTTTCTGGACTTCCTTTCCTTCAGGTTCCTCTCCATTTCTGTCCCTGCAGATCTTTCAGGCAAGAACAATTATGGGTCAGAGTTTTGACAGTGGGATGGCAACCCCATCCCTCATGTGATGTCCTGTCTTTCTGCTAGAGGCGGGCTCTACAAGTTCCCTCTCCCCACGGAAAAATACAGTTTCTTATCACTAACACATATACACAGACATAAACACATACACACACACATACACACACTCAGAGAGACACACACATGCACACACACAGACACACAGAGACACAGAGACACACAGAGGAACACACATGCACACACACACACACACACACACACAAAGACACATAGACACACACAGATACAGATACATGCTTGCACATGCACACAAGCATGCAGAATGAACCTGGTAATTTCATTCTAGCATCTTCATTTACTAAGTTTGGTAGAGAAAATACAAAATGCTTAGTGTAAGTTGGATTTCAAATATACAAGTTAATGTCTTACTTTAAATGCGTCCCATCTAATATTTGGGACATCTTCATATTTAAAAAAAATGGTTTTTATGTGATATTGTGATAGCTAGGCATCCTGTATTTTTATTTGTGAAGTCTAACAGCCCAATCACCAACCTATTCTTCTGTGAGTTCTGAGAAATAGGAGTTCCTACCAATTTGGTGGCACCAGTTGCCCTCATGTTCCATTCTTCAGCCCAGCCCAGCAAGCTGGCAAGAAAAAGTACAATGTAATCCATGTCTTTGCTTTCAATAAGCACTTTGTTGCCTGATGTGACTTGGAAAAACAGTAATTAGTATTCTTAATATCACTGTTTTAACTCTATCATGAATAAAATCCTCACCCAATCTGAATAAGAGAATGAAAAACATCCTCTTCAGTGGTCCTTCTAAAGAATTTCAGAAAGTCAGAAAGACAGAGGAGGATACAGTTTGGGGATGGAGGCTTGTAAAAGAGCCAAATGTCAACAAGCAAGCTAGAAAGAAGTGGGTTTGGACAAAGTCATTTGTCTTAGTCAGGGCTTCTATTCCTGCACAAGCATCATGACCAAAAATCAAGTTGGGGAGGAAAGGGTTTATTCAGCTTACATTTCCACATTGCTGTTCATCACCAAAGGAATTCAGACTGGAACTCAAGCAGGTCAGGAAGCAGGAGCTGATGCAGAGGGCATGGAGGGATGTTTTTTACTGGTTTGCTTCCCCTGGCTTGCTCAGCCTGCTCTCTTATAGAACCCAAATCCAGAGATGGTACCACCCACAAGGAGCCCTCCCCACTTGATCACTAATTAAGAAAATGCCCCAAAGCTGGATCTCATGGAGGCACTTCCCCAACTGAAGCTCCTTTCTCTGTGATAACTCCAGCCTGCGTCAAGTTGACACACAAAACCAGCCAGTACAGTATATGTACACACATAGGAATGATGGGGTAGAGAGGGTCCCTGTGAGATTAGGAAGCTGACACTGTATTCCTGATGTAAGGCCTTGGACATGATTCTTTGCATTAGCTAGATGAAAACCTGATGCTTTTTCCACAGCATCCCTATGTTGGAGACTAGAAGTTAAGCACAAATGACATTATCCTTCTTGACACTGCATGCTCTCCTTCACAAAGCCATTGTCTCTGTTGCCTGCTTAGATAAAAGCTATACCTATCCACGTGACTAATCATCCCTCTCAGAAGAAAAATCCATACTCTTAGAAGGAAAGGTTGGTCATGAAGCACAAGGAGTTAAATTCTGAGGCTGCCTAGAGAAGCAGTCTTCTAAACACAAGTCACTGAAGCCGAATGATTCTGAGAGATGTAGGAGGAGCCAAGGGGGACCCACTGAGCACAGTTCATGAATTTAATCATCTTGTTGAGTATCCTGACCTGCAGGTACTAACTATAAAGCACTGGGAAAATTATGGCAAATGACTCTCTTATTAACTATTTTACATAAATATGTATTTCTTAAATGGGAAAAGAAATAGATGTTATTTTCAGTTTGATTTTTTTTCCTACATATACACATTAGTGACGGAGGAGTAAGAAAAGGTACAAAAGCCATCAAAATCCCACTCTATATCCTTTCTCCAAAATGCAAAGAAGGTTTAATCTAGGCAATGACACTTGGGGCTAAGCTGAGCCCAGATGGCCTCTTGGACACTTGAAGCGCCACCCTAAAGCTGATGTGACAGTGGCAGTCTTTCTAGTGCCCAGCAGTGAGTGGTGTCATTCTGACAGATGAGCAAAAAGCCAGGTAACGGGATAGGACAGTGAGAGAATAGGAAAGGTGACTTGGGAGAGGCAGCAGTAGAGAAGTAGAGTCTGGACTACCTTGCCTCAATTTAAGAGGAAATAAGCGAGAACTCTTGGAATGAATGTCTTCAAGTCAAAATGTAAACCATATAATCAACCTGTCTTCAAGTCAGCCTCTCAAGCAATTAGCTTGGCCACAGTTTGGGTACCACTGACCTAGCTCCCACTGTCTTCACTAGCCATTAACCAAGCAGCTGTTTAGGGGAATTTTTTTCCTAAATGAATTAAAATTTGGGAAGCACTTTCATGACGGGGCTCTTGCTAGTTTTCCCTTCTCTGTCAAAGATGCTGTTTGGTCGTTTCCAGCATAAGAACAAAGGATTGTTTGATGTTGTATCATTTTCTTTGCTTGGCTGAGGTATAATGCAGTTAATCTGCAGCAAATAGTGAGAGAAGCAGAAACATTCTAAGGGATGAGCAAGCTCATCTGTCCCATGATATAAATGGATTATCAATCACACTTTGTCTCTGTGGGAATCCGCAGTTCATTGTTGCCCAGATGCTCCTGTGTGCTATTAAGCCAAGTGCTGAAAGAACAGGAGGAGAAACTTAAATCAATCTCAGTCCTAGACGTGACCATGGGGACCCCAAATACAGCCGAAGGCTCCAGAAATGTGAATTACTGTCAGCCTCTTACACACCACTATATCAAGGCATACTGAATTGGGATTTATTAGAAAGAAAATTGGTGATTAAATTAATAGCATCTTTACATTTCACATTTACTTTCTGCTCAGTGACAAGTTTAAAGTCATGGATATAAAACATGTAAATGAGTATGTATTCATGTGTGTAATCTTCTGTCATACTATGACAGTTTGATCAACAGTGACTATTATTGTCAAGGAGAAGAGCAGGGCCTTATTGTGACATGGTAAGCAGAGGCCAGAAAGTCCAAATGTAGAGTTTGCTGTAGAATGATTTATAAAAGAAAAAAGATGTTTTCACTGGATCTATAATATCGTAAATATCCAACAGAATAAAATAACAAGTGTGGAACTTTTTTATGGTTGGTGGGATTCTGAGACTGAGTCTCACCCCGAAGCCCAGGCTAGCCCACGATGGCCTCACACTTTTTTCAGTCCTCCTATCTCAGCTTCCCAAGTGCATGAGCCACTTCATCTGAGAAAAGGGTGAAAGGTCTCTTGCACTTATAATGTACAACAGAAACTGATACAGGGTAAAGACAAACATCATCCTCTCATGTTTAAAAATGGCGGTGGGAAGCTGGATGAAGTGGGATATATCTGTAATCTCAGTGTGCCTGCAGCAAGATGGGAAGCTGAGACAGAATTGCCCTGAAACTAGCTGGCCAGCTAACCTGCAGTACACCATACATGGAGAGAAACAACAGGGACCGTGTCACAAAGAAGGTAAAAGTTGAGAACTTACTCCAAAAGTTGCTCTCTGATCCCCACACATGAGCTCTAGCATGTATGTGCATGCGCACACCACACACACACACACACACACACACACACACACACACATACACACACACACACACACACACACACACACTGGCAGTGGTTAGGACAAGAGTCAGTCAATTCTATTTTAATAAAAGTGGACAGCTATAGTCATATGTTATATTCTAATTAACTGAGAATCATGGGTCATGCATGCCGTGTTGCTGATAAGGCAGATCAGCCTGCTAAGCAGTTCCTTGATAGATAAACTATGTAATGCAAACAAAAGCATTTACTGTCACTGTATTTAAAATATATACTAATTTGTGCCTCAATGTGTATATCAATATGACATCATCAAGACTGATGAGAAGTTTAAAAACTTAGCTAAAGATAAGCACAGTATCTTCAGGTAATTAGGATAATTACAGCCGCCACAGCCCAGAGAATTGTAGCCAGAGGTGAACTGCGCATGGTAGCTTTGATCCCCCAAATGCACACAAAAGAATCTCAGGGACCCAAATGGAGGCAGCCAGTTAACATCAAAGCATTTTTAAAGCCAGGACTAAACGGGAAGGTCCATGTAAGATAAATGATAATTTCCTCTACACATCACTGATATAATTTTAAAATCCAGCTTTTGTTTCTTTAAATATAGGCATTAACCTTCGAAAAATTCAATGAGGGGCTTTGCTTAAATATCGCTCATTTTGCACTTTCCGTGAAAAAAAAAAAGCAAAGGAACCTGCAAAACAGTTGCCCTGCTGATTACAATCACGTACTGCATATGAATTAAAACTATTGACCATTTAGAGAAACAATTAAAATGCTCTACAATGCCTTAGCACAGAATCCCATCAGTCGTCTGCTTGAGCCCCAGCAAAATGTCTCCTTCCATTCCTACAGCTCATTAATTCCCAAGCTGTGTTATCAAGGATGGTAACATTTAGTTTTTCAGTGTGTTACCTACTCCTCTTCCTTTTGTTTTTAAAGAGCAAATGGGCATTTTACATCCTGGACATGAGCTGTCATTTCAGAGCACTCCTCCGAGACTAAGCATTGCCTTCTCTGTTTGACCTTGAGAACCATGGCCAGATTTTTTTTCTTGGCCAAATAAAAGCAGAGTTCTCAAATTCAATGTTCAGTCCGTGATGGCTTCAGGAAATCCATTTTCCCCTACTCCCTCTTGGTCCTGAACAGCTAGTATCACCTGGCATGGTCTCAAGGTGGCTTTTAGAGGCTAAAAGAAAGGGACAGACTCAGGAGCCTGGTGCCCTGGCCACCTATTTCTCTTAGGGATTGTGTAATTTCTACTTTTAAGTGATTCCATTTCTTGGGCTCTAGAATATGAAAGTACACATAGGACTAGCCACCTATAGCAGACCATTAGTGGGAGAAGGCATTCTGGAAAGTTCCTTGGTGCTGTGCATTTGTAGAAAGCCATTTATTTAGAACTTAAATTGTAAGGAAGAGGGCTGTTAAAACATCCCTGAGTACTTACTTACCAAGATTCCATAACAAATGCATTTACCTGTGGCCCTATTGAGAAGAAGAATATACTTGTGACTGAAAGGGACTTTGGCATATATATAGTCTGAATGTCAGTTCTTCCTCTTCTTTTTATGATCATGAGCAAGTGGCTCTTTTTCTGTGTCCTTCAGTCTAAAGACCTACCACACAATGTCTCCACAGCAGCATGTTATGGGACTTGAAGTCCATATGTAGAATGTTCTTGAGGGAGGTTGATAAGTGACATATTGTTTTCAGAAACAATTGGCCATCAAATAACACTTCATGTGTATTGGCTGTCAGTGTTCTCACTACTAATTCTGTTCCTTTAGGCAAAGAACCAGAAAGCTGTATCTCACAAAGGCTATTTGTAGCTTGCATAAACTTTACCGGTTATCTCTTGGGATGCCAACTGAATTTACCGTGGACTTAGGAGGTGAACTCCTAATACTTGTTTCATGTTTTAAAGGTATGATGTTTAGATATGCAGTGAACTTATTACAATTTGGCAAATTAACACGTCCATCTCTTCATAGACCCACCATTAGTGTGTGGCAAGGACACTCATGATACACTCTATTAGCAAATTTAAAATGTATGATGCTATGTAATAAATCCCTAGAAGACTTTCATGCTTATAGTTGAAACTGTATATTTTTACCAGTATCTCCCCATCTCTCGGCCTCCATCCCTGAGAGCTACCATTCTACTCTCTGCCTCTTTAAATTTGGTTTTTTGGGTTCCACCTGTGAGGATAATTACCAAATACCTGATTGTAGCATGATGTTTTTCAGGTCAGTTCATATTACTGCAAATGGTAGAGTTTTCTTACTCCTGGAGACAGAATAAAGTGGTAATGTGTGTGTATGTGTGTGTGTGTGTGTGTGTGTGTGTGTGTGTGTGTGTGTGTGTGTATGTATGTGTGTGAGTGTGTGTGTGCGTGCACGTGTATGTGTGTGCATGTGTGTGTATGTGTGTGCGTGTGTGTGCATATGTGTGTGTGTGTGCGTGTGTGTGTGTGCGCGTGTGCGTGTGTGTGCGTGTGTGTGTGTGTATGTATGTGTGTGTGTGTGTGCGTGCACGTGTATGTGTGTGCATGTGTGTGTATGTGTGTGCGTGTGTGTGCATATGTGTGTGTGTGCGTGTGTGTGCATATGTGTGTGTGTTTCTGTAGATAATTTGCTTTGCCACCTCTTGATGAACACTTGGGTTTTCACGCCCGCCATACCTGTCATGAGCTGTGTCATAATCAATATGATACTGCTAATGTCTCTCTGAGACACTGATATCATTTCTTTTCAATAGACAGAAGTGGGATTGAAGGATCATGCTATAATTTATAGCATACTATAATTTTTGGAGGGGAGTAATCTGTAAATTTCCATTTATAGTAATAGTCACTGTAACTTACATTCTCTACCACAAAAGTCAAGGATCCCCATTCCTCCACTTCCTCACTAGAACCATTGACTTTTGTAAAGGTCATCCTGACAGGGGAGAGAGGTGATCTACGTTTGTAGATTTGCCAGTTGTGGTTACTGATGTTAAGCCGTGTTTTAGACACCTACTGGCCATTTTGTATCTTCTTTGAAAAAATATCTCTTCAAATTCTTTGCCCACCTTTATTTACATTCTGGTTATTTCTTCTTTTACTATGGAGTTCTTTACATGTTTTAGAGATAATCTCCCACCAAACATATTAGCAAGCATTTTCTTCTACGTGACAGTTTATCTTCTCATTTCATCTGTTGTTTCTTTTCTGTGCTGAAGTCTTTTCTTTTGCTGTCTCCCCCACTGATACTATTTTATCTTTTATTTTTTTTAAAAAAAAACTGTTCTTTGGGGTCATATCCAGAAATAAATTATTGCCAAAACCAATGTCAAGGAGTTTGTGCCCTCTCCTTTCTTCTAGAAATATATGCTTTCATATCCCAGGACTTTTTTAAAAGATTATTTTGTTGAAATAGAGTTTCATGGTGTTCAAGGCTTAGCCTCAAACTTCTTATGTGGTCAAGGTTAGTCTTGAATTCCTGATCCCCCTGACTTTATCTCCCAAGTTTTACAGTTTCAGACAAATGTTATCATGCCCAGCTTTAGAAACAAAACACAAACAAACAAACAAAAAACACTGAATGTTTTACCTGCTTGTTTGCATATGTACCACTTCCCTGCTTGGTGCCTTCAGAGGATGGGATACGGTGTCAGATCCTCTGGAACTGGAGCTACAGATGGTTACAGATGACCATGTGAGTACTGGGAATGAAACTGAAGTCTTCTGCAAGAACAAGGGCTCTAACTACTGAGCGAATCCTGTATCCCCAACTCCCAGCTTTTAGATCTCATGACTTTTGAAGTCTTAGAAACATCTTCTAGTGCCAAAAGAAGACATCTCTTCAGAAAAGTGGTCTTATTGTGTATCTGCTTCTCATAACTAGTATTAGGAATCTACACACAGGGGTTTACTCATGTCACATAAAGGCACAGGGAAGGTCAGCTAGAGCCCTGGAGCCTGATCAACTTCTCTGTGGCATCATCATCATGAGAGACATAGGCTTTTCCTATCTATTTGCTATTATTCCTCAGTGTATAGCTTTTGTTTTTATGACTTCTGTACAAATATAGAGCACAAAGGAAGAAAGAAAGGAGGAAGGGAAGTGGTTCCTATTGGCATCTCATAAACCAGATTTACATAGCATAACCACCTAGTAGCCAGAGAGTCTGGAGGAAATGTGGACACACTATTTTCTCAAAAGAAAACTGTGTTCTAACAAGGAAGAGGGTTCAGCAGTTGAGAGCACTGGCTGCTCTTCCAGAGGACTCTGGTTCAATACCCAGTACCCACACAGCATTTCACAACTCCACTTCCCACTTCCCGAGGATCTCACACCCTCATACAGGCATACAGGCAGGCAAAACACCAATGCTCATTAAATAAATTTTAAAATAGGATTCCTTTACATGAGAGAGGGAGAGAGGGAGAAAAAGGAAGGGAGAGGGGGTGAGTGGGAAGGAGAGTGAGGCAGGGAGGAAGAGAGGGGGGAGAGAGGGAGGAGAAGAAAAGAGAGAGGGAGAGAGGGGGAGAGGGAGGGGAGAGAGAAACTGGAATGTTATACTGCCCACAAGGGTACAGTAGTGGCAAGAATCCAAAAACGTCTCTTCGGCAATTTCAGGGGACAACTTTGCAACAGAAACTCTAGCAATTCCAAAATTGAGAGAGGCAGTTCACCTCTGTGGTTATCATTTTATCTTGGGTAGTTTTAATTTGGTTGAGTTTACACACACTGTGTTTGGGGCTTACAGTTGCCCCTCTGTGTCATCCAGACAACACCTCCCTAGCCTTTTGCCCTTGGTGACTTGATCTGTCTCCACAAGGTCATTTATGAATAGTCCCCACATCACTATGGACCCTTTAAGGACTTGCCTGTGCAGTTTGCAGCCTTCTAGACTAAGAGGAGCACAGACAGCACAACTGTCAACAGCCCAGTAGTTCCCAGCCGCTGTCTTCTTCTCTGAGGTGAAGAAGTGTGCACTTGACTCAAATGCAAATCCTACTCAAATCATAGGGTTATCTAGAAAGTCCCTGTCTGTGATATGAAGATAAAACAAATGTATAAACCACAATTGAGCCTGAAAATTTATAAAAATGAGTACTGTCCATAACCAAGTGTATGTGAATTAAGGTTACCTAAGAAAACTGGCTTCTTGCTTGCCAGACATGAAAATGCCCCTCACCACAAAGATAAAGAAAAACCGTTCTGTGCTGACTTTGACTCACGTTCTATATTACTTACTTCTTAAGGGTCTTGTTAAACTATGGAGCCCGTCTATGGTATGTAATAAATTACGTTTTATCTTCCATAATATTTGATCATAAATAAGTTCATCAAATTAACTCTAGAACATTCCACTCTGCTGAAATATTCCTAGTAATAGGCGTGCTTCCTGCATTGATGGGCCTGGTGTGATACTAGGTACAGTGCAGATGTTAATGAGTTTTGGCTGAAGATAAGGAAGATGAGGCAAGGTTTTGAAAGCACATCAGAAGAGACAGATGTTCTCTCAGGGCATAGGCACAGTCTTGCAACTACAAGGGAAAGAGACATCTGGGGAAAAGAGTCACTGAAAGGCCATGGCTACCTGCAGAGAATGGTCATTCTACCTGTGCACTTGGCATGAATTAAAAAGCCAATTGGTATCACCAAAGTAGAGCTCTGTAACCAACTGTTCAATGTCACGGGGAGAAAGCCCATGGAGAGGGTAAATATTTATTACCAGATCCAGTTCTGACATCCACTTAGATTTATTTTTAAATAATGCAGGCCTTATTAAAGTAATTAGCCTAGCTGTGAGGATTTTGTCCCTGATTCTGGAGTTCCCAAAATAATAGAGCACATGTTGAATAAAAAGATAATTTGTACACTCCGTTTTTCTCTAGGGTCTTTTTTTAGTACATGCTTATTTCCCAAATTCATAAATGTTGAGCTAATGTAATGTTTTAATTGCTCTAGCTTCTCTGCAGGCAGTGATAGAATGTGAGCCACAATACCGACTCGTTTCACATTCTGATTAAATTATAAAACAGGGTCCTAACTAATTTTTATTTTAATTATACAATACTCTTATAATATGTTCTTTTACACTTGGATTTAAAATGTGCCACTAATAGTCATATCTTGACAAATATTAAAATGCTCATTCTAGCTCTCTTGTGTCAGTATTGACTTCCTTTGTCACTGTGAACTCGTGACATTCTAAGTGAGACTGCTGAGTTCAAAATATGCTTGTGCTTAATGATACCTTTAATGTCAGTCAGATATAAAAGAGCCAACATTTCATGCTAATATGTCATTATATAAACAACAAAACATTGGATTTATTCAGTCACATTTATAACTACCATACCGGGTTAGGGTACTTTTGCACACAATGCAACATCGAAATAAGGAGATAAAAATCCCATCTTCCCCTTTAAAGGATTCCTCGCTCTGAGCTTTATGCAACATTTCTGCAAAGAATGCAACTAACAGATGAAGAAACTTTAAGTGCTGAATATGGGAAAACCTCCATTGCTCATAGATTGCAGAATTAATATTGCGAGAATTGCTATATTACCAAAGGTAATCTGTAGATTCGAAATGATTCCCATCAAAATTCCAATGACAAAATTATATAAAATAATTTTGTAAATTATATAAAAAATGTATGTGGAAGCAAAAATATCTCAAATAGCCAAATTGAACCTAAGATACTACACAGTCATAGTAGGCAAACCAGCATGGTTCTGGCACAAACCTGAAACAAAATAAAGAACCCAGAAAAGAGACTCACAGCCTTCCTGACTTTTGAAATCCTGTTCAACAAATTATGTTGGGATACTGGGAATCTGCATGTTGAAGACTGACACTAGATCCTTAACTTCAACTACAAATTTAAAAAAACCAATTCAAAATGGGACAAAGACCTTAATGTAAGCCTCAAAACTCTGAAACTGCTAAAGGAAAACATGGACAAATGCTTCAAGATACAAGGATAGATGAAGACTTTTAGAAAGGGACAGTACAGTAAATAATTCCAAGAACTGACAAATCATGTTACATGAAATTAAAAAGCTACTACCCAACAAAGGAAACAGTCAGCCTACAGACTTAGAAAAAAAAAGCAGACAGAGGATTAATATCTCAAATCTTTTGTAGAAACTTCAAAAATTAAGTGTCAAAAAGGTCATCCAGTCAATATAGGGGCTATTGAATTGATTAAACAATTCTCGAAGGAAAAACACACACAGAGAAAATATATTTGAAACTATATTCTACATGCTCAGCCTTTGGGGAAATCTAAATTAGAGCTTCTCTGAGAGCCATCCCACCTCAGACAGAATGTGTGTTCTTAGCATCAAAAATACAAGCTGCAGTGAGCGTGGGAAAGATCAGGAGACATCAACCCTACACAAAGAATGACAGGTGACTAAGGAGTGCTGAGCAGGAGAAATAGTCTTCTCCAGGGGAGAGCACGAGGACTGGTTGCCCAGTACCAATGATCAACCCTGAAAACAAACATAGTGTTAACATCATGCAGTCTGAGCAGATTATAGTTATGAATATATTTGTATATACATACATATAACCATGTAACAGCAATTAATGAATAATGAAATATGAATCTGAAAGAGAACAAGGAGAGGCCTGTGGGAGGCTTTGGAGAAAGGAAAAAGAAGGGAGAAATAATGAAATCATATTAAAATCTCAGAAATAAAAGAAACAAAAATTCAAAAGTAAGCACATTGCCGTGAATGCTGATAAAGGTAGAAGAAAGAGGAACTCCTTTCATAGTTGATAAGAGTATAAACTGGCACAGCCCTGATGGAATGTGGTGGTCCCTTAAACAATGAAAATAAACTACTATATGATTCAGCTGTACTATTCTCGGAAGACTTTAAGTGAGCACAGCACAGAGATATTTGCACATCCAATCCATGTCCATCATATCAGTACTCACAATAGCTGGGATGTGGAACTACCCAGAAGCCCATCAACAGACAGATTGTTTAAAGTGTTACATGTACACAATGTAATTTTACTCAGAAGTAAAGAAAAATGAAATTATGACATTCTCAGGAAATGAGTGGAACTGAGAATAGTACATTAAACAAAATAAGACAGACTCATACAGCTGAATACCATTGTTTTCTCTCATATGAGAATCTATCTATCCAGCCAAACAACTGTTTATGTAGGACAGAAGCGTAGAAAGGTGATAGGGAGTGGTCCAGACCTGACCCAAGATTGAGTAACACAAAAAGTGCAGGACAGTGTGTAAGTGGGGACAGGCTAGATCTGATCCAGGCTAGCACAGGTCTCACAAGCCGTGGAAGCAGGGCTTGGGCTGGACCTTATCTCATGGTAATTTGTGCAGCACTGCAACATCTGTAACATGCAGCAGTGAAGGCTGCAGAAGTGGAGAACAAGCTGGAGCGACCCAAGCTAGGCTGTTCAGATGCACGGGAACCAACAACATATGGCAGAGGTGGGAATAAGGCCAGACCTTACATACATTAGGGCATCTGGCCGGCAGGAACCCACATCATGGGTGGGGACAGCAGAAGCAAGGGGTAGGCCAGAACTGACTAGAGTAGGCCTGTTGATCCTGGTGATTGACCATTAGGCAGAGAGCAGTTGATTGTCAAGGGAAGATCTGAGGTAGAGCCCACATACCTAAATAGCATCCCACAGAGAGGGGAAAAGCATCTTAACCCTGCTATGACGGAGTCCTCCCTTGGACAATGCACATGTCTCCATGGAAAGAAAAAAGATACTGAAACAGAATTGAGAGAGAGAGAGAGAGAGAGAGAGACAGAGACAGACACAGAGAGAGACAGAGACAGACACAGAGAGAGACAGAGACAGACACAGAGAATGACTCAGCCAACAAATTAATTCCAGATGTGCAAGTCCCTGAAAGAAAAATCTCCCTCTCCCTCTCCTTCTCTCTCTCCCTCTCCCTCTCCCTCTCCCTCTCCCTCTGCCTCTCCCTCTTCCTGCCCCTACCTTCCTCTCTCCCTCCCTCACATTCACAATACTGACACACACACAAAAGATTATGTGTTTCCTCCAAAAATAACCAATCCCATATTAATGACTCCTAATGAGAGAAACTTAGAACTTTCCAAGAATTCGTAAGAATGACTATAAATATCTTCAAACAACTCAAACAAGATTATGTACTCAGAACAAAACAGCTGAACGACAAAAAGGAATCCATTTAAACTATAAACACAAACTCCTATAAAAAGATAGAATTATTGGAAAAAAAACCATACTAAAATGATGCCAATGATGAGAATCTCAGTAAGCCAAGTGCAAAGCTCAAGGGCTCGCACCAGCAAAGCCTGGGAGATGTGAGGGACAGACAGACAAGGGCCTGCAGACAAGCTGGGGGGATTGGATCTTCCCTTCAAGCCAAAGAACATTTTTAAAGATTTGAACAGAACATGAGAGAGTTTGGGGAAAAACATCTACAGATTATAGGTGTAGAAGGCCAAGAATTTCGTGTCAACAGCATAAAAAATGAATAAAAACATAGAAGAAAATTTCCCAAAGCTAGAGGAAGTGAGGCCTATCCAAGTGCAAGAGGAATGAAGAAGCAAGGGGGCGTGGAGGGGAGGGGAGAGTTGTAAATATGGAGAGGAAGCCAGAGCATAACAGAGTGTGGATGTCCTGAGAGTAGAAGGAGCTCTTTGGGAAGGAAGGGAGCCAATATGAGCACGAGAGGAGAGAGCTGGAGAACCAAGTACATATACTACATATACGTACTTCTACATACAAAAATGTCACAGCAGAACCCATTTCTTTGGATGTCAACCAAAATATGTTTTTAAGTGTGTGAAGCATTTTCAGAAAACAATTACATCATGGTTTTAAGTACTGAGCTGTGTGTTCCTGAACTGGGTGTCCTTTGTGCCTGGGAATCTATGTGGCTGAGACCCTTATATATATGAATAGCATGAAGCCTCTACTCCATAGCATGACGTAGCAGTCATGAGATGCATCAAAAGCTAGTCGAAGGCTACCGTGATGGCCCAAGGGTGAAGTGCTCACTGAGCAGGTGTAAGGACCTGAGCTCAGAACTTCAAATCGAATACTGATGCTTCAATGTCTGTCTGCCATCCGGGCACTCCTATGACAGGATGGGAGGCTCAGGAAGGGTGACGGGAAGCGTCTGGGCCCTGCATTCTGGAATACACAGTGGCAACCATGAGAAAGCCTGTCATAACTGAGAAAGTGAGGACCAACATCTGAGATTTTCTGACCTCCACAACCACACCTCACATACTGGTACCTGCACTTATGCATACAAACATGCATATAGAAATACATTATACACAAACAAATATTAACTTAAAAATAGTCAGTGTATGGAGAGCAAAGTTCTACAGCAGACTGAATAAATATGGCAAGGTGTCTTTATTTTAAAATCTTACATGTCTAATGTACATAATGAAATCAGAGGAAGCACACAGAATTACTAGGCCTGGCTACTTTTTGTTGAATATGAAGAGAGCCATCAGTGCACTAAGATGATCTTGTATGTTATGTGTTATGTGTTATATGTCATATGTTATATAAGCTGGCTATTTCATAATAAAGTTGTGTTTACATTTTCTGTTGGGTCATTCTTCAAAACATCTTGGGCTTAGAGGGTTAAAAATACAACAGTTCACCTAAGTTTTACTTCCAAAAGTAAAAGCATTTGTGAGTACAGTGAGCTGACATACAAAAATGTAATGTGGGGCGATAAAGTGGGAATAACTAAGTGACCCTTTAGAGTCCGGTGTTCTCACTATAGACTAGGCACACAAGCACTTCCATCACTGGTTAACAGATAGCTATCTTTTACCTGGAGTGTGTCAAGTACTAAGATAAATGTGCAAGTGTGTACACACAAACACATAAGCAGTGGAAAATGATGACCTGAAGAACAAGTTTTCCCTTGCAGTGTATCAATGCTGGAATACAGAAGAGAGTCCTTTGTGTGGGGGAGGGGAACACTAAGATTTACTATGCAAGCTCCACAGGAGCTCTGGAGGAGGTCTGGGCTGTCCTGGGGTGGAGGGAAAGGAATAAGTCTTTAGATTTGTACCTAACAGGCACCCAGTAGATTGGCCATTTGTATAGAGTTGCCAGTGTGGAAGAGACAAGATTCAGTAGTCAATTCACCAGACACAATTCACTAGACATGATTCCCCAAGAAGACTGCGTGCTCGGTTACCTAGAATATAGTCTTGTAAAATACTTGCTGGCTTTACCAAAAAAGATCGTGGCTTGAGTTTCAATGGCAAAGGAGTCATTTTGTAAGGGAAATTTGATCGACCAGTTTATGAACTTGTCAAAATTCACAGTAGTTCAGAAGTAGGTGCTTTGGCAGTTCTGCACAGGCAGGAAGAGAGCGATACTGGCGTCCAGCCCAGTCAAGGCACTAAAGACTGAGCTAGATTTACAAAGGAGCAGGTGTTAACTCTGCATTTCAAGCTGACACCATTTTTCATGTTGATGTGGGACTTTAACAGCTGTCCTATCACATGCTCTTCGCAGCCACATTATAGAGCTAACAGTTGTCCTTTACTGATGGTCTGGAGTGTACCTAGGCTTTGTGCTTTTCCTAGGCTGCCACAGTCTTGAAAGTCACCTTAGAAGTACGGATTATTATATTGCAATGCAAGAAATAGGACCAGAGTAGGGAGACAAACTGCCAGTATCACCACATTGCAGAATTAGCACATCAGTCAGGTAACATTTGTCTAATTCTGAAGTCAGTGTGCTATCTCCTACAAGAAGGAGGCAAGTAAAACCAAGAAATAGAAATAATGGGGAAAGAGAGAAGCAGAGAAAGAGAAAGGGGAAAGAAAGGAAGGAAGGAGAGAGAAGGCAGAGAGAAGGGACAGAAGGATTGGCGGACATCACTGTTAGATTATTTTACACATTTGTGTTTGAGGACTCAGAAGGGGGTGGGTTAAGTCTGTCAAGATCACAAAGAGACAAAGCTCACATCCTCTTGGTCCTTCCCACCAGGTCTCTACTGGCTATTCAATATCAGGAAATAATTAAACCACACTTAAGTCTAACAATTCATCACATGCTCATTTTAAATCTCTAAACCAATTCTGGAAGCATGGAAAAACTGATTCACAAATATTTCTTAATCTCTGTCTGATAGAAGCAGTGTTTCTCTATCAAACTATAAGGCAGAAGCGAAAAAAACTTATGTATTACACATTCAAAATACACAGAGCAATAAATAATTCTCAAAGGAAATAAGCAATGATTTCCAAAAATTCAGTTGACATCCCAAATTAGATCGACATAAAAAGATCAGCCAATTAACTCCGCCAACAGCTCTTTCTACTTTGTATCCTCCTTGCATTCTAAAATTTTGTTTATATAATTACCTCAGAACCATGGGGGAAGTAAACTCATTTCTATGTTTTAGGGAATAATTGTCTTGTTCAAAGGGCAACATTTCTATCCCTGAATATAAAAAAGATGTGAACGAATAACAAATATTCCTTCCACTGTGAGAGAAAATTGCTGCAGGTTGCAAAAGAAAGGAAAGATTTGGGAGATTAACTAAAAATAATCTAATCATTTTACTTGGGTAAATGTCAGAGGAAAAGGAAATTGAGTTGGTCTGTTTTCTACTTCCTAAAGTAATCACCTGGGGGCGGGGGCTGAGTGGAGGAAGAGTCTGACATGTCGATGCATTCTTTCTGTTGAAATTCAGGACTATGCATTCTTAACTGGGGTAAGGGAAAACTGTCATGTTTCCACTAACGTATCTTCAAAATATTCGCTTGTGGGTCCAGTCACATTTTGCTTAAAGAAACAATTGGTTACAGAAAAACACGTGGATTCCAAAGTCCTCACAGCTGATTATGTGTAACAGCAGTGGTTGGAATTGCTAGCAAAGACATGACTCAATAGATTATGGTGTGAACATCTGCCGTATTTCCCTGATTGTAAATGCCGTGGAAGACATTGGTGCTGAGGTGCAATCTCATTTTATAGACTTCTATGGGGGAAATGACATAGCATATTAAGTATGCAGCAAACAGTTTTTAATTTACTGACATTGTCATTTATCTATATAATCATGTCCTCTATAATTAAGGTTAGGCTCTTCTCTATTTAACCTTCTAGGGTGTTTTTAACAATTAGCTTCTGTAGCTCAGCAGAGACACATATTTCCCATCTATGCTCTCATTTCATCTCTGCCTCGTTAATATCTGTGTGATGAGTTTTGCGACATCGAATCATAGAGAAGAATGACAGAGCTCTGTTTGCATTTCCAAAGATTAAGCTCAGACCTTAATGAATTATACTATACATTAAGTAGCGTCTCTTCAGAGAAAGCTAGGAGCTGCTTTTTATTTGATTTGATATTTTTCTGTGTGAGACAGACAGACAGATAGATTCAACCAATCTGGAAGGCTTTCACAGGGCTGTTCAGTGCCTAAGACCATTGTGATGCATGATGAGTCATATCTACTCTTCCAACTTTGAAAATACTATGATCCACTCCAAAAGAAGTGAACAGTTTCTATGGCCTTTCATTATGCTGCTTTCTTATGCATACATCATAACTTCTCTTTTCACTTATTTTGATCTCTTTGAAGACATTAAGTCACCATTAGGAATCCATATATGACTAGACATTCAGGGACAGCAAGATAGAATAGTGGGTAAAGGCACTGGCTGCTAAGGCTAACTACTTGAATTCAATCTCTGGAACCAAGAAGACAGAAGGAGAGAACTGACTCCCTGAAAATTTTCCTCTCAGCTCCAGATATGCACCATGGCACATGCATAAGTGTGTGTGTGTGTGTGTGTGTGTGTGTGTGTGTGTGTGTGTGTGTGTGTGTGTCCTCACTGGTCTGAGAGCCATAGGAAACAGAGAAAAACCTTTATGGCAGTGGAGGCATGGGGACCAATACGGATGCCTACTGTGCCTCACCCTTCTGAACAAAGATGTCAACTGCACATTATCCTCCTGAACAAGACACAGGGAATTATGAGGAAGGGAAAAATGTATGGACAGAGGGAGTTAGTGAGATGAGAGCCAAGAGTTCTCCAAGCAGAAGGAAGAGAATCTGCAAAAGTCACAAACACAGAGGAAGTGTGGAACATTTGCTCATAGGGAAGAAGCACCTGGTGTGAGAACAGAGAGCCAGGCAGATAGAAACAAGGAGGTTTAGTAAGCCAGGCCCAGACCAAGATGCTCCATAAGTGACTTTAGTGCAGGCTCCAGTATGGGACAAGCATTTGAATTGCTATATAAGTGATCTACATCACATCTTCTCTGCCTTCCCAAGTTAATGTATTAATTCAGTGCAACCCAATGGAAATTTCATAGAATTTTCCAAATTATTTCTCAAGATGATGTGTAAACAATAGATAATACACTGCCAAGACAATTATTAGGAGAACATGCTTGAGAGAGTTGACAAATTTGTTGATATTCTAAGTCAAGACTTCTTGTTAAGCCATGGTATTTTAACAGTATAATTTCTATACAAGGATAGATAAATAGACCATGTGAACATGTATGTGCATGAGGGTGGTATTTATATGTATATAAATAAACCTTATTTAAAGACCACAAGAAAAATATTAGTTTATTAAATTATATTGAGCCAAGCAGTGTGGTGCATGCTTTTAATCCCAGCACTCAGAAGGCAGAGGCAGGTGGGTCTCTGTAAGTTCAAGACTAATTTGATCTACAGAGAAAGTTCTAGGACAGTCAACATTATACAGATAAACCCTATCTCAAAAAAAAAAACAGATAATAGTAATAATAAATAATAGTAATGATACATTTTATTGAGACTCTTAACTATAAGGAAAACAAAATAGCCAAAAAGCCCATGGCTTGTGGCATACACAGGACCAATTATAGGTGAATGAAAACCCAAAGCATAAGAGACAAAATTTTAAGTATTTAATTAAGAAAGTGAAATTGGATATATTTGTGAACTGAGACTAGAGAAGAATGTCTTAAGCACAGACAAGACCAAAAGCACAGACTATAAAAACAAAAGCTGGTGTGTGGTCATGTTAAAATTTCAATTCAAATCCATCAAAATCACCATTGGAAAAATGAAGATGCAGTAACAGATTGGTGTCCAGAATGGAGAAAAGACTTTTTAAAATCAATAGTAATTATAGAACAATGATGGAGAAGAAAAGAAGAAAGAAAGGATGAGTGCAAAAGGTTGTGAATGCACCAGAAAAGGACACTTGAATGACCACTGAACATATTAAAAGGCCAGCATCACTGGTTAGGAAAATGTAGGCTTATCCATGAAGAGAGAACATCTCATATTACCAATTTGCCACCAATTTCAAATTCTGACATTACCTAGTCTGAGCAAAAGTGTGAGGCATCTAAACTTTACTAAGAGGAGTATGCGTTATTATATCACCATAAGAATAATTTGTGAGAAAAGACAAAATTTCAAATATACCTACATGGGTAAGGATGCTTCCCCAGAGTACATCACTAGACACTGAAGTGTCAAAATAGTATAGCAAGATGCAATTTGTTTAAATTTAGAGTATGCCATGATAGTATATTCTGCTTTTGTTATTTAGAAGTCATATATGTATGTAATTGCATAATTTTACATATGTAAAACATGTGCCTGGAATGGATACATGCTAAGTTCCCCATTACTAGTATATGGGGAAGGGATTTGATGTAAGTAAGGACACAGACCAAGCCTGTTGTGCTTTGCTTTGTGCTCTAGCTGTGGTAACGCACGTAGGCTTATTACACAACACTCCCTGCATGGTTCAAATGTTTCATCATTTTTCTTCAGAAATGACGAGCTTGGTTCAGGAATCTATCTGCATTACAGATGCATGACCACACTGTTGACATTTCACATGGAAGACTCACTTTCGTTTCCTTCTACCTCCCTTTCAATTATTCCAAACAGAGAAGCAGGCTGAGGTATAAATTGAGTGTCTTTCCTGAACCAGCTCATTGAAGGGCAAAACTAGGACTAAAGCAGATGTTTGGTCCTCACAGTGGCTCCCTCCAGCCCAGCTGCCACTGCCTGTCAGGAATGAGCGGATGCCATGGAGACCATCTGAAATGGCTTGATTGAAGGAAGACAGGAACTGTGGCTCTCTCCAAATAGTGCTCCGACTCAGCCTGACAATTAGCCTGTTTCCACCACAGATGCTGATGGTCAGGGGCTAACACTGCCTGTCAACCAATAAATGGCTACAGAAGTGCTTCTGGCAAGCTGTGGGGCCCAGTTGCCTCTCTCTTTCCATTTCAAGGTACAAGGCTAACAGCCCTTGTTAGCAGCATTATAATAGTCTTTCAAATATCCATTGAGACATGAGGAAAGATGTGTGTGTGTGTGTGTGTGTGTGTGAGAGAGAGAGAGAGAGAGAGAGAGAGAGAGAGAGAGAGACAGACAGAGAGACAGACAGAGAGACAGACAGAGACAGAGAGAGACAGAGAGACAGAGATACAGCAACAGAGACAGAGAGTTTCTATGTGATGTAAATGTGTGTTCACATGTGTATATGCATGCCTGTGAAGGTTAAAGGATGATACCAAATATCTTCCAAAATTCTCCACCTTTGTTCACTGAGACAAGATCTCTCACTTGAACTCAGAGCTATCCAATTCAACTAGTCTAGCCTTCCAGCTTGTCCCAATGATGCCCTGTCTCCACCTCCCAAGCACTTGGCATACAGGTAGGCAACATGCCTGCCCAGGATTTACATGGGTACTGGGACCCTAATGTGGTCAGTGTTTTACAACTAAACCATCTTCCCAGTTCAAATTTGGATTCTTTGTGTATGTCTGTCTGACATTAGCATCCCATTTGAACATAGATCTTAATAATATTTCAAATGAAGGATGGGGAGTGAGCCTGTATCTACAGGGAGATGTGATAACTAAATCACTTCTGGTCAGTGAAAAAGAATTAACTTCTGGTCAGTGGAAAAGCTGCCATTTCTGAGCCCAAGTACTTTGCACAGATGTTCTAGCTCACAGCAAGCCCAGAACACAAGAAACCAGGAAATTGTCCAAAACATGGGACACTAGAAGTATATACCAAGCAAACCTTTGTATTAGTGGTGTTCTGAAATTTGTGTTTGCTGACACATTTCCCAAACTTACAGCCAGTCCCTTTATGGCACTTAGCTTCCTTTAACACACTTCTGAAAGGAATTACTTATTTGCTTATAAAGTGATCCATAATAAACTCTGAACAAGATTCAGCTCAGTATATACATAGTTTGTTAACAAATTGAGATAGTTCTTGACTGACAGTCAGTGTAACCAAACCTAACAATTCAACCATCTTGCATAAATGAATTAATCAGTCTCATTGATGACAAGCAGGGGCCATTCTAGTTACTGGCAATGAGTCACCCTGTTTTATGAGTAAAGAAAGAGAAGCAGAATTTTTTTTTTATCAAAACTTTTTATTGAAGTCTACTTGCTTGGTGTTTCTTAATACAGTTTGAATCTAAACTAAGTCCATGACTTGAAATACAATTAATGTGGTTGGATCTCTTGGGTACCCAACTACTCAGCATCTCCATTAGGATACTTAATCACCATCTTTGCCTTACCATTTTCAACAGAATTCTTTACACTCCTTCTTAAACCCACTCATAAGCATTAATGAAAAGCATCACTCCAGCAAAAATTCTCAGGATTAGTCTGAATTATTCTCTTTCCTCCATATCACCTGGGTATCTCTATATTCAATGTTTCAAGAAGTTCTCCATATATGTCTTCAGTCTCCAGACAAATCAAGAATTTGGTCACATCTCAGCGTCATTAAAGCCATGGCCTGAGATGACTTTGGTTGTCCCTAAAGGGCTATCATTCCTTCTGCCTTTGATTTCTTCAGATTGCTGCTTTAGAAACCAACACAGCCCTCCTAGCCCTTGCAATAGTTTCTGTGACATAAAACAATCAAGCCAGATCTGTAGCTCTACACTAAACTTCACCTATTTCTACTCCCTGCTTTCTGACCTTTTAAATAAATACAGGAGTGAATTATCAAGGGTCTTACTCTGGGGTGTAAAAGCCAGAATGGCCATATGAGAAAGGAATAGATTTGAGTTAAAAATCCAACTCATCTGTTGAGTGGTTTTTTTTATCCAAATGGATTTAACACAAAGGTTCCAGACATAGTAAATGATGTATAAATACCAATGCTGATTTCCATAGCTTGATGAAAATGTAGGAAGCATATGCCTTGAAATATTGCATGATATGACAAGCAAATGTACAAGTTGCTACATGTATCTTGGTTAGGGTTTCTAAGAAATCTATAAGAAGAAAACACCATGATCAAAAGTGACTTAGGGAGGAGAGACTTTATTTTATCTCACAGGTTACAGCCCACCAGAACCTAAGGGTAGGAACTGAGGTAGACGCTGTGGAACTGCTCACTGCCTTACTCCCCAAAGCTTGCACATTCTGCTTTCTTATATCATCTAGAACCTCCTACCTGGGTTTTCATTTCTGCTTACTTTCAACCTTAAGTTTTAATGCTGTAGAAGCAGCCAGGTTCTGGCTGCATGGAGAAGGAGCTCTGGAGGCGGAAAGACGCTCCTCAGGTGGAGAGTACCGACGTTCCTGTTCCTCCAACGATCCAACACAGTGAGGCAAATTTTCATCCAAAGTGTTAGCCAAATGCTTTGTGATTTGCATTATTAGAGGCAGGAGAATTTCATCTTTCTTATCCTAAGATGAGCAATGACCACAAAGCCTTTTTATCATACAAGTTTTATTTAAAGAAGTGAGCAAATTTGAAGCTGAATTGGCTTTTTCCCTTTCAGGAAAGATGAGTAGGGTGAGTGTCTGCCCTTCACTAAGAGAAAAAATTACTTTCAGACCAGGTACCCTGCAGATAAAGGAAGACACAAAATAAATATACACCTTCGAAGTGGAGTGATGGTTGGATTGGAAATGAAAAATGAAATGTCTGAGTAGATTTTGCTGTGAAGAGCACATTTTATTATTTAAGCATGAGAATTTTTTGACACAAGATTTCATTCCATGAGTCAGGCTGGCCACAGACTTCTGCCAATACTCACCCTCTGGCTCCTGCCCATAGTGCTGGGATTATAATGTACACTACCATGCAGGACCTTCATAAATAATGGTTGGAATTACTGATACATACTGTGTCACCTATTAAACTTCCCAATCTTTAAGTCTCCAAACCTTGGAATTAAATTTTTCCACTAGCTTAACATTTTCTAAGCAAGTAGTTTTGATGTTTTAAACTCATTGACGCATATACATCACATGTACACATATAACTATGTTCATATATATATACAGATTTCTGTGTGTGTCTGCATATGTGTGTGTACAATCCACCCCAAAGCCATCTTATTAGTGTATGAGATTGACATTCAGTAAAGGCATGTATTCAAGAAAAGTGGCCAATTTCAAAATATAAAAAAATTTCTTAAGAAGCTTTAGCACAACTAGTGGGAGTCATTAATGAAAGCCTTGATGCATGTTTCAGTGTGCCTTCTCCATTTGGAACATGTGTCTGTGAGCAAATGTTCAATAGGATGCTGCTGGTAGTCACAAGGAAGATGAATTGGGCCTAAATGTCCATCGCTATGGAAATGGAAAATGAAACTGCAGTCTATCAACACGATACAATTCTATATAACTGCAGAAGGAAGAAACTGGAACCCTGTGTAATATGGATAATGTTCAGAAACCATTTTTGAGCAAGAGAAGAGATGTAGGCAGCAGAAGGATGTATAGAGAGCAAGACCATTTGTACATCGTTTAGGAACATACAGGATGCTATGAAATGTTGATTTTATTATCTTAGATGTATTCATATGCAATAAAAAGTGAAGATGCATGCTTAGAAGTGGCATGCACTGGGTTCTAATAATGACGGCTTCTGGGAAAAGAGGAATGAGATCTCTACAGAGGATACTTGAGAGAGCTGCCGTGGCTGTTTTCATGTCTGAATACTCATACTGGTGGCGAATATGTAGGTTCTCCTTTGTTATTCTCTGTACTTCTACGGACACTGGATTTTTTTTTTTAAATTGGAGATGGATTTCTTTTAAAAAAATACTTTTGAAGACATTCCAACAGTGATAACTTTGCAGACATATCCACAGCAAAAGCATTCTGTAATGTTCTATTTATTTTGCAAAGCTGTCGTGGCACTGCTGTGGCTTCCTAAAAATATATGCTGCCCCATTTTCCACCCATTGAGAAAACTCCCTCAGCGTGTTAACTATAAAATATTAAAAGACTGAGCAACCAAGAGCAATATAACATCTATGACTGGAAGCGGATAGAAACACACGAGTGGGGATGAGAGCAAGGTAAGATTCTCTTCTTTGGACTTTGATCACCTTTTTTGTATTTTTCCAACAATTCCTGGAAATACGATATCTTCTGTAAACACAAGGGGGAAATGCATCAGTAAAGATAAAACACCTAGAAAGTTTTTAATAACTCCCGTGGCATTCACCGTGCTGTGATGATCACACTAACTTCCCTTGTCAGGCTGGTCATTACTGTAGCTTGCCAGGTTTACAGCTGGGTACGTTTGATAACTGCTCTCCTCCAGTAGTGTGCACAGCATCTTAGAGCACTACACTACAGATGTTAGCAAGCAGGAATGAGGAAGATCAGCTTGATTCCTCCAGGTTCTGGGATGTAATCATGTGATGACTTCAGCAATAGGACCTTATCATCAAGTTCTGGAGGGTAACCAAGAGCAAAGGGACTAGCTTGGAATGTTTGAGGGCTGCCTGAATGTGTGTGTGTGTGTGTGTGTGTGTGTGTGTTATGTATATTCATGTGTGTATATTTTAGGAAGCTTGTACAGTGGTAGATTTCCATACAGTTTTCAAAAGGTCTTTAGTGTTAATCTCATGGTCCATTCCACATAGTAGAACCCAGAGCTGGCACCACTATCAGAATCAAGAACCTCAGTTTAGGCAGGTCCCAGGCCCAGGAGGAAAACATGTAACTATTACTCTGCTTACTGGACAAAGCATTAAACAAACTCATAATGACTTACTGAAATACAATAGCCCTCATCAGAAAGGCTTTTAGCCCTCATCAGAAAGGCTTCCTTTTACATTCTAATAAATGATGGTTAACACAGATTCATCCTGGTCAAAGTCAAAAGGAAAAAAAAGACCTGTGAAGTTCTCAGTATTCATTGATTTCACACCTGTATCACATCCACTCCTCCCAAGGCTCAGGGACCATGGCAGAAAAGGAGTAAGAAAGATTCTAAGAGACAGAGGCAACAGGTGACTACACGTGTTTTCCATTCACAACAGTACAATTGCACATGGAAACTCACAGTGTTTATGACAGCATGCGTAAGACCTGTGCAAGCTCAAGCCAGATAAAATTCCAGCACTAAGGGAGGAGATGGGGGCATGTGATTCCACTCTTAGCTCTGAAGGCATTGAGAATTGATAGCTAGTGGGATAGAGAAAGTCATAATCATTAAGGGCGTGATTCCTTGTAGGTCCTCTTTGCTGCTGTGGAAGGCCACACATCTATAAGTAAATGAGCATCACACATTGGATTCAATAAGTTCTTTTACTTTTTTACACAAACTTGGGCAGTTTGGGAATGGAGGTGGATCTAGTAAGAGCCAAACCAAAGGGGAAGCGAATATGATCAAAGTAAGTCTTAATAAAATTCTCAAAAAATTAATAAAACTATTTTTAAAATGATAACATGTCTTTATTAAATCATATCAAGGTTAATTTCAGAATAGATTTGTTCCTTAAAAGCCAAGTACAATTTTGGTAGGAAACCTTTAGGTCTAAGCCAAGATAATGAATGATCTCCATTTATTTCGCTTGGATTCTATTTCATTTCTTTAATAGATGACTTTCATTTAAAAAGCCAAGTTTTATAATACTAATAATGTATGACACTGAACAAAAAAGTAATATTTAATAAAATAAAATATTATGAACCTAAAAGAGATAGTCCAAATTTAAAGGCTTATACCTGGACCACTACCTTAATGGAAATGTAAAAGAAAAGAGAGGGGGTGAGGAAACGGTGGCCCTAGGGCCTCAAGAAGCAGCTCAGAGGCTAAGAACTCTTGCTGTTCTTGCAGAGGACCTGGGTTTAGTTACCAGGTCACACATGGCAGCTCACAACCATTCATAACTCCAGTTCTAGGGAATCCAATCCTCTCTTCTTAACTTCATGGACAATAGACATGCATATGATGCATATACATACATGCAAGTCAAGCACTCATACACATAAAGTAACAAATAAATCTTTAAAATGATAAACAGAATTTAGGGTAAAATCTATTAAAGAGCTCAAGAGAAGTAATCTAAGAGTTTCTCAGTGCAATGTGGAGGAGACAATTTGTAGTCAGAAGTTGTCGGATATATGTAGTATTTGGGAGGGTCATTGTAGTTACCTATAGCCTTACTTTCCATGCTCGTAACTGACAAGGGCAAAAATACTATGGAGACAAAGTGATCGTTATATGTTTTTAAATGCCAATCTAAGCATCTTGAAGGTCACAAGACAGGATCAGTTGGGAGCTTCAGAGAAGATATGCATTCAGATGGGGGCTGGACAGATAGCTCAGTGGTTAAGAACAGCTGGAGATAACTCAGTGGTTAAGAGCACTGATCACCCTTTCAGAGAACCTAGACTCAATTCCTAGCATCCACATGATGGCTCACAACTGCCAGCAACTCTACTCTCAAGGCCTTTGAGGGCACTAGGCATGTGTGTGGCACACAGACATACATGAAGATAAAACACTCATACCCATAAAATTAATCAATAAGTATTTTTTAAGAAAAGAAACTCAAAGCACCCCAACAAGAACTCATTTTAATCTTTCAAATTACTTCACTCATCTATAAATTATTGAGACAAAGTATCACAGAAAATTAACTGCCAATTGATAAAATAATAAACAGAAAGCATTTTCAAAAAAAGTAATTTTTGTTGGAATCATATAACAGCCTATTGTTATTAATGTTACCCTTTCCTCCATATTTTAAAATAGAATTATAAAGGCCTTTAAGGCTCCAAACCAAAAGAAATTTGAGCTTATATAATAAAAATACAGCCTTTTTGTTTTTTGTTACAAAGCCTGAAGACTGTACAAAACAATATCCTGGGCACTGGGTATTGGGAGTTAGGATCTGGGGACAGGCATGTAATCACTGTCAAACAGAAAGCAAGCCCTAGAGGTAATTTTTGTAATGGAAAAAAGACAAATATATACATGAAACTGAAGTCCAGGGCCAGTCTGGGTGGGGGAAGGTACACAGTGCGGTTCCAGTGGAGGCCAGAATGGAACCTTAGCAAGACAATTCTGGAATGGCTGCTTACATTGGGTACTGGAGGCTGCAGAGTGTGTGTGTGTGTGTGTGTGTGTGTGTGTGTGTGTGTGTGTGTGAATCATCCTTTATGAAAGCTCTCATCTGAGTAGCCAAGGCAGAAATCTAAACGGATGGAAAACTGTGAGAGCAGGCACAGTGAGGGAAGGGCACTCAGCAAAGGGTCATGGTGAGAGTCTGTCACAGGAACCTGAAAGCAAAGGAACCATTCAAGAACAGGAATCTGGGTCAGGAGCTCCTGGGAATGTGAGCAGCAATGAATGCAACACGGATATAGGAAACGACACAATGCATTTCCTGATGACAGGACCCTCTTAGTAGGTTCTGGAAGATGCATATGTGGGTGCTCTGACTGAAGCAATATGCTCAAGTTAGAGCTGCAGACACACCACAGCCTTGCAGTAAGGTCCTGACTGTAGTATGCATTCTATAAGCTTAAGGTCAGCCTATGGTGTTGTTGTGTATTATTTTGTACACATACACATCCATTCCAGCTTGCTTCTCGTCCCACACTTTTCCTGTACATCTTTGTGTTGTGTAAGGTGAACAACATTCATCTAATTCTCCATGCCAATATGTTAGGCTTAGAACTTCTTCATATTTAATATCTCCACCTTTCTCTTGAAATGGAGTTTGTGTGCATCTAAACACATCAACCATTACATTACACACACAAAAGAAGATTATATCACCCTTGTCTCAAATCACAACCATTACATATTTTGGTTTCACAATTAATCACCACAGATAATAACTGGAATGGCTAACATGCTTTGCATATGACGCCTCAAACCTATGTGACTTAATATTAGTAGTTTTCTTACAAATAAATATATAGAAGTATAATGGTTGAGTTGAAGACAGCGTATTAAGACAAACGTCTCTTGAACATGCTGCTAAATTGCTCTTTGTGAGTTGTTTCCAGATTGCATTCGCACTGGCTTGTAAGCAAAGCGCCCACTCCCCTCCCTTCCCTGTTGGTTGCCATCCACCCTGATCAGCTGAGCCTCCTGTCATCAGTGCGTATGTGCAGGCACAGAGCACCTGTAAGAGGATTGGGACATTCTTACCTTGCTTACGAGGAACAAGCTGATGCACTGATGTGCCAGGCAAACTACAGAAATTCCACAGCAGTGTTCAGAGACAAGGTCTTTCCCTCAGGCCTTTGTCCAGGTCTGTGTCAGCTTCATGCACAGAGTGCACACGATTTATTTGGCCTGCATTTTAAAATTAAGAGATTTGATACAGGCCATCTTTGCTCCAGTGGCCAGGTAGTTGGGACTGCCAGGCTCGTGGACAGACAGGCATAATATCGCTTGGGTCTCGGGCGGCTTGTGTGTACCCTGCTCCCAAGAGCTGGGCAGATCTGCAGTAACCAGCGCGCCAGCTCTGCTGTGGGATTTCTGACTGGCAGAGGGAGCCACGCACTGGGCGGGAGCCTACCAGCTTCGCTTTGGCGACCTCTGTTCCGGTAGACTGCACTGAAGAGACAGGTACCCAGGTTCTCCCCAATATAACATTGCTTAGGACACGGCCTGTTGGGGCTTCCGTCTGCTCCCAAGAACGGGACAGCTCTGTGGTTATCTGGGCGCCAGCTCTGCTGTAGGCCATCCCCTCTGCAGGGTGACCTGCGCCACCAAGAGTGCAGAGTGCACTCCGCCACCTTTGCTCCAGTGGCCAGGTAGTTGGGACTGCCAGGCTCGGATTTTTGTGTTTCCTTACAAAGGAAATCGCTTAGAGAAATGCAGGAGAACATGGATCAAAAGATGGAGGCCCACAAGGAGACAACACAAAAATCGCTTAAAGAAATGAATCAACGGGTAGATGCATTTTCAAAGGAATCACAAAAATTACATAAAGAAATGCAAAAGAATATGGGTCAACAGACAGATGCCCATAGGGAGGCAACACAAAAAGTGCTTAAAGAAATGAATCATCGGTTAGATGCCCTTACAAAGGAAACACGAGAACTGCTTAAAGAAATGCAGGAGACAATGGATCAACAGATGGAATCCCATGAGGAGGAAACACAAAAATCGCTCAGAGAAATGCAGGAGAACTTGGGTCAACGGGCAGAAATCCTGAAAGAGGTAATGCAAAAATACCTTAAAGAAATACAGGAAAATACAAACAAACAAGTGAAGGATCTCAGCAAATCCATCCAGGATCTAAAAAAGGAAGTAGAAACAACTAAGAAATCACAAAGAGAAACAACTTTGGAGATAGAAAACCTTGGGAAGAAATCAGGAGTCATAGATGCAAACATCAACAATAGAATACAAGAGATGGAAGAAAGAATCTCAGGTGCTGAAGATACCATAGAAAGCATTGACTCAACAGTCAAAGAAAATGCAAAATGCAAAAAACATGTAACCCAAAACATCCAGGAAATCCAGGACACAATGAGAAGACCAAACCTAAGGATTATAGGTATAGATGAGAGTGAAGATTTGCAACTTAAAGAGCCAGTAAACATCTTCAACAAAATTATGGAGGAAAACTTTCCTAACCTAAAGAGAGAGATGCCGATGAACGTACAAGAAGCCTACAGAACTCGAAACAGACTGGACCAGAACAGAAATACCTCCCATCACATAATAATCAAAACACCAAATGTACTAAACAAAGAAAGAATATTAAAAGCAGTAAGAGAAAAGGGCCAAGTAACATACAAAGGAAGACCTATCCAAATCACATCAGACTTCTCACCAGAGACTATGAAAGCCAGAAGATCCTGGGCAGATCTCATGCAGACACTAAGAGAGCACAAATGCCAGCCTAGACTACTATACCCAGTAAAACTCTCAATCACCATAGATAGAGAGACCAAGATATTCCATGGTAAAACCAAATTTTCACAATATCTTTCCACAAATCCAGCCCTGCAAAGGATAATAGGTGGAAACCGCCAATACAGGGAGAGAAACAACACCCTGGAAAAAATGAGATAGTAACCTTCTTGCTTCAAAACCAAAAGTAGATAACCACTCAAACATAAAGATAGCATCAAGAATGGCAGGTGGCAATAATCACTATGCCTTAATCTCTCTTAATATCAATGGTCTCAATTCCCCAATTAAAAGACATAGACTAGCAGACTGGATATGTAAACAGGACCCAGCATTTTGCTGCATGCAGGAAACACACCTCAGTGTCAAAGACAAACACTACCTCAGAGTAAAAGGCTGGAAAACAATTTTACAAGCAAATGGCCCCAAGAAACGAGCCAGAGTAGCCATCCTAATATCAGATAAAATTGATTTTCAACCTAAAGTCATCAAAAAAGACAGAGAAGGACACTACATACTGATCAAGGGAAAAATCCACCATCAAGAACTCTCAATTCTGAATATCTATGCTCCAAATGCAAGGGCACCCTCATTCGTAAAAGAAACTTTACTAAAGCTCAAAGCACACAACGCACCTCACACAATAGTAGTGGGGGACTTCAACACCCTGCTCTCTGAAATGGATCGTTTGGGAAAGCAGAAACTAAACAGGGACACAGTGAATCTAATTGAAGCCTTGGACCAAATGGAACTAACAGATATATATATATATATATATATATATATATATATATAGAACATTTCATCCTAGAGCTAAAGAATACACCTTCTTCTCAGCACCTCATGGTACCTTCTCCAAAATTGACCATATAATTGGTCACAAATCAGACCTCAACAGATACAAGAAGATAGAAATAATCCCACGCATCCCATCAAATCACTATGGAATAAGGGTGGTCTTCAATGGCAACAAAAACAAAAGAAAACCCACATACACATGGAGGCTGAACAATGCTCTACTCAATGATAACTTGGTCAACGTGGAAATAAAGAAAGAAATCAAAGACTTTTTGAAAGTTAATGAAAATGAAGGCACAACATACCCTAATTTATGGGACACAATGAAAGCAGTGCTAAGAGGAAAATTCATAGCCTTGAGTGCCGCCAAAAAGAAACGGGAGACAGCATACACTAACAGCTTAATGGCACACCTGAAAGCCCTGGAACAAAAAGAAGCAAATACATCAAAGAGGAGTGGAAGGCAGGAAATCATCAAACTCAGGGCTGAAATCAATCAAGTAGAAACAAATAAAACCATACAAAGAATCAACAAAACGAGGAGTTGGTTCTTTGAGAAAATCAACAAGATAGATAAGCCCTTAGCCAGACTAACCAGAGGGCACAGAGACAGTATCCAAATTAATAAAATCAGAAACGAAAAGGGAGAGATAACAACAGAAACTGAGGAAATTCAAAAAATCATCAGATCCTACTACAAAAACCTGTATTCAACACAACTAGAAAATCTCGAGGAAATGGACAATTTTCTTGACAGATATCAAGTACCAAAATTAAATCAGGATCAAATAGACCATCTAAACCATCCTATAACCCCTGAAGAAATAAAAGTCGTCATTGGAAGTCTTCCAACCAAAAAAAACACAGGTACAGATGGTTTTAGTGCAGAATTTTATCAGACCTTCAAAGAAGACCTAACACCAATACTCTTCAAACTGTCCCACAAAATAGAAACAGAAGGAAGACTACCCAACTCGTTCTATGAAGCCACAATTACACTAATACCAAAAGCACACAAAGATCCGACAAAGAAAGAGAATCTCAGGCCAATCTCTCTTATGAATATCGATGCAAAAATACTCAATAAAATTCTTGCCAACCGAATCCAAGAACACATCAAAACGATCATTCACTACGATCAAGTTTGCTTCATCCCACGGATGCAGGGATGGTTCAATATAAGGAAATCCATCAATGTAATCCACTACATAAACAATCTCAAAGAAAAAAACCACATGGTCATCTCATTAGATGCTGAGAAAGCATTTGACAAAATTCAGCATCCTTTCATGCTAAAGGTCTTGGAAAGATCAAGAATTCGAGGCCCATATCTAAACATAGTAAAAGCAATTTACAGCAAACTGGTAGCCAGCATCAATCTAAATGGAGAGAAACTTGAAGCAATCCCACTAAAATCAGGGACTAGACAAGGTTGCCCTCTCTCTCCATATCTTTTCAATATAGTACTTGAAGTTCTAGCCAGAGCAATTAGACAACAAAAAGACGTCAAAGGGATACAAATTGGAAAGGAAGAAGTCAAACTATCACTATTTGCAGACGATATGATAGTATACTTAAGCAACCCAAAGAACTCCACCAGAGAACTCCTACAGCTGATAAACAACTTCAGCAAAGTGGCCAGATATAAAATCAACTCAAGCAAGTTGGTAGCCTTCCTATACTCAAAGGATAAGCAGGCTGAGAAAGAAGTAAGAGAAATGATACCCTTCACGATAGCCACAAACCATATAAAGTATCTTGGCATGACTCTAACCAAACAAGTGAAAGATCTGTATGACAAGAACTTCAAGTCTCTGAAGAAAGAAATTGAAGAAGACCTGAGAAGATGGAAAAATCTGCCATGCTCATGGATTGGCAGGATTAATATAGTAAAAATGACCATCTTACCAAAAGCAATATACAGATTCAATGCAATCCCCATCAAAATCCCAACTCAATTCTTCATAGAGTTAGAAAGAGCAATTCAAAAATTCATCTGGAATAACAGAAAACCCAGAATAGCTAAAACTATTCTCAAGAGTAAAAGAACCTCTGGGGGAATCAGTATCCCGGACCTCAAGCTGTACTACAGAGCAATAGTGTTAAAAACTGCATGGTATTGGTACAGTGACAGGCATGTAGATCAATGGAACAGAATTGAAGACCCAGAAATGAATCCACACTCCTATGGTCACTTGATCTTTGACAAAGGAGCTAAAACCATCCAGTGGAAAAAAGATAGCCTTTTCAACAAATGGTGCTGGCTCAACTGGAGGTCAACATGCAGAAAAATGCAAATTGACCCATTCTTATCTCCTTGCACTAAGCTCAATTACAAGTGGATCAAGGACCTCCACATAAAACCAGACACACTGAAACTAATAGAAAGGAAACTAGGTAAGAACCTTGAACATATGGGCACAGGGGAGAATTTCCTGAACAGAACTCCAATAGCTTATGCTCTAAGATCAAGAATTGACAAATGGGACCTCATTAAATTACACAGTTTTTGCAAGGTAAAAGACACTGTCCAAAAGACAAAGCGGCAACCAACTAACTGGGAAATGATCTTTACCGACCCTACATCCGACAGAGGGCTAATATCCAATATATACAAAGAACTCAAGAAGTTAAACTCCAGAGAGGCAAGTAACCCTTTTAAAAAATGGGGTACAGAGCTAAACAAAGAGTTCTCACCTGAAGAATATCTAATGGCTGAGAAGCACCTAAAGAGATGTTCATCATCCTTAGTCATTAGGGAAATGCAAATCAAAACAACCCTGAGATTCCATCTCACACCAGTCAGAATGGCTAAGATCAAAAACACAAGAGACAGCAGTTGTTGGCGAGGATGTGGAGAAAGAGGAACACTCCTCCACTGCTGGTGGAATTGCAAGCTGGTACAACCATTCTGGAAAGCAGTCTGGCGGTTCCTCAGAAAACTGGGCATGACACTCCTGGAGGATCTGGCTATACCACTCCTGGGCATATACCCAGAGGCTTTACCTGCATGCAATAAGGACACATGCTCCACTATGTTCATAGCAGCTTTATTTATAATAGCCAGAAGCTGGAAAGAACCCAGATGTCCCTCAACGGAGGAATGGATTCAGAAGATGTGGTATATCTACACAATGGAATACTACTCTGCAATTAAAAACAATGAATTCACGAAATTCCTAGGCAAATGGTCAGAACTTGAAAACATCATCCTTAGTGAGGTAACCCAATCACAAAAGAACACACATGGTATGCAGTCACTGATAAGGGGATATTAACGCAGAATCTCGGAATACCCTAGACACAATTCGCATATCAATAGATTTCCAAGTAGATGGAAGGAGAGACCCCTGGTCCTGGAAAGACTGGATGTTGGGGAACGCCAGGACAGAGAAGCGAGAGGGGTTTGAATGGGGAAAAGAGGGAGGGAAGGGGGCTTATGGGACTTTCGGGGAGGGAGGAAACGGGAAAGGGGAAATGATTTTGAATGTAAATAAAAAAAAACTTAGAAAATAAAATTAAAAAAAAAAGAGATTTGATACAAAAACTCAGGGTTAATGGCATCTCTAGAAGTTTTGTGTATGCAATGTTTGCACAACAGATATTACCAGCAAGAGGCAAGTGTGTTGCCCTTTAGTAATAGAAGATACCTTTAAGGGATGTTTGTTAGTCTCATCACTGTTAGTACTTAAACTGAAGAGTTTGAACACTCTATGTACAGCCAGAGAAATAAAGACTTCTAAGTGGAATTATATTATGGAATTTTAATATGCAGAATATCACACCATGACCTCTTAAAAAAATAGCAATAATTGCAGTAGGCTTGGTCTCTGAGTTGGTAACTTCTATCCAGTTCTACATTATAAAGACATTTTATCATAAAAGACATACACAAATCTATATAGAATGCGTTGTTGAAACGTACACAGCTACAAACACTATAATTGCTAATCTATTATTAGAAATATATGTAACATTAAACTTCAAACATGAAATATAGGAATTTTTATTCACATATACTTTCCAATATAATTCAACTTCAAGTTATAATTAGTTCATTTGGAAAAATAATAGCCAATTAAAAATTTAAATATCTAGCTAGTGATCAGAGGACAGAATTACATTCATTCCACTAAGTCCAAAAGCATAATTAGGTATACGTCTGTGCATGGTGTCATAACTCTGTAGGAAGTTAGTTATGCAAGACCATGTAGGAATGAGGGCAAGTGAAATAGGGGTCCTGAAGTCTTTCCAATTGTCACATAAATACAGTCATGCAGAATAAAGATGACAAAGCCCTCAGGAGAAAATTTGAACAGAGGTTAGAAATATAAGCACAGCTTTGTCAAAAGAAAGAGGCCCAGGGTTTTATTTTAGCAAATCTTAGTTAAACATATCAAGAGGATTTACACTAATGTTTGCAAGTAATATAGAGTAGCTTTAAAGCATAATGCATGGGACTTAAGATATCCACCATAAAGGGACTTATGTAACAAGTGAGAAAGAGAATGTGTTCAAGTGTGTTTTATGTCAATGGCTGTTAAGATAAAAACAAATGTTTCTTTTGCCCTAGCAGCTCCTGCCCTGTGAATATGCAAGTACAGTAACAATAGATTAAGTGACTTAAGGCTTATGCTAGTATTAAGTGTGTTTTGTTTTGTTTTTCAAGACAGAGTTTTTCTGTGTAACAACCCTGGCTGTCCTGGAAGTCACATTGTAGACCAGTCTGGCCTTGAACTCACAGAGAACTGCTTGCCTCTGCCTCCAGGCTGCTGGGGTGAAAAGCATGCGCCAGAACCACCCAGTTTAACTACTTTTCTTTCTGGGACAACATACCCTGACAAAAGCAACATAAGAAAGTAAAGACATAGAGTTCCATGGGACAGTCCATCATGACAGAAGAGCTTGAGGAAGCTGGTCATATTGCATCCACAGTCAGAACGCAGGGAGAGATAGATGCTGGAAATTAGTTTGCTTTCTCCTTCTTGTACACTCCTGGGCCTAAGCCTAAAGAATGATGCAACTCCCCTTTAGGGTGGGACTTTCTACCTCAACTAACATACTCAAAATAATTCCTCTTAAGTATGGAGAAACAACAGCTTCTTCAGTAACTGTGGTAGGAAAAATGGATAGATAATCCATCTGGAAAGGAATAAAATTAGAGCCCTAGCTCTCACCATGTACAAAGAGCAACTTCAAATAGATTTTTAAAAAATCTTAATGCAAAACCTCTGTAGAAAGAATATCTTCTACATCGTATGGATACACCACCTGTCAATTAAAAAGCCTATGGCTTACAGCTTAGGCAGGTAAAAAAGGTGGGACATCCAGGAGAGAGTAGGGGAAAAGCTTCCCAGGAAGATGTGAGGAGGCAGATGCATGATACCTGAGAACAGGTAACTATCCCTGTGGCAGAATAATATAGGTTAAAACAAGTGGGTTATCTTTAGTTATGATCTATTCAGAGTAGAGACAAGCTATATGACCAAGGTATTTATAAATATATTTTGACTCTGAATCTTATTTCTGGAAGCATGGGAAGTAAGAAAATCACTTTAAGACATAGTTATAGGCACAGACTTTCTGAAAAGGTCTCCAATAACTCAGTAAATAATATAAAAAATTGGAGAATGAATTGTGTGAAATTAAAAGGCTTCTGCACCAAAAATGTATAGTTAATTTTGTGGAAAGACAGCCTGCAGAACCATAGAAAAATCCTTGATGGCTGTATTTCAGACAGAGAGTTGGCTTTAGATGGCATAAAGAGCTAAAAGAAATTAATATAAAAATGCCTATTCAAGACAATAGTGAAATAAACAGGCAGTTCTCAAATGATGACGTACAAGTGAGCAGGGAACATATGAAAATTGTCGAACATCTTTAGTCACTATAAAATGTAAATTAACACTATATTTTAAAATATCACATTAGTTAAGTAACTCAGACCCAGAAAGACAAGCATTGTATGTTCTCTCCCATCAGAGGCTCCTAGCTTCAAATCTTCAGATGTGAGAATGGCTCCTGAAGTATCTACAGAAACCAGAAAAGTACAAAGGGGTCACTGCCTGAGTCAGGGATTGCAGAGAAACAATAGCAAGGGGGATAAGGGGGTATGAGTGATCTTATCAAGGAAATGAGAAGAAGGAACTCCAAGTAGGGATGGGGGAAGGAGATCAATAGAGAAGAATGAGAATGGAGAGTGAAAATAACAGTAAGGATGTTTGGAAATGTCATAAGGACTATTAACAGTCTATCTTTAAAAATCCCCACAATAGACATAAATCTGTGTTTAAATATACATATTATAGTTTAGATGAACTTTTCTCGTCTCAAATGGCAGTGTTTCCTCAAGCCCTTCTAACAAAGACCCCACCATGAGTCACGAGAAGCCTCCTTTTTAGTTGTTGGTTAGAACTATCTAAGAGACTCTCAACACTACAAAGTATTATTTTCACCCTTGGTTGACTGCAGAGGAGGAAGTTAAGAACCTATTGCTAAAGGTGTCATGTCCTTCAGATACAGGACACAAAGGCCCCTGAACTGGAACTGACCTGAAAGCCTCCTCTCTACAGTCTAGTTCTCATAGCAGCAGAAAAGCCATGCACACTTTCTAAGGAGAGAAGCAACAGTTCTACCAAGCTATGACACCTATGAGCCATAACAATGACCAACATGACAAGATAACCCCAAAAGTGCAGTCATGGCTCACATACCATAATGTTAACCAAGGCTATTTCATTGGACTTAAGAAGGAAAGCGTGCCTGGTACTGAAAACCTAGCCAAGCACCCACAGCTAGTGGACACGTGAATCTTGGAGGAAGCCCTACAACCACCACTTTGCTAAACCAGCACAATCCCTAACTACATTCTAAATATGTGTTCTTATACCCACAGACAAGGGTAGTCTTCACCTCTCATCAAGGAAACATCTCTTTACAACAGAGAGACCATTACAGAAAACCATAATCAAGCAAAATACCAAGTTGTATAGTCTGATCCAAATGAATACATCTACAAAGCAACTCCAGCACCTAAAGTTCAACGGGCTTGATGGAAGAAGGGATAGAAAGATTTTAAGAATCAAAGGATCAGGGAGTTTGCTATGAGACTGTGCCTCCTAGTAGTTTCAGAAGCTACACTCTTAAAGTTTCACCAACATGACTGCCTAACAAAGACAACAACAGACATGTCAACATGAATGAAAGAAAGCCAAGAGGCCTCAACTCTGCACAAATAACAGCAGGCAACTGAGGAATGCTGAGAATAGGAGAAATAGCCTTCCCTAGGAAAAAGAACACCAATTGGCTATCCAATACCAAATGATCAGTCCAATATATACTTGTGTGTGTGTGTGTGTGTGTGTGTGTGTGTGTGTGTGTACAAGTAACATTATATTCTGAGCAGGGTATATTTTTGGGAAGATACATATATGCATATATGTATGTGATAACAATTTTAAAAGAGACTACAAATTTGAAAAAAAAAAGGAAGGTTATATGAGAGAATTTGGAGTAAGGAAAAGGAAGGAGAAAATGTAATTATATTATGAGTTCAAAAATAAAATAAGCAAAAGACAATAGGAAAAAAGACATCATAGTATGTGAGTAATAGCTGAATAAAGATATTTTAAACCCATGGTTATTGATAAAGGAATGGAGGTAGACTAAGAAGATGTATGTCTCAGCCAGAGCACAATGGGGCAATAAGATTTTTTAAAACTACATTGAGAGTCTATCTCTCCCCACCCAGAATGGTTATCATGAGGAAATCAAAAAACAGCTGTTGGTCAGAATTTGAAGAAAGGGGAACCCTTATTCATTGCTGGTAAGAGTGTAACTAGTATGATTGCCATGAAAGTCAGTGTAGATTTTTCTATAAAAAATAAAAATAAACTTCCCTAAGACTCAAATATACTCTGGGCATATACTCAAGTCTCAGTATCACAGAAAGACCTGTACATCTTTGTAATAGTCACAATACCCAAATCTTAGAATCAGCCTAGGAACCTGTGATGAATATTCTTGGTTGTCTACTTGACTATATCTGGTTTTAAATCCAAAAATGGAGGGCACACCTGTGAGGAATTTTTCAAATGAGTAGATAAAGGAAATGTGTATGTGTATACAATGGAATTTTATTCAGCCACAGGAAGAATGAAATTGTCATTTTTGGACAATGGATACAACTGAGGGCGATCATATTAAGTGAAATTAGTCAGACACAAAAACACAAATCTCGTGTTTTCTCTCATTTGTGGATCCTAGGTTTTATATAAATACATAAAACCACTTATATGCATAAGACATTTACACAGAAAGGAAACTTTGATCAGCTAATTGTCTCCCTGCAGCCTCTTCTTAAGCATCTAAAACACTCAGATCTAAAAGCTCACACCTGTGAGTTTCAGTCTTCCTTAAGCAGTTTCTCCCTCAGTGTCCCAGATGTCTTCTGTGGGACATGGTGGACGTCTGGAGCAGGCTTCTGAAACCTGTGATCTTAGGGACTGTGTAAGTAATGGAAGGCTGAGCCCAAGAGGTGGCTAGGTCTCTGATGATCCGTTGAGAACGGGCAAAGGCAAGTTGTCAAAGAGTGCACCTGTGACTCTTGGTGAACACTTTTAGGACTATTCTTCCTCCCCACTCAATATCCACTCAAATATAATTTCCAGGGTCCCGCTCTTCAGTCTATCCTCAGCATGGGATCACCCTGCCTTGACTACACTATACACCCCACTGCTAACCACCAACACCACTCATGTTGATCAACACCACATCATTCCTGCTTCCCCATCAGGCAGCTTCCCACCTGAGGCACTCCCTTCCCCATTATAATGCCCTTTGCTGGGAAGTTCTTCCCCTTGGCATCTTGGTGCTCACTCCCCACCCATCAGAGCGTGTTCAAATGCCACTTTACTCATGATGCCTACCCTGAATCTTCTTAAAAGCATAACGCACATCCATTCACATCAGTAGCTTTGGGGTCATTTTCCTAGTTCTTGTGTCTCTACTGTGTAATATCACATATTTTCCCATCTGTTTGTTGCCTGTCTCAATACAATGTCAGCTCTACATGATCAAAGATTTTGCCCATTTTGTTCACTGCTATATTCCTACTGTGTAAAGCAGACCCTAGCATATAGTAGATGTTTAATAAAACTTTGCCAAATGAAGGGGTGGGTGAGTGAATAAAGAGGTGACCCTTTCTCTTAAAGAGCTAAGCAGCCCTCTGTGTGACGCAAAGCTAAACATAACTCTTGGCCTTGAGGTGCTGAAACAGTCATTTAATGGTAGTACCAGTGACATATATAATATTGTTATTGAGATGACTTGGAAGTGTTACATAGTGATAGGTTGCAGTGAGATAAATTTAATACTGCAAACTCTTAGAGAGCTTTGGATATTCAAAGATAGGGCATACATAATGCCACAGGAGAAAGGACACAGTTACAAGCCATTTTCAGTTTATTTTTATTTTAGAATAGACATGGCCTGAAGCACTCCCAGGACTTCATAACCCTCTCAGTTGGTAAGGGAGCCCAAGTCTTCTCATGTGATTGTCTGGAGGACTGGGACAAATGGGCAGCCCGGCTGAATTAGTGAGGTGATTTTCCTGTGTTTCCTTCCATGGGCTTTGAGAAAATTATTCTCTGTTAATAATAAATGCATGCTTTTTATTTAAAATCAGAGTAAGCTGTTTATTTTATTCTGTGCAATAATACCATTTAAAACACTTTTAGAATTGTCTCACTTCACAGTTTCCCTCTGCTCATATCCACAGTTAGTCATAGAAACCCTCCAAAATTAAAGTTCATTTTCATGAACATGTTCAAAATATATGAAAATTATCTTTTCTCCTGGCCATGTTGACAAAATATTTCCCACTCTTCTCTGTTTGACTTTTTACATGGAGGTTTTTGTTTGTTTGTTTAATGAGACAGCTTCATGAAAGACATTTTAAAAAGAATTAAGGTTGAAGAACAAAGACAGTATCTACTCAAATAGAGTGAAACTTCTGAAGATAAGATGGTCAGTGATACCTTATAGAATCATGGGCCTGAGTATGTGTCTACAACATCTGCAACAGACAGAATTTAAATGGAAAAAAATCTGACTCTTTCCACTTTTTGTGAGGATAATAGAATTGTTCTACTAGTGCTGAACCAGCAAACACTGGAGAGGATGGAATGGTAAAAGCAGAAAAGTGTGGAAAAAAAGAACAGATCAGAGGTAGAGTCCCCAGGGCCAATGCTGTCCTCTGCCACTGTGCCCAGGCACTCAGCAGCTGGCCCTTTCTCATTCCACTCAGAGACAGATCCTCAGCAAAGCTGCTTTACCACTGCTAATCTGCCTATGTAAATGAGGATATTTAAATATGATGTTCTCAACAATTTTATGCTTTGTTCTAAGCTCAAAATAAAGCTTCCCAGGTGTTCTTTTATAAATAGGACTGTGTGGATTTCAACAAACTTTCATATGATTCATGACAACTAAGACACTAGAGTTTCTTCTCCAGGTGTAACTAATTCTAACGCCTTGTGAAGGAAGAAACTAGGGGAGGGAGTTAGCACAACACCACACATTTCTTCTTCAAGACATGTATCAATTTTGACTTGGCAATCACCTCATCAGATGAACAGGACTCTGAAAGCCACTGCAAGTTGTCTGCCATTGTTTGTTTGCCATGAGACTTCATATAAGCTGAGACTGGTTTTTACCCATGCCTTTGGCAATCAATTCAAATGAGGCTCACAACATGACAGCACTAATCTCATGGTTGAAATATTAAAACCTCACACATGAAAGACTTATTTTTAATAAGATCAATCACAGTGGACATTAGTTACCCTCCCCAATTAAAATCCACTTCCCTTGTAAGCAATTTATTAAGAAGTCTGCTTACTACAAATGCAAATTAGTGTGATAGATTTTTCTGACCCAGTTAGGATGGACAACTGCTGGCTATTCCCAAACTCTAGTTTTTCTGTCACATCAAAAATTCCTTATTAGCGTCCAGTTGACACTAGGCAAAAAAGCAAGAGTGTTTCAACAGTTTTATAAAATAGATACACCAAAGAATACACATGCACACAAGCCTGCATATGTGCATACACCAACACCTGTACACCAAAACTGTCTCTCTTGAAATCTCCTCCCAAAGTTCAACTATCCTCCCATGTTTTCAGGAACAGTTTCATGGGCCACACCTGCCACAGAATGCCCCAGTCAAGCCTCAGAATGTCCCAGCCAAGCCACAGAATACAATCATATTGATAAGCAATTACTTCTTCTTTTCATTAAATGAATAAAATTTGAACAATAGCTAAAGTGACTAATGAAAGTATTAGTTCAAGACATAAATTAACAGCTAGGTTGGAAGTAAGCTGGTGACATTTGAGCTGGGTATAAAATATCACCCATTTTTTACCCACTTCCACCTACTTTCTCGCAAGTAGGAGGCAGTCTCAAGTCATTCAGGCTCTGGACTTGCCTCTCCCACTTTCCTTCCATAGCTGGGGCAGCTGCTCCAAATTTGGGAGCTCCTCTGCTTGCCTGACTGTATCATGAGGCCAATTCCATTACTCTTCTCATTATCCCAACCTCATGTACCTGTCTATCCTCTGTCCTCCCAGCAGATGGCTGGCCTCTTCCTGCCTCCCAGTCTTTGTCTCCAGCAGCCCTCTGATGCCTAGCAACATCCATCTCTGCCCATGGAGGCTCCCACTTCTCTCTGACACACTTGAGCAAATTCACTCGGCACTTCATTCTGTTATAGCCCTCAGAGGACTCCATGGAAGAAGAAAAATGAGTTAGCAGGTTAACAGAAATCCATTTTCTGCCTTCTTAAACATATCCAGCTCACACTGGGGATGGAGGCTTACACTGCCCCACTCTGTGTGCTCTGTGCCAGAGAGTCCTTTAATGTCTCTGTCTATGTCCTATGTGGAGGCACTATACTGCCCAGTGTAATAGCAGACTCTGATCACAGGAGAGAAGAGAACAGGAGGTTAAAATACATGTGCAAAGTGTCAGAAACACTAATTGATATTCTCCAGGGAGTAATGACCTTCAACATGACAACAGCCAAAAGTCTACCTGTTATAAATCCCAAGACATAAAACCTCCCACTGTCAAGTACTACCAAGGTGGAATTTGTATATTAACTTACAGCACGTACACTTGTCTTTACCACATGAGAACATAAAAGATTTCATACTTTTAATGAAGGTTGGATATGTTTAATTAATAAAACTTTATGCAATTATTTTTAACTAACACTCATGAGAATCAAACATTACCTATAGTGATACATTATTATTTAAAATGCAAGTATGCAGACATACTAGAGAATAGCTATACTAATTACTATAATCATTAAAATGGTTCTTGGAGTTGTTTCATGCGGTTCCCACCACCTGGGAGAGCCATCTGCTTTTTTTCTGAAAATGTCAGGTCATTATAACCTGAAAAACCCAACTAAAATTTCACCTTTTGCAAGAAATCTTACAGCCCAATCAGCAGCCTGCACAGGCATGGGCTTGTAATCACATTCTCTGTGTGCAAACACTCTTTTCTCTGCTTTCTTCTTTTTGCTTGGTAATACACAGTGCACACCAAAAGCTAAATAACCCACTGCTAAGACAGCATGCCTACAGAAACTGATGGGTCAGTGGGAAAAAAATCAAACTATCCATTAGTCCACAGAACAATATATGTGTTTAGCAATTTGATCCAGAAATGTATGTCCTCGAGCTTAAGTCAACAAACAAGGTTCTCTTTGACCACCAGTAAAGATTCAGATCTGGAGAAGCGAAATAAAAATCCAGGCTCCTCATGATCATTTAACCGAGCATTAGATGAGTCATCTTACAGGTCTTCAAAAGCATTTTCCTTGCTTTTAGGGGTTCTTTCTGTTTTTTTCTTTAAAGCATAATATCAAATCAAAAGAGAGGATGAATGGACCAAAGCCTCATGAATGAGATGAGTGTTCACACTCACGGGCATTATTTCAACAAAGAGGGTTAAAAGAGACACAGGAAAGTCTGTACAGTAAACTGGGTCAATCAGGCAATTTTGAATTATGCACAGAGGAACAGAATATTAAGCCAAACGAAAGTATTGTTTTTCCTTAATATGCAGCATGTTTGTGTTCTCCAGCCTATTATTCTGTAATTGATAGCAAAGATGTAAGTGGCTCTGAGGATTGCTGTCTGTCTCATAAGATTGCCTCGTGGTGAAGCAGCATAATCAGATGGAAATGGAGAAAAATCTCTGTCAGAGATTTCTTTCTGTAGGCAAGAGGCTGCTTTATTTCTAAATGTCTTTTGGCTGTTGACTGTTTTATAATCATTGACATAAATATAAAAATGGTAAACAATGTTTATTGTTTACACACAAGTGAGTTTGCATTGGGGCCTTTTACTTCCCGTCATTGCCGGTGCAATCTCAAGAACGTAATAGGCAATCAGAGAGTGATTTATCTGACCCGCTAGTGAGAAAGAACTGAGAGAAATCTAAACATCATTTGGCTCACTTGTGTGCACACTGAAAATGCAAAACAGTGAATTATCTGAGCTTTGTTTAGAAACACTGTATGTTATGAACATATTTAGTATTGAAAGTTTGTTTTTATTGCTGATTTTAATTTTCTTTGTTCAGTCATAAGAAGAAATATAGAAGCAAAGTATAATAGTTCCCAAACTTCAAGGCAACAGATATACCAGAAAAGTAGTTCCCTGGGTTTTCTATGGTAATGTGTGCTGTTTCCACTGTAGTGGCTGAATTCCAGCCAGGGTAATTACGTCAGTCTATGCCGCCCATAAGGAATGCTCCAGTGGCCTGAGCAGGCGCTCAGAGCCCTTTGTTCCCTTGAAGAAACTAATAGTTAGGGCTCTGCTAGGCAGCTGTCATGAGGTTACATAGCAAATGAGAATGAAGTGAGTTAAAAAGTCACCAAACAAATTCCAATCACAAAATGCACATTTCAAGTGTAACCCACACTTTCAGTATGAATTTATCTGAAAAATCAACCTAAGGCATTATCCTAACATCTAAAGCAGTAGGTGGATATTTGCTGGTTGGTATAATAGTTATTGTACCATAATTTCCATGCCTGCCCCATGGGGTCATGATCTAATAAATCAAATGGGCATTATCCAAATGGCACAAATGAATGTCCAAACCACACAGAGACAGAAGTGGAGAATGGGGCTTGAGTCCAAGCCTGGATGGATGAGGGAATGGGGCTGAGGCAAGAGACTGAGGTAGTAGAGAGGTGCAGGTAGCAGGCGCATAGTTGCCACAGCGAGGGACACAGCAAGTGGCAGAGTGTGAAGGGTGTGTCACCAGAGGCAAAAGTGAAGGAAAAAAATGTACAAGAAGAGAAGGCATGGCAGGCAGAAGAAGCAAGCCATCCTGAACTCCATAGGGTGAAGCCATTCTGACAGTGTTCCTACAAAGTTTTGACCTTGAGTTTTAGTGGTGAAATACTTTAATGCACTCTTTTGTTTTCTTTTCATAATACCCAATTAGGCAATTATAATATGGAGGGGTAGATTTCATTAGATCCCCAAGTTCACAGCAACGTATGTTGCTTGAGGAGAATTCCCACCTCCAAGGGCCCAATTCCTCCATCTTTCATTAACTTTATACTTATATCTTACCTCTGACCTGTGGTACTTCGTGAAGCAATTTTGTCAGAGTTTCAAGGGAACAATGAAGATTGTCCCTTCAGATTGGCAATAGCTTCTCCAAGTCACAGTTAAAATGCCTTGGTTTTTAGTGAGCACAGAGTTTTCTGTCAATTCAGAGAAGAAGAAATGCAACTTTTAGCTTTTAAAATTCTTATATAAGTCAAGAATTTCCCAGACAAGATACATCAGCACACTTTTTGAAGAGAACCTGTGGTTAGCAATTATGTTAATTCTAGTCTCTGAAAGTTCACACTCAGCTTCCCTAGCAACAGTGTCTCCTTCTCCTCCCTGTGACTGCAAGGGTTTTTGTTGTCTCCGTTCTTCACGTCTTGTCAATTGTAATGGTTGAATTCTGTTTCTTTTATTTTTCAAGAATTCTTCCTTTGCAATATTGCACCTTTCCTGGAGATGTTTGGGTTACTGTAAAAGTCAGTAAACATCAGCTGCTTTCTAGGACAAAATGATCTGTTCTTGCTCTCCAAAATAAAAGAAGCACCTTTGGTCATGTCAAGAGATGAACTACATAAGCACTTGTTTGTGGTACTGGGAAGGGAAGCTGGAGAAGATTTGTTAGGGCTATATTGACTGACAGAATCCCCAATCCACACACTTTCACTTGGTACATGTTAACTTCTCAAATCTCAACAGTCACAGAAGGGAAGCTGTGCTTCCCAAGGTTGTTCTGGGTGTCAATATTCATTCATTAGGTAGGAAAATAAAGAAGTGTAGGGTTGTGGGGCAGAGTCTGATGGCCATGCCCTGGGATGTTGTCGTATGTATCATCTGCCACATTTCATGAATCAGAATCATGAAGACAGATTTCATGAATCATCCCATAGCTTGAGAGGGGAAATGGGGTATGTGGTCATAGGATCACAACCAATACTGCAGGCATTCACAGTCTCTGGGCAAGAAGAATTTGAATTTTTTTCCTTTCTAAAGCTTATACTTTGAAATACAGAGAAAATGCAATCCGTATCTTAACATGGGAACCAGTTTTTTACGTCTTGGAAAGTACTGCTGACTCCTCACCCCAATCAAGGAGTTTCCCTCTGGCAGGAAGTAGCCTCCTGGCTGTGCATCCTCCTAGCCAGCACAGAAGCAAACACAGCTCCTTCTCACTGGTCTAAGTCACATTTTCTTCAACTACAGACTAAGTATAGCATTTGTATAGCATATCTAAAATAGAAATGTTTCATAAGAGAGACAATGAAAATATAGTATAAGGACAAGAGTCAAACAACTGTATAATATTTTATATGTCCAGTATAGTGGATATTTAACATCCAATGATCCTTTTTAATTTCCCTTCCTATTAAAAATCTCTGAGGTTTCTTCTGGCAGTTTATGGGAGCAGATGCAGAGATCTACAGTCAAATATTAGATGGAGCTCAAGGAACTCCGATGAAGAGGTAGAGGACAGATAGTAGGAACCAGAAAGGTCAAAGAGACCAGGAGAACTGATCCACAGGATCAACTAAGCAGGGTTCATGGAGGCTCACAGAGACTGAAGTAGCAATAATGAATGGAGTCTACACGGGTTTGCACTAGGTCCTCTTTATACAGACCGTGTTTTTTGTCTTGGGGTATTTGTAGAACTCCTAACAGTGGAAGTGGGGATATCTCTGACTCATTTCCCTGCTCTCAGGACCCTTTCCCTCCTACTAGGTTGCCTCATCCAGACTTAATTTAAGGGTTTGTGCCTATTCTTGTTGCGTCTTGTTATGTTGTATTCAGTTGCTATTTCTGGGAGGCCTGGAAATGGAGGAGGAACAGTGAATCTGGGGAAAGGGAGTTGGGTATGGGACCTGGGAGTGGGGAAAGGAGCAGGCTGTCATTGGGGTAAATTGTATGAAAGAAGAAAAAGAAAAAAAAATCCCAGACTTTGCAATCATTCACTAGTTATCCCTCTCCATTCATAGCCAACTAAGGTAGAGTTGTATAAATGGTGGAGGGACCCCTTACTTTTCGAAAATTTCTTCAGGATACTGTTCCAATTGTACAAGTAGGGCAAACTTACGCCTGCCTGTAGACTCAGTTGTGTTTCTATTCTGGCCAATGTGTTCCCAGGCAGTAGCTCATGCTTGCAGGTCTCTCTTACTCTTGCTTCTCCTCTAACCACACTTGTGGTCTCCATTTCTTAGCCATTGTCTTGGACATGACTCCATTCTGCTACTTCTGACTTCTTGCTATAGGACTAAGACTCTCCTAAGTTAGCCTTATCTTCCATGAGGGCCTCAGAGTATTTCAGTGAAGACTAGTTTTCATTAGAGCAAGTGTACTGAACTTGTTATGACCATTATCATTCTAGAGGTCAATGCAAGATTTTCAAGGAGAAATAATAAGCATTTCCATAAAAACCAAATATTAAACATTTTAAGTTGTAGCTCATATGAGTCTGGGACCATTACCAAACAAATGGTGGCTGGAGTTGGCTTGCACACCATAGTTTGTTGATTTCTGGTCTAGAGCTGCAATATCCGATATGGAGCCACTAGCCACATACAGGTATTTAAAATGAAAAGTGGTTTGTTTGCTATTAAACAAAACTAACTGTCTTAGGTATACTAGTGTAATAATACCTGTATTTTAAGTAATTGTAGTAGGCATTACAATTATTGGCTATCATGTTGGATAGATAGCAAAGTCTATTCCCATCATCACTGAAATTTTAATTAGTAATCATGGGTGCAGAAATTAGTTTAACCTAGACTCTTTTACAACATTTTATTAGATCAATCCACTTTTCAAATTGCAGACTACTCTCCACCTTTTGCTTTTGCAGTTGGTCATTCACCCTCACAACCACCCATTCACTGTGACACATCATTCTTTCACAAGTAGGAGGAGCCAAAATCAAAGAAGGAGGAGGAGGAGGAGGTTTGCAAACTTTTCCTTTGCCCCCAAATAATGATCTGGGATTTAGCTATGAATTAGACAACCATCCTTCATAACGCTCTTAAAGACACAGCCATATGATTGTTAGCTCTGTTTATGCTCTTCCCAACTTCCAATCTCAATCTGCAACCCAAGATGCCTAACTTAGTCAGTGTTTTGTTGCTGTGAAGAGATACTATGACCATGACAAGTCATTTTTAAAAAAGCATTTAATTGGAACTTACTTAAGTTTCAGGAGTTTAGTCTATTCTTGTCGAGGTGGGAAGCATGGCAGCATACAGGAAGACATGGTACTAGAGAAGTAGCTGAGAGTTCTATATCCAGATCCACAGACAATGGGGAGAGAGAGCTATTGAGCCTGGCTTGGGCTTCTGAAACCTCGCGAAACCCTCTGCCCAGTGACACACTTCAACAAGGCCCCACCTCCTATTCCTTCTTAAGTAGAGCCACTCGCAGATGACAATGCACTCAAATATAGGAGCCTGTGGGGGCCACAACAATACCCACAACCCACTAAAATGCCCTTTATAGAAGACAAGAAGAAAGAATAACTTCAGCTCTAAGTATCTTAACTACAACCCAATTACAACAACAACAACAAAAAAAAGACTAGGCCATTCTGAGGGCATAGAAAAACTGGATAATAGAAAAGACAATTGTCCCTCCATATATTCCATATAGGGAGTTAAAGGGAAGGGAAGGAGATAAACTAGGGAGGGAAAGTTAGGTTGAGCTGGAGGAATGACTCACAGTGAGCCAAACCAATAACCTCTCAGGACTTTTGTGATCCTAGTGTTAAACAGTCATTGTTTTAGAGTTAATTATATAAATTTACAATTAAGTAAGTCAAATTAAAACAAGATAATAAATACAAAAAATTCTCTTTCTAATTATTTTACTATCTTTTAGGTTGTGGGGTTACTTGCATTATTATGTATGGGTGGCAGCAATCAGTTTAGTTGCCATGCATCTTTGCCCACACCCATGCACCATGTTCATAGTTTGACACTGAGCACAAATAGTGCTTAGGTAAGACTTTTTACAAAAGAGCCCAGGAAATTACTGCAAAAACTGGAAAATGGGAATTCACAAATTTTAATAGCTTCTGTGTGGCAAATGAACCAATCAGTAGAACGAAAAGAAAGCTTACATGTTGGGAGAAAATCTTTGCCAGCTGGCTAATACCTAAAATCTATAGACAACTCCAAAGATCAAACACCATGTAAACAAATCATCTAGTCCACAAACAGACAAATGGATTAATCAGAACGTTCTCAAAAGAATAAGTTCAAATGACCAGAAAATCTTCCCGTTAGAGAAATGCACATTAAAAATACTTTGAAGTTCATCTAACACAGTCAGAATGGCCATCATCAAGAAAACCAGTGACAACAGATGCCTTTAAGGATGTAAGATAAGAGGACCCTTACTTTCTGCTCATGGGAATGCAAACTGATACAGGTACTATGGAAGTCAGTTTTGTAGTTCCTGAAAAAACAAAAAATAGAACTACCCTAAGATACAGTTATACCATTCCAGAAGTTGTATACATACTCAAAGAAAGCAAATTCTGCATTCAACAGACACTTGCACATCCATGTTCACTGTAGCAATCTAGTTTGTAAGTCACACTAGCCAGGAAATGGAACCAGCCTAGATGTCTATTAGTACAAAAATGGATAAAGGAAATGTAGTATATGTACACAATGAAATCTTATTCATCCTTAAAGAAGAATTATATCATTTGTACACAAATAAATAGAACTGAAGGTAATTTGTAAGCAAAGGAAACCAAAGTTAGAAAGAAAATATTGCATGTTTCTTCATGGAACTTAGATTTTCAAAAAATTAGATATAATATATACTTATATTAAATATGACATACTTATATAATATATATTTAGTATAATATAAAATCTAAATACATTAAAATTATATATATATATATATATAATTTTAAAATCTAGAACCTTAACTAGAGAGAGATTTAAGTATATATATATATATGTGTGTATGTGTATCTATGTATGTATATACATAAATATATTTACACATATGATACAAAATAGACAACATATAGGACAGGAATAAAACCTAAAAGGTATGGGAGGGGATTAAGAAAAGGTAATGGAAGAGATATTGAAAGTTTTCTCTGATGTAGAAGCTAGATTCAGCTACACACACAACGCAAAGAAAGCAGAACTCTTGTTGTGGCTAGGCTAGCAAGATTTGTATCAATCTAGACCCAGTCTGTTTGCTCACCCAACCTTAACTTCGATGAACTCCACAATCCGGCTGACACTCCTTCTCAGTCCTTTTCATTACCTGGGTTCAGATGACAAACTACAGATAGGACTTCTCTATCGGGGAGGCCTAGCCTACATATAAAAATTCTGCATGATGTCTAACATAAGATGAATTTCTGTGTTACGTTTACGCTTCCAAAATGTATTTTTGTAAAACTTGAGTGAGAGCTCCACAGGACATAAAACAGATTAACCGTTCAAATTGTTTGCTTGTTTGTTTTTTGTTGTTTGAACTGGGTCTCACTATGTAGCCCAGGGCTGGATCTCAACCCCATATATTCTTCCTTCAGACTTCCAAATGTTAGAATTTCATGAATGCTCTGCCAGCCCTAGCAACTGTTAAAAGTTTTAAACAATTTGAAGAATAGTAACAAATGTCATTAATGAATATCCATCCTGTACTAAAAATAGCAAATGTCGTTAACAAATACACATCATCTATATAAAAAGCAATTCCTAAAGGATTGACTTGAAGTGATGCCTAATACTGAAGACAATAATCACAGATTCAGTTAACTAGCAATGCAAGGTGTAAGCATTCTTCCTCATGACCTGATCTGTACTCCTGCCCAGGATCAAAGAACATTAGCCAGGTTGACAAAGCAAAAGGCCAGTGGTTCTCATTGTGAGGAATCTAGAACCCCGTATGCACAGGCACCTGACTACAGTGATTACTGCAAAATTCCTTGGATTTGAAAAGAGAAGACATAATGCAAGCAGGGAATTTTAAGCTAGGCGATCCAAGTGGCAGCCAATATCACTGAGAAAAGGAGGGAATTTTCAAAGTACACATACAAACCACACACATACAAGAAAACATTTATGCAGATCTGCCTATATTCCAAATAGAATTTTTCACTGTTTATATAGTCAATAACACAAGCCAATTTTCAAAAGTAAGCAATAAATTTAGTGCCTACAATCTAACAATCTTTGTTTCATCTGAAATATTTAATGCTTACAAATCAACAATATTAGAACATCAATGAGGCAAAAATAAGAAAAAATATATTTAAAAGGTGGAAATAGTAAATGTCTTATCGTTAATTTGGTGCAGAAAAATGTGTTTACCTGGAATGGACTCTGATTAGGGTCAAAGGATGGTGGAAGATGTGAATGTTTGTGCAAAATATTACTTTCCTTGGTACATTTTTCTGCCCCTTCTTCCTTCATACATCTTGTCTAAACTGACAAATCCTTGAGACTAAATATACAGTTTGCATATCTCTGCATTGTCTACACAGCATGGGTCTACGTGGGACTGGCTTAATGATGAACCCCAATTTAGCTTATTGCAATTCAATTTTATCTTACACATTTTTCTCTTCTGGCTGCTTTTTAAAAATTCTACTTCTTTATTTCTATTTATTGTAGATAATAAAAGGGAAGAACATTCAACCACACTATGACATCACACACACTGCAACCAATAGAAAACAAAAATATATGTTTGTGATTGCTGGAAATTTCAGATAAAAACTCTAATAGTGAAGAGATAGTTTCAAGTCAGAAAAAAAAGGGTCTATTCATGGCATTCTAAAGTAATGGGAATTTCTTTAAAGAAATCTGTCATCCATCCATCTGTCATCTACCTCTCTTCTTATATTTATGGAACATATTAGATTAAGTTATATATGCTTTATATTCTTATATTAATAGATACAAGATATAGATGGGTAATAGCTAAAAAGAAGATATATATCTATATAGATAGGTGGATGGTAGATAGATGATAGATAGATAGATAGATAGATAGATAGATAGATAGATAGATAGATGGATAGATTTTAGCTTTTTCTTTCCTCATAAGAATTCCTGTAGTATAAATATACTATTTCAAAGAAGAAACTCAAAATAGCATCACATTCACCTTTTTCTAGGGTCACCTCTACCTATTTCTGTTTCTTGACTTTTAATTGGGCCTGTGCTATAGAGTAAGGTATTTTCAAAGGAGCACAGAACATCACATTTCTCTTCAGTTGTCAGTGCCTTGGCAATTTTTCATTCCCATCATTTTAGAAATGAATGAGAAGTCTTCTTACCCATAGGAATTTCTCCACCTGCTACCAGAAATAAGGTAATTAAGGGCTAGATTCTCCTAGGAGCACATTCAGAGATCTTTAGGCTCTGAAAATTAGATTCCCACTCAGTTACAGACTTCAGCCCTCCTCTGCTGGCCCCTCCCACAGCCATCTGTGTCCAGTTCATTTGTATGATGTCCCTGAAGTGAGACCAAGAAGGTCTCAAAACCACATTCTGGGAAATGTTTATTTCAAAATTTGTAAAGAACAAAATTCATATGATATTTACCTTAGACAAATTGGAATGTGGATAAAAGACATGAGTTACTATAACCAGTCTTTGCTACTTTGTGGTTCTTCTTTTCCCACATTTTATCACATCCCCACCCCAACCAGCCCCCATATCATCCTATAATTAGATGGAAGAGAAAGATAGAGGGCAGAAAATAATCTCTGAATATAATGTCTTTCTTCTGGTTTCTTCTTTGAGCACAACTACTAACAAACCACAACCATCACCACCACTACCACCCATATCAACTACCCTCCACCCCGCCTATTGAGGCTCACTTATACATCCTCTGAAAAGTTCACAGAGTTCTAAACATCACACAATTACAGAAACTGTCTGCGGCTGGCAAAACCATGTCTCTGCTAGAGCACAAGGCAAGTCATGGTGAGCTGCTGTGGGCAGTCCTGGGCAGCCCCATATCCCCACACCCGGAATTAAAAACAAAACCAAACAAAACAAAAAAGCCACATTCTTATCCCTACAAGTTGCCTTTTCTGTTCAATAATGGGAAAGGCAGACAAAGAACATAATGTGTGTGTCTTGCTGTGTGAGCCTGTGTAAATGCCTTGGACATCAGATTTTGTATTTAGTATAGAAACTAGACAAACATATCTGATTGTCCTTTGGGACTTGTGCAACAAAGAAACTCTTTCAGCTACCTCAAACACTCTGTTGGCTGAGTTTATCCTCAGAGTTCAATCTAGAAACACAGTTTAATTTGCTCTTTTTTTTTTGTGATACATTATTTGAGTCAGAGGACGGCTTATGCCACTATAAGCATGAGAGTAAGGGGGTCAGAGGACAACTGTAGAGTTGATTCTCTCCTTCCACCTGTGGGTCCTGGGGAATGAATTCATCATTGTGCTTAGCAGCAAGCACCTTTTCCCTCTGAGCCATTTCATCCACCCCATTCCTTCATTTCTTGAGAAAATCTGTTGCTAGTTCTGCAAGTAATTCCAGGTGTCTGTGTATACAGTCACTTCCTTGTTTTAATTCAGAAATGCTCCTTTACAAATTTAGATATTTTCAAAAATCCCCCATTTATATTTTTTGCTGCCTGTAGAATGATATACCTTCACACACAGTCATATATTACCACTGAGTACTGAACCTCATTACAGTGGTATTCTTAGATGGAAACTAACCTTCACACATACTACCAAACTATTTCTATGCATCATATTTTCAAACACTAGATATACACATAGAATAATATGAAGTCCCTAAGTCCAGTCCACCTATCAAATCGTAATCAATAAAGAGCTGGGAACATCTCCCACTTCCAAGACCTTCATGGCAGAGCTGCATTCTGTAAAAATCACTGTGAACTGAATCGCCTAGCTGCTTTCATTAGTGTCTGACAATTGTGCATAACTATGAGTTGCAGTGTAATTTGATACATTGATTCATGCAGGATGGAATCAAAGTGTAGAGTGCTCTGTTCCCTAAACGTTTGCCAGCCATTTGTGGGGGAAACTTTTGACTCCTCTCTTCTTTATATGATTTTGGCACAACCACTCTGTGTTAGAACTTGCTCTTCTGCGCTACAGCACAGAGGTAGCCGTTACCCAGTCTGCCCGCCTCCAGCCTCTAGAAACCACTCTTCTTCCTACTTCTTTGAAATCAACTCTTTTTAGATATCATATATGAGTGAGGTCGTGAGCATATGTCTTTCTGTGCCTGACTTACGTCACTTACCATAATCATATTCGGTTTTATCCATGTTGCCATGTCTCTAAAAATGACAGGATGACAGTGTGTCCTTTAATGGATGAATAATATTAATATATGTCTTGTCTTTATCCATTCATCCATCGGTGGACACATTGGTTAATTCATACGCTGGCTATTGCGAATTGTGTTGGAATAAACATCGAAGCATAGGTATTTCTTTGTCATAATGATTTCTGATTTTTTTTTTTACTGTAGACCGAGTGGTAGGGTAGCTGGTTCCTCTAATTGTCTATTTTATCTACTGCTTCTCTCAATGGCTGCACCAGTTTCCGTTCATACCCTCAGTACACCCAGTACTTGTTTGACTATAGACTTGTTGTCTAGGATGAGACCAATCTTATTTTGGTTTAAATTTGCATCTTCGTGATGTGAGTGATAGTGAGCTTTGTTTTTTGTTTGATTGTTCTTTGTTGTTCTTGATGTTGTTGTTGTTTTCATATACCTTTTGGCCATTTGGATGTCTCTTTCTTGGAAATGTCTTTTCAGAAATCTCTTTAAATTGTTTTGTTGGTCTGCTTTTCTCTGTCTCTCTGTCTCTCTCTCTCTCTGTGTCTCTGTCTCTCTCTCTCTCTCTCTCTCTCTCTCTCTCTCTCTCTCTCTCTCTCTCTCTCTCTCTCTCTCTGTCTCTCTCTTTCTCTTCCTCTCCTGCTTTGTAGTTCTCATCTTCCTCCTCTCTAACATCCCCTCTACCTGCCCTCTGGCTCTCTCCCTCCCTTATGGACAGCTCAACTATGTTTTGACCGTATGTTTCTTCAGAAAGGCAAACAGGCTGTCTTAGTCAGGGTTTCTATTCCTGCACAAACATCATGACCAAGAAGCAAGTTGGAGAGGAAAGGGTTTATTCAGCTTACACTTCCACGTTGCTGTTCATCACCAAAGGAAGTCAGGACTGGAACTCAAGCAGGTCAGTAAGCCGGAGCTGATGCAGAGGCCATGGAGGGATGTTCCTTACTGACTTGCTTCCCCTGGCTTGCTCAGCTTGCTTTCTTACAGAACCCAAAACTACCAGCCAAGGAATGGCACCACCCACAATGGGCCCTCACCCCTTGATCACATATTGAGAAAATGCCCACAGCTGGATCTCATGGAGGCATTTCCTCACCTGAAGCTCCTTTCTCTGTGATAACTCCAGCTTGTGTCAAGTTGTCAGTAAACAACCTATCTTGTATACAATACCCTAAGCTTGATAGCTTAAGAGAAAAGTTATTTATTCCAAAGAATCCCAACGACTGGGGATGGCTTTGAAATGTTCTTCCTGCCCTTGGATGTGTGAATTTTCACTGTGGGAAGGTCTATTTGGTGCACTTTCCTAGCAGTGTAAGAAAAAGCAGTCAATGCATTTTAGCATTTAACCAAGTGCAAAATTGGAGGCCCAAACAGGTAATATGATACAAAAAATATCTTCAGAAAATTTGCAGCATACTTTACTGCACCCAGGACCTTTGTATCTAGGGGACATAGATTTTTCTTAACCATTTAGTTAATTTTCAGAGAGCACGGACAGACTTAAATAATTTAGCAAGACCACCATGGCGCCATTGGGTCTCAGCTGTAGCTCCTATCTAGAAGTGAGGAGCCCAACTTCTCTCAACTTGACTCATAGGAGGCTAGGAAAGTTTTACAACAGTCCTTTCTTTGGCGTACACAGAAAGTACAAGTACAGATGACTGAATAAAAAGAAAAGGAAATATAGTTTGTGTAAACATTTACATTTAATTTTGTCTTAATTTCTTGAGGCCCATTATGTGTGTATCAAGGCGTGTAACAGCTTTAAGTTAACAATACAACAATGCATCATTAAATGTACACCAGATGTTCCTGTGTTGGCACCTACTACAGAAAGCCCTCGATGTGCCTGTCAAGGGGAGGGGGGAAAATGTGTGTTCTCCTTTAATAACCAACACTAACCCATCAAAACACGAAGCAATAACCGAAAGTCTCTGACACGTTGTTTGATGAAATACTGCCTGGAAACTCATTAGTGTAGCAGCGGCTGAGGAGGCGGCAGGCCCCCGGTCTTCAGCCGCATTCCCGGGAAGCTGAGTAATAAAGACACTGAACAGAAGGTTAAACCCAAGGATTGAACTGCTGATGCAGTGCGAAATGATGGGCACATAGGCTGTCCTTGTGAATCACAAATCCTCGGGACTTGGGAGTTAGATGGAACTGACAGCAAAGAGTATCAGCAAGCCCATTCAGAAAACGGGTAATATGTGTTCTGGAGGATCATAAACCAGGATGATACAAAAAAGAGTCGGAGCAGATGGCGACAGGAGCGTAAACATTCTAAGCTGTTTTTTAAGGGAGCTTTTTATGGGACATGCGCATTTGGATCATGGAACGGATTAAGAGCGCTGGAGTTATGACAAGTTCTTTGCTGCTTTCCTTGTCTGATTAATTTACCTCCCAGAGAGCAGTTACTTAAAGGGGCTTTCTTGGATCCACTGTAGCAAAGCCAGTGGAGACATGGCCCAATCCCTGGTGGCTAATGGATTTATGGATATCTCTCCAGACCAAATTTCAGCATGGGAAAGCAGGGCAGGGGAAGGAGGAGAGAACAAACGTGTATGAACAACTCATGTCATTGCTTAATCGATCCAAATCAACACAAATCTACTTTACTATTCTGCAAGCACTTTTAATGAATCAAGGCTTGTGAATGTTTTAGAAATAAAACCCAATCAAAGTCTCTCTCTAAATGCTGGAATTTAGAATTTAGAATCCACGAGTTTCACATTCTATGAAGGAAAATGTTCTCTTTTACCTAAAACGGTAAATTCAAAGTTCATTCAAGGAGAAAAGTCAGAAATAATAAAGTTTAAAGGAACTGTGAACTTGCTCTGAAATATGTAGAGCTATGTTCTCAAGGCTGACACTTTTCCCATTCTCAAGGCTGATGCCTTGCCTATCTTCAATTTATGGATGAAGCTTAGATCTGTATGGTGGTACCTAATGAAAATGACTTTCAGAAAATGATAGAGGTAAGGTATTCAGGGTATGATTTTTCTTCTCTAATTTGTCTTTCCTCTTAATCTACTATATAAATGGAAATAAAATATGTCAGTTTTCTTAATATTACAATGGTGAATCTCAGCTCCAGTTTCAGCAATGAAACCCTCTATTGGGTGCGATCCAAAGTCATTTGCACAGCCCTTCAAGAGACTGTTTAGTTTGCCCAAGTGATTCGATGCTTTCTGTTGAACAGAGCCTAGGAACTGAGTTGGTAATAGCAGGCATCATGCCGCACACAGGTCAATTCAGCTTGAGACAAGATGGGATGCTTAATGGTAAGTTATATACTCTCTCAAAGGATTTCCTTAACCTGCCACTTGCTAGCTTTGTCATTGAGCTGTGATTCCTGTAATCGAGAGAATAAAATTCTACCTCCCAGTGAGTGATGTGTTGGGTCCTTCAGTACTGAGATAAAAAGAAAGAAATTATCATACATGGTGCAGATTGTAAAGTATACTTTGTCTCTGCAACAAAATTAATAAAATCAACTGGCCCTAGAGGCGTTTTCTAAATTCTGTTGGTAGGAAAACATTGGTAGGAATATATTAGGAGGACTATTTCTCCTAGTATAGTAAAAGAATGGTTTTAAATAAAATGAGTTTAGATATGTGTGTGTGCATTTAAAGAAAGACATACAGAAAATAAATGAATTACACATGAAGAGCTTGATAAAGACAATGACCACAAGTGTATGACTAATTAAATCTAGAAAGAGAACAGTTCAGATCTTCAAGAAACCCTAGTAGGTCACCTCTCAATCATCACACCCCTATACCCACAATGGCAACCAGTAATCTGACTTTATAACAATAGATTGATTTTATTTTTGAGTTTTATATACATTTTATCATAGATTATATGTTTCTGAGCTTATTTATATATAAGCTCCTGTTTACATTGTATTTACAAAATTATTCTACATAATAGCTATTCATATTCCTATCTTTCCATTGAATGGATATATTACAGTTTCTTTAACAATCCTAGTGTTTAACTTCACTTGGTGCTATCATATGAGTCAGAGTATTGTGAGCAATGCTTTAGGAACATCCATATACTTATTGGCTGTATACCTAAGAATAGAATTGCTGAGTGACAATGTATGCACATGTTCAAGTACTGCAGATAAAATCAGACAGCCTTCCAGTGGAGTTTATACCAAGTCACACTTCTGCCATCAGCATGTAGAATTCTGTTGTTCAACACTATTGTGTGGCTATGTTGCTGATGTTTTAACCATTGTGACAGGTGTATAGTGAAAATTATGCTTCCTGATTTATTTTCCCTAGAGATGGAAGAAGCTGAGTATCATTTCAAGTTTACTTAAAAATTGAATATTTTATTTCATAAAGTCTGTGTGTAAGTTTCTCATCAGTAGATTTATTATTCTTTTTGTAATTATTCATAAACAGTTCATTATACATATATGCATATATATATATATCCTTTTTAGTTGTATGTATTGTAAATTTCTTCCCATACATAAATTGCTTTTGCACTTCATAAATGAGTTTGACGAAAAGTTCTTAATTTTAATATAACCAATGTTTCCATCTCTCTAGACATAGTATCATTTTTCCTTTTAAAGAAACTTTTTTCTATACCAAAAATAATCAAGATCTCTGTAATATTCTATAGATATTGACCTGCCACTTTTGCATTTAAGCCAGCATCTTCTTGGGATTGATTGACATTTGCAATGATTTAAAAAAAATATGTTTTCACATATGCATGTGTAACCAGCTCACCATTATACATTGGATGCTGCTTTTTACATACTGTAGATGGTGTTTGTTATCACAACTGTGTGTGCATGTGTGTGTGTGTGTGTGTGTGTTTGTATATGTATGTTTTAATATTGGAATTGGTTTAGGAATAATTAAAATCTGTAATAATAAAATTAAAAATTTATTGGATGGGCAGGTGCTTCCATTTCACTAATTTTTTAATCCTTTCTTCAAAATATTTACATTTTTCTGTAGAGGTCTTAAATATCTTTATTGATCCATCAATAGATACCTGATGGTGTGATATTCCTATCCATGATATTTTGGTTCTTTCATCCTACTTTTGTTGTCTATGAGTGAGAAAACACTGCAATCTTGACCAAAAAAATTTTCACTTTTTTCATTAATTGAAATTTTTAGATGAATTTGGAGTGTTTCTAAATAGATTTAGTTGAATCAGACTACAACATTAGTGTAGCATGTTAACTGTCAAATAGAGTGTCACCCAGTGAATCTCCATGTGTTTATTACATGCTGGCTCCGGACTTGCATGCCTGTCCATGATCTTCAAACAAAGAGTCTCCTAAAGCACACATGAGATATGAGGGAAGACTCACTGTGAAGCAAAACAGCCATGTTACAATTTTATATTTATTTTCTTCCACTTTGGGTTTAAATAGAGAAATTATACTTTGAGATAGCCCTGTTGTTGTCTTTTGATTGTATATTTTAGAGAGTTAATGAAAGCATCTTGAAGTTGTTTGCCTTTAATCCCAGCATTCAAGAACCAGTTGTAGGCAGATCCCTGAGATCAGGGGCAGTATGAGCTATATAGTGAAATTTTGCCCCCAAAAGATAGTGCCTATGCTTCTGAAGTCCTGTACAAAAAGTCCTTGTTCTCTGCTTTCTCCTCTATTAGACATGGGCTACCAGGTCTTCAGTTGAGGTGTGTGAAATATTTAGAGTTTGATTTTATGCATGTGAGATAAGCATCTAGTTTCATTCTTCTACATGTAACAATCCAGTTAAATCAAATCCATTGGTTGAAGATGCTTTCTCCAATGTATATTTACATCATTGATTTTGGCCAAAATCGATTGGCTATAGAAGCATGGGCTTATATATGGGCCATCGTCCCTATGCCATAGATGGATGTGTCTAGTTTTATATCAGTACCATGCTGAGTTTATTACTACAGTTTTTTAGTATACTTTGAAGTCAGGGATGGTGGAACCCTAGCATTGATGTTGTTGAGGATTGTTTGGGCTATCCTCAGTCTTTTGCTTTTCCACATGACTCTTGAAATTATTTTCTCAATTTCTGTGAAGAATTGCATTGGAATTTTTATCGACTTTGCAGTGAATCTGTAGATTGCTTTTAGCAAGATGGCCATTTTCCCATTATTAATTCTACTGGTCCATGAGCATGGGAAGGGTACTATCTTCCAGTGTTTTCTTACATTTCTGTCTTGAGTGCTTTAAGGTTTTCATAACACATCTTTCACTTTGTAGATTTATTAAAGGATGTTTTTGAGGCTATTGTGAATGAGATTGTTTCTCTGAATTCATTCTTGGTATGTTTTTTGTTAGTGTCTAGGAAGGCTATAAATCTGCATTTGTTAATTTGCATTCTGCTACTTTGCTGACTGTGTTTATAGCTTCTGGGGTTTTCTGGTAGAATTTTTTGATGTTTTACATAAAAATCATATCATTTAACAAATAATACTTCACTATTTTTCCTATATGTCTCTTCTTTATCTCTTTCTGTTACCTTATTCTTCTAGCTAATTCTTCAAGTCCTATATTGAACTAGGAGGGTGAGAGTAGACATCGTTGTCTTATTCCTGATTTAAGTGGAAAAACTTTAATTTTTCTCTATATAGTATGGCTGTGAGCTTGCTGTATATTGTCTTTGCTATGCTCATATATCTCCTGTATTCCCAGAGTCTGGTACTTTTATTGTGAAGTATGTTGTATTTTGTCGAAGGCCTTTTCTGAATCTAATGATCATGTGGTTCCTCTCTGGTGTCTATCTACGTAGTAAGTTAAAATTATTGATTGGCATATATTAAACCATTTCTGTATCTCCTGGATGAAGTCAGAGTGATCATGATGAGTGTCCTAGTCAATGTTTTATTACTGTGAAGAAGTACCATGACCACAACAACTCTAATGAAAGAAACCATTTAATTGTGTGGGTTTGTGGAGAAGCATGGTGGCACATAGACAGCCATGGTGCTGAAGAAGTAGTAGAGAGCTCTAAATCCAGATTCACAGACAGGAGAGAGAGAGAGAGAGAGAGAGAGAGAGAGAGAGAGAGAGAGAGAGAGAGAGAGAGGAAGAAGAAGAAGAAGAAGAAGAAGAAGAAGAAGAAGAAGAAGAAGAAGAAGAAGAAGAAGAAGAAGAAGAAGAAGAGGAGGAGGAGGGGAGAGGGAGGAATAGGAGAGAGGGAGGAAGAGGAAGGGGGAGGGGGAAGGAGGAGGGGAGGGGGAGAAAAAGGGAGATTGATTCTGGGTCTGGGCTTGGAATGAGCTTTTGAAGTCCCAGAGCCCACCACCAGTGACACATTTCCTCCAATAAGTTCACACCTATTCTAATAAAGCTACACCTTCCTCTCAAGTAGTGCTGTTCCCTGGTGAACAAATATTCAAATATATGAGCCTATGGGACCATTCTTATTCAAACAATCATCATGAGTGGTCTTTTTAATCTGTTCTTTAGTTTGGTTTGAAAGTATTTTATTATTAAAATTTTTGTATCTTTATTCTTCAGGAAGATCCTCTTTAATTTTCTTTTCTGTTACTGTTGACTTTATTTTTTCTGGTTTTGTTGTCAGGGTAGTACTGGCTTTATTAAAAAAAAATGGAAATGTTACTTCATTTGCTATTTTATGGAATAATTTGAAGAGTGTTGGTATTAGTTATCCTTTAAAGGTTTGGTGGAATCCTGCCCTAAATCCATATAGCCCTGGGCTTTCAATACTAGGGAGATTTTTGATAACTGTTTTTATATTATTGGGTGTTATGGGTCTGTTTAAATTATTAACTTCATCTTGATTTAACTTTGATAGGTCATATGCATATAGAAATTCATTCATCTTTAATTGGATTTTCAGGCAAGTATATTATGATTTTAAAATGTGTCCTTGATCATCTGAATTTCCTCAGTGTCAGTCAGAATATTTCCTTCACCTCTAGTCTGATGATCTAGGTCCGTGTTGCTTTTTCCTTTTGGTAAGTTTGGTTAATGGTTTCTCAATCTTTTTAAGCTTTTCAAAGAACTTTTGTGGCCCAAGATGTGGTCTATTTTAGTGACAGTTCCTGGGGTGAGAGGGGTGTCATTAAGTTTTCTTTGGGACCATTGCTATGGGAGTGCCAGTTTTTAGAGGAGATATATGATCATTTTGGGAATCCGTGTGTGTGTGTGTGTGTGTGTGTGTGTGTGTGTGTGTGTGTGTGTCTGTGTCTGTGTGTGTGTGTGTCTGTGTCTGTGTCTGTGTGTCTGTGTATGTGTGTGAGAGAGCATGTGTGTGTGTGTACACTCTTCATGTTTTTGAAGTAGGTCTTGAACACCTAAAGTGATCATGTCTTTTCTTATGTATAGCTGCTCCACCTTTGTTGAATGGGCATTTAAATCTTCCCTTGCTGTTATCTCAGCTTGGTAGGTTTTGGATCCAGTGAGTAATGTTTGAGGACTTCAGTTCTGGTATGAGATCAGGGTACTGGAAGCGGTCCTCTCTCAGCTGGGCTTAGATGTAGCTTCTGAGCATAGTCTCAAGACCCTGTAGAGTTAGCACGCTCTTAGGGAAGATTCTCCAAAGTGGAGAAGGGACACAGGGCTCTATTGGTCCTCAGGTAGCCTTGAGTGGGGTCAGCAGGGTGGGTAGTCCCAAAATCATATTTTAATTTTATGATTATTCAACACTCATTTGTATTTCTGCCTACATAACCATTGTAGCTGTAATCATGTCACCTTTCATTTTCAAACATGCACATTTTATTTTTATTGCTACGTTCTTCTTTCATCAAAATTCTGTGATGCATAATGACTTTTTATTATTTTCTAAGACCTTTTTGAGTCACAAGTAAATGTAGAATTTAAAGTGCCTCTCTTCTATCTATTGAGATAATCGTATCATTTTTTCAATTATCCTATTGAGGTGATGAGTTACACTGATGGATTTATTTTGAATGTTTAAACAATTTTTATAATCCTTCAATAAACTCATCTTTGCCATGAAGTAATACTATTCTTCCCTTTCTCTATGTTAGAATGTGATTTACTAATATTGGGTTTGAATTTCTTCATGCTTAAGTTCATAAATAAAATTGACCAGAAATGACTAGAAATGACCTGTTACGTTATTCTTAGAATATGCTTGTCAGGTGTTATTATTAAAGTCAAGTTGACTTCAAGAACACAATAAATTGGACAGTATCCAGTGAATTTCTGTGCCCTGAAAGGACATGTGACACAACTGGTTTTGTTTCCCTGTTAAATAATTAGAAGAATGCTAGAGAAACTGTTAGCCTATATTTTCTAAGGACTTTCATTTATGCATTTCACCAATTTAATTTCTTCGCTGGAATAGAATACATATTTGTACTACCGTCTAAGTTTAGTTTTGACAAATATTTAAAGAAAGTTTGTGGGTTCTGTTTAAATTGTTTAAGGTTATTGTCATTAAATTCATCACAGCAGCTACGCATTCTGTTCTTCAGGATTATAGAATTTACATAAATGACTCACTTTTAGGCTTATATATTTCTCCCTCTCTTCTGCTCTCCTTCTCTCCCTCTCTCTGCCTCCCTCCTTCCATCTTTCTTTTCCTTCACCTCTCTCTACTACCAATGATGAGGTAATGTTTTCCCACTCTCTGTCCCCTTTTGGAATTCAGTAAAAGCCTCCTGTTATCTCTCAAACTTCTGAGGCTCTGACTATGTTTCCTCTAGTTCATTACATTGTATCATCTCTCTCTTGAAGTTTACACTTGTATCTACCGTCTCCATTTCATGGTTAAGTGCATCCATTTGAACCCTTTCCCATTTTGTCATCTTTTGTTCTACCATTCCATTTGATTATTTGCAGCCTCTGCGTCTCTGCTGAGGTCTTCAAAACCTTTTCATTCATTGTCAGCATATTTCCTTTCCACCCTTGAGCATAGAAGAGTAGCTGCTTTAAAACGGCATGGTGCTGATTTCAGCATCTGACTCATCGCAAAGTTAGACTCCATTGATTTTCTTTGCTTCTGAGATGGCTTACCTTGTCTACTTTCTTCATATGTTGAAGGAGAATTGGACTCTGAACATCAGGGTCATTATGGGACTCTGGATTCTTGTTTGCTTCCATGTTTATAATCATTTAACTTTGCAGGACTGATATTGCAGATGTTTTTGGGTGGCAGTTTTACCTACTTCAGCTCCTTTACACCTGACTGGAGTCTTTTCTATAAAGACATAACCCATTAACTGGAATCCCTGACACTATTACTGATACTCTGTTGTGCTCTCAGACAGAAGCCTAAGATGGCTGTCCTCTGAGAGACTCTACCAGACTCTGACTAAAACAGATGCAGATTCACAAAACCAAGCATTGGATGGAAGTAGAGGACCTTCCCTTATGGAAGAATTAGGAGAAGGATCAAAGGAACTGAAAGGGATGGTAACCCCATAGGATCAATAGTCTCAGCTAATCTGAACTTCTGGGAGTTCCCTGAGACTGAACCACCAACCAAAGAGCATACACAGGCTAGTCCAAGGTCTCTGGCACATATGTAGCAAAGTATTGCCTTGTCTGGCCTCAGTAAGACAGGATGTGCCTAATCCTGTAGAAACTTGATGCCCCCCACCAGGGGAGGATAACTGAGGGGGGCACACTCTCAGAGGTGAAGGGGGGATAGGGGAGAACTCTGTGAAGGGAACCAGGAGGGGCACAACATTTGGGATGCAAATTAATAAAATAATTAATTAATAAAAAAAGAAAGAAATTGGACAAAGATCACTCCTAAAGCTGAGGCTTCCATATGCAGGCATTCTCCTTTCTGGGGCTATGCTCTCAATTTCCTTATTTCTAATTTTTCAGGGAAAAGGCTGTTCTCTACTAGAATTCTAGCTCCACCATTATAAGGACTGAATGTCTTACTGTGTCCAGAATCCCTGTGATGAAACCCTTAACCCAGCATGCCTGTATTGGAAAATTGGGCTTCTGGGAGACCTACTGAGGTTGAATTTATAATAGGAGGTAAGACTGTATCAAGTAGGATAAAACCCCCTCAGAGCATGCTTGTTCTTTCTCCATACATGCATGAAAAGAGGTCACATGAACACACAGTGAGTCAGCAGCCATCATCACTCCACATGGAAAACTTTTCCAGTGCTGCCCGTTGCCTTTGGACTTCCAATCTGTGAGACTATAAAGAAAGCATTTCTCTTGTTTAGAGACCTGGTCCATGATGTTTATCATGGTTGCCTAAGCTGTCCAGCACATCCCGGGATGCCCTGATTTTGCTTAGGTTGTGGTGTTGCTATCACTGCTGTTAAAAGGCATAAAAACAGACAAGACACACTACATCATTCCTTTCTTCTGAATTAGATCCTCCCCTCATAATCTACCTGCTTTTGTTCACCGTCCATAACTTTGAATTAAGGCATGGGGTTGGTTTTGCTGTGTGATGTCCAAATTTCATATTTTTGATCTGTGGAGAAGTCAGATCATAGGAGAAATAGTTTATCATCTTTAGTTGTTGTTTTAACAAACCATCTCTGTTGCTTCTCTGTTTGTTTTCTCTTGTGGGAATTGCAGTTTTTACTTTGTGACATTTTACTTTAAGACATTTTAAATAGTTATATTTGTCTTTTTTTAGTGTGTGTGTAGGATGCTTAATTTACTTTTTCCTCCAGTCTACTGAAACGAACTTAAATCATTGAAATTTTGAGACTTTTTTTTAGCACATTGCTGCTATTAATTGCACTTTCCTTATCTTTTGCATTATTCATTAATCTTGACTGATTGTTATTTACTAAATGAATACTAAATTCTCAGACTCTGCATGTGAAAATGCTGTCTTTTTTTAGTTCTTTTCTTCAGTTATTTGTTTAGAAAAGTGTTTCCCCCATATATTTTTGGTCTATATAGCTAGATTTAACTGCCATGTGTCTTTATCAGTCTGTATTCTGGAGAACTGTCACTTTAATGGGATGCAGTATACTTCCTTATCTCTAATAAATACTTCCTCGCTTTCAGGCAGTAGTGCTTGGGATACTACAGCTAGCCCACCGCCTATGGGTTTCTGCTTACTGGAGTTTTTCTATTCCCTTTCCATGCAGAAAGTTCAGAGTTCCAATTTCTTAGGTTGAACCACCTTCATTTGTACCTAAGTTTGTGTTTTACCTGCCTAACTCTATCTCACAGTTGTAAAACTAAGCCAACATAATTATGTGCTTAGGGTGAACTGTATCTAATCCTAATTGCCGAGGCATACTTAACTAATACAAGAGAAGCTATTTTCCTGGGAAATGACACTCTGACAGATACCAGCATATACCCCATTTGGCACAAGTCAGCAGTTAAAGCAAACCTGAGAATGTAAGCTGGGCTAGATCAATCCATCATCAAAATCCAGTATCATCCCCACATACAACACGTGTTTCCATATATCTATATTTTTTTGTACAAACTGTGAAGTTTGAGGAGTTAGCTTTGTATTTAGTCTTTATGTCCATTTATTCTCAATGGGAATACTTATTTTGTCCATAATACAATAGATGTCCCCAGTTTACAGACCAAAAAGAGAGGGGCTGGCATGAGGTCCCCAGAGCCTCTTCACTAGCTCTGAACAACTTGAAATTTTACATTACATCTTATTTTTCTAGAAATGGAAGCCTAATGCTTTTATCTGTTTCTTAAAAGACCCCTCACAAAATTTGCAAGGATTGATAGCCCATTAATACATAAATCCAGGGGCCCCTGAATGAAGAAAAGAGAGAATATAATTCTCTCACAGTTGCCTGTCATGATAAGGTTTGCTTTGAACAAGACACACTAGACCATGCTTCAGAGCATGATGGCACAGGTCACACTGGCTCTCAGCTGAAGGACGTGTCTCATGAGCCACCCATTGGCTTCCCGTGTCGTTTTCTCTTGGGTGTTATGTGTTTGTGCTCTTTCCCTATCCTGTGTCACCAGCTTTAGTGCAGTGGAGGGGGAGGGGCAGCAAAACATGAAGGCTGTATGAAGGAAAAAAATCTCATCCAACAACAAAGTATGAGTATTTATTATATACATGTATGTGTGTGTATACATAGACTCAACTCTACTCCCTATAAAAAATAACAATATAAAATGCTTGCATTTTGACATCAGTATGCTGAGTAAAACCTCTGACACTTACATATGCTTTCCAAACATGTCAGTTGCTAATGTTTACCCCGTGGATATTTTGTTGTTACACAGCCATTAAATGTTATTTATAATTACCTAGTCTTTTCCATTTTAAACATTTAACAAATCTGAATAAAATTGGCTAAAAGTAATCATGAGGTCAAAGTGATCCCATCATATCACCATATGAAGCCACGTTAGAAACTCCAGAATTCTAAATGAAGGCATCACCCCCAGTGTCTGTTATCCTTACACAGCACTAGAATTATTTACAAAATTAATGTGCTACCTAGACACTCTATGGGGCTCACTAAAATAGAACGTGGACTTGTCTAATTTGCACTCGTTTTTGGCACAGCAACTCCATGGGGAAAATAATTCTTTCAGCTGCCACACTGCATTGTAACCAAAACTCTTCATGTTTGGACAATGACCCTCAACAACTCAGCTTACCTTAAGCACCTCAACCTCATGCCCTGGTAGCAGACAAATCAACAGAGTGGCAGCTTACATTTTCAAACTTGACTCTAGGTGTGACGTGACTGCTATATTTAATTGTAGTCAACTCGGTTTTAAGACTGTTCTGCCAAATAGCAGGGGCTTTGAATAGATGCAGATTTTGGAAACGTCCTTTGCATGTGTTCCTAAAACAAACTCTTGTGCATAACATTATATACTTGGCGCTTTGAAAAAAGATTCAATCTATCCCATTTTTATGGGAAAATTACTTTCTTAAATACAAACAGACACAGACGAGAAACATCTGAGGTGAAATTATTAAACAGCATTAAAATTATACCCATAAGGAAACTTCGAGCCCCTGAGTAACCTTACCATTGATTTGAAGAACTTCCTTTATTACCTGACAAGCTTGCTCATTCTGAGCATTTATTTCTATTTTCTTGGGCTTTCAAGCATGCCTGTAGTGTTGCTGAGGAGTGAAATATCTCCTATAACCCAAATCATAAATCTTTCTTATAACCATGAGACTGTATCTTTATGGTCATACATCATTTTAGTAACTGTCAAAAAGTGCCATCATATCACCTTACAAATTAGAAACCAGAAAGATAATGCATGGTTGACAGTACCTATTAAGTGTGGATAAGGAAAATAATTTTCCTTTCCGGTAAGCCATTGTCCCCATTACAAAACTTTTATACAACTAGAAATTATTTGTGTATATGCTCTAGACAGCTGCTCATAGCTTAACTAGGTTAATGTCAGGAAACAAAATGCATTTATTAAAAAAAATACTCATTCAAATGTAAAAGATGGAAAAGTAGACATGGAAGAGAAGAAAATTGTCTCTTGTGTCTTATGAGAAATGACAGAAAAGGAGTTATATTGCTTATTTTAGTCTCCTACACAAGGATTTTTGCACAGAATCAATCATGAGAGAAATTTTGAGTTTCTTTGTGGCAAGAACTAACCATTGTCTGGATGTTCACTGTTTGGCCTTTACTGGTATTTTGTAGATATAGACATTATTATTATTCTGCCTAAGAGAAGAAAAGTAGAAGTTGGTGAGGGCTAGAGAGGGTCTCAGAGGTTACCAGCACTTGCCGCTCTTACAGAGAACTTGGGATTGGTTCCCAACACCACATCAGGTGACTTAGAACTGCCAGTTCAGGGTGAGACAGTGACCTCTCTTGACCTATGTGTGGGCACACACACACACACACTCCCTCGAACACACACTTAGACAGATGCATGATGCACATTCTCATAAAGTCAGGCACACACAATTTTGAGTTTAACTTATTTATTTAATAGAGTTTAGTTCTCTCTCTCTCTCTCTCTCTCTCTCTCTCTCTCTCTCTCTCTCTCTCTCTCTCTCTCATCTCTATCTCATCTCTATCTCTCATGCCCGAGCCTGTTATTCAACCTCTCTGCTTTCTCTCAAGCATGTAACAGTTGTGTCTAAGTTGCCTTCCACTTCTGGACTTCAGCTCTGCTGTGACCTGGCTGTGCTGTTCTGAATGAAAGCCATGTTCCATAAACCACATGAAGTCCGTGTGCTATGCCGGTCTTTCTTTTCTTATGCATGTGTATAGAAGAATGTGCACAGTGGCTGGGGCTTTGAGTGAAGGTATTGTAAACAGAAGGGGATCTCAGCAACGTTTTTGCACCCTTTGACCTTTTGCGTTTAGATGCATTTCATGTCATCCCAATAATGCCCATTTTGCAACAGCTGAGACTAGAATATCACACTAGCATGGATGCTAGTTTGGTTTGGTTTGATTTTCTGAGACAGTGAGAAACTCACCTAAAACTTGCAATCCTCCCCGGTCTCCTGGGCGCTAGGATTGCAGATATGTGCCACATGCCTGTCTTTTAGAAGATATTTTCTCTAAACTCCACTGAAGTTTAGTCAATGGCGGAGACCGGAAGTAACCAGTATGCAAAACATGGGGAAACGCCCTGAAACCGTCCTCCTCCTCCTCACTCAGCTTGGATGGCACCCAAATGGCTGGGTTTTAAAGCATCATGCTTTCCTTGGTAAGTCCAGCCTCAGCGTCGGCAGCCTGAAGCCGCTTGTCTCGGAGCCTCCTCATCTTCCCTGCATACTCTCTTAGTTCCTCCAAAACAGATTTTAAAGAAAGCTCATGATTTATTATTATTATTATTATTATTTATTAATTTAATTCTCTCATATATTACCTAACCGCAGTTTTCCCTCCCTTCTTTCCTCACAGTCCCTTCTCATCTACTCCTCCTTCCTCCTCCGTTTCTCTTCAGAAAAGGGCAGGCCTCCCAGGGATATCAACCAATCATGGCATATCAAGTTACAGTAAGACTAGGCACCTCTCTCATATTAAAGCTGGACAGGGAACCCAGTAGGAGAACAAGGGTACAAAAAGTAGGAAAAAAATCATCGGAAACAGCCCCTGTTAGGAGTCCCACAAAACCACCAAGCTACATAACTATTCCATATATGCAGAAGACCCAAGTTAGACCCATGCAGGCTCCCTGATTATAGGTTCAGTCTCTGTGATCCCCTATGTGTCCAGGTTTGTTGATTCTGTGGGTTTTCCTATGGTGTTCTTGACCTCTCTGGACCCCACAATCCTTCTCTTTCTTCCACAGAATTCTGCCTAGTGTTTGGCTGTGGGTCTCTGCATCTGTTCCCTTTATTCCTAGATGGACCCTCTCTCATGGTGATTGTACCAGGATCCTCTCCTGTCTACAAGTAGACCAGAATATCATTAGGAATCATTTCTTTACGATTTTTGCCAGTTGTATTTGACTCTATACTAGATCTCTAGTCCATCTGGCCTCTGAGTTTTGATCCCTCAGGTAGTGTCTGAGCAAGCATCTTCTCATAGCATGGGTTTCAAGCTGGACCACTCATTAGTCAGTCACTTCCACACTTTCTGCCCCACCTTTATCCCAGCACATCATGAGGGCAGGACAAATTGTAGGTTGAAGGTTTTGTGACTGGGTTTGTGTTTCAATCCCTTGACTGGAAGTCTTGCCTGGTTACAGGAAATAACTGGTTCAGGCTCCACATTCTCCATTACATGGAATCTTAGCTAGGGTCACCCTAATAAATTCCTTGGAGTTTTCATTGCACTAGGTTTCCACCTTGCTCCTGAATTGCCCCTCAGTTGCAGTTATCTCTTCCAGTACTCTCTCTCTCTCTCTCCATCCTTTTGTCCCAACCTGATCCCTGTGTTTCCATCTCCATCTGCCTCAGGCCACTCACAACATCTATTTTATTTCCCCTTCCCAGGATCCATACATCCTACCCTACCCCACCTGAGCCCTCATTGTTGCTTAACCTCTCTGGGTCTATGGATGGTAGCATGATTATCCTTTAATTTACAGTTAATATCCACTTATAAGTGAGTACATACCACATGTTTATTTTTATTAACATACATTAATTATACATATTAGTGGGATTCAATGTGACTCATGGATACATTGTTGTCTTAGGATTTCTATTGCTATGATGAAACATGATAACCAAAATAGCAAGTTGGGGAAGAAAGGGTTTGTTCAGTTTATATTTCCACAACAATGTTCATTATCAAAGGAAGTCAGAACAGGGCAAGAACCTGGATTGAGGAGCTAATGCAGAGGCTAATGAAGGAGTACTGCTTACGGATTTATTCCTTATGACTTGCTCAGCCTGTTTTCTTATAGAACCAGGACCACCAGTCCAGGGATGGCACCATCCACAGTGGGCTGGATCCTCCAACATTAGTCACTAATTAATTAATCCCTATGGCATTTTTTCAATTGAGGTTCCCCGCTTTCAAATAACTCTTATGTTGTGTCAAGGTGACATAAAACTATCTAGCACACAAGCACAGAGCATAAATTGCTCAAATCCAGGCCCTAGTATTCCTCTTACCCACCCCTCAGTTTCTCAACTATTTTACTATTACTATTTTAAACTATCATTGGTAGATGAAAGATAATGTAGGCATTTGTCTTCTGTCTATGGTTTATTTTACTTAACATAGTATTCCTTCATTTCATTTGAAATTACAAAATTTTACTCTTCTTTGTAGCTTAATATGAATCCATTTGTGTATGTGTATACACACACACATATATATGCACACATTATATACATATTTGCACATGTACATGTACATATACATATACACATAATGTATAATGGTATATACATGCATAGGTATACCATGGATGGACAACTAGATTGGTTCTATTGTGAATTGTTCTGCAATTAGCAAGGACTTGCAAGGTCCAAAGGAAGGTATACAAATGACCAATGAATATGTGCATATTGCCTGCCATCTTGCCATCAAAGAAATGCAAATACAAATTCAATAAGATATCCTCTCATTCCAGTCAGAAAGACTACTAGCAACAAAAATAAAATATCAAATCCTGGCAAATATCTGAAGAAAAAGGAATCTTCACATGGTGTTGGTGAAAACTCAGATCAGTACAGCATGGGTAACAGTGTGCAGACTCCCCACAACTCTAACAGTAAGATCTGCCATGTAATCTGGCTATCTCATGCTTAGGCGTGTATCCTCCAGGGTCTTAGGAAGGAGGGTCTCTCCTATATATCCTGAGTTGCTGTGACAGATACTGGGCTCTCACTTTCTTTAATATCCGCCTGCCTCTAGCTTCTTCATTAAGCCAAAAAGAATTTGCAGTCCTAGGAGAGAAAAAGGAAGGGATCCAACTTGATGTGGCTACTCAGAAGGTGTTAGATAAAGAAAGAATAAAAGTAAAAGTTATACTTAACCTATTTAACAGTAAAACACACGCACGTGAACACACACACCAAATAAGCTGATGGAATTTTAAAAAATAAAGAACAAAGGAACAATCTGCTTAATTGATCTTTCTTGGTACATACTTTAAGTCAAAACTGAAATGGAAGAGTTCAGAACAGCTCTGAGTCTTCAGTTTTCCTTGTAGGTTCATGGGCGGGACTTCCTCCCAGTCACTTGCTTTTGCTACCAAAAGAAGGAGGCCAAATCTTGTGTTGATAGTGACTCTGGCCTGTTGCAGTGGGAGGATAACAAGGCCACAAGTGTGTGCTTACAGAGCCTGAGCTCCCATGGACAATTTTGCTTGTCCATTTCCTGATAATCTTGGTGGCCTGTTAAGTTCTGTTGTTTGGCACTTGATACATTCATTGTCTTTTGATTTTTGACTTTTGTTATTCAAGTTCCAAAGATCACATTCACCTCTGAGTAGCTTTTTCATGGGCACAGTATGTGACTAATGGACTAGATAACAATCGAACTGCTCATTCTTGGTAAGCAAATCTTGTGTGTTTGTGAGTGTATTCACTGGAGTCAGGCATCATCCTGGGTTTTTTCAAAAAGCTTTATATTTACTTATGTATGTATATATGTAACTATGGATGGATGGATGGATGGATGGATGTGGGTGAATGGATGGATGGATGGATAGATGGATGAATTTGTATGTGGGCATGCATATGTGTACACTGCATGTGCTGTGAAGGTACAAAGACCAGAAAAGATTCAAGTGTCCTTCTCTATAATTCTGCTTACTCCTTGGATATAGAGTCTAAACCTTGAACCCAGGTCTCAATTTCTCAACTGGACTAAAATCCACAAAGCTCTCAGAGATCTTCAAAGCTCCTCGGAGAGCCTCATGATCTCTGCCTTCCTCAGAGCTGTGGTTACAGGCATTTACAGGGCACATGGCTTGTGACATGGGTGCTAGGATCTGAATTTGAGCCCTTAAGATTTTGGAGCAAGTGCTCTTGATCATTGGACCGTCTCTCCAGCCCCAGGTTGCATTTCAGTTTTTGAATTTTTATCTCTACTGAAGATCTTAGTTTGATCATAACCAATCTTAATAACCTTAATAAGAAGAAAAGCAGATGATATCTTTGTTGTAATTCTGATTAGAAAGCCAAGAATATGTTGGTAGGATCTGAACTTCATGTTCCTATCTGTATAATGATTTGTTTTCCAAACCAAGTTCTACAATACCCCAATTATTGATATTAATGAGTGATTCGGGGTCATTCTACCTTAGTGTTCTAACCCTTTCCTGTCCCATCACAAACTCTTTTAGAGCACATATCCCCTTCATTTCTTATCTTCAGCTTTGTACCATTTACTTCTGTGCAAGCCCCAGTTTCCAAAGTATAGTAAGATGTACTTATATTGTTCTCTCAGGAACAGAGAAAGAAAGGTGAGGGACAGAATTATAAAAGGACCAGTACGACACCGGCCATGGTCCAGTTTTTAAAAAGGAACTTTTTAGTCATATATGGAATTCTCAAATAATAATTTTTAAGATAATAAAAAAATTTTGCTCAGGACTGAGCGATATTCTAAGCTCTGGAAACCCAGTGGAGGTGAGAGCTCCTGCCTCGGTCTTTAAGGTGCGTGAAAGGCCCAGGTCTCAGTGCCAATTTCTCTCATATTAAGTATGGTTTTACCTTCTATATAGAATCTATTTCAAGATAGCAGTATTACTTTTTAACCCCAATGTTTTATTATGACATTTTCAGACATGCAATAAACTTAGAAGAATCTTAATTTGAATCTCATGTAACTGGTAATCCCACAGATGCAAGGACAGAGACCAGTGACCTAAATCATAACCAAATTAATTAAAGCAAGCAATTAATTAAATCAAACTTTTTAAAAATTCATGTACACAAGCTGTCTACCTCTAAAGGAGAGGTTCAAAGAGATCAGCCTCGACATGGATAGATAAGGGCTTTTATAGTCCAGGAGTAGGGGTTTCCAAATAGAGGATTTGACACACAAGTAGGCATGGTTACAGAGGCAGAACATAAGCATACCATGTTGATCATAACAACTTCCTGAAACAAAGGTACGGTTGCAAGGTAGTCATAGTAAGTTAGTCATAACAGGGTAGTCATAATACCCTTTAGAAATAAAGGCATGGTTGCCATTCCTGGAACAGGCACTACAGAACCGTCTGTAGTTAAGGCTACAGGTTGGACATAGCCCAATTTTTGAGAATCAGAGATTTAATCATAAACAGGAATGAGCCTTGTTTGTCTTTACAATAAGATGGCTTTTAAGCCTAAAATGGAGGCAGGTTGGTTTGCCATAATACACTGTGTGAGTTATGTCCTTAATCTACCACTGTGCTGTTTTCACAGTCTACATGTTTGCACAAGCTTCTAGCTATGGTCAAACCACAGTCTTAAGCATTTCAAATCCAAAATACCTGCATCTAAATGCTTTAGCATAGAGGTGATCTATTACAGGTTCATGTTTATAGATATTAATGCAAAATTCAGACTCTAGTGTCTCTCTGCTGAGTTCCTTTCATCTCTCAGTTTGAGCCAAGGTGTACGGTATGTGGTCCTGTTCCCACTGATGTCTAGTACTTTATTGCACGCTCTAATATCATCCTCTCCCCATCAAATGCCTCCACCAATCTCTGCCAAAGCCAGCCACTCATGTGGTGCATGAGATCATTCCCAAGCTTGCATGCTATGTGATAATGGTTTTAGTATGAACCTCTGTGGTCAAACTGTAGGGACATTTGGCTCCAACTCAAGACAAATTGAACATTTTCCAAATGCCAACCATTTTCTATCAATAAAAGGAGAAATTACATTGTAAAAGTCTCCCTAATCTCTTATTTATTCCTATAGAAAATCTCACTAGGAGTACAGATTATCCGTATCTAATAATCAGCACTTTTTCTGTCTCATAGTCAAGGTCAAGATGGCCTTCAGGTTCTAAGTATAGTCCCCATGTGAGTATAGTTCTAATGAAGTCAACAAGTTCCTTTTGTCTTATCGACTATAATCCCTTACCAATAGTAGTATGATGTCCTGGAAAAGTATGTAAATATAACAGACATATGTTGCTAAATTAATAAGCCATTGCTGGGTACAAGTTAAAAACCAGAAACTATGATTTCTTCTTGCAGGCCAGAAGAAGGCTGAGTGAGGGGTTAATACAGCATATATGTCCCCAAAGAGCAACTACTGACCAAGGAGAGTGATTCCTGCTTCTAATAGGGCAGCTGCCTGCAGGAAGTAGCTTTCTAGCCTATTGTTTTACAGACTCAAAATATAGTTCCTGAGCCCTGTGGCATCTTAACCTTTAACATGTGGCCTTTGCTCTGCATTTGTTTGCGTTTGATTCTGATATCTGATATTCTTTCCCTTGGTGTTTTAAATCACACTCTGTTTCTCTGTGCTGAGGCCATTGCTATCTCCCCATGTCACTTCCCTTGTGACATTTCTCATCATTCCCGTTGTTGAACTTGCTGTCTGTCCATGTAAATTCCCATCCCTTTCGCTCACCCCTATTGCTCTTCAGTCACTCCCTTCAGCTTATCATCCTCATTGCATCTTTTTCCGTCTCTTTCCTGCTGCGTAATGGTTCCTCCTGCTGATAAGCTGTGTTCAAGATACTGAGGAGCTAGCAGCACTTGTGGGCAGTTCACTGGGCTGGCAAGTGTCAAGTACCCCTGAGCAGATGGAAATAAGACTCCAGTCATTTTGTCACAGAACTGCCTTATTGTGATGTGCGAGCCTTGTAACATCCCATGGGCTTGGTGGTTAATGGACCTGTAGGTTTCCAGTCTTTCCTATATTAAACTGGAGTTAGATATCGTGGCAAATACCTTTCTGTATAGCCTTAGTGTTGGTGTCTTCTTTTGGAAGCAAAGACAGACATCCTCAGTGTTTAACCCCTTTATCTTTGAGGATCAAAAGCTCTCTGTTCTGAGCAGCAGGAGGAGGGCACAGTGTAAACACTAATAGTCAATGTGTTGGCATTCTCACTAAAGCGCATCCTAGTACATTGTCCCGTTATTGTCTAATAACAACCCTCGTGATTACTTTCAGTTTAAGTCAAAAATGTCTGCATATATTACAGTGAACAAATGACTCTAAATCACTATACTTAGTCCAGAGACTAATCTTAGAAAGCTAATGCAAGATCTGCCTGTGTCTTCCCTGCTGGGTTTCCTCCAGGAGATCACAGCTAGAAAACAAAGCTTCTCGTGAGTTATCTGCAGGAGCAACAGTGGTCAGGAACCTGCTTCAGTGACTGATCCCACCCCAACCCAGTCTTTGCTGAGAGGCTTAGCCCTCTCAGTAACCATCATGAACACACAGACATTCCACTCCTGACCCTGCAGGTGTGTCTTGAAAAACTGTATGCAGATCAAAATCGTATTGTAAAACACACCAGGGAAATATGTTACTTAAAGGAATCCTGCAGTTTATCTTTGTGCAGGGGATTCTTTCATCGTGGCAATAATCCATGTTTTGTTTGTAAACTTAAGTCTCTAGGTGAGAATCTGCGTGAAGTGAAGGACACATCAATTTTAATGGAGTAAGATAGATGGTGGTCTGAGAAACACCTTCTGAACAACTCAGGGAAGCTCAGCAAGCATTCAATGAGACAAAGGGACAAATTAGTCCCTTTGGAGAAATGGAGCTCTGCCATTATTCTTAATATGCATTGATGTGCTTGTGGAAGGTCCCCCTCTCTCTCCCACTGTGGTTTTGCCTTTCCTGGTAATTGTTTCCTTGGAGTAAACTTAAGAATTCTGTTTGTGACTCGGGCCAGAATTCTTTTTAATGCAACTACAGGAGCATCAAATACCCTTGACCTAGCAGGTGAGGGCAGTCGCATGTTTCCCTGCATTTCCTGAGCTGGAGTTCGAATTTCCTGGAAGTCTCTACTACTCAGGCTTTGTCATTTCTGACTTATACCCTGGAAATCAACTCTAAATCCTGTTAGTCCAGGGTTCCCTTTTTTTTTCCTTTGAAGACAGATTTTTTTTTCATATAATACATTCTGATCACAGTTTCCCTTCCCCCACATCCTTCCCACATCCACCTCCTCACCCACCCAACTCCATGCCCTTTCTTTCTCTCCTTAGAAACAACCAGGTACATTTTTAGTTCACAGACAAATAACCACCCTACCTTTGGTCTTTCACTCCATCATCATCATTGCTAGAGAAATTCAGATACATACAAATTTATGCTTAAAGAAATTTTTAGATCTAAATAATAATCAGGTCATTGCAAGAGTGAAAAGTCACATGCAGTCTCCCTGGGGAGGGGAGCATGGGTGTGACCACAGACTGCTTCAGGGACCGTCCTGCAACCATCACAGGTAAAATGTCCTTAAGAATCCAACCCAAGAACACCTGAGCTATTGTTGACAGGGAAGCAAAGTACCCCCTATTGTCCATCAGCAAGTCATAATAATGATGGAAGATAGCATAATCGTCTTGACAACCAGACTTCCTCAGAGCCATGATCTAGTTTCTGTGACAAAAATTGGTCAAGAAAAAGACTCCTTTCTGTCTGAGAAACTATCGAGACACTCAAACATTTTGATAGTCAAGTCATGGTGCTCTCAGTCCGTGCCTGTACAGATAAGGTCCCGGCATACAGAAATCTCACAAGTCTACTCTCAGTCTCTCCTCTTCCAAATGCAGTCAGGCAAAAGATTTATAAAGTATCTTGGGATAGACAAAATTAATAAACTTAATGTAACAGTTGGACCATCTTTAGTTTCTACTCCCACATTCTGTCTTCTCCTATGAAGGAGGATAGAAGATTGATGTTGATCTAGACAGAAGTGCTTAAATGTCTCCACACAAAGCAGATTTCTTCATCTTCTTCAAGAAATAGGTCCTGTGCTAAATACCAGAGATACTTTAGTAAACAAAAGCAAATCAAAAGGTGCTTCAGTGAACTTACATTCTACGGGTTAGTAAATAAATACAGTATAGTTTATGTTTGGGATAGAGCAATCTTAAAGGTAAATTAGAAAGGGAAAACAAAAACCTCAATGATATATTCGGGTTCAGGTAAAAACTGAAAGAATTGGGCAGTTACCAGGAAGAAGAAACAGTAAATGCAAAAGGCCTGAGATTGAAATGTGCCCAGTGTGAACTGGGAACAAGGAGGTTCACTGTGACTGAGTGACTGAAGCAGACAGAGGAGGGGTGGGGTGAATATCCTCAGAGAGTTAACTAGGATGGGCAAGGGACTCTACCCCACTAAGCACACGTGCTAGTCTCTTCAGCACGAATATGCAGGGGTGATGGCTGGTTTGTAAGAGGGGAGCAGCTGTCGTTGTCTAGGCGTCTCCCAGCTGTTCCCAGTTGGACACCTTTTGCCCTTTCATAAGCTTTCATTTGAATGCCTGCCATTCCACGCCTTTGCAATTATTGATAATTTCACTTTTAAGTCTTTGTCCATCTGAGAACTGGGAAATGCCTCCCATTACAGTTGTAGGCTGGCTTGTGTGTCCCAGATGCTGTCCAGGGCAGCACTGACTCCACGGCCTCCAACACCAGGGAGGCTGAAGGTCCTTTCTCCACTGTTGGCTGTTTGTGGTTTTCAGTTGTCTTGTGCTTTTATATATACACACACACACATATATATATACATATATATATGTATCTATATATACATATATATATGTGTATATATATATATATGCTCAGAACAATAACTGACAGTTCAACACCATGCTATTTCTTTCCCTAGTTTATGGATTCGAACACGTGTTGTCCTGGTTAGGGTTACTATTGCTATGATGAAACACCATGACAAAAATCAAGTTGGGAGGAAAGGGTTTATTTGCTTACCCTTCCACATCTTAGTTCATCACTGAAGGAAGTCAGAACAGAAGCTCAGAAAGGGCAGGAGCCTCAAGGCGGGAGCTGATGCAGAGGCCATGGAAGGGAGCTGGCTTGTTAGCTTTATAGGCTTGGCTTGGTAGCTCCATTGGCTTGGCTTGGTAGGTTTATTCCACAAGATGACTTTGCTTCAGTTATTGCAAATGATGCTTCTGTTTATTTTTATGTTTTCTATTCTGGTAAATAAGTGTGCAGTTTTGTATTATCTGAGCCCGGGAAGCTTTCTAAACCCTGTTATTCATTATAATAACTTTGCTGTATGTGGCCTTTTGCTTCTTGGTAGAAAAACCGTATTATCAGGGAGTAAGAACAACTGTATCTCTTTCTTTATAATCCACAGACAATTTACTTCTTTGTCTCATTTTAATTCACCAGCTAGGCTCTCGGCACAATTTCAGAGTAGAAATGGAGACATGGTTTTCTTACTCTTAATTTGTAAAAGGAATGAGTCTAACATTCCACTAGTACATACTTACAATAAAGGCTTTTGTTGATATTTTTCATGTGTTATCAAACACATGAGGTCCTAAAGACTCACCAATCTGACCATGAATAAAGAGGAGGTATTATTCAGGCACCAGATACTCATGGAACCAGGTCTGCACTTCAGAGCCCTGTCAAGATGTATTTCTGAATGGCATTAGTCAGGGGTTTATAAAGGCAACACTCATAAAGATACTACCTCCTGTCTTCATGCAATCAGGGGCAAGAACACATACTAACATACTTCCTGTCTAGCTGTATACATCCTCCTGCATGTGATCAAGCAGGATAAGTTATTCTCTGCTAGTGAAATGAGCCAACTCAAGTCAAATTAAGTACATAAAAACAGGTTTATTGGGAAGCCACTCTCGGCAGGTTCACTGGTCCCAAGGATCAGGGCCAGGGACATTGCCCTGGGGAGGGAGACAATTTTAAATTTGTAAGCATAATGTTTATTGTTAGTTATTCACCTAGTGAAATTCTCTTCTTTTCTTAGTTTACGAGAAACTTTTGTCACTGGATTGTACTGACTTTTATCAAATGCCCAGTCTGTTTTTATTACACACCTGGACCTGGCTGAATTTCTTAAAAGAAATTTCACATTAGTGATTTCTTTAGTTGGCATGGTAACTTTCTATTGGATTGTTGGACCTGATTCACTGACACTTTTGAGTCATTTTTTAAACAAAATAACAGGATAGATGTTTTCTATTTGCTGGGTGTATGTCTGTCTGGCATTATGTTGGGGGAGTGAGCAGACACCTATGGGACAGAACAAAGCTGATAACTATGGTGTTGAAATTATATTATCACCAAGTTTTTGTCTTCTTTGTCTGCCAATTACTTAACATATTGAATTCTCTCAGGATAATTGAGGACTTGCCAGTATCTTCTTGTAAGTTTGCAATTTTTACTTCTTAATATTTTGTTATCAGGCCTATATTAGTAAGATATATTACCTTTTCTGGTCAAGTGGGCCTTTTCATCTTAGGCTACAGTTCTCAGTTCTGATAACACTTTTCACTCTAGGAACCATGGGATTTCATATTAAAACACAAACAGTCTTAGAGTTAGTTTCTTCAAAGTATTTTGGTAGTCTTTTCCCTTTTAAACTTCCGAAGCATCTATGCCATGGATGCAGCCTTGTAAGCAGACAATGAGTAGATTTCTACTAATCTGGAGCCAACATTTTAGTTAGAAGAGACTACATATAAGTACTGTGATAGGCATGAGGCTTAGTTCTGCCACATTGTTTGGTGACAGTTCACCCGAAACTCTTGGTGCCTTTCCCTCTTCTTTCTTTGCTGTTTATTTATTTGTTTTTATTCTATTCTTCATTCTTTTCCTCTAATTGCTCAGAAAATATCCTGTTATTTCTATTTTTGTAAATATTTTTGTTATTTGATAAGTGACAGTCAACAGCTCTGGCTGTCCTCTACTGTCTTCACGTCAATGGTATTCATTATTTCCTCACCGTTGTTCTTTACAGGGTGTAGTTGTTAATGCCATTTTTACTAGTGACTTATGCAACCAGTGTTTACTTATATTTATCCTTATATTCTAATTACATGGTTCATTAGTCATTTCTGTGCCTCAATTTGCTCTTTTGGGTTGAATTTAATTTTTCAGGAAACAGCCTTTGGGAGTTCGTTTAGAGATTGCCTGTGGGTGGTAAACTCACAGTTTTTGTTGGTTCATTTGTTTTGGTTTTTGTTATAAATGACTATTACACCTTTTTTTTAAATGATGAGTTGACAAGTGTCTTTTCCGAGCACCTTCCTCAGCACTTTGTGCTCAATCTGAAAGTCCCTGTGTTGTGTCATGAAAGTAGAAGTGAGATGAGAGAGAACATGAGAAGTGGGGTAAGGTCAGATAAAATGGGAGGAGGATATAAGTGGGTAAGAATTATCAGAACACATTTTATACATGCATGAGAATGCTATGGCAATATTGTTATTGCACTTATAATTACTATGTGCTAATTAAAACCTTAATAGCATTCTGTTATCCGTTTAATTGCTATTCCTTCATGCTTATTCTCATTTGATTGCTTTTATGATGCTGGAGCCTGAACCCAAAGTTCCATGCCTTCTAGGCAAGCACTTTACCACTGATCCACATCTTAGCCTTTGAAATAATGTACTTCCTCACTGTAGATTTGGTCTTTTCTTCTTTGCAATTTTTGTCTCAGTGTTCTTAGTTACCTTGCAGGCCATTGCTTGGTTTTGGATACTGGGATTCATTTGTGCTTCCTCCTGCTGGTAGTCTTACTGTTCATTTGTTCTGCCAAATTGTCAGCAAGCAACTTTCTTAACCCAAGCTCTCCCACATTCTCTTATTTTATCTCTCTACTAGAGACATTTTAAACTCCTTTTTCCTAAAGACTAGTATCTTTAGTCTGTCTTTCCATTGGAGCATGAATTTGCTATCGTAAGAAATATGTTCAGGGTCACAAAGAAAGAGACCACCATCTAGACAAGGCAGACTTTACATTTGATCAATGGAGCTCAGGAAGGGTGAATACACCTAGACAGGAAGTACACCTGCTTTTTCTAGTTCAGGTGGTGGCTATGTCTTTGCTCCATTGGCTATGGTCTGACTTCACAATCTTATTCAACTGGCTATTATGAAATAATTGCAACATAGCAGATAGAAGAATGGGAAAGGAGTCAATCAATGCTCCGAGGAGAAAAGGGTCACTAATACAGGTCATCAAATTCCTAGACTAGAGTCCTGAGTCTTTGTGAGTGGGAAGAATAAAATTTGTACAAGACAGAGAAAATAAAAAGATTATGATTACTTGTCTTAAATACTAGATTTATAGTATTTGATAGAAAAAACTCTTATTCCATATTTCTTTTTTCTTTTTATTTATTCTTGTCTCATAAAATACAACTGGACCACAGCCTTCCCTCCCTCCACTTCTTGAAGTCCCCTCTCAGTGCTGCAGCCCCACTCACCACCATCACCTCCTCAACTCTCCTCTTCCCCCATCCACTCCTCTTTCATTTCTCTTCAGAAAAGAACAGGCGTCCCAGAGATATCAACCAAATACAGCATAACAAGATGCAATAAGACTAGGCACATACCCTGATATCAAGCATGTAAAAAGAAAAGGGTCCCAAGATCAGGCAAAAGAGTCAGAGATGCCCCCATTCCTACTCTTAGGACCCCACAAAAAAAACCCCTAAGCCAAAAAACCATAACATTATACAGAGGACCTAGTGCAGACCTACAGACTCTGTGATTACCTCTTCAGTTTTGTTGAGTGTCTATGAGCCCTGCTTAGTTAACTCTGTGGACTGTGTTCCCCCCTGGTTCCTACAATCCTTCCATCCCCCTTTCCCTCAGGGTTCTCCTGAGCTCCACCTAATCTTTGGCAGTGGATATCTACATCTGTTCCCATTAACTGTTAAAGGAAGCATCTCTCAAAGATTGGGCTAGGCACTGAACTATGAGAGTTTGAGTTTACCATGCAGCTTCTGGTTCCTGGTCATATAAACATTGTCCGGCATGGACTTTCTCTTGTGGTGTGGGCCTCAAGTTAGGCTAGTCATTCGTTGGCTACTCCCAAAAGCCCTGAGTCACCTTTGTCCTAGCACATCCTGAAGATAGGAGAGATTGTGAGTCAAAGGTTATGTAACTTTGTTGGTATCCCAGTACCACCAATGAAAGTTTTGCCTGGTTACAGAAGATGGCTGAATCAGGCTTAGTATCCTCCATTACCAGAAGTTCTTGCTAGGGTCACCCTCACAGATTCCAGAAGTTTCCACTGCAGTGGGATTTCACACTTCCACCTAGATACCCCTCCATTCCAATAATCTCCCCCTGCACTCTCCCCTACCCATCTGTCTCTCACCCACCGGTTCCCATCCCCACCTGCTCCCTGTCCACCCACAATATCTATTGTATTTCTCTTTCCCAGGGAGATTCATGCATCTCCCTAGAACTCCCCTTGTTACTTAAATTCTCTGGGTCTGTAGATTGTAGCATGATTATCTTTTACCTAACAGCTAATATCCACTTATAAGTAACTACATATCACGTTTGTCTTTCTGAGTCTGGGTTGTTACACTAAGAATTATTTTTCAGTTCTATTAATTTGCCTGCAAATTTCACAATGCTATTTTTTCCTAATGGCTGAATAATAATGCACTGTGTAAATACACCACATTTTCTTGATCCATTCTTTGGTTGAGGGACATTTAGGTCTTTTCCAGTTTCTGACTACTATAAATAAAGCTGCTATGAGTAGAGTCAAGCATCCTAGCACAAGTGTGGTAGGATGGAGCATCTTTTGGGTATATGTCAAAGAGTGCTATTGCTGGGTCTATTGAGTCCCAATTCTCTGAGCCACTGCCACACTGACTTCTATAGTGTGGTATAAGTTTGCACTCCCACAAGCAATGGAGGGGTATTCCCCTCGTTCCACATGAGCTGTCATGCGCTTTATTGATCTTAGCCATTCTGGAAGATGTAAAATGAAAACTCAACTTGGTTTTGATTTGTATTTTTCTCAGATGGCTAAGGATGTTGAACATTTATCAGCCATTTGAGTTTCCTATTGAGAACTCTCTGCTTGTATTTATAAGCCATTTTTAATTGAAATATTTGGTTTGTTAATGTCTAGTTTCCTGGGTTATTTACATACTTTGGATAAATCAAGATCAGATAAACTTAAATAGACCTATAACACCTAAGAAAATAGTCATTAAAAGGCACCCCCTCCTTTTGAAGAATGGTTAACACCAATACTCCTGAAATTATCCCACAAAACAGAAACAAAAAAAACATTTCCCAGTTCATTTTAAAGGAACGTTTCCCAGTTCATTTTATGAGACCAGTCACTCTAATACCCAAATCACACAAAGATTCAACAACAACAAAAAAAGAGATTTACAGACCATTTTCTCTATGAACTAGATAAAAAATACTCAACAAAATACTTGCAAACTAAATCTGAGAACACATCAGAAACATCCTCAACCACGATCAAGCAGACAACATCCCAGAGATGCAAGGTTGGTTTAACATACATAAATTAGTCAATGTAATCCACTATATAAACAAAGTGAAAGAATAAACACATGTTCCTCTCATTGGATACTGAAAAAGCCTTTGAGAAAATCCAACACTCCATCATGATAAAAATCTTAGAGAGATTAGAGATACTAAGTACATACCTAGACATAATAAAGACAATATACAACAAGTTTATAGCCAACATTAAATAAGGAGAGAAAAACTCAAAGCAATTCTGCTAAAATCAGGGACATGATAAGACTGCCCACTCTCTCCATATCTACTCAATATAGTACTTGAAATTTTAGTTAGAACAATAAGTCATCTGAAGATCAGGAGGATGCAAATTGGAAAGGAAAAGTCAAAATGTTGTTATTTGAAGATGATTTGACATAAGTAACTCCAAAAATTCTACCAAGGAACTCCTAAAGCTGATAAACGCCTTCTAGGAGGTGGCAGGATACAACATTAAACTCAAAAAGAAAGAAAGAAAGAAAGAAAGAAAGAAAGAAAGAAAGAAAGAAAGAAAGAAAGAAAGAAAGAAAGAAAGAAAGAAAGGAAAGAAAGAAAATCAGTAGCCTTCCCATGTAAAAATGAAAGATGATCTGAGGAAAAATTCATGAAATGAACACCCTTCAAAGTAGCCACAAATAATGTAAAATATCTTGGAGTAACTATAACCAAGCAAAGGAAAGACTCTCATGTCAAAAATGCCAAGTATTTGAAAGAAGAAATTAAAGAAGATAACAGAAGAATGGAAAGTTTCCCCATGCTCTTGGATCAGTAGAATCAACATAATAAAAATGGTCATTTTACCAAAAGCAATCTACAAACTGAATGCAATTCACATCAAAATTCCAATAATTTTTTTTTCCTTTTTTTTATTTTCTATATTTTTTTATTTACATTCCAAATGATTTCCCCTTTCCCGTTTCCTCCCTCCCCAAAAGTCCCATAAGCCCTCTTCCCTCCCCCTGTTCCCCATTCAACCCCCTCTCGCTTCTCTGTCCTGGTATTCTCCTACATTCAGTCTTTCTAGGACCAATAATTCTTTAAAGACCTTGAAAGGACGATATTCAAATTCATGTGGAAAAACAAAAACCAAGGACAGATAAAATAATCAGGAACAATAAAAGAACTTCCAGAGGTATTACTGTACCTGATTTCAAGCTTTACCACACAGTAATAAAAACTGCAAGGTACTGGCATAAAAACAGACATGTTGGTCAATGAAATCAAATCAAATACTCAGACATAAATCTACACACTGATAGACACTTGATTTTTATAAGGAAACCAGAAATGTACAATGAAAAAAAGAAAGCATCTTTAACGTACTGTGATGGTCAAACTGAATGTCTATATGTAGAAGAATGCAAATAGGTCCAGATTTATCACCCTGTACAAAACTCAAGTCCAAATGGATCAAAGACTTCAATATGAAGTCAGAAACAGTAAAAATGATAGAAGAGAAAGTAGTGAATTGCCTTGAACACAATGGCACAGGAGAAAACTTCCCAAACAGAATGCTGATAGTAAAGACACTAAGGTCAACAATAAATGGGAACTCATGAAACTGAAAATCTTCTGTAAAGCAAAGGACACTATCAATAGGAGAAATGGAAGCCAACAGGATGGGAAAAGATTTTCACCAACTCCACATCTGATAGAGGACTAGTATTTGATATTTCCTGCACTATTATTCCAGCTTTATAAAGAAATTATAACAAAGGATGGACACAAGGGTTTGCCTCTTTCTTCCCTCTGACCCTACTCATGGATATCTGTTAACATGAATTCTTCCATTTGCCAGTAGACAACACCCTCAAAGCTGCTTACTGATCATCTTGGCTTTTTGCTTTGCTCCTAGCCTTCCCTTCCATTCCTGGGGGGTTTGTTAGATAAACCCTTGCATGCTATTTGCTTTCTAAAAACTTTGTAACTGAAAAGTACCCACATAAGACCAGACTTTGTTATGTCCCAAACCAAAACTACACTTTGTGTGGAGATAAGATTACTTGTGGGAGTTGATTCTTTTTTTCCACTATATGGTTCCTTTGGATGGAACTCAGGTCATCATGCTTGGCAAAAGTCCTTCTATTCATTAGCAATCACACACACACACACAGAGAGAGAGAGAGAGAGAGAGAGAGAGAGAGAGAGAGAGAGAGAGAGAGAGAGAGAGAGAGAGAGAGAACTTTTTTTCATTCTTGTGCACTGTTTGCACAGTAAAATACTGTAGAACTTGCTTGTCTCTACTTCCAGCTGAGAATTCCTTTCTAAACTCCTCCCCTGGAATAACAGAGTGAAAAATAAGTAAGTAAATGTGTGGAAAGGAAAAGATGGCCCATGAGCTTTCCAGGTTTATACTCAGATCTCCTTATCTCACCCATTTGCTGATGGTTTAATGGTATTAACATTGCCAAATTATTCCTCTATCCTTTTGGAGTACCCATGTGTTAAGTTTACTGTTGAGTGTATTGATAAACTCCTATCTCAAAGTGGGAAAGCCATAAAATTCTGAGGCAAAAATATTGGTTACTGTAAATAATTTAAGGATGTGACCCATGCCTTAGCCTTCTCAGTAATGATAATGCACGTATGTGAACAGGCAATGGGACTGTTATGGGGAGTCCACCAGAGATGAACACTTGCACACAATTTACAGCTACTCAAAAGTCTCTATTCCATCAGGTTGGCACTGCATTCAGGTACTGGAGACTCAAGTATAGCTCTGAATGTTTAGGGTAAGAGGTTTTTAAGGTAAAACACTCACACACACACACACACACACACACACACACACACACACACACTAATAACAGCAGGGGGAGTTTTGTGCAACCAAGCTGTTTAACAGAAGCTAAGATATGTTTTCTGGGACATATTGACCTTGGGTTCACTAAATAGAGTTGGGTTACTTTCCATCATATTCTCCATCAAGGAGGTCAAATTCTAGTAAAACCTGAACTCAGCAAGAAGACAAGATGAAAGCCAGGATGTGGTGGCACTTACCTTTAATCCCAGCACTTGGGAGGCAGGGGCAGGCAGATCTCTGTGATTCAAGGCTAGCCAAGTCTACAGAGTGAGCTCCAGGACAGCCAAGGCTATGTAGAGAAACTCTGTCTTAAAAAACAAACAAAACAGAATACAAAAATGGAGGAACCTGTGCACTGTCTTACCCTGTCACCGGACCAGCATTTTGAGCTGTGTCAGACATTTTGCATGAACTATATGTGCCAGTATTGAAAAGAAGGGGCTTGTGACATGTTCTTAGGATTTACTGAGGATATACTCAGTGAGTAGCTAACTTTTGTAATAGACTCATATCCACTCTACCTTGGGGGTAGTTGGACCAAATACCAAATTACTTCATGAAGAGTCTTTGATTGCAAAGGTGCAGTAGAATTAATTCTCCAAGGAAAACTCTGAATTTTCCCAACAGTGGTAAAAAGTCTACAAAGAAATCTCCAATAGTGTTGATGATTTGGAAGTGAGGCATTGGAAACAAATATTCAAGGAGCTTTTTACAGGTTCAGTGGAAAATAGAGATTTTATCAAGTCTTCAGAGAGCAATGCTTTGTGACATTTGGTAAGCAGAGGGATCACTTAAGAGATGTTAATGCTGTTGATCACTCAGGAGATGCTGATACTGCCAGTGAGCCCCACTGTCTTTCAATGAGTGGAATCAAATGGACTGTGATTGAAAGACCAGTGTCCAGGCTGTTCCATACTGTAGCCATCAGCCATGGATAGCAACCAAATATTTGAACTGGCTGGAAAAATTGGAACTGTGCAGTAAGCATCTAGTGTATAGTGAGTTTTTGAAAATTAATAAGAAGGAAGTATATAAAATTGCATGCTCATTTAAAAATGAGTAATATGCCTGAGGGGGTGAATATGATCAAAACATGTTACCTGCTTGCTTAAAAAAAATCTCAAAAATATAAACAATTTATATGAAAATAAAATATATTATATAATAGAACATATTGAATTCTTGAATTCAATAAGGTAACTATTTAAATTAATTTTAACTGTTATTATTTTACTTCTTCTAATATGACTAATAGAAAATGTTCAGTTGTGTGTGTAGGATTTTACAGTATATTTATGTATATTGTAATATTTTTGTAGTAGTTAACCACAAATTTTGTAACAAATTACTGTAAACCAAATGGCTTAAAAACAACACAGATTCACCCTCTTACAGTACTAGAAATCACAAAGGAATTTAAGGGAACCTTTTTTTTCCTTTTTTTTTTTTTGTAGCATCTGCAGGTCACCTGGGTTATCAGTTCTATGATCTTTGCCTTGATCATCTGAGTCTCATAGCTGTCAACCCAGAGTCTCCACCTTTGTCATCTCTACTGTGGTATCCCCTCCTCCTGCCTCACCTCACCTTATAAGGATGTCTATGTTGTATTTCATTCTTCCAAGTAATTCAGCATGATGTCCCCAACTCGGTACCATTGACAAGGTCACATAGGCATGTGAGAGTAGGACATGGAGGATATTTATTTGAAGGGCATCTTGCCTAGTACAGTATTGGTGTGTCCTGGATAACCCACTTGGGTGTCCTCATGATTCATTCCCCCCTTACTACATAAGTGGATTCGGGAAGAAGAAACTCACAGTCTGATTACTTCAGTATCACAATGCCCAGCATTGGGTCTAAAAACTCAATGCATTTTTAATGTTTGTTTTGTTTGGGTTTGGGTTTTTAGTGGTGGTAGAACATGAGTTCAAGGCTTCGAGACCATTTGACAGCCACTCTATCATGAAACTTCGTTTCTAGTCCTAAGTCTGACTTTTATACAGATTATTGAATCAAAAGACCTTGTGACTATAAATATCACAGATTATCAAGAATCCAGGAACTGGTGAGATGGTTCAGTGTACAAAGGTGCTTGCTTGTTTCTGAGCCTGACAACCTGAGCTCAATCCTGGGACCCACGTGGGAGAAGAGAACTGACTCCTGCATGTTGTCCTCTGACCTTCACATTCATGCCAAAGAAGGAAAGAAGGAAAGAAGGAAGGAAGGAAGGAAGGAAGGAGGAAGGGAGGGGAGGAGGGAGGGGTGGAGGGAGGGAGGGATAGAGGGAAAGAAACCAAAATACTGGGCTCTAATTCAAGAGCTGTGTCCTGCTTCTTAATCAGTTCCCTCCATTTCTGGGTAGATAGTCAGTGATAAATTGAGGGCTTATTTGTATCCTTTGGAAGAATTCAATTTTTAAAAATTATTTTTGCATTTATTATACAAATATATTGGGGGGAATTCCTATGCCTAAGCTTTTGTGGGAGGACTGGCACCAGTCTGGACCCCAGGAACTCACAACTTAGTTGAGAAATAAGATATAAACACCAGTGATAGACATTCCAGACAGGAAGTAAAAGGCACACTGACAACCAGGAGTCGGGAAGAAGTGACTCCAGTCTGTGAAGATCCTCTTACACCAAAATGATGGAAGATAGAGATCACTCCTTGGAGGAAGGACAGTAGTTCAGTTACTCTCTGATGCTGTGATGAAATACCCTGATACAAGCTGCAGTCCATCATGGTGGGGAGGACATGACAGCCAACAGAGAAAAGCCTGGTGGCAGGATAGGGAGGCTGGCTGGCCACACTCTTGGAATAGGGCATAAGCAGGAGTTAAGGCTGGCCTTTAAAACCTCAAAGCCTGCCTGCCCCTCAAAGACCCACTTTCTAAAGTTTCTACAACCTTCCCAAATCATGTCATTAGCTGGGGACAAGATATTCAAATGCATGAGAGTATAGGGGACATTTCACTTTCAAACGACAGCAGAGATATGAGCTGGGTCTTGAAGACTTAAAATGAATCTTAAACATCAAACCTAACAACTGCATCCCCTGACTTCAATCTCATTTAAGAGTCACAATTGAAAAGCTTTGAGTTTTCCTTTTTTCATTTCTTAAACATTAACCTTGGAGGTTAGATCAATGGAGGAAGTAAGGACACAGAAAATGAGGGCAAAGGGAAAGAAAGAAAAAACATGGAAATTATTGCAGCCCTCACACTTCCTGTCAACAGTACAAAACTTAGATCTGAGAAATGCAACTACAAACTAACTTGTCAAAATAACAGAAATTGGCCAATTTTCGGGAGTATTGGAGGCACGTGGTCTAACTTATTATACATTTCAAAACATTTAAGATTCTGCTATAGTCTAAATATACCACCAATGCAGTGCATTTACATACTCATAAATTATACATGACCACATTATCCTCCTCTCTATGCATTCATTCCTCCATCTTTTAAACAGCAACTTTATCCTGAGTGTTCTACCAAGATTCTGATTGGAGGAATTTGTGAGGGACAGCCTGAAAAACCATGTCACGATTATTAATGAAGCATCTCTAAGTACTGACATTTCCAGAGCCTGCACAAATTCCCAGCCTCACACTTTGCCTTGTATTTGGAGCTCACAGACAACTGGACAGCAATTTGTCCCAACTGGTGAGAGGAGTGAACACAAGACATGTGCTGAACCGAATGGTAAAGCCTGTGCTGAAATTGGAGTTCTTCAACCATCCAGAGCAGAGAAACACGCCTCTGTTCACACTGCCACTGAAAAGCCTCCCTCATGAAATACTTATTAGGTAAAATACAGAATGTCCCCACTCATTACTGCAATCTGATACAACTGAGAAAGCCATTCAGGCCTAATCACACTAGCACATGAGTCCAGACCTCTACATTAGTGTTGCAGGAAACCGAGTAAGGAACCAGAAAGTCCACACTTGCCAACAAGTAACTAGTTTGTCATCACCACAGTGACATCAGACATTAGTGGGACCCCACCTGTGACATTAGACAGTGTGCTTCCTGTGATATCAGACACTTCTATATAAAGAGCCTATGCTCCTTATCTCACCTGGAAGCTGATTCTAAACCTCATAATGGAAAGGGAAAATAATCCAAATATCTAAAACAGTTTTTAAAGCAAAAATAAAATCTCTTCGATTTTAAGATAGTGTTTAGCTAAGTAATGAGGATAGCATGAAGCTGGCTGTGGGAGACATGTAGATCAAGGAATGTAAATCTTCAATTTTCCCAAATAAAAGACTTAAATTTAAAAAATATTGTGCTATAGTCAACATATTTAAATGAGACTCATTTAATACCATTTTCTTTGTATAAGTTTCTATGTGTGTACAGGAAATATGAAAGTTATATTTCTCTCTAAACCATCTTCACACATTGGAGAAATTGTTACTTTATAATAATTAAAGCTGAATTATAGGCCATATTTATATAATTCTTAGCATTACATTTTGAAATATTTTATTTATGTATTTATTTGGAGAGAGAGAGTGTCTGTGTGTGTGTGTATCTGTGTGTATGTGTATGACTGTGTGTGTCTGTGTGTGCGTGCACACTACAGTGTGCCTGTGATACTTGGAAGACAGCAGCAGGGTCAGCCCTCCCCTTCCACCCTGATAAGACAGTATTTCTCCTGCTTACTGCTGCTCCAGGTTGGCTGGCCAGTGAACATCTAGAAATTCTCCTGTCATTTTCCATCTCCAGGTAGGGGTACTCTGGGCTTATAGACGCTCTCACTACTTTCGCTGGCTTTTGCTTATATGAGGATTTAAACTAAGGGTGTCTTCCAAAGCCTATTGAGCCATCTCCTCAACCCACATTTAAAAATATTTTGAGTTCTAAATATTTGATTTCTAAAACGATTCAGATGCAAAGTCTCTGATTTTAAACTGTTTTAGATAATTTGCATAATTTTGGAATCTGACAAAATAACAATTTGTAAACTCAGAAATAAGAGCTCTATTTACAGTTGTACTCTGAAATGTAACCATGTGCTTCAGCAAGAATTAAAACCCAATTGCTTGTGGCATCAATAAAAAAACAGCATTAAGATATCCAGAGCTGTTTTAAACTATATATACATATATGGCATTCATGTGGCAAATATGTCTTAAGGATGCTGTCTTTGTCAAGATTCTCTTGAGTAACAGAAGTGATAAAATTGACATGTAATACATAGGGAATTCATTGGCTTATCTTACATAATAGGAGTTGGATAGTCCTGCAGTGACTGTCAGCAGGCTGGAAAAGCTGAGAACATAGTCTCTCAGTTCATGAAGTGGGACCCCTCAGCAGTCCCATTCTGGAAGTTGTGACCTAAAGTATTCATTCATTCATTCACTCATTCATTTATTCATTTATTTAACTTTTATTTATTTTTGTTTGTATGTTTTATTCTTATCTCATATATTACATCTCCACTGCAGTTTACCCTCCTTCCTCTCCTCTGAGACCGTCCTTCCCATACTCCTCCCTCCCCCAGATCCACTCATCCTCCTCCATGTCTCTTTAGAAGAGGGCAGGCCTCCCAAGGATATCAAACACACATGGTCTACCAAGTTGCAGTAATACTAGGCCCTAGACAACCCAGTAGGAGGACCAGGGTTCTGAAAGCAAGCAAGAGTCAGAGACAGCCCCCACTGCCAGTGTCCCACAAGAAGTCCCACAAGAAGAACAAGCTACCTGACCATAACATATAGGCAGAGGACCTAGGTCAGTCCTACACAGGCTCCCTGATTATAGGTCTAGTCAGGTTAATTGATTCTGTGCGTTTTGTTGTGATGTCCATGACCCTTCTGGCGTCTTCAACCCTTCCTTCCCATCTTCCACAGGATCCACTGAGCTCAGCCTGGAGGATTTCTAGATAGCCTCAGATCCTCCATGCATATGGGAAGGTAGAAGTTGGGTTCCAATGTAGGCAAGTGATCACAGCAGCAGTAGCGGCGATGGGGTAGATGCATTCAACGTTAAAAGGAAAGGCAGCCAGGCAAAGCAGCCCTGCTCATCTCTCTTCATGTCTGGATAACTACAGAAAGGTGCTGCCAACTCTAGGGAAGAGAAAATACCCTCACAGGACAGCCTGAGGATGTGTTTAGTGGCTCTCAGATCTAATCAAGTTACAACCAAAATTAACCATTCTCAAACTCTCAGAACTCTCAAAGCTTGTAGCCATTATTCTTTCTTTCATTCAATTTCTTTTTTCTATTCTTCCTTTATTTTTCTTTTGAGGTAGGTCTCACTAGGCAGCTCTAACTGGTCTGGAACTCACAATATAGGCCAGGGTTAACCTTGAACTCATAAACATCCACTTACCCCTCCTCCCACCATGCCCAGAAAAGTCATTATTCTTAACGAATGATAACTCATTTTATCTGAAGTAAGTTTGTAAAATGCAAATTGATGTTCATTAATATAGCTGGTGCTCATGATTTTCTGATTTTGATATATATTCAGTTTTACTCACTGTGGCTTGCTATGCACATCTCCCAGGTGTTTAATTCAGTTTTTACTGTTAATGCAACATTTTGTTGACATGAAAACACTCCATTTATTTAAGCATGTTCATACCCTCTAGCAATATTTCCAGAAAAAAAATGTATAATGTTGCTTTTCAAATACTATTAACACAGATATCAAACTTCTGCACAGCATTGCAGAATGTAAAAACATATTTACACTAAATGCTGTATTTTATGTGCCCACAGCTTCCTAGTTGGAAACCACTAGAAGTCGTTTGCTGAGATGAAAGTAACTCTTCCAAGATCACTCATAGTAACACACAGCAGAGACTCTAACCAAGGTGACAGAGCCCCAGGTCTAGTGACTTTCCAGTCACTAAACTTAGTAGTGAGCTGTTAGTGTTCAGACACAAAGTCAAAGTGGCCCAAATTATTTATGACTATTCTTGTGGTGGTTGTCTTCAAGAGGAGCCAATACTGACAGTCATATGCCACTGTCTCTTTAGTGAACACACCATCAGCTAAACATTATAGAGGGTACTTAACTGAGACACCGGCTTTGCTAACATGGATAGTGGTCAGTCACCTTGCTATCAACTACAAAGAAGAGCTATCTTCAAAGCCAGAGCGTGACATCAGAGAAAGCTGAAGAGAGATATGCATGTGAAAATGACTCAGTAATTGCTTCAAAATATGAGGCACTGTTTTATACTTTAGATCCCCCCCCTTCCAGGCTTGGCATTAATCAGTTAGGTGCAGAAATCAGTGTCACTGAATACATTTTATAGCTCAGCTTCTCACTGAAAGAAACGGTATGTGTCATAGGAAAATAATTCCACTAGTCTGTGTGTGGTTTCAATCACTGCCAGGTTCTCTTCTCTACTCATTGGAGCTCTTGTGTCCTCATTATTTGCATTCTCAACATGTCAGTTGCCTCTCCATTCTCTGGCTGAGCACCTCTTCTCTGAAGTGTCCGGGGAATGCGTAATTGTCCATGCCCAGCCTGTAGATCAAACTCCAATCTAATTTGCAAAAGCTAGTAAATACACAGTAGGTTGCGCATGCTGCAGACTTCATGTTGCAATGATTAAGTTATCTGACTCTGGCTTTCACAGTCCCCCCACTCCTCACGGCCTCCATTCTCCACTTAACATTCTTCACACTCACTCTTCACAGCAAGTACTTACTAGGGCATTTCTGGGTTTTGAGCACTCCTTCATCTTTTACAAAGCAGTCTCACAAATCTTGTATTATTCAAAGGTCTAGCGATTAGTTTCCTCTTTTTCAAGACACGGGTGCCATCCTGATGAGGAGGGGCTGTGTGTGACACACCCGGTCCTTCATCTTCCCTTCTGGAGACATGGCAGAGCCATGTGCTCTGACAGAAGGGAATAATGCAAGTCTGGGTGTCTTAGGTTGATTCTCTGTTGCTGTGATAAAACACTCTGATCAAAAGCAATACAGGGAAGAAAGGGTTATTTCATCTTACAGGCCTATCTTCGAGGGATGCCAGGGTAGGAGCTTAAAATCGAGACCATGAAGGAAAGCACCTTCCTGGCTTGCTTAGTGTATTGGTTGCTTTCTCTATCACTGTGATATAGCACCATGACCAAGGAAGCTTATAGAAGAAAGCGTTCATTTGGAGCTTACCATTCCAGAGGGATAGAAGTCCATCCACATCTTGGCAGAGAACATGGCGGCAGGCAGGCAGGCAGGCATGGCACTAGAGCCGTAGCTTGGAGCTCATGTGTCTACCCACAGCAGGAATCAGAGCACACACTGGGAATGGCGCAAGTTCTAAAACTTGAAGCCATCACTAGTGACCCATCTCCTTCAAAAAGACCACAGCTCCTAATCCTTCCAAACAGCTTCACTCACTGGGGACCAAGTAGTCAAATATATCAGTGTATGAAGGCCATTTTCATTCAAACAAACACATTCCACTCCTTGACCATTGTAGGCTCATGGGCTCATGGCTATATCATAATTCAAAGTGCATTTAGCCCAATTTCAAAAGTCCCCGTGGTCACTTATATTCTCAATGGTGCTTTAATGTCCAAAGTACAAAGTTTCTTCTGAGACTTAAAACAATCTCTTCATTATAAACCTCTATAAAACCAAAAAGCAAGCTTTGCTGACTGCAATACACCTTACTCTCAGACTGGTTCCATGTCTTATGTGCAGATTTCCATGTCTCTGGAATGTCGAACATTTTAGGATCTCCAGTGTGAACCAAGCTTCGCTTTCCTAGCTTTATGCAATGATCTCACGTGATCTCTTACCCTCTAGGGGCCTTCATGCAGGGACTACCCTGCAACGTGGGCCATGAGCCCATGAGCTTGCAATATGTACCCTGGCTTCAGTGGCTCTCTTTAACCATGGAGGATGGCTTCACAATCCCTTTATTCATGAATCCTTGGTTAACTCTAAAGCCAAAATCTCATGAACAGTACCTGCCAAGTTTGGCTACTCACTTGGCATAGAGCCAGGAACCTTTGAACCAAATTTTCAGCAGATTGTCCTTGTTGTCTTTTAGAAGGAAAGCAGACCTTAGTCCTTTTCCCTTCAGAAGTGGGAAGCTTAGATGGATGGAGTCTCCCTGAGGGCACCTCGCTCCTTATTCCAATTTAAATCAGACCTTTCCTTACTCTCATCTCTTTCAATACAAATCCTGGCTCCAACATGAAATTTCCTGATTTTCTTTTTCTCTTCACATCTTGTATTTCTTTCTGTCCCAGTTGCTCTTTTTCAATGTAGCACTGCATACCTATGTGATGATATTAGGTTGTCATGAGATTTCTTCCTCTTAAGAAGTTAACCTGTTATCCTTCAGTTTTGTTTCAGTTAGAGTCTTAGGACAAAGGAAAATTGCAGCCATTTTTTGCCAAAATATAAAAACAAGTCTCCAGCCTGGCTGCTAATGTTGTCCCCTTCTGAAACTTCTTGAACTAGGCCTCAGTAATCTACATAGCTCACATTGCTACTATCTTCTAAGCTCCCATGAGGATAACCTGTTAGGCCCTGCTTACAGCATTCAATTTCTTTCCTACAAAGTCCTAATTTTTTCTGCCTTCCTCCAAATGACATCACATAACAGTAGCCTACTACTTGTCACCAATCTCTATATTGTGTTTATACCAAGAAAAATGCTTAACACTGTAGATAATTATTTTGATAGTATTAAAATAATGCTTTTATATTATTAATGTTATGTTTTCTCTAGTGACAAATGCAAGATATGTGGAAGAAAGAAAGCAATTCTAATTATTTGAATATAAGGGACATATTTTCAAGTTTTATAGACAATTTGCATATAGAAAATAATGGAACTTTTCTCAATAAACACAATTGACTCATTTTGAAATTCATAAATTAGCGAAACTATGCTCTAGATAAGGGGTCTCCAGATTGAGTCCCCACATTTCAGCAGCAGCCTATCCCGGGTATTTTTTTTTCTAAATGTTAAAAACTCTCGACCTTCATAGATCCTGTTTTTAATGGCCCCTACACCCTCTCATGTTAGGGAGTCACTGCTCTGTGGGAAGGATGGGCAGCTCTCCTTGCATGCTAACCTCTCGTCTCCTACCCTCCTTACCTGCCTCTACTCCAGCCTCACTTCCCTCTGATTGGCACCCCGATATGCTCTCCCTCAGAGCAATGGACCTGGCATCCCGATATGCTCTCCCTCAGAGCAATGGACCTGGATATGTACTTCATCAGTGTTCCCCCAGCACATATGCAGTCAACTGACTCAAGGTCTCCATGCCCTTGCTCAGATGTTGTCCTACTGAGTTCTGTCCCTACCCACCTACAGGAATGATGCCCTGTCACACTCCACCAGAGCTCCTGACCTCTTTTCTCAGACTTTTATTTTGTTGCATATAGCACCTTTTCCATAATTTGTTTGTCTTTCTCTTTCAAGTACTTGCCTATTTCCTTTGCACCCCAGAATGTAAACTCCTCTGAGCAGCCATTTTGTCTTTACTCCCTAAGTTCCCATGACTATATTTAGCACGCTGAAGCTGCATCCTTATTGCCTAATAAATATTTACAGTAATCAATGGCCCTATTAGGAACAAAGTTCCAGACACAACTTGGCATCTTCTTTCAGAGAAGAGTCCTTTCTTATAAGCAATTTACTCTCTTGTATCTGTGTTTGCCACAAAAATTGAGGTGTGTGCTACTTGGCAAGGGTAAAGGAGAAAGGAATAGAAGAAGTTTGAGGGGAGTGTTGGGAAGGAATCAGAAATATTTGCAGAAATTGCGTATTTGATTCTATGTTTACCTTTTATATTACGATCTTGAATTTTTTAATAATTTAATTCTTCTGAAAAACTGATGAAATACATACTACATTTACCAACCCTTTATAAGTAAAAAGCCAGAATAACAAAAGATTAATGTTTTTCCCAAGTTTGCACAGACAGTATATGGAAGCAATAGGATTTGAACTGAGTTGCTGTCTGGTTCTCTAGTGGTATATGTGTGTGTGTGTGTGTGTGTGTGTGTGTGTGTAAACATGCACCTAAGCACAGAAGCCAAAGAAGGATATCCGATATTTTCCTCATTTACTCTCTGCTTATTCCCTTGAGTCAGGATATGCTGGTTCGGTTTTTTTGTTGTTGTTTATTTGCTTTCGCTTAGTGGTGGTGTGTGTGTATGGGGGTCGTTGTTTTTCAACTTGATAGGGATCCTAGTTATCTGCAAAGAGGGAACTTCAATTGAGAAAATTCCTCCGTCAGATTACCCTATAGGCTTGTCTGCTGAATACTTTCTTGATTAATGATTTATGTGGTGTGGGCCTACGGGGCAGAGGAGGCCTGGGTGTGAGAGCTCTGGCAGAGGGGAGAGGGGGTGAGGAGGCGGGGAAGTCGCTTCTGCCACTGTGGGCCAAAGCTGGTTCCACCTCAGTCTTCGCTTTGCTACAGTCACCCTGCGCTGAGTTGGGTCTGGTGGGCCAACGAAAGGTCACCTAGCCAGGGAGGATTGCAGCAGAGCTGCTGGTGACGTTTCGGGAGAGCAGAACTCTTCCCTCTTATGACAGAAGCTCTCAGACGATGGAGTAGTTCTCTCACCTTTAATTCCCTGAATAGGATATATATACAATTTTGGGGGTGATTCAGGATTTGACAGCAATTACTTCTCTTTGGCTTGGACTGAGAGCTTGAGGAAACCTTATTTACATGTGGGAAGGCTTGGTGCTGCTCCTACGTGACTGATAGCCACACATCTCTCCTGGGGGGGGGAGTTGTGGGGGCTGCAACTGTGACAGGGCCCAAGGGGTCCCAGGGGTCGGTGACCAAACTCCTTCTGTACCACGTAGGTGGAAACTCTGCCCACTAAGTTGCCAGGGGTTCAAAGTCATTGCTCCACCTGGGACCAGGCTGCCTGTGCACAGTTGACTTCCTGACAATGTGGGAATGCGCAACTAGCTGTGGATGGTGCCGTCCATGATCAAGTGGTTCTGGGTTTTATAAGAAAGCAGGCTAAAGAAAACATGGTAATCAAACAGTAAGCAGCTTGCTTCCACAGTCACTGCTTCCACTCCTGACTCTAGGTTCCTGCCCTGACTTCCTTCAATGGTGGACTGTGACTGGGGGATATGAACCAAATAAACCCTTTCCTCCACAAGTTGCTTTTGGTGATGGTGTTTCTCACAAAGCAGAAACCAAACTAGGACACAGGGTCTTTTCACTGAATCTGGAGCTGACTGCCCAAGCCAACCCCAAGCTGGCAGCCAGCAAGCCTGAATTATCCTGTCTCCTCTCACCAGCTCTTGGGTTTAGCTACTTGGAGTCATGCCATCCTTTTTACATGGACGCTGGAGATTCAAACTCAGGTCCTTCTCTTTGCACAACAATCTCTCTGACCTGTCGAGCCATCTCCTTGCACATTATCAATCATTCCTACATAATTACCCTTGTGTAAACACTTAAAATACGTAACTTGGGGGGTGAATTATATCATTCCTGCTAGACTGAAGGAAAGTCTTAAGAAGGTACCATTTTTTTTGTTGTTATTATTATTATTTTTATTTTCTATATTCTTTATTTACATTCCAAATGATTTCCCCTTTCCTGGTTCCCCCCTTCCGCGAAAGTCGCATAAGCCCTCTTCCCTCCCCCTGTTCCCCATTTGCCTAAGAATTTCATGAATTCATTGTTTTTAACTGCTGTAGTATTCCATTGTGCAAATATACATGGAAAATATCTCTGATAAAATTGAAGACATATATAGAAAAACACGTTAAGACTGAGTATTTCATGGAAAAATTATACAGGTAAAATGGTAGGCATAAAAATTTTCCTACATTGATTGAAAGTGGAATTATAAACATTTTCTGATAAAATTGAAAATCTAGAAGGAAAATATTTCTGATAAAACTCAAGAAATATATAGAAAGACATGTTAAAACCGACTATTTCATGAAAAATTATACAGATAAGATGGTAGGCATAAAAATATTCTTAAATTGATTGAAAGTAGAAATAAAAACATTTTCTGATAAAATTGAAGATTTATATGGAAAATATCTCTGATAAAACTGAAGAAATTTATACAGATAAATTGGTAGGAATTAAAATATTCCTAAGTTTATTGAAAGTAGAATTATAAACATTTTCTGATAAAATTGAAGATTTACATGGAAAATATTTCTGATAAAATTGAAAAAATATATGGAAAAACATTAAAATTGAAGATTATCATGGAAAATTATGCAGATAAAGTGGTAGACATAAAAATATTTCTAAGTTGATTGAAAGTGAAGTTATAAACATTTTCTGATAAAATTGAAGATTTACATGGAAAATATCTCTGATAAAATTGAAGAAATATATAAAAAAAAGCATTGAGTATTTCATGGAAAAATTATACAGATAAAATAGTAGGCATAAAAATATTCCTAAGTTTTTTGAAAGTGGAATTATAAACACTTTCTGATAAAACTGAAGATCTACAAGGAAAATATTCCTGAAAAAATTCAAGAAATATATAGAAAAACATGTTAAAACCGACTATTACATGGAAAATTATACAGATAAAATGGAAGGTATAAAAATGTTCCTAAGTTGATTGAAAGTAAAATTATAGACATTGTCTGATAAAACTGAAGATCCACATGGAAAATACTTCTGACAAAATTGAAGAAGAATACAGAAAAATGTTAAAATTGAAGATTATCATGGACAATTATACCGACAAAATGGTAGGCACAAAAACATTCCTAAATTGATTGAAAGTGGAAGTACAAACACTCCCCCCCCCCCCGACGAAACTGAAGATCTACATGAAAAACACCTCCGACAAAATTGAAGAAATACACAGAAAAAAAAATGTTAAAATTAAAGATTATCATGGAAAATAATACAGACAAAATGGTAGACACAAAAAGCATTACTAAATTGAAAGAGGAGTCACAAACATTTTCTGATAAAATCAAAGATCCACATGAAAAACATCTCTGTTAGACTATGTTTTTTGTTGGGGATTTGACGTTATAAGATATGAAGGAATAGTGATTGTTGCTTCCTGTTATTTTTGATGTTCTTTTTATGTTTGTGTGGTTACTTTCTTTTGGGTTTGTTGGAAAAAGTTTACTTTCTTGCTTTTTCTAGGGTATAGTTTCCCTCCTTATGTTGGCTTTTTCCATCTATTATCCTTTGTAGGGCTGGATTTGTGAAAAGATATTGTGTAAATTTGATTTTATCATGGAATATCTTGGTTTCTCCATCTATGGTAATTGAGAGTTTTGCTGGGTATAGTAGTTTGGGCTGGTATTTGTGTTCTCTTAGGGTCTGTATGAGATCTCCTGGCTTTCATCGTCTCAGGTGAGAAGTCTGGTGTAATTCTGATAGGCCTGCCTTTATAGGTTACTTGACCTTTTTCTCTTACTGCTTTTAATATTCTTTCTTTGTTTAGTGCATTTGGTGTTTTGATTATTATGTGCTGGGAGGACTTTCTGGTCTGGTCCAGTCTGTTTGGAGTTCTATAGGCTTCTTGTATGTTCATGGACATCTCTTTCTTTAGGTTAGGGAAGTTTTCTTCTATAATTTTGTTGAAGATATTTACTGGCCCAACTGATAAGTTGGAGATTTTCACTCTCTTCTATACCTATAATCCTTAGGTTTGGTCTTCTCATTGTGTCCTGGATTTTCTGGATGTTTTGGCTCAGAAGCTTTTTGCATTTTGCATTTTCTTTAACTGTTGAATCAATGTTTTCTATGGTATCTTCAGCCCCTGAGATTCTTTCTTCTATCTCTTGTATTCTGTTGTTGATGCTTGCATCTATGACTCCTGAATTCTTTCCAAGATTTTCTATCTCCAGAGATGTCTCACTTTGTGATTTCTTTATTGCTTTGGATGGTCTTATTCAGTTCCTTCACTTGTTTGTTTGTGTTCTCCTGTAATTCTTTCAGGGATTTTTGTGTTTCCTCTTTAAGGGTCTTTACCATTTGACCCATGTTCTCCTGTATTTCTTTAAGGGAGTTATTTATGTCCTTCTTGATGTTCTCTAACAGCATCGTGAGAAGAGACTTTAAATCCAACTCCTGCTTTTCCAGTGTGTTGGGGTATCCGGAATTTGTTGTGGTGGGAGAACTGGGCTCTGATGTTGTCAAGTAGCCTTGGTTTCTGTTGGTAGGGTTCTTGCGCTTGCCTTTTGCCATCTGGTTATTTCTGGTGTTAGTTGGCCTTGTTGTCTCTGGCTAGAGCTTGCCCCTCCTATGGGCCTGTAAACCTGTGTCTGTACTCCTGGGAGACCAACTCTCTTTTGGCAGAAGGCTGTGGAGTTGTCTGGTTCCCTGCTGCAAATGGCGGCCGGAAGGGAAGACTCCTGTCCCAGCTGCTCCACTGATCTTATGCCCTGTGCGCTTCTAGCTGTACCCCTCCAGAGAGAAGGTGGAGATCTCACCTCTGCACTCAGAAGTGAAATCGCTGCTGGGAGATCATTCTCTCCTGGTGGGTTAAGCACAGAAGGCTTTGGAGCTGCCTGGTTCCTGCTGCAGATGGCGGCCGGAATTTTATATACTTCTTGTTCAATATAAAATTACTGGATGGAAGGATGAATGGATGGATGGGTGGATGGATGGATGGATGGATGGATGGATGGAGATATGAGTTTTATGCTGATTGTACTATTGTTCTAAGATAACTGAACAATCCTTTGAAACACCAAAAATAAATTAAAAGCTTTGGTTTTTTTTTCTCAAATTAAATCTGTCAGATAAACCTGGGATTTTGTAATTGAAAAACTATGTTGGAGATCAGATAAAGACAACTGAGTGATAAGGATATTTGTCTCTGTACTTTGGGTCACAGGAATGTCTCTTCCCCTAACCATCCTCCTTTCTTTCCCCCAGAAAGATAAGAAGCAGTAACCATGGGGGGAAGCTAAGGGTGTGGGGCAGTGTCCTTTCCCCTAAGTGGAAGGCAGGAAGAAGGAATCACTTTTGTCTCACTAATTGGACTCTAATTTGCATAAGTAATCAGACCTCAAAGATAAAAGTTAATTTAGAAATCTATGCCATGAATAGAAACTGGTAAGTGAATGCAGATGGGTTAAGGCTGCTGGACTCTCTCAGTGACTCCCTTCACTCTGCTCCTCTCTCAGTCTCACAAATGCACTGGTAAGAAATCATGTGTTAATACAGACACATCCATCCTCCCTTTGGGTGCTCTGAAGTGTAGCCTCTCCTACCCCAGGATGATAACAACATGCTAGCTCACCTCCTGCCTAGCTCCTGAGTTAGCTGGAACCGGAATGTTCCCATGTTTTTGCTGGGCCTAAGGAGAGTCCATAACCCTCTGCTAGTCTATGGAAAAGCTTGGGGCACTCCCAATTCAGGCTCTAAATATGTTGTAAGACACTCCAGAGCCTGGGGAGACTGATTGGTTAATAAAGTGCTTGCAGTAGATGCCTGTAGACCTAAGTTTGGATTTCCAGCACCCATACCAAAGCTGAATATGGCAGTGTTCATCTCCAATCCAAGCCCTGGGGACATGGAGAAAGGAGAATTCCCTGGAGCTGGCCAGCCAGTGGAGTCAAATTTGTGAGTTCTGAGTTCACGGAGAAACCCTGCTCCAAAAAATTAGATGGAGGAGGGGGGATGGGATACAGCGGTTCTGCAGGGGGAAATCACGAAAGGGAATAACATTTGAAATGTAAATAAATAAAATATCCAGTAAAAAAATAGATGGAGATTGATTGAGGAAGATACATGATGCTAATCTGACCTCTGCATGCATGCACACCCATCCGCATGCACATGTGTGCACACACAAGAACACACATACAGTCTCTCCCTTTCTGTTTCTCTCTCTCTCTCTCTCTCTCTCTCTCTCTCTCTCTCTCATTCACTAAGACCTCTGGTCCAAATAAGCAGAATAGCTCAAAGGAAGGTCCCAGCAGCACTTAGGAAATGTACTTGGCAGCAGTCGGCACTGGACAGGTGGTTATTCATCCTCATTAGGACTGTCACCTGGTGTCGGTAGAGAGGAGGGCTTTCTTTACATGGAAGGAATCTAAGCCGTTTGTCTCTAAGTCCTTACCTCCTGAAGGGCAGATACTGCTTGGAAGTCTTTCCAAAAATACTCATTTCTGGGACCCAAAACATAAATTATTTTTCACTGGTGAAAGGGAAACAATGTGTAATTCCCAGGCACTCCTCTTTTAGGTCATTAAGTTATATGACCAAACTGGTAAGATATTCAAAGATGTGTCATCTTAGAACACACGAATACTTTAAAAAAAAAAAAAGAAAAGAAAAGAAAAAACCCATTGTTTATGATCAAATGCTACAGTCTCATGTTAACACTTAAAAAGTCCAAAAAAATATTTATCAGAAATAACTGCATTAAATATTAACAAGAGAGATAATCACTGTTAACACATAAAGAACATTACTCTAGACAACTCTGTGTGACACACACATGCACACACACTTTTAATTACATGTCAGTTTTTTAGATAAACTTTATGCATGTGTGTTAACCCTTCTACATTCTAACAAGGTGTGATAAAACTGTATAGTAAAATTAGAACTAATTCATGGACCTGCCGAGGATTTCAGTCAGAAGAACTCAGCTCTAAAAACTGTTGAGGAGTTTGCTTCTTTTTGATGTTCTGCCTAATTCTGTGCTAAACACTTTCAGATTAGTGCTGTGTAAAATATCAGCAACAGAGGCAGAAACATCATTCAAATATGAACTCAGAAGACTTGGAGCTAAGAGAAGTCACTGGATGAAAGAAGAGTATTTCCAGATAAAAAAATGGAATTTTAAGCTTAAATTTTGGTTAAAAAAATACTTTTTTAGTATATGTCCCAATTTTTTATGGGAAATTCAAGATCAAATAATCCCGTATTTTTATTTGCTACTTCTGACAATCTTGGAAGGAGGAACCTATGCTCTGTTATATCAGGGGGAACCAAGGGAGCCAAAGATGGACAGAAACATGGTGAGATCCCAAAGCTAAGAACAAGTTCAAGACCACTATTCACAGACTCTGACATATCTTGGACACTGGCACAGCCTTGTCACACTGAGAAGTCAGTGCCTAGCCCTATCCCATGATCCCTTCACAGGATGAGTCATCCCAGTAGCTCCCTCTCATTCATCCAAAGCAGGAGCCCTCTTGCTCTTGGGTCATCTCTATATATATATGTGTCTTAGCTACTTTTCTCATTATTGTAACAACATACCTTACAGCCAGGAGAGGTAAATTTTTGAGTCAAGGACTCATAGGACATGGTCCACGGTGGCAGAGAAAGCATGACAGCAGAAGAAGCTCAGACCTTGTCCTCTGTGGGCCACAGGTCCCATCACTTCAGAGACCATTGAAGCATTAGGCAACCAAGCTTCAATGCTCAAAAACCTATCCCACAAATCCTCCCTCTAAGCCCCACCCATGATGGCTTCATCATCTCCCTAGATAGCGCCACCATCTGGCAACGAAGTGTTCAAACACATTAGCCTATGAGGGAAATTCCACAGTGAAACCATAGCACTTTCTACTTTTTTTCCCCTGCATCAAAAGGTCCATGAAACCTGTGATTTCCAATGAGCTCTGTTGTCAGGTCCCTTCCTTTCTCTGCTTTACCTTTAAGGAAAAGTATCATCTCCGAATGCAATTGCCACAATCTTTCCTGTTTTCTATGGTCACAGGCCTTAACCTTATCCATGGAGATACTAACCAGACACTTCCACAAACTCAGAGATACAAAGGCAGCTACCCAGTTATGAGACTATCTACTCTTTGTATCTCCTATCTGAGAACAATGTCAGATGGCTTTTCTCTGGAAACATCCAGGCCCCCTCTTGCCAACCACACCTTTGCATACACTGTTCCTCTGTGCAAGCCTTCCACCCTCTGTACCTGGAGCATGTCTGTCTCCTTTAAATCCAACCCAGTAACTTTTGTTTTCTCTGCAAAAACCTTCCTTTGCTCCTAGGCATTTGTGGCTCCCTGTGCTCTGTTTACACAATATTCTGTCCCAGCCATTCTCATAACACAAGTCTGCTATCTCCATGTTACACCCAGTGAACAATGATGGACTGGTGAGTACTCAGAGGTATCATGTGCTTATCCAAAAGGCAGCCTCCACTGGATCCTCTCCTCAACCAGAGTAGACAACTTGTATGACCTCAGAAAAGGAAAAATAGATGAAGTAAGCAGTTAGTGATCACCTATTCAGCTCAAAGTCTTGCTGTGGGATGGAAGAGAGGCAGGACATTTTAGCTGTGTGCCCTCAAGCAGTATCTTAACCTTCTATCATCCCAGCATCCCCATCTGTAGAATGAGGAAAGTAGCAGTCTCTTGGAAAGAGTGTTGTGATGACTAAAGGAGAGTATTTGAGAGTCTTTTGAAGAGATCCTGACACACATTGGAATGCTCAGTAAAGGTTGGTGTGAAAACTAAAACTGGAGAAGGCAGACAAGCCGGGGATTCCAGGGAGCATGCCTGGTGAAGTCACAGAGAGCCATTTGATCACTCTGTAGAGATAAAAGAAGACATGTCAGAACAACCTCAACAAGAATAGATACTTGAGGGAAACCAGACTGTTATCACAGGATACATCCCTCTTGCCTAGCCTACCCTGATGATTAATCTAACACAGACCCATTGTCTTAGGGTTTCTATTGCTGTGAAGAGACACCATGACCAAGTCAATTCTTATAAGAGGCAACATTTAATTGGGGCCAGTTTACTGGTTCTGAAGTTCAGTCCATTATCATCATGGTGGGAAGCATTGCATCATCCAGGCAGGCATGGTACAGGAGGAGCTGTGAGTTCTACATCTTGTTCTGTAGGCAACCAGGAGAAGACTGGTTTCCAGGCAGCAAAGAGGAGGGTTACAAAGCCTAGCCCCACAGCTGCACACTTCCTCCAACAAGGCTACACCTCCTAATAGTGCCACTCCCTGGATCAAATATATTCAAAGCACCACACACATTCTCTAGGAGTTCACTGCTGCAGCCCAGAATATCCCAGACTGTGGATAAAACTGAAAACTTTAAAGAAACAGTCTCCATCTTCAACCTGTGTATGAACCTGGGCCTTTGGGGCCTTCTCTGTGATGCTCCTCCTGGTAAGAGCTTGTGGGGTGATGAGAAGTTCCTATCAGGACTTCCTCAATCTATCAAGTAATTCAGTGTAAAGCAAAAATAATGAAGGACTCTTCCAGACAGAAAGATCTTCATTTTTCCCCTCTTCTCTGTTTACATGAAGAAATACAAGACAAAGGACGAGGAGGACAGAGTTCAGAGGAACTGTGCCTTCATAGCAAGAAGGAAGTTGTGCTGGAAAGCTTGTATAGATGGCACTTCTGTGCAAGACTTATTTTTTAAAATTTGCATATATTTGTGGTTTGTGTGTGTGTATATGTGTGTGTGTGTGCGTGTTTATGTGTGTAAGCCAAAACTGCTGTTCACTGTCTTCTTCAGTTGTTTTCCACCACATACTTTGAAACAAGGTCTGTCATTGAACTGAAAGCTCACCATTGAGCTATTCTGGGTAGCTGGGGAGATCCTAGGATCTACCTGTCACCCTGGAATTTCTCATGGGATCTCAGGCACATGTCAGCAAGCACAGATTTTACATGGTTGCAGAAGATTCAAAATCAGGTCCTCATACTTGCATGCACTTACACAGTAAGCATCTTACCACCTGGAGCATCTCTCCAACCCCTGTGAATCCTGCTTCTTTTCCAGATGTTTCTAACACAGGGTAGAACAGAAGCCAGAGAACTGCTCTTTGCATTCCAAGTTCAGAAAGACTGACTTGAGTTACCTCCAATAATTCTATGTTATATGTCCTTCTGCCCATGCCCTTGCCCACTTGCATAAACACAACATGAAAAAGTTCCAGATTATTCAATAAGTCATTGTGGAGCCACTCCAGGTATTGCCCTCTACTTACTCTAGATGTCCCCAATGTGAGAAGGACCTAAAATATTATCAGAAGACTGAAGCCCTGGCATGCAGCTGTCTTGTCCTTTAGGGATCATGTGGGCATAATAACTCCCTGTGTTTAGAGGGCTGATAAAATGGCAACTTGTAGTAAAAGGGATGTGCTCAAGCAAATGAAAGCTGAAGGCAGTCTTTGATGGCTGGGAAATTAATTAAGAAGAAAAAAATACCAAGTAATTTTTCCTGAACATGTTTGCTTTGTCTCTGAACATGTTTTTCCTCATGTTATGTCAGTGGGTTAATTGCCTTCTGACACTGGGTGACAATCAGACACGTTCACCTGCTAAGATAATGCAAAGTTAATTGAAGGAAGTTAGCAACAAAAACACCAGACTCTGTCCATTCTAAGTAGAATATAGCATTTGAAATTATAGCCAAAGTGACTTTTATATGCCCACAAACAATGGTTCTGAGAACCTGACTTCCAGTGAACCAGCCATCAGTCATCCAAGACTGTGTCCATCACAAATAGTGCAGGAGTCCATAAAGCACAAATCCCAGCTGTCACCAAAGCTTGGAAATCTATGGCACTAATCTCTGGAAAACTCACTGCCAATGTCTTCAGCATAGAGGGGAGTCAATTGTTTCTATATTTAACTATAATTTCATGTCTGAATATAAACTCAGATGGCTGAGTGCATTCATTTCTGAAATATGTTTACCCCAAATACACAAATTGTTCAGTCTACTAAGTCCTTCACTGATGGAAACACTGCCTGATAAACCATGAAGCCTTGCTGTTTGCTTAATTGGATGTTGTGTAGTTAGATCCATACAGATGAAAATGGAGAGGATGCTGGGTTTCCAACACAGTGTCCACCCACAGCCTAATTCTCTTAAAATGTACCCCAGAGCCTCATTCTCTTAAAATTCCCCCAATTCTACCAATTTCTAAAGGGCCCTTTGCCCAGCATCTGTCATAAATTCCAGAGAAAATACTACAGTGACCCCATAAGTGACAAAGCAAATGAGATTCAATTAGTCACTGGCTTCAGCAAGATCTGCTAATGGAGAGAGCTGTGTGCATCCATGAGCCTCTGCAAATGTCAGTTCAGAGAGGGCAGGTCCTTTCTTGATGACCAAGTGTGCAACTGCTAGCAGACACAGAGTGGTTTTCATGCCCACTGACCTCCTTGTGGACCAACTGTCTTCAAAATGAAGGGAGGGGTGGCCACAGCTGTAGAGTCAGGAACCTGTCTTTCACTGTGAGAGCTGTAGACTGAGCAGATGGTGGCCCAGTAAGTGACTTTGGAGCCTTTTCTAAGGTTTCCCAACTTCAACAGCACTGAAAAACTTGATGTAATTCTTGAACTTCAAACAAGAGAAGTGACATTGTCCACAAAGACAGACAAGGTTAAAAAGGATGAAATTCCAAAGTAAGTATCTGGGGAAAGAAATAAAATCCATTTTAGAACTTAAAAACATTTTATGGTATATCTTACACATTCTCATGTAATGGTTCCTGCTGTAGTCTCCAATAAGAATATTTCACAGACTAAAGCTAGTCATGAGGAAGACTTTGTGCAGACATAATTTATAAATATGTAGAACAGGATCTAGGCAAACTGTAAGATACAGTGTCCCAGATCTAGCAAAAGTGAAAAGCAATCTCTTCTACAAGAGAAAAATATAATCAAGGGTGAAGAAAACTTGTGCCCAATGGGGCCACCCCAAGATATTCCAGTGCATTAGTGATGACTTTCCCAGTGAGTAGAATCAGATTTTCCATGAAGCTTAGTTCTACAATCAGAGATGGGATTTAAAAGGGTAAAGAATCAGAAGGCTGCAAATAGTAGGTTCAGGGCTCCCTTTGAAATCAGGTATGTTTCTATTCTACCAGATTAAACGTCATGACAATACATAAACAGACATTAAAATGCTGACAAGATAAATTAATAGGCCAGTGAAATGATTCAGTGGCTAAAGACTCACTACAAAACCTAAGATTAATCCCCAGGACCCACACAGTAAATGGAGAGAAATAATTCTGAAAGTTGTCCTTTGACATATGTGCACCATCTCTCTCTCTCTCTCTCTCTCTCTCTCTCTCTCTCTCTCTCTCTCTCTCTCTCTCTCTCTCTCTCACACACACACACACACACACACACACACACACAGAGAGAGAGAGAATTAAATATATTTAAATAAATAAAAATCCCAGTAATTACTGTGTAGGTTTTACTTAGGGCTAGCATGATCACAGACTTTTAGAGATCTTTCTGACCACATCTGTAATCCTCTAAGTAAGGAAAGAGAGTTTTGGAGGGATTTGGGGACTTGGCAATAACAGGTCTCAAAACCAGAGTCTCCACTTGAAGAGAAAGCATGGTGCGATTTCATGGCTAGCTAAGCTGCCTGGCAGACTTTATCTTCCAGTACAGACTCTCTCTCATAAGGATTGCTTGACTGCAACTCTCAGTGTGCAAAGAAGTCACCTTGAGGTTAAGTCAGTAGCTACAAATGGCAGCTACAAGCCATCTGCCCCATGAAGCATTCATAACTATCTCCAGGACAAAAACCAAGAGTAGTGTTTCCCCTCATGCCTATGCTAAGCTGGAACTTGGTTCAGATGTAAGTCCTACCCATCTCTGTGTCTTCCTGGGATAACAAATTCATAAACACCTTGTCTCCGAGGTTCATGAGTCCTCAATTATCTGGGTTCAGAATTGTTTGTTCACCTGTAAAAGACTTCAGGACACCAATTCATAACATTCTTCTTTTCCAAGTAAAGACATTTTTTAAAGCACACACATCGTGCAAGAATACTTTTTACTTTCTTAATCAGGAGCTAGGAAATATGTAATGCCAAAAAATGCAGTACTCCAAGTTAAACCCATTCAGAACGCTCCATTGCCCTTCTTTTTAAAATTCACACTGGACCAGTGAAAGCTTTGCCACGTTTGTCTACAAACAGGACCATAGTCAGGGTTTGGAAACCAAGCTCTTACTCCATCAAACAATACCTCAGCCACTGCTAACATTTATTCAAAATGTCTAACCTAAAAGAAAGTAGATTCCAAGTAAGATAGTTTAAGAGACTTTAATGCAAAACTACTTGGAGAGATGTGAGCAGAATCAAAGAGCCCACAAACATGCTGAGGCAACCTGAGCCAGTCACCTCAGCAGGAAGCCACCTCAGATCACCTTGATCTGAGGGACACAGGAGGGACTCAAAGGGAGACCTACGGCCACAGAGAATAATTACAAACCTTCTCTGTATAAAAATATAAAACAAATTGGGCATCCACACGGTGTCAATGATCAGAAGGAGGAGGAAAGAGGGCCAGACATGGAATTAAAGAGAAGCTATGCAGCTTGGTATAAGTTGGAGTTGCAGAGAGAGTAGGAGCCACCTGAGGTGGAAAGATCTGAGTGATGTCTGATGTCAAGTGTGGGTGTAGTCCATACTTGGATAGGTAGAGCCTCCAGACACTTAAAGTTTAACAAAATGATATGCACACATAAGTGTCTCAGGCAGAAGGCAGTGGGGTCAGGGAACTGGCTGAGTTCCATTTGTGGCTTAGTGTGAAGCAGTGTTAGGTGGCAGTTGTAGAAGCAGAGGCCCTCACAAGACTTAGAATCCTGGGGAGTGAACACCGAACTACATAAGATAATAAGAGGAGATGAGCCCTCTGGCCCTAGGGATCCTGAAGAAGCCACTGAAATGACACAAAATGTCAGGTGCAGGCACGAGCCAATGTCGTTTAAATCTCAGCAACACAGAATGAGTGAGTGGTCTTACTAAGCATTGGAGGCAAGAGAGGCAGTCCTCTTCATTGGAAGCTGGGAGAGGCACAAGCTAGTAGACAATGTGTCCCTAGTGATTCAACTTGCTACAGCTATAGAACCAAAGCCTAAATTCATGGATGGACATTTCCATGCTGTCTCCAACACTGATACTAGAATTTATAAATCAAACACTTAATATGTATGTTTGTCAAAAATGAACCCCAAAGACATAAGTAGAAGTAATCAAGAATAAACAGATGAAGGAACACATAGTTCCCATGATACTAGGCCACGAAAGTACTACAGTGTTTGAACCAGACAGATGCCATCTTGCAAGTCACAAGACTCCTCTTATTCTCTTCACCTTCTCTTCTCAGCAGCAGCAGCAGCAGACTGGGGCTGAGTTTTAGAATCTTGCTAATTGATTCAAGATTTCAAATCTCCTGAATTAATCCGTCCCACCTTAGTGCCAGTCTTTGGATATATCAATATTTGAAATCATTTCAGGAACATTTCCAAGTAATGAGATACAAAGGAAATACTTCTCAACAAGAGTCTGTCTCTGGTATAGATTTCTATGAATAAAATCCTTGCCTTTTTGTGCCTCAACATCTTCACCCTAAAATAGACAGCTTAAATACTTTGATTGCCTAGTAAAGAGAAGATTGTTATAAATAAGATAACACATCCCCCAATTTCTTTCCTTTCTACTTTCAATTTATCCATAACAATGGGCAAGCTCAACACTAGGCCAGTTTACCTTTTGTTGGCCTTAACTTAGAATCAACTGGCTTGACTATCCTACTTTTCCTTAAGCCATAGTCATTTACTGTATCTAGGTCAAATATAACCCCAGAAAACAGTACATTTTAGGGATTCAAAATAAAAGGCAAATCTCTACTCTTATAAAACTTCCATCTTACTGAGAAGATATATTCCCTCAACTAAAATTCTAAAATCAAGTAATATATAATGCCCCCGAGAACTGTGACTGATGTAAATTTTCCAGTGGAGTAAAGGTATCAGAAAGGATTCAGAGAGAAAGAGCTCTTGTTGATGCTCCCACGGTGAATAGGAGGAGTCCAGAAGGTAGGCAGGGTGTGAGGAAATGCAGGCGTGCAAAGGTTGTTCAGTAAGCAAGCAGGTTGTAGGTGAGTGCTCCAGCATCGATAGGGCACAAAGTACCAAGAAAGGAAGGAAATGTGATCACAGTGGCAAAGAGAAGGATGTTCTTATGCCCTTGGCAGAGGCTGTTGACTGTTTATACTATCCGTTATTTCTTCAGTGAAAGACTCTCATGTTTTCAGCTAAAGACCATGTCCTCTGTTGCCCTTTGTCAGCCCGGTGTGATCTTTGACTAAGGTCAGAAAGACTAAGTGCTGCTTGGAAAACCTGTTCCCGGAAATGCTGGTATGTGCTCCTCTGGCACTACTCATCCTACTGGCCCAAAGATGGAAAGAAAGGGAGATGCATAAAGCCAACAGATGATAGAGTTGTCCAGCTAACCCTGGACCACTCGCCTCTGAACATAGCTCGAACAATAAACATCTATCCTATTGAACTGTATTTTTGGTCTTTTTTTTAAAAACAGCACTGGTAACTAATCAAATGAAAGAGTTAGCATTTATCCAATAATAATGGGAACCATGTGTCAGGAACATACAGGAATAACCTACCCAGACTTGATTCATGAAATGGAGAAACTGGAGCAGAAAAACAGGAATGGAGGGACCTAGACCAATGTTCTCAGCCTTCCTAACGCTGCAACCCTTTAATATAGTTCTTCATGTTGTGGTTACCCCAACCATAATATTATTTTTGTTACTACTTCATAACTATAATTTTGCTACTGTTATAAATTATAATGTGAATTTCTGTGTCTTTCAATGGTCTTAGGCAATCCCCGTGAAAGAGACCTTCAACCCCCAAAGGTTGCATGACCAACAGTTCGAGAACTACTGAACTACACCATGAGAGGTGTGTCTTCATGAGCTATATACTAGGCAATCCCAAAAAGCACCTCATGTAATCCCCACTGCAGCTCTTAGTGATATTATTTTCACATTATTTCATATTATTCATATGTGAGCAATCCCAGCCTTAAATGGGTTAGGCATGCTCAGGATCTCACAGCTAGTACATGGCAAAGTTAAAATTCAGTCTAGGCTTACATTTCCCTAAACCCAGTATTCTTCCCCGGGGACCAACCTTCTCCTTAGGCAAGAGAAACAAGTACTGGAGTGTAGGGGTTCCTCCTGAGGTGGCGGTGTTGCAGAAAACAGCAGCAGATAATGTCAAACGCATTATGGAGGGCACACCGAAAGGACAACACCAACAGAGAGCCTCAGAAAGCAATGGAACTACCTTCTCTCTCGTTCATCAACCAGGCAGGAACCCAAGCTCTTGTGGAGAGCGATGGGCCGCAACTGACCTGTTCTTGATTTTGTTATTTCGGAGTTGGATTCAGTATTATTTTCCCTTGTTCTTAAGGCATCCACCCAGCTTGTTTTCACACTTGAAATACCAAATACAGTTCCAAGCCGCTTGCAGAGAGAGCCCCCTCTGGCCTCCCCCTTTCTTCTGTCTCCACTAGGGTGCCCTGTTTTCTTTCCACATCAAACACTTATCATGTGAAGCTTGAAACCAAATCTATTGGCAGACAATTTCTGACACTGGAAGACTGTTTATCTCTCCCGCAGCTGTCATTAGCGTGGTGTTTCATCTTTTGCCTGGACCCATGCTCTAGTATAGGACAGCAATGAAAAAGCCATTAATCTCTTTGCTCACACGGAGGGTGGATTAACTGAAATTCATGTTCTAAATAGCATTGCAATATGGAGTTTTAACATTCATGGTACTGTTTAGCAAAGATCATAGGAAGCAATCGGACGGAGATCCCAGAAATCAACCTTGCCCATCATGGCAGGTGCGCTTGTGTTTTGAAAATCCACCATTATGGCTTAAATGGGAATTGTCTGCAAAAGCCTCCTGGTGGAGTGGTCAGTCCTCCAGGGGTGGTGCTGTTCCAGAGGTCCTGGAAATGATAGGAGATGGAGCAATTTGGTGAAAGGAGTTCATTGGACATGTGTCCTTCTGCTGTATCTTGTTGCAGGCTCCTTTTGGTCTCTCCCTCACTGCTTCCTGTTCACAGTGAGGCAAGGACCCTCTGCCATAGGTTCCCACCACCATGATATTCTGCCTCATCCCGCCTCTAGAATTAATGGAGCCGAGGACTATGATCAGAAATGTAAAACAATAACCCCTCCCATACGTGGTTGGTGCCTTGTATTTTATGAGTTACCCCAGCTCTAAAGCAACCTCCATATTTAATGACGTTGCTCTTGCCCAGTTTTTTACAGAATGTGGCAAAATTTCCATGTTTATTGTGATATTTTGCCCTCTTAAAAACTGTAAGAAGTAGGCAAGGTAAGAACTATCCCTACTTACAGAGAAAGGAGACATACTTGGTTAGGTCAACCTTAGGGAGTGAGTCTTAGAAGTCAGAGGTCACAACTTCTTCAATATGAACTTTCCTTCCTTTACAATGGACATAAATACACAATGAAGTATGATAATATCAAAAGAAAAAAATCTCCTGTTCATGGTTGTTTCTGTCTTCATACGTTTTTTTCTCTTCCAAGTATTTTACAAATAAAAGAAACCATCATTTCTAAAGAAAAAGCAACTATGCTCTAGCAAAACTCATGAAAATGCTCACATAACAAAAAGGTGGCCAACTAATTCCTAATCTTGAACTTCTTCCCCTCTTGGTTTACAAGGAAGAAACTTTAGCCCCTGGCCATGGGCCAGTAGAGGTAGAGCAGAAGTGAAACTCAGAAGCCAAAAGCCAAATTCTTAGCATATCATTTCACACACACACACACACACACACACACAACACACACACACACACACCGACCTAAGTTCCTTTAATACTGTCAGGCTCTAGAAGTGAGACTTACAGTCCCTATCCCTGGGCACGTCAGCAGTGAAGTCGCTGACACACTCTTAGCACACATGCTGACACCAACCAGGACCTTCTCACTAGCACAGTGCCTTCTCATCATTGGATTCCTACTGTCTAGGATCCCAGCTGCTCATGAAACGTTTGTAAGTAACCTGGATGGAAACTGTGACACCAACAGTATCCATCCAGAGACTAACACACTCTAAATTGTTCTCATACAAATATTTGACTCTAGCAGCACGCCTAAGGCATCCATCAATACACCAGCACGGCCTCTGCTACAGCCACTGTATCCCTGGGTTTCTCCATCCTTCCTTGCCTTCATCTTTGACTCCATTAACTCCTTGTATATTTCTAAATACATCTTCCCTTCTCTCCCTTCCTTCCTCTGCCCAACTCTCCTTCTCCTTATCTTTCTTTCCCTCCCCCCTCTCTAACAAAACCAAGGACATCCATAAAATTTTTCTCATGAATTATCTAAGAAGTAAACATGAGTTACTTACAAAATTGTAATTGTTGATTGCAAAAGTGTAAGTCTGTCAAAAAAATCATTATGAGTTGTATAAAAGTTAGTCAGTGTGTACTAAGTTATGTAATAAGTGATACAGTCTTGTACTATGTTGTACAATAGAATGACTATAGACAATAATAACGATGTATATATTTTGAAAAGCTAGAAAAAAAGATCTTTTGTGTATGTGTTATGTTTAAAATTTTCATACAATTTATTTTGATAGTATTATGTCCCTTCCCCCAACTTCATCCAGACTTTCTCCACCTCCCTATCCATTCAACTTCATTCCCCCTCAAAAAATGAATATTAAAACAAATAAGTAATAAGCCAAAAATGACAAAATAAAAATGTCACAAACCCCATGAAGTCCATTTTGTATTGACCAACTACCTCTGGGCACTGGGTATGCCCTGAAGCATGTTTGATATTCCCAAAAAGAAAGAATCTTAAGTTTCTCTCTCATTCACAAGTGATGTTTGAAGGAACAGACAGAAAGGGCCTGATTTGAACATTGTGCTATGTACATAAAAATCAATACAAATATTGTCTACTCACTTGTAATACTTTAAAAATATCTAAGGAATATTCTTGATAGAAATGATTGACATTACTATTAGATTGAAAGCTCTATATAAGTATGAAAAATATACTGCTAAAATTTGCTATCTAAAAATTAGTGAAAATATATACTATTCTAGAGTTATTTCATTAGAAAAACCTGGTCCAAGGAAACCTTACTTTGTATAAGTAATGAGTATAAGTGAAAAACTGTGTTCAAATCTATAATAATTTTTAAAATAACTTATCAGTGACAAAACTGAATACTGACATAGGATTTAAGTGAGAAGAATTGATCTTGGTGAAAATTATTTGAGTAAAATAAAAAGAAAATGGAAAGAAATTATAAATCATTAAACACAGTCTATTCAAAATTAATCAGGAAGTTGAGTTGGCCTAAAGGTCTTAATCTAGAAGTGCTTTCATAAACCAAATTACTTTATGTTGGTGTGATCCTAGCTCCAATGATTATACTAAAAATGTCCTCAGAGTTAGAATATGTAGGTCAAAGTAGTAAATATTAAAAAGTCCTCCCCAGGGATATTAAATACCAGATACCTATGAATGATTTTCTCAGTCTTTTTCTAGTCCTAAGTTCTTATCTCATTCAGATGCATGCACCACGGTTGTTTCCCCTGTGTTAGTTTATTTGATTAAATGAGGTGGCTATTGAATTTCCTAACTTTTTAAAAGCCAAATTTCAAGTCAGTATAAATTTAAAGAGATCAGAAACAAAACTCCCTTTTGGACAAAGATGAAGACAAGGATATTTGACCACATAAATGACATTGCTGAAGCTAAGAAAACACTTCATCACTTTGGTAAATAACAAAACTATTAATTTGCTTTATAAACTAAGACCAACATCTGCATGTTTCATTTCTGAGATTCTATAAGACAAAACGGAAGATACTGTTGGATGAATCTATCTCAAAAGTGGAGCACATGGTAAAGACATCAAAATTGGACTTTTTATTTATGCATTTTGATTTTTTTTTGTATTTTATGCTACCAACCAGAGAAAAAACTTTAAGTCCTACTTCATGTTGAACTACACTATTCATTCAGAACAATCACAAAAATACAAAAGACATGAAGGCAGACTGAAAACAGTTATTAATCAGATGATCAGAAAAAGATGGGCAACTGAATAATCAATAGATTGATGAATTTATTTTGTGCTTGATATAATTATTGTGCTTATTTTTTTCAAACTGTAATGTCATATAAAGTACTGAACAAAAATAATTGGATTTTATTCAAAATTATGAAATATAACAGCTCAGAGCCACTGGGACAATGTTCCTTTGCAGATTGTAATCACTGTGGACTCTAGATAATGATAGTGGTTATGGTGGAGGTGGTAATGGTGGTGGTGGTGGTGTTGATGTTGGTGGTGGTGGTGGTGGTGGTAATGGTGGTGATAATGATGGTGGTGTTGATGTTGGTGGTGATGGTGGTGGTGGTGATGGTAGTGGTAATGATGGAAATGGTGGTGATGGTGGTGGTGGTAATGGTGGTGATGGTGATGGTGGTGGTGATAATGATGGTGGTGGTAATGGTGGTAATGATGGTGGTGGTGATGGTAATGGTGGTGGGACAATGATGATGTATATAGATGGTAATAATGCCTGCTAACTCTGAGCTATTCACTATTTCAAATGTATTTATACTAAATCTTTTCTATGTCCCTGTGGGAAAGGTGTCATTATTGTCTCCATTTCACAGATGAGGAATCATACCCTCAGAGATATCACATAACTTGCCCGAGTTTATATAAGTATGATATGTTAGACCTGGGGTTTCAATAAAGACAGTGAGGGGCCAGAGTCTGTGAAGTTCAGCATTCTCAGATTCTTATGCATCTTTAGATAAAGAAGAATACATACAAAAAAATTTAAGTTCCCTTTGCACAGTATTTGAGAGTCTGAGGCATGAGCCTTCTATTTGATGTGGAAGGCCGCTCTCTCCAACTGCAACTCTAACACATGAGTTCTTTGACCAGATTACAGAGGTCCTTTCCAAAGAGGGATTTCATTTTCTCTTATGTAAGTTTTCTTCTCATAACCAACTTGAGTTAAATTGTTGGTTAGAGTTGAGTTCCTCTTAAGAATTCTGAGGGAATATCCTTATCCAGGTTTTATCATTCTGTTTCGGGACTGCTTTATCTCTTTAAACCTAATCACAGTGATGCTATGTTTCCCACTTGCATTTTGGGAAGATCAGGTAAGGGAATCAATATAAAAATGCCGGCACATTCCATTGTATTTCCTTCACCCCAGCTCCTCCCAACCCAACCCTTCACAGTTCTGACAAGACTTTGACAATAACAAGTTCACAAAGGCGTAGTTTAAACTACTGGGTTTCAGTGAAGGGGAAGCTTAAAATTAAAATAGCTTTCATTTCCGGTGAACTTCCCTGGGAAGCTGTTCATTTAAACCTAAAATCAAGTCGAATTCATAGATATTTAATAGAAGGCTGCTGCTACCTGTGAGCACTGTGTTGGTGCCAGGGGACATAGTGAAAAAAGGAATACAGACTCTACCCTCCAGGGCCTCATGGAAGTCAAAAGCTGCAGACAGGAAGATAGACATGAGAACTGAAATGTACCATTGCTGTAATGGTGGGTGCACTGAGGACCTACAGACACAGGCGTCAGTCCCCTCATGGGCAGAATAGAAAAGTTTCATCAGAGGTAACTTTCTGACTGAGTCTCAAAGGAAAAGGTTCTAGGGCAACCCAAGGAAAAGAGGATGTTCTAGGTAGAAGGCCAATGGTCTTTAAACTTTAGACTTTAGAATTTTGGACTTAAACCACAGCGACTTGGAGCTGAGGAGATGGCTCAGTGGGGAAAGTGCTTGCCCTGTGTGATGGTTAGTGTCAGCTGGGCACAATCTAGAATCACTTGGGAGTTGGGCCTCTGAGCATGCATGTGGTAGATTATTATGCTAATTGTGGTGGGATGACCTGTGCAATTTAGGTAGCACCATTCACTGAGTGGACAGGCTGAGTGGGTAGGGGCGTGGCGGGGGGGAGGGGCACCGGCGGGTGCATCCTGGACTGAAGAACGTGGACTAAGAACGTGGTGAAGTCAACACTGGTATGCATGCAATGGCCCTGTTTTTCTACTCCAACTGATGCAATATAACCAGCTTCTTCAAGCTCCTGATGCCTTGACTCCCCCACCATGATGATCCATAGCCTAAAGCTATGAGCTAAAAGAAACTCTTTCCCCTTGAACTGATTATTTCCAGCGTATTTTATCACAACTTGAAAGGAAACTAAGACCCCTTCCCAACTCGAAGGTCTGAGTCTAGATCCCCGGCACCCATGTGAAAACCAGGCATGGGGGAGCTCATCTGTAACCTGGGCACTCATGGGGCAGAGAGAGAGGAGATGGAAGTGTTCTTGAGGCCTTGGCTCAATAGTCTAGATGAATCAATATGTTCAGTGTTCAGTGAAAGAACTGTCTGCTAAAATTAGATGTAGTATGTTTAAGGGGGAAATGGGAAAACTATTATGGATGTAACTAAGAGAGTATCTATGTCAGGTTTGCATTGGCAGATGCTCACTGTGGCCAGAGGTTAGCCAGGAAGAACAGGAGGCTAAGAGCAGGGGCTGTTGCATTTGAGCAGGTAAATTAAATTGAGAGGGCTGGCCTCTCTGACATCTTTGCAGGAGACAGAAAAGCACAGTCCCTCTGGGTTGTGAACCCCATTAACTTGAATCAGGTGAACCTCATTATTCTCAGCAATTTGTGCAGAAATTGCCCAGCATATACAGCGTGTACATAGATAATGTGCAGGTGAAGAGGAAGGAGTGGGCGTGACAGACACAGATGGATGGAATGTAAATAGTGAGAAGAAGCTAAGTTTAGGAAGACTCCCAGATTTTACTCAGGGTCAGTCTGTGATTTCCCAAGAAGAAAGTGTGATTAAAAAATAGATTTGAAAAAAAAAACATAGAATCATATCAAAAGGAATCCTTATGAACACAAACCAGAAAACCAAAGCACGGCTGTCTCCACAGCAAGGCCTCCTGATGATCGGTGTACAGCTCCACAAAAGCTCCCCTCTGTGCTGTGCATAGCTGCCCCGTAGTTCAGGCCTTTGTAGGGGGCCTGAGTCCCATTACACCGTCATCAGTCCTGCTCCTCTGCTCCTCTGCTCCCAGCCTCCATGTTGGGAAAAAAGAGGTACAGAGGATAAGTCCTCAAGGCCAACTACAGTGCCACTTTGCCCAGACCTGACCTAAAACACAACAAGCCAGGACTGAGGCTCTAAACTCCTAGAACATGCAAGATTTCCAGCACCTTCTCTTTTACCCCAATCAGTAGAGTCCTGTTCATCCTCTGGGAAAACTGGAATGCTATTAGGAGGGAGGAGACCATCAGCTATAAGAGGGTCAGGTGAGGGATGCTTTCTGTGAGGATCTCCAGGACTAGACATGGCGCCATATGGGAAGCTAGTTGCTAAGGAAGTGTTAGATATTAGTTTATGGAGACAGTGGTGAAAATAGTAATACCTTCCTGTACATGGCATAGCGGGTAGGATGGGCTATACCATGACAAGAACATGAACCTCAGAGGCCTTTAGTTTGTTTTTCCTTCATGCTGAGTGTCTCTGGAGTGATGGCTGAGACACGGTCTCCACTACAACATTGTCCCCACTCCTGGACTCATATGCATAAAGAAGCCAACACTGACCACCAACAAGGAGTGAACACAGGCTGTATCTAGGTGTCCTGATACATATGTAGCAGAAGTGCAGCTTGGTCTTCACACAGGTTCCCTAACAACTGGAGTGGGGGCTGTCCCAAAAGCTGCTATGGATACCATTCCCCTAACTGGGCTGCCTTGTCTGGCTTCATTTGGAGATGATGTACCTAGTATTGCAGAGACTTGATGAGTCAGGCTTGGGTGATACCCAGGATGGGCCTCTACCAACTCAGAGGAAAAGAGAACTGGAGAGGAGTTGTGGGAGGGAAGGATGAGAAGAGAGGGAAACAGGATATGGGGATATAAAATGAATAGATAGATAGATAGATAGATAGATAGATAGATAGATAGATAGATAGATGGATGGATGGATGGATGGATGGATGGATGGATGGACGGACGGACGGACGGACGGAGGAGGGGGAGATGAAGCCAAGATTGTGAGGCATCCACCAGAGAAGTCGTTATTAGCAGCTGGTGACTACACTCAGAGTTCAAAGCCCAGTGCAGTCCCAGGCCTTTCTCAAACTGAGCTTTTAAGAACCAAAACCACATCCTGACACACCTCAGTTTGGAAAGACAATCAGCCAGAAACAGAACTACAAATGCCAAAAAAGCAAAGTTAATACATCTAGGAACTTTCCCAAACTACGGTCTTTGATGAATTAGGTCTTTGTTCTAGTTTTGACAAGCTGGTTTTCCAGCTTCCATCATGGTGTCAGTTGTGCTAAGGTCTGGAGACCTGTTACACCACCTATATAAAGGTGGGAGGGAGATTGTGGGTAGCATTATGAGAATCTGAAAGAGGTATTGAAGGGATATGGTTTATTTTTGAAAAGACAACTTAGCGTTTTGCTTCAGCATATCATGAATAAGTTGTGAGTTCAGATTCCACTCCCCGATGCCCTATTCGGGTCCCTTATGCCCTGTTTACATCCCCAAAGCCCTGTTTCTGGTCCCCCATTCCCTGTTTCTGGTCCCTGATGCCCTGGTCTAGTCCCCTATGACCTGTTTCCATCCCCGATTCCCTGTTTCTGGTCCTTGATGCTGTTTCCTGGCCCCCTTTCCCTGTTTCCAGTCCTTGACACCCTATTTGCAGTCTACTCTACTCTATTCTACTTCTTAGAAATAACAACTATAGGGCCAAGGAGATGGTTCATAAGTAAGAGCATTATGCATGTTCAAATCCTCAGCAGCCACATAAAAGCTAGGTATATATATGTGTGTGTGTGTGTGTGTGTGTGTACCGCTGTACCGAGGTACTGAGACATGAGGAGCACTGGGGTTTTCTGGTTGGCAGCTTCATTCCAGATTTAGTGACAGATGCTGCCTCAGGGGAATGAGGTAGAAAGTGATAAGCAAGCCTCTCATTTCATGAGTCCTGCTTAAACTAAAGGTTCTGGAACTGCTGTGAGAGGCCTATTGACACATCCCAGAAGCCACATGGTGAAGCTGTCCACCCTATGATTGGTCATATAAATCACATCATCTCTCCTCCATTCCCCTCCTGTCTTTCCTTTCTCAGTATTTCTTATTCAAGCTAAGCACCCTCTCAGCAACTTTCAAGGTGTCTTTCAGTAAAATCTACATCTACTTAGGGGTGGTAAGCTGGCCATAAACTTACATCGGGTCAACCATGGACATCACTTCAATTAAAAAAGAAAACACAGAAGCTGGAGTCCCCATCACCATTTATCTCTTGATTAAAAACGTGGGAACACCTTTCTTCTTTTTCAATAGAAAATAAGGGGCAAGAAGAGTGCTTGGCTATAGTGCTTTAGTAGCCTGATTTTATAAATGTCTCTCAAAATGTCTGGAAGGAAAGAGACACCCTCAATGAGGCCAACCCTTGCCTTAATGTAACCCTGCACTTGGGGCTGCTGACTTGCACACCTGACAACTTTCACGTCTGGGGCAATTTGAAGCTTTGCCCTTGGTTTCCCCCTCTTCTCTAAAAAGAGAGGCATTAACAGAGCCTGAGACAGAAGCCCCTACAGAACTGCCCACATCAGTGGCTCCTAAGCTCTGCCCCCCCCACCCCGCCCCAGCCAGAGTCCTCCCAAGTCTTGGCACCACTCTTTGGAGGGAAACTGTCTCTTGTCCCCATAAATGGATACCCTTTGGCTGCAGCCAAACCAAGGCTGCAGCTTGCTTTACCCTTTTTAATTGCCAAGAATTTATTAGAGCCCATAAAACAAATTTCTATAGCTGGGGAAACCGTGCCCTTTCTGTTCGTAGTTACTGTTGCTTTTAATCAAGGCAGCCGTCCAGAGTTTGCAGCGTGAGTGAACCGCTGGCCTCTGCTTTCTAGCTTTATTTGCCTGCAGAAGGCAAATAAACGGCAGTGCTTTGTGCAACATTGTATAGTCAAGGTTCCTAGCCTGTGTTGTTTGCTTTATCATAGCCAAAGTGAAATCCTAAGAAGAAGGAAAGCTAAAACATAAAACCAGTGATGTATACAGCTGTTCTTTGTCAGGTAGTGAAAACATTAACAAGGGCAAATTTATCTTCATAGCCACACTGTGACTGGATGAATGGAAGACATGTTTGTCCCATCTTACGGATGGTGGTACTGACACAGGTCAGAGCCCATCCTATTCTAAGATCATACACTGAGCAAACACAAATCAGCAAGAAGCAGGTGAGCCAGTATCCGTGTCATGGCGACAGAGCCCTTCACTCTCCACACCTGCTCCCTACCTACAGAGCACCAAGGATTCATTTACTTTTGTAGCATAATACTTTACATGAAAGCAACTATAAAAAGTATGAGGTTGCCTTGTTAATTTTACAACTATTACATTTTTTTTCCTGGATGCCATTGCCTGTTCCTTATTGATCCAAGATGCTGGTTTAGTGCATCATAGGAGAAATGGGCAACGGAGAAGAAAATAAATAGCATTTGAGAACTACAGTGATAGTCTGGAATTACTTCTTAGCATTGGAAATCCTTTGAAGATTTAACTCTTCTGTAACAATGGCACACATGCGCCCAGGCTCAACGTGGAAGGATATTAGGCAGTGGCAACAATTAGAGATTTGGGTATCGAGAAAGATGCAAAGAAAAGATAATATACTGTGTTCTGTTTCTCACTTCATTGCCTCAGCTCACCAAAGAAGTTGGCTCTGTAATTCCTGAGAAATAACCCAGTTGGCAGGACATTTTTGCGGATGTCCTAACCAATGGAGGCAGGCCGACAATGGTAACTGCGTCCCTCACATGACCAGCATAACGCTATGCCTTTTCTCTGTGGCCATTGCTCTGTGGTGGCTGTGTGCAGCTTACTGAGTGCCAAGATTGACAGTCAATGTCAGGAAAGCGACAGGACCAGGAGACAGAAAGGGAGCACCCTTTTCTTTTTGATCTAAAAATTCTATTTTAAGTTAAAACAAACAAAAAAAATGTTCTTATCCTGAAATTCCTTAACCTGACTGTTATAAAAGGGCCCTGGCAATCAGATCTCACCTGAAAACTTCTATTTTTTCTGCGATTTGCACAGATACTTGGCCATGTAAAACCTATCCCATTGTGCTGTGCTTTGATAAGTAAGCAAATGCTTGACAGCTTTCTGGCTTCTGAGTCATCTCAGTTACCCTTGTGAGGGAAAAAAAATGTAGGCAAACCAAGTGATGAGAAGCACTAGGGGATGTGGTGTCATTTCTCCACAGACAGGTGTGTCCAGGTTGTCACCAAAAACCCTGCAGGTTCATTGAATAGAGAAAGTTGGGAAGATTGAGAATGGGGTGACAGGAGAGAGAAAGGATTAATTATACATGTTCCCCAGACATACCACCTGTCCACCCAAACGCACTGTGAATTCAGCAAGGGGAGTGAACGTGACAGTCTCTGACACTCAAGACTGTTCCCTTTTGGCAGTCAGGTTTCTAAGGGGCAGAAATGTTATTCACAGGTCCTGAGCTCTCTTAATCCTTGTGCATTTTGAGGGCACAGTTCAATAAAACTCAAATTTATTGCCAGCTTTTCATGCTGTTCATTGATACCACTAGTACTTAGAGTAAAGCCAACTTGGAGGAAACATTGTGCCCCACCCCCAAGAAAGATACTAATCCACCTCCAGTAAAACAATGAGCTTTTGCTTCTTTTCTAAAAGGCTGCTTTCGCCTCAGATGCAGGGCAAAAAATGAATAAGAACATCTGTCTCCCAGACACAAGGTTCTCTGCGTGGCCTCTGACCTCTTCTTTCATCACAGCCACATTCTATTTTGTTGCAGACATGAAGAACAGTTCTAGGAATTCCAAAGGTGACCCTAAAGAAGGTGTTTCTGGTCCCAGATCCACACTGCTTCAGACTCAGACCAACTAAGCCAGGTGTCCCTTCCTGTCAGGCAGGGAGCCAACCAAAGCACACAGGCAGGTTCAGAGCTCCCAGAAGCTAATGCAACCACATGAGCTACAAATCCAAGACAGCACAGTTGAAACATCTGTCACTCCAGGGCATTCCCACTAGGGTTAGAGGGCTCTGACAGCTTCAGTCTAGCACATCTGTATAAACAAACCCTGTTTGTATGCATTGGAGAGACTCACAGTCTGAAGGAAATATTGGATGTTTCTGAGGTGTTCTGTAGAAGCTGAACTTAGTTCCATCTCACAAAGTAAGATGTCAGGCTTACCGTATAATTAAAGTTCTCTTTACCCCTAAATCTGAAAAACCTGAAAAACCATTACAATTGTAGTAATTTTCACAGTTGAAGCTTCAAAAATATTGGCTTATATGTAAGTGTTCCCATCTTTTCCATCAGTAATTCCAATATAAAATGTATTTTGCAAGGAATGAATTCATGTGGTGGAAATACATGTGCAAGGTGTATAGACCCATGTAATATGTTACTTGTATAAACACACATTCAAAGATATTCATTATAGTCTTACCTATATGATTGTCAATGGCCTAAATATTTGCTATCAGAACAATATTAGACCATAATTGACTCTTTCAATTGAATAATCTTTAAGTGTTAGAAATAATGCACTTATACTGCAGTATACATTTTTGAAGAATATTTTACATTTTCATTATTATTTTTTAATTCACATACAAATGATAGGTTTCATTGTGGCATTTTTCATCCACACATTGTATTTGTTGATTCTTCACCCCACCCCCTCCCCTGCCCCAGCCCTGCTTCTTCCTACATATCCCCTTCCTCCTCCAATTTCTCCCACTCAGGAGAAGAATCGTAATCCAGCAGACAACTGTTCTGGCAAGGGATCACATCCAAAGACCCAGGTCTGTGTGAACAGGCTGCAATGACACAACTGGCTAAAGTACAGACACACCCTTAGGACTCACCTTTAATCCCAAGCAATGAAGGTAAAGTTTGTACAAGGAAGCAGCCATGTTTGAAAGTGACATCTAATTGAGGGGCAGACAATGTGACAAAACTGAGAAAGATTTGGCAGAATGGAGATAGGATGCACCCAACAGCACAGGAAAGAGATGCTGTTTAAGTACAGTGCAAGGAGAGATTCAGTGAGTTGGGAATCAGTGCAATGAGTGCAGTACAGGGGAGCTGAGGTGTTCATGAGTTCATAGTTCAGTGCAGATGAGCAGAGGCAGTTGAAGCCAGAGAACAAGAAGAACATTAGAACAAAGAACCAGTTAATTTGAGGCTAAGCAGAGCAACTCAGTGAGAGAGAAGATGAGAGAAGCCAGTTTGGATCAGTCAGCTTAGAGAGGAGTTTGAGCCAGAACAGCTGAGTTGACCCAGCCAGTCAGAGTTTAGAAAGAACTAGAAAGGGTGAGCTCACTCAGCACTAAGCCACCTAGAGGACAATGACATCTGGTGACTAAAAATTACTTGTACATATTCTCCCTGCATGCCATGAGCATTCCACTGCCCTCTTCCCCACAAAGACCTCTTCCCAGTTGCTCATCATCCTCTTTCTAGTTTCATGACTAATACAACCCCCGATATACACCATCATATGTAAAAACTAAAATCTGTCATCTGCATATGAGAGAAAACGTTCAGTAACTGTTGCTCTGAGTTCCTTTGCCTATTATAACTTACATGGCCAGTTCCACACAGCTCTTTTGGCAAGTCTCATAATCCAGTTTCCTTTATGACTGAATAAAAAAGTCCATGGTTTGTATGTACCACATTCTCTTTATCCTTCCATTTAATTATAGAAATTAGACTGGTTGACAAACATGGATGTGTAAGAATCTCTGTGGTAGGACTGAGAACCCTATGTAAATACTCAGAAGTTGTAAGACTGAGTCATATGGTGTCTTTATTTTTTAATTAATTATTAATTTGTTTATTTACATCCCAAATGTTGCCTCCCAGTCCCCCGTCACAGAGTTCCTCCCTCATCCCCCCTTCCCCTTCATCTCTGAGAGGGCATCCCCCTATAACCCTCCCCCATCCTGGTGCATCAAGTCTCTGCAAGATTAAGTACATCCTCTCCCACTGAGACAAGACAAGGCAGCCCTCTGCTACATGTGTGTCAGGGGCCTCAGATCAGCTTGTGCACACCCTTTGGTTGGTAGCTCAGTCTCTGGGAGCTCTCAGGAATCCAGGTTAGTTGTCACTGTTGGTCTCTCTGTGTGGTTGCCATCTCCTTCAGTGCCTCAATCCTTCCTCTAACACTTCCATAGGGGTCCCCGACCTCTGTCCAGTGTTTGACTGTGGATATCTGCATCTGTTTAAGGCAACTACTGAATAGAACCTCTTAGAGGCTAACTATGCTAGGCTCCTGTCTGCAAGTACACATAGCGTCATTAATAGTGTGAGAAATTGGTGCCTGCCCATGGCATGGGTCTCAAAATGGTCTAGCCATGGTCAGCCATTCCTTCAGTCTCTGTTCCATCTTTGTCCTTGTATTTCTTTTAGACAGGACCAATTTTGCATCAAAAGTTTTGTAGGTGGTTTGGTGTCCCAATCTATCCACTGTGGGTCATGTCTGTCTATTGGAGGTGGTCTCTTCAGGTTCCATAACCCAACTGTTGGACATTTCTGCTAAGGTCACCTGTGTTTTTATTTTTTCCATTTGATCATTTGCTTGTTTTCTGTGCAGTCCAGATAATGATCTATGACAGTTATGCTTTTGGCTTTGAATAGGTGTGCTTATCAAGTATATAGCAAGCAAAAGTTAAATAATAAACAGCAAGTGGCAGGTAACTAGATATATAGCACAGCATCGTCAGGTTTGGGAACTTAAAACATCCAACAGAAATGGACTGAGAAGGTCTCCTAAAGCAATCAGCTAGAACTTTCCATCTCCGGTCCCAAGCAGAGCAGAGTGTTCTCTCGGGTGGGGCTTCCAAAACTGAAAGAACAAATGACAGCAGCTGCATGTTCATTATCAGACTGGTACTCTCAACACCCAACAGGAACCCCCCAGGGAGGCTGGAGAAGGCAGCTGGGCTCCCAGTTGGACTCTGTGTGGATGAGCCTCCCGTAGCTGACTTCAGTTTCTTTCTCACTACAGACATTTTTATATCCTGAGACAAACAGTACTTTATTCTCTGTGGGAAATAGCTTGACCTCTTTTAGAAATGCTTTGCATTCTAGTTGTTCTCAAGGACATGATGTTTTCACCCTTGCTTTATTATCTGACCGCCCTGCCACAGAATTAGGAGAACCAAGTCAACTTCGGGTATGGGGCCTTAAAGGACTTTTTGTGACAAATATGCTTGTGTCTGAAATGGGGGGGGGTCTATACATTCTACTTCTAGAACCAGCTCCCTAGTGAGCTCAGATAACTCACGACCACTCACCAACACAAGGGACACTACAAGCTTGTTTGTTTTGTGATACTGGATATTGGATCTAGGCAATCACTTGGCAAGCACTCTGCCTCTGAGCTAGCCCAAATCCTATTGATTTCTATAGTGGCTGCACCAGTTTTTATTGGTATCAGCAGTGAATAAAGATTCCTCTTTCCCACATCCTCACCAGCTTTTCATGTCATTTGCTTTCTTGATGTTCATCATAATGATAGGTATAATAGAATCTCAAAGCAGATTTAATATCTCGGCTGATGTCTAAAGATCTTGAACACTTAAAGTATTTATTTTCTCTTGAGAATTCTGTTTGGTTCATTGACCCATTTATTGATTAGAAGATTTGCTTTTGGGTGTTTAATTTTTGCAGGTCTTTATGTATCCTGAATATTAAACCTCTGGCAAAGTTTCTTTCCATTACATAGTCTAGTTTGCTACTTCTTGTAATAGATGGCTTCACTGAGCAGGGCCTTTTAATTTCATGTAATGCTGTTTGTAAACCCTTGGGCTCATTCCTATGCTCTTTAGAAAGTTCTTACCTGTGCCTGTATCTTCAATCCTTGAACAGCTACACTTGACTTGGGGTTTTATATTAAGGTCTTTCTTTGATGCATGTTGAATTGATTTTTCTGTGTAAAGTGAGAAATGTGTATCTAATCTCATTCTTCTACATGTGGGATACCAGGGTTTTCTAACACCATTTATTGAAAAGCTGTCTTTTGCCTGGTGTATGCTTTTGACACGTTTGTCAAACATTAGAGGGGACTTATTAGTGAGCTGCGTGGTTTTTTTTCTTTCTGTTCTTTGACAGTCATGGCTGTATATACTCAGTTTTCCCACCCTGCTGACCTCTCTCACCCCACCCCCACCCCCCAGCTCTCCTGTTGCCAAGTCTTTTCCTACTTGGCTGTCTTTCCCCCGCTCCCCCACATTGAGTTTAAACTATAGCTGCTTGCATGATCATGAATGGGGATATTCTTTACTAAAACATGGGCAATTTATCAGTGGATACACCACTGAGGAAACCACATCCTCTCCCCAGCATCCATTAACTGCATACTGTCCCCAGTGAGGGGTGGGATCTGATGATCCCTGACCCATGCATGATGAAATGACGATGAGCCCGACTCTGTGCAATGAGCTCATGCACGCTTTCTATGGCCATATCGTGTCTGAAGCACACTATTCCTCGCCACTTCTACCCAACTTCTGGTTCTTCCGTTCTTTACATCGCCTCTTCCATGATGTTTCCTAACTGTTGGGGAGGCTGTTGTAGATGTGCTGCTTGTGACAGAGCTGTGTTCTGTATTCTATTCTGCTGATCTACATGTCTCTTTTAGCACTACTGCCATACTGTCTTTATCACTATGGTATATAATTTGAAGCAAAGCACTTTGGCTATTTGGAGATTTTGTGTTTTGTCCATTTTTAAATCGTTTTTATTTTCCTAGTCTGTGAATACTAACATTGGAATTTTTATGGTTATTATGTTGAATCCATAACCCACCTTTGGATAGTACAGCCATCTTCACAATATTGATTCTGGTGAGTCATGAATATGAAAGCCTTTTCACTTTCTACTGTTTTCTTAAATTTCTTCCTTCAGTGTCTTTATGTTTGGTTTTGTATTTGGAGACAGGGTTTTTCAGTGTAGCCCTGAGCTGCTTCAACCTCACAGATGTGCTTGCCTCTGCCTCCCCAGTGCTGGGATCAAAGGTGCGCGTACCACCACACCCTGCTTTCTCCAGTGTCCTCAGGTGGACTCGGTAGGTTTCTTTTATCTCCTTGGTTATACTTATTCCTAGCTTGTTTTAAACTCTGATAAGGGGAATGCTTTTCCTACTTTCTTGCAAAGATTTTTATTAATATATGGCAAAGTGGCTCATTTTTGTATGTTGATTTTATACCCTTCCAAATTACCAAAAGTGTTCATCAGATCGACTCCTCTGGTAGAGGGTTCAGGCTCTTTGTAAGTATTTAGGATCCTGTTGTGAGCAACAGAATTGGCTTGCATTCTTCAGAACTAATTAACATCCCTTTTCTTGCTTTCTCCTGCCTGGGTGCTCTGACGAAGATGCCAAGCACCACTGAGGATGAACAAGAGAGGAGAGAGTAATAAGCTCAGAAGCACTCATTCAGCCTTTAGAAGAGAGATTCTGTTTCCAGCAAACTGTAATGTTGGGTGTAAATCTGTCATATGCAGCATTTGTTACTTTGAGATACGTTTCTTTTATCCATGTTTTCTTAAGGACTTTTTATTATAAAAATATGTTAAATTCTATCAAATACTTTTTCTACATCTCTTGAAACAAATATGTGATGCCTATCCTTGCATCTACTTTTATGTTACATTACATTGAACTAACCTTGCATCTCTGGGATGAAACCAGTTCAACCATGATATATAATCTTGATAATATGTTCCTGAACTCAGCTTGCAAGTATTTTGTTGAGAACTCTTGAGTCAACATTCATCAGGAAATTGATTAATAATTTGTCATTGTTTTGTCCTTACCCTGCTTTGATATAAAGGCAATGAATTGGGCTTTGTTCTTTCTTAATTTTTTTTGGAGAATTTAAGGAACACCAGCAATGGGTCTTGAAAGTTTGGTGAGATTTAGCAGTGACTCCATCTTTCCTTTATGAGGAGACATAACGGCTTTAATCCCATTGACCTATCAAAATTAATTCTTCTTGATTAAATTTGTCAACTCATATGCATTTAGAGGTTCATCCATTTCCAGACTCTTGGACTGTAAGTCTTGAAAGTTGGGATCTCATAATTACTTCATTTCCACCTGTAATTTTGTTAATTTGGGATTTCTCATTTAGTTGGCTAAGGCTTTATCAGTCTTGTTTATCTTTATAAAGAACCAACTCATTGTTTGGTAATAGTTTTTTGTCCTTGTAGTCTACATTTTATTGATTTCTGCCCTAATCTGTATTAATTCTGTATTACTTCCTACTCTCTGCTGCCTTTGCATTTAGGTTCTTGTTTTTCTATAACCTTAGGGTGAATCATTGGGTTATTTAATTGAGATCTTTCTGGGTTTTTAGTGTAAGCACTTTATGTTATAAATTTCCTGTTGTAACAGTCTTATGTTTGTAGCAGAAGTTCTGATGACTTGTGAAATCATTTTCACATCTTTTGTACAATCTACAGATATTTGTATATTTTGTGTGGCTTCTCTAGCTGTTGATTTCTAGCTTATTCCACATGTTTCAGGGTTAGGTGGATTTTATTTTTTATTTGTTTTATGTTTTTGTGTTTGTTGTAGCATGTTTTATTGCCTATAACATGATCAATTTTAGAGAACACTCTATGGGTCAGCCACTGAGAAGACTATGTATTCCTTATCTGTTGGTGGGTACATTCTGTAGATATCTGCTGAGCCTAATTGTTCTGCCCATAGTTTAGCTCTTTCTTTGTCAATATTTAGTTGGAAGGTCTCTCTAATGATGAGCACTCTCTAAGCAAGACCTCTATACCATCCCCTCTAAGGCTATAAGAACATTGCAGAAGAGGGGATAGAAAGCATGTAAGAACTGGAATACAGTGAGAAAGCCTGAAAATCTTATCTGTGCAAGACACAACCATTGCAATCATGAATTCACAGCTGCTATAAATGCCTACTTGGCTGCAAAAGAATGGGCCTGCCAACAATCTGGCTTGGATAAAGGGAGAACTTAGGGAACCCTATGCCTCACTGTCAAACCCTACTGTTAGATTCAGGAAGCTAAAAACTCATGGCTTGTGTGTATCCATCAATAATCCCACCAGGCTCCAGTGCATGCTTCCAATCCAGAGGTCATACAGATAGTCCTAGGCAAACTAAATGAGTTACAAAGCAAATACTAAAGTCATGAACCTGGGAAAGGTAATACAAGGATGAGGAAGAGGTGACAGGGATGGGAGGGAATTAGAGAAGGTAGGAGGATAGATAGATGGATAGATAGATAGATAGATAGATAGATAGATAGATAGATAGATAGATAGATAGATAGAATTGTCAAACAACAAAACTAATCAATTAAAAGTATGTGTTAAAGGACGAGAATGAGGAGCTGAAGTCATTCCCTATTACTGTCTTGGGACCTATCTACCTTTGAGTGGCTGTTTTCCAATATTGAAAGCCCAACCTCTGAAGCAAGTATATTTAATCACCATATCTTCTTGATGAATTGTTTCCTTTATTAATATCTTGTGGTCTTCTTTATCTCCTTTAAGTAGTTTTGTCTTGAAGTATACTTTGTTAGATAAGAGAAGAGCTATACCAGCTTGTTTATAGCTTCCATTTTCTTAGATTGATTTCCATTCTTTAACTTTTTTTTATGTCTTTATCAGTGTAGATGTGTGTGTGTGTGTGTGTGTGTGTGTGTGTGTGTGTGTGTGTGTGTTTGCAAACAACAGATAGTGGGACCATTTTTCAATGTTTAAATAAAATATTTTTATTAATTGAGAAACCCTGCACAGGGACAAGAAACCAAGTGTGTCAGGAATGGGAGCAACACTATCAGAAAGGCCAGAGCACACCTACCTGTCAGATTTGCTGTCCAAAACCAGAAAAAAGAAGGAAGCACAAATATTCATTTTTTTTCATGCTTTTAAGGTGGACAAAAACATTAAAAAGAACCAAAAAGTCAAGGAAGGATTATAATCAAATATGGAAAAATTGTTATTATTATTTGATATTAAATGAGATAATTATCATAATAATTAATTTAATATTAATTGTTAATTAAATAATACCAATTAAATTAATATTATTTTATTAAGACTGCTATATATTAATTATTTTTTGATAATTTAGCATATGCATGCGATGTATTTTGATCATACTCACCTGCACTTCTTCCTCTAACTCCTCCACAGTTTACCACTCATCACACAACCCTTCCCAATTTTGTTTTTGTATTTTTATTTTTAGTAACCCACTGAGTCCAAATTGTGCTGCCCATATACTCATGGGTATGTGTAGAGTTTTGTAGCTCTCCCTTTCACAAAAGCCATCAACTGTCAATTGCTACTCAGCTAGGGGTGGGAACTTATAAGGCCCTCCCCGCCATGCCAGAATGCTGACTGACTTGCTCTTGCACAGACAACCACAGCTGCCACGCAGTGATCCTGTCATGTCCAGACAACACCACTCCACTCAGATTCTTCCTGAACTGCTATGATCTTTCCACCTCCTCTTCCAAGATGATCTCCTGAACTTGTGGAGAAGGCGGTATGATACAGATGTCCTATGTATAGCTGAGAACTCCACAATACTAATTCTCTGCATTTTGACCAGTTGTGAGTTTCTACGTAACTGCCCTCCACATATGCCTAATAAATAATTATATAATTTAGCATTTAAAGAAAATATTTTGTTTATTGTTTGAGAATTACTATCTGCATATTATGAAACTTCTCTGATGAGGTAGGAAGCTCCACCAATCTATGGATATACAAATATGAGTTTAGAAAGCAGTTAGGTACTACTTCATTTAGCAAAATAATTGTTGTATACTCACTCCAAGGGCCTGGGAACTCCCCAGTCATGGATTCTTAGCCATATTTACAATATTGAGTATATTGTTTCCTCCTGTGAAACAGGCCTTAAGTCCAATCAGAAAGTCGTTCCACTGTAAAGAAAAATGAAATTCTGAGATTTTCATGTAAGTGGAAGGAACTGGACGACATCGTACTGAGTGAAGTAACCCACATAAATATCATGCTCTCACTTACATGCTGATCCTAGCATCAAATCCTTAGATTTCTGAGTTTCACTGGAGAACCTGTAGAATCCCAGAAACTAGAAATCTGCTGTTGGTGGTGAAAGGAAAGATTTTAAGCATCTAATGGTGGGCAGTAGAGCATAGATAATATGAAGGAGAAAGAGAGAATAACAGGGAGGGAGGTTTAAGTGGGGAGGGGCCTCGGAGGGTAGGTTTCAGAAGGGAATGGGGAAAGGGGTAACTAAATCTAAAGATGTTAGAAACAGCAATATAGGGATCTACTGTTTTATATGTTATAATTCTTTTCATATAAAATTGGATTTAATGCTCATCCCAGAAGCAATAAATTGCCAAATGAAAGCCCCAGTGCCAGGTTTGGAATGCCTTCCTTCAGGGATTGGTCACAGGTATCCCAGAGATGCTCAAAGAAGTGCAGGTTACTGACATTGCTATTAGTTGCCCACTGGAAATTAATGATAAGTACTGCCAAAGGTACCATACACTTTGGTTGCAGGAAATCTTAGCTATGGTTACTATTGCTGTGATGAAATACTATGACCACAAAAACTCCTATAAGGTAAATATTTCATTGGGGCTGCCTTATAGGTTCAGAAGTTTGCTCCATTGTCATCATGGTGGGCAGCATGGTGGCATGCAGGCAGACATAGTGCTGGAGAGGTAGCGGAGACTTCAACATGCAGATCAGCAGGCAGCAGGAAGAGAGAGACACTTGAACATTTGAAAACCCAAAGCCCACTCCCAGTAACACACTTCCTCCAGTGAGGCCACGCCTATTACAGTAACGTCACACCTCCTAGTCCCTGTAAAGCATTGCCCCTCCCTAATGACCGAGCACTCAAATATATGAGCCTTTAGGGGTCATTCCTATTCAAACCACCAAGCAGGGCATGGAGAAATCAGGCCAGTACTGACCAGGAAGTTTCCTCCCTACCAGCTAGCCTTTACACCACTGGAAGGTCCTATGCAGGCTGTTAAAGAAAAGGGCATCAAGAGTGTTACTCAGTTGTGAATACATGAGCTACAATAATGACAAGCACGGTAAGATGTACTCATGGGTTCTACAGTGGCATGAACATCAGGGGCCTTGTTAATCTGGTCAGTTAGCATCTGTCTTTTAATTGGTGCAGAAAGATACTCCAGTATTACACTTGTGTGCACAGGAAGGTTCTAGGCTTTCTCTGACTGACTTGAGAAGGCATGGAAAGCCTGCCTGTACTGTCTTTAGCCCTTTTGCATCCATCAGGACAGGGCAGCAGATTTCACAGCAAACCCCATGAAATTCACCCAGGCAAAGGCAGGAGAGGGAGACTGCCTTATTTGAAGAGTGTCTTCCAGTCCCAGTTACAGGCTCCCGTGCTACACTTGTGTCTCCACAGGCTGTCCCTCTCTCCCCTCTCCACCCTGCCTTATCCAGGCTTTCTTTGCTGCTGCCCAGATGTATACTCTCTGACTCTTGCCCATGAAAGAGCTTCTCCAGCAGCTGTCTTTGACCATAGCTGGCCAGCAACATGGCATGCCTGGGTGGTAGCACCTTAGCGGTTTCCTTGTGGAGAAATCCCCACCCCAGTCTCTCTCTGTTGTCTGCAGCTCATTCTCACAGGAGAAGACTCCGATGCGGCTTGATCTTAGCTGTGTTTCATCTAGTCACAGATCCACACCATTTTCTGTCCCTTTTGCGAGTCCCTTGTACCCTGTAACGACCTCTGCAAATATTCATGGCACAGTACGTTTTGTAAAATGTAAAATTAAAAATTGTATTTAAAAAAAATTGGATTCTAAACATAAGAGGCATTTAGGAACCTGCACATAGACATGACAAGAGAGAAACCTGGTCTCTGATAGTCAAGATGTCAAAAATTCAAACATGTGGAAATATCTTTACTGGAAAAGAAAACACGTAAAAAAAATACCTCTTTCATTTAAGTATTTACTTAAACATTATAATGAATGGGAAACTAAAACCTACTGTTTTCTTTTTTTATGGTAACTGTCTTGATCATAGGTTTAGTGGGAAGTATGTATGCCCATTTGAAAGCTTTGGGGTTCTTGTGTAAAAACTAGGAGATTTGGAGCAAAATAAATCTGCAGTAAACTACAATATATACCCCTCCCAAAAAAATCTACTGGGCATGTTTTTAGATTCTGCCTTGATATCAAAAGTGTCATTGTTCTCCCCCACAATTCTCTGTCACACAGGTATAGGGACAGTTTGTCAGTGCTGAGTCGGCAGCAAAGCCTTCTTTCTGCTAACCCTGACATTTCAGGAAGGGCGGGATGTTTCTATGAGAAAGAAGGTTAAAGTTTCCAAGTCCATGCAAAACTCATCAAAGAACCAATGGCTAATGTTGCATCTCATATGTCAAAGGCCTCTTATCAAATATGTATAGTGCTACATCCTAAGAATCAGCTGTGATAATATACTGACTGCTTGCTGTTTTAGTCACTGTTCAATGGCTATGAAGAGACACCATAACCAAGGCAACTCTTATGATAGAAAGTGTTTAATTAGGGGCTTGCTTACAGTTTCAGAGGTTTAGCTCATTGTCACCACGGCAGGGAGCATCCGTAGACCCATTGTGTTGGAGCAGTAGCCAAGAGCTCCATCTACCTCCACAGGCTGGAGATGGGGAGAAATGACACTGGACTTGGCTTGGGCTTTTTCAACCTAAAGGCTCACCACACTTTGTTTAACAAGGCCACACGTCCTAGTCCTACCAAAGAATTCCACTCCCCATTGCTCCCCACTGACTAAGTATTTCATATACATATGAAATATATATATATATATATATATATATATATATATATATATATATATATCACATGTGAAACTATGGGAGCCATTCTTTTTCAAACTATCAAACTTACCAACATGGGCATTGTGCTTAGCATTAAACATGCATTTTCCCATTCAGTTCTCCCAGCAACCCTCTCAAAAAGTCTCATATTACAAGTAAGAAACGAGGGACTGAAGAGATGACTCTGCAGTTAAAAGCACTGACTGAGTTCAATTCCCTGCAACCACATGGAGGCTCATAACCATCTGTAAAAGGATCTGACGTCCTCTTCTGGTGTGCCTGAAGATAGCTACAGTGTACTCATATACATAAAATAAATAAATAAATTTTAAAATAAAATTAAGTAAGAATGAGTGATTTTACAATTAATCAGTTGTCCCCTAGATAGAATCAAATGACCTGTGACTGTACAAACATCCTCCAAATCATTTCAGATTTGGCCTTTCTAAGTAGTCATCATGGTATTCTAAACTTTTAAAACTATTAGCTTCTCTTGTAACTTTCCCTAGAAAAATAGGTGATTTTTTTTTTAGCTTTTAAAAGATATAATATGAGCTGTGAATTTAAGAACATAGAACAAACTCTCCAGGTGACCTGTATCCAAAACAGATTCTGAGAGTGGAGGGACACAGGAACCTCACAGATGACAGGAAGTCAGCTAAAAGGACAATAACAGCTGGATATGAAAGCATGTGTTTCACTCCAAATGTATGAACCATGAACTCATTCCTTTAGAGTGTAATACCCAAAGCCGTGACCAAGGCAGACAGATAAACCTAGAGATCAAAAGACCAGCTACAAATCATATAGCATAATCTGGACCAAGAAAATGCCCTTGAGCTACGTGAATAAGAAGAACAGTCACCCAGAAGTTCACCATCTTAAGCCTAAAAGAGTCTTCAAGCAAAACAGTGCGGGTCACAGCACCTACCTACGCTTCTTTCCTCTACAGCACATATACTTGGTTCAGGGCTTGGGGTGTGGCAAGACTCCCTAAGTGTCCTAAGTCTCAACAGCCAGCATAAAGTACACCTACTTCAAAGCTCTTCTTCTCAGCTCCCAACTTAGCCCCACCCACCCACCCCACAAAAGACACATTCTCACCCTAAAGCATCACAGCTTCCCACTTTGTACTACTCTCTCCCATCGGTCTTGGGACTTTAGTAAGAGGGCCGACTGTACTTCTCTGTAGATGTAAAAGACAGAAAAGAAGCAAGCTGATAAAATAGGGCAGCAGACACATGGGAAAGGGCTATTGCTGAAACCTCTCCCAGGTGAAAAGTTTTCCTTCAGAGGATTATCATATAGGCTGTCTCTGTATCCTCTTTCTCTCTCTCTCTCTCTCTCTCTCTCTCTCTCTCTCTCTCTCTCTCTCTCTCTCACACACACACACACACACACACACACACACACACACACCCCTTTGTTTGTATGATACCTTTTAAAACTGAAGCTAAAGGGACCCTCACTCTGGAACACACCTCTTTTTTCTGGCATTAATAACAACAAAAAGGAATAGCTTGTTTACTTGGGGAATGAGGTCTGTTGAGCACACATTTATATTCTCTCGTGGACCATTGTCTCTTTGGGCCACTGTCTTATTTGGCGAATGAAGTCAGGAGCTCCCCTCTACAATTCTTGGGGTGCCTAGTCAGACACAGTCTCACCAACTGCCATGCCAGTGGTACTGCGTCTTTCATCCATCTACCGTGGCTCACCTGGGGCATGAAAAGACCACTATAGAATACAACATACTCAAGAGATTAAGTCATTTCTCCACCAATGTTTAGGGAGGGGAAGCCTTGCCTGCACTAAAAACTATGCCCAGTACGGGTCATTTTCACCCTGAGAACCACTCGGTTGCAAGGAATCTCTTCCTCACACTAGTAACCTACCGGCTGTGATATTGTGTATTCCCTGGAGTGATTCCTGAAGAGCCACTCTCTGTGTTGCTTTCCTGACATGCTTTAATATATACCCTGGGGTTAGCATGTGCATCAGGGAAGATGGCTCTGCCAGGCAGCCATCATCTGACAACAGAAGTTATGTAGTTACTAGTGAGATTACAGACTACAGGATCGAACTTATTCCAGAAGATATATTTAAGTCTTTCTTACACTCAGTTGCACGATGGAAGAAATATATTATGCCCACCAAGGTGTGTTAGGCAAAAGATGAAAAAGCAACTTTGCCTTGCTTTACTACCTGTCAGACGTCTGTCTAGGCACTGGGGCTTCATCCACCAGAACCCTGTAAGAATAATATTATATAACCCCATTTGACAGAAAGACAAATTGAAGACTCAGAGATGCAAAGTAATTGTCCACCAACCAACACCTCTTTAGTGTTAACTAAGCCAGGATTCGCACTTAGGTCTATAAGGCCCACAAGCCAGGTTCATACACTGAAGGGTGTAATCTCACCTACAAGTGAAAACCTAACTCACAGTGAGCATGACGAACACACATCACTCTGCACACCCCAGGACACTTTGAGCCGACTTTAAAAAGGTACTGGCATGAGACAAATTCTGTGGTTTTGAAACAAGTCTCTTACAGACAGTTTCTCTAAGCATACTGAACAGTAAGAAATCATCATCTGGTAATATGGCTATATTAGCTACTTCTCTATTGATTCCATTAAACACCAAGGCAATCTATAGATAAGACTCTGTCATAATGGAGGAACTTGGCAGTAAGTAATCTGGAACAGAAAGCTGAGAGCTCACATCTTGAGCAGAGAGAACAAACTTAAAGTGTGTGGCCAATGACATACATCCTCCTAGAAGGCCACACCTCTTGAGCCTCCCCCAAACACTACCTACTGGAGACCAAATACTTAAATGCTCGAGACTATAAAAGAAATCTCTTTAATCCATCAAAATGTCACCACTAGATCGAACATGTTATAAAGAAAATGATCTCACTGATATGCTGAATAAATCTGAAAACATGCTGAAAGGACCCTAAACCCTTAGCAGACTTGGGGGCCAAGGCTGTAAGGAAAGAAAGGGTTCCTGGAGGCACCTCCAACATGAGGCCATGTTGTGCTGGGCTTCTTCTCTGGGTAAATCTCTGCTTATTTCAGAGATTTGTCTACACTATCCCATTTGGACAAAGTCTTTGAGCTTTCCTTTGAACTTCTGAATTAATAATTTATTCCTCCCATGTCTCTGAGTCTGGTCACTTGCTTAAAGGAGGGAACCATGCTTCTTAGAAGGCCTGCTGCTTACAAATGAGCAGTGAATTGTGACTTCTAGAATGAAACTGTTTTCTTGCATGACAGTACCAACGGTTATAACCTTAGACTGGCCTCACCCTTCCCTGGTCCTAGGCATCTATCGCTTGGGGCCATTCTACCTCCTTTGCTAAGACTGTGGTAAAGCCAAAACAAGACAGAGTAGAGGAGAGCCCATATGGACCACAAGCCTTGTAAAGTGGAATGTTGTCTATTGCTGCATTTGCTCCCTGAGCCCTGGGTCATAAGGGGAGAACTGGGACTTGTTCGTGTTTACACTCAGGACAGGTATTATTTAAACAATTTCACACATTTAATTCACTGGACATCCAAGACTTTTTAAACATCAATACAACATGCACTCAGCATTGAAGAAACCACTTAGCCCAGAATGGAAGACAGAGAATAAATAACATTTGTAAAACAATGGGGAAGTAGTGGAAGGAAAAGAGAGTTGCCAACTCTGCTTTAAAATTCAAGAAGTGGGGAACTGAAGAGAGGGTTCCGCAGGCAGTCAAGGTTGCTTGCTATATAGTCGTATAGTCGTATAGTCGTAAGGATGAAAGTTCAGGATCCATCCCAGCAGCTGACTAAGAAGTCAGGCACCCCACTCATGCCTGTCACTTTAGCTCCAAAGCAGCTGGCAACTGAATGATCACTGTGGTTTGCTGGTGTCCATCCTAGGAGGAAACACTAGCTCCAGGGTCAGAGAGAGACCATGACTCAAAGGGACAGCAGAGAATGCTAGGCATGACCCCCAGCGTTCTCTTCTGGCCTCTGCACACATCTACATAGGCACTGATGCACACAGGCAGACACACACACACATAATATTTAAATACAAACAGTATAAAATTCAGGTGAGGGAAGTCAATGGGAAAGAGGATGAATTAGAACAGAGTATAATGACCCTTATGTGTGAAACCCATTACTTTGTGAACTAACTTGATTTTTTTATTTAAAAGGTAAAGGCTGAGGTTTGAAGAGTAAGCAGGAAATCAGGCAGATGGGAGGAGCAGGAAAGATACTGACAGACAGAGGGATGTACAAAGAAAGATCTAGAAGCATGAAAGACCAGGATTTATATGAAACAGTCAGGGTTCAGCTTCCCTTTCATTAAAACATAAATTTGATGTCAATTTTATATAAAATGTATATAAAAATTCATATAAAAATTATGTCAAATTCCTGGCTATCAGGAATGTGAAAAGGGGGCATGGGGTAATTGTGCTAGTGAACTTGACACAGGCTAGAGCCATAAGAGTGAGGGAGTCACAGTTGAGATAATGCCTCCATAAGATTAGACTGTAGGCAAGGCCTATAGAGGCTTTTTGGTTTTGTTTTGGGAGGCTTTGGTTGGTTCAGTTATTTTTTGTGTGATTGATGTGGGAGAACTAAACCCACTGTGTGGTGTTTCCACTCATAGGTCGGTGGTCCTAGGTGCTATAAGAAAGCAGTCTGAGCAAGTCACAAGAAGCAAGCCAGTAATCTTCCACAGTTTGGTCTCTGCATCAGCTCCTGCCTTCAAGGTTCTTGCCCTGTTGACACTCCTGCCCTAACAGCTTTCAACAATGAACTATACATGGAAGTATAAATGAATAAACCCTTTCCTCCCCAAGTTGCTTTCAGTCATGGTGTTTCATCGGAGCATTAGTAACCCTAAGACAGTAATCTATGTTACTGATTTCTATAGGCTCAGTCTGATTGAAAGAGACAAATGTACATTTAAGTAATCTCAAGGATTATACAGAAAACTATATACTAATAGTCTCAGATCCATAGAACTATAAAAAGTATTAAAGAGGCTGAAAACTAACAAATAGTGTAGCTTAATTCAAAAACGGACAAAAGATTTAAGTAGACGTAGAATTCTAAAATTATACAACTTATACAACTTATACAGCTTATACAACTAACCGATAAGCACATGAGAAGTTACTGAACCTCATTAGGAAAATACAAACAAATGGCAAAATGAAACAACAGTGCATGGCCACTAGGACAACGATTTCTTATAATTAAGAGATATTAGCAAGAGTTGGCAGGAATAGGGAGAAACTTGAACCCTTCTCACACTGTTGAATGGGATGGACAATGAAGAAGCAGTTGAGAAAATGGTGTTTTCTCAAAATCAAAACAGAATTACAGTAAAACTCAATGTCTACATTCCAAAGCATGCACCTCAAAGAAGGTAAAATAGAAACTTAGATACTTTGAAGGCCAGTGTTCACAGCAACATGACTCACAATAGCAAAACTGGGGATGGGGAGACCAAAAATCAGCAACACAGGAATGGATAAGCCAAATAAAGAAAATATATATTTTGATATAAGGAACTAAATTCTGTTATGTGGTTCTGTGTAGATAAACTTAGAAAGCATTATGCCTGGGAGATAACCAGATACAAAAGGACAAGTTCATTAGAATAGGCATTCTCCCAGAGAGCAAAGCCAAGGAAGCTGGAGTTGTTAGGAAAGAGGTGTTGCTTAGGGAATGTCTCCGAGATGATGAAAATGTCTGCAAGTGGGACATAGTGCTGACAACACAGTAGTGTGGAAGCCATAAAATTTTATAGTTAAAGATGGCTACAGTGATAAATTTTAAGTTCGTGTATGCTTTTTGAAAGACAAGAAGGCTCTCTTCCCTTTCTGCCACCGCCATGCCATTCAGACTGAGGAAGACCCGGAAACTCCGGGGCCACGTGAGCCATGGCCACGGCTGCATCCGTAAGCACCACAGGCACCCAGGAGGCCGCAGGAATGCAGGAGGCGTGCATCACCACAGGATCAACTGTGACAAATATCATCCAGGTTACTTTGGGAAAGTTGGTACGAGGCGTTACCACTTGAAGAGGAACCAGAGCTTTTCTGCCCAACTGTCAGCCTGAATAAATTATGGACGTTGGTCCTCGAGCAGACATGACTCAATGCAGCAAAAAACAAGACTGGAGCTGCTCTCATCATTGATGTTGTTCGATCAGGCTACTACAAGTTCTGGGCAAGGGAAAGCTCCCTAAGGAACCTGTCATCATGAAGGCCAAATTCTTCAGCAGAAGAGCTGAAGAGAAGATTAAGGGTGTTGGAGGTGCCTGTGTCCTGGTGGCTTAAAGGCCACTCCGGGGATTTTCCATGTGGTCTGAGTAGGTTCTTTGCATCCTTACTTGTCTGCATGTTGGAAATCTGCCTAACATCCTAGGAAGATGTGAGGTGTGGGTACTTGATAGAGTCAGTCAGTCTGTGGTAATAAATGTAGCCCAACTTCACACAGTTGTAAATACCTATGGGTCTCGATGTTCAAAGAATTGATGAATACCATTACTTTCAGCCCAAAGTGAAGAAACCTGGCCTTAAAAAATCCTGAGGACCAGAAGTGAGATGGGTTTTCCTGAAAAGCTAAAGTTCTGAGAAAAACCTTGCCATCCAGCTTGCTAACAGTTGCCTGGCTTTGAAAGCTTACTATAATGGACAGATAGCTCAGGACTGGGCCACTTATTACTGGACAGATGAACACGGTAAACTTAGGGGGAGGAGGTAGCAGGCTCCATCCAGCCTCACCTTCTTGATGGCATCCAGGTGTTCCTAGGCAGCATGCCTACCTGCAATAGGACATCACGGCAAACTATGGGACCATGGTATGAGACAGTCTGTAACATGGTTGAGCAAGGCCAACTCCATAATCCTGTGACCATCAGACACGTGTGGCCACGCCCCAGGCCCCTAGTGTTCTGGCTGGACTCCACCTCTATAGTCACCTGGCTACAGCCAGGCTTTCCCCGCCCCTTGGTTATCTGGCTGTTGCCAGGTAACCCAGCCCACTATTTAAGCAGGCTTCTTGCCCCTCCTTGATCTCTTATTTCTCTCTCTCTCTCTCTCTCTCTCTCTCCACCCCTCCCCTCCGTTCTTTCCCCACTTTCCACGTGGTCATGGCCATCCCTCATTTCTCTATAGTCTCTTTCTCTCTTTTCTTCTCTATCTCCTTTTCTCTTTCTACTCTCTTAATAATAAAGCATCAAAACTATGAACAGTCTCTTTTATCAAATCCGCTGCGTAAGAGCATGGAGCAGGCCTCAGTGTTTCCAGCCACCAGGGAAAGGATCAAGCAGCTTCTTCCACAGGTACCCCAGGCCGTGCAAACAGCCCCACCCTCTAGACAAAGACCTCCGCACTATCCAGACAGTCTCATGCTCCACAGGTCCCTGGGCGCCTGCACTTCCTATCGAGGCGTGCTGTCCTGCCGGTGTTCCCCTATCTCCCATGCGGGCTCTACCTGCCAGTGTTTCTCCTATTCGAGACCCCCGCCTCTGCCACCCCCATGCTACTTTTTTCCCATAGCAAACTGGTTGGGAATACTTCAGAACCAGAGCTGTGGCCCTAAAACTATTGGAAAGATGAAACTTTATGTAAAGAGTACCTTGGAGTAAATAAAACCAAGAACCGAAAAGAAAAGAAAAGAAAAGAAAAGAAAAGAAAAGAAAAGAAAAGAAAAGAAAAGACAAAAAGAAAAAGGAAAATACCTAAATATTAATAACTTTGTCCTCTCTCTCTGTCTCTCTTTCTCTCTCTGTCTCTCTTTCTCTCTCTGTCTCTGTCTCTCTCTCTGTCTCTCTGTCTCTCGCTCACTCGTGTGTGTGTGTGTGTGTGTGTGTGTTTCCCTTCATGCACATGTATTTTGCAATTCTAAAAAACTAAATTTAAGCCAGGAGGTAAGGGTGCACATCTTTAATCCCAGTACTCAGGAAGCAGGGGGGGGGCGGGGGCTCTCTGTGAGGCCAGACTGGTCTACAAAGATGAATTCTAGGACAGCCAAAGCTATAGACAGAGAAACCCAGTCTCGAACAAACAACTAGATTTGCAAGGAAGGAAGGAAGGAAAGAAGGAAGGAAGGAAGGAGAGATAGAAAGAGGAGCAAGGAGAAAGGACTGAGATAATAATGATCCCAGCACTCAGAAAGATGAGGCAGGGGGATCATGAGTTTGAGGTCAGCTTGAGCTACATGGAAAGACCCTATCTCAGAGGGTGGGTTAGGTGTAAGGTAAATGGCAAAATAAAAGCTGATTCTTTATCTAATACAGCGGCACGCATGAGGAGTCACCTGAACTCTGGGGGGCAGGAACTAGTCTTGCAAGTGTTTTTTGGGGAGGGTTTATAAAGTGTAGCTCAGGGGTAATGTTGTCCAAAGGCTGATGACAGTATTCTGAATGCTGTACCCAGAAAAATCTCCACCCACTACCACCTTCACGTGGACATCTTCCTGCAGCGCAGGAGTCATCTTGTCCCCTCCAGGTTAGTATCCTTGTCTTAGTAGCTTTCCTGCAATGGGAAGAAATAACCACCCACCAAAGCTAGGTGTTAGCTATCCAGGAATGGGAGGGAATGCTGTCCCTAACAGTTATCATTTTTCTAGGCACTATTCTGGTAGCCTCCATCCAAGGGGAGGTCTATCTCATCCTGGAATTCCTCCATGCTGAAGAAGTGGTACATACTGTGTGGAGCAGGCTTTGCCGACTATATATAGCCATATGCCATCTAGTAGACGAACCCATGTCCCAGAGCCTTCTAGTATGGTGAAGAGCAAACTCCCTGCTATAGCCAGCCACTGCAGTGACTTGGGACACTCAGGAAGCAATTCAGTCAGCTGCCCGCCACCATAAATCAGTGAAGGGATTTGGGACAGAAAAGTAGGCAGTTGTGATGTTGTGGCCAATCATTCCAATAGCCAGAGGCAAGAACTTACAGAAGCTTTTGAGATCATGTGTGGCTAGGGTTTAATTAAAGATCTCCAGTCAGAGTTGAACAAAAACAGGGAAATCTTCAATCTTATTTAGGGTTACTATTGATAATGATGAAACATCATGACCAAAAGAAAGTTGCAGAGGAAAGAGTTTATTTGGCTTATACTTCCACATTGTAATCCATCACTGAAGAAACTCAGGATAGGCACTAAGACAAAGCTGGAACCTGGAGGGATGGACCTAATGCAGAGACCATGGAGGGATGCCGCTTACTGGCTTGCTCCTTATTGCTTGCTCAACCTGCTTTCTTACAGAACTTAGGACCACCAGCCCAGGGATGGCACCACCCATAATGGGCTGGTCCCTTACCCAGCAGTCACTAGTTAAGAAAATGCCCTACAGCTGGAACTTATGGAGGCATTTCCTCAACTGAGGTTCCCTCCTTTCATGTAGCTCTAGCTTGTGTCAAGTTGACATAAAACTAGCCAGCACAATTTGATCCTAATCCTGTCTGTGCCATCTGTGTACAATCTTAGGATTCCCAGAGACACTAAAAAGCAGTCCAGGAAGCAGGAAGTCAGGAATGTGTACTGACAGAGACTGTACAAGAAAAATCCAAGAATTCTGGAAAAACTCTCTGTTTCTCTCTCTCTCTCTCTCTCTCTCTCTCTCTCTCTCTCTCTCTCTCTCTCTCTCTCACACACACACACACACACACACACAACACAGAGGCTCATGCACACTTGTAATGGAATCATGGGTTTCCAACCAAAATAATCTGCACAGCTGGAGATCCACCTCTCTCCATTTGGTAGCTAGTTTGACAAAGACAAACAAACTAAATGTATCTTCCTTTGTTATGACTTCCAAACTGATTTTGACAGATTTCCCCCATGCCTGTGCTCCGCTGCAAATTGATGCTTGCTTGTCTGGCCACAGGAGCGCCAGCACAACATTCAGCTGATGGGAATTGCAGGTTCCTCTCAGATTTGTTTGTACAGCACTTCCTCCCTCACCCAAAGTATACATTATGTGTGAATGAGGCTCGTCACCGTTCTGCATAATTACTGCATTTGGAGCCATTCTTTCCTGAGAGTTTTCTCCCATTTCTTATGATTTCTGGTATTTTGCAGCAACCTGTTATCGGTTTCGATGCTGAGGTTTAATAGCGCCTTCAAATGCAAATTTGACAACACAAGCTGGAAATTATGGGTAACAAACAAAGGAACTAAACTTCCACTCCAGTGTTGTCATGGTTCCACCTGATGCATAAAAAGTCCTGCATACAACTTAGGCTTTTGTACTTTATAAGAAGAGCCAGAAATTCCTGAAGACACTGCAACTTAAGTTCTGAAATGGAACCACTGTGCAGTATACAACTTCACCAACAGTTACATCCAGTGTGCTTCCCAGCGAATCTTTCCCCTTTGTATCATTTATCTGAGGGCAATAAATCAAATATGTCCTTACCAGAACTGTCCAGTAAATGGTCCATCCAAGGAGCTGCCAAGGCTGGTGCCCTGGGCCAGTGCATGTTTCCTGGTTTTTATAGGCAGGATTATGGGGAAAGGGGGGAATATCTCCAGCCAGAAAGCTAGGGCAAGAGGGGTGACCAACTGGTTCAGGAAGTATTTAAGTGTGGGAACATCTGGCAGTATCCTATTAGTGGGCCTCACACCCTGTCTGTGAGTCTCTTCAGTCTGCAGCATGGTTACATTCTAATTCAGCCTCCATTTCTATTCCATCTTGTACATTCCTTGCAGGGAGACTCAGAATCAGGCCCTCTGTGTGACACCACACTTCTGGGCCAGTGGATAATCACAGAAATTAATGACAAATCATTCTTGCTTCCAAGTCCTACTTCCTCATTTCCCTTGACAAACCTCAGTGTGTCAACTGCCTCTCAACTCAGCGTTTCAACTTGGTCTACTTTGAAAGTTCCCAAGCTTTAGGGTGGGAAGGACTTTTCAGAATCATAATATTGTCCTTTGCAGGACCAAGAGACTTAGATATAAAGAGCTAGCAATTCACCTGTCTTTCTTCCCAGAAGTAGTTATCATTTGCATAATGAATGTTTCAGGGGAAACATGAGAATGTTTTGTTCGTTTCAGAAGCAGATGAAGAAAAGATTCATACCAAAATGCCTTTTGAAGGTAAAGATTTTGTTGGTGGCTCTAATAGTTATTTTTCTTGTTGTGACAAAATACTTAACAATCAACTGAAGAAAGCAAGATCTACTACAGTTTATAGGAGAGGGTGTGGTCTATGTCTGTCCTGGGGTGGCTAGAGCATAGGGACACTCTGCCTTTGCAGCCAGGAAGCAAATGTGAATGCTGGTGCACTCCTGGAACCCCAGCCCATGGGAGTGGAGCAACCAGGGTGGGTGCTCCCTTCTTAGTTAACTGTCTCAGTAAATGCCCTCACAGACACACCTAGAGATGTGTTTCCATGGTGATTACAATCCAATCACGTTTTAACAACGAAGACTAAACCAGCAACTAATGTTCTCATTCTGCAGTATTTTAGGTTTGAATTAACACGAGATACTCAATCTATAAGCGTCACAGTGGCTATTCCGCTTCCCCCCACCCCCAAGCTAATTGAAGAACAGAGAAGGACAGAAATCCATAAATAGCAAGCAGGAAATTAGATTGTTTTTTAAATCAATTCTCAGGACCTAAGTTATCAAGCTCTAAGAGTAAGAGACTGCAAAGAAATATGATTTTTTATCTAGGTCATAAAATTTACAGCTGTTTACCTCCCTTAATTTAAATGAGGAAGCAATTGGCATGTGAAATGTGCCAATCCAGCAGGACTCAAAGTGTGAATTCACAGGTGAAAACATTTATATATTTATCCAGAGTCAATTTGCATGAAATAAATTTATCAAGGGACTATAGTTTTAAAGCTTGCCTTGCATGGCTGCCTAGGACCAGAAGAGAATTCTAGTATATTAAAGTAATAATTCCTTTTGAACTATGGCTATTAATGTAAGATGATAGAAACAGACTAAAATAAACAATTTTCAAAGAAGGAACTAAAGCCAAATTATCTCGCCTTTCCAATACTTGTCAGTTGTAGCTTGAGCTATTCATGCTCTCAAAAAAAAACTACCTGGAATTCTCTTGCTCATTCTGAAGCAGTGACAGAATTAAATTATTGATAGCCCCCTACTGGCATGAATCAAATATGGAGTATTTGGTTACAACAGCTGAAAGGTTTCTTGAATGCAGGAGCAGCTGATGATTTGACAGAAAGTCAATTACTATGACTAGTCTACGTTAGACTTTGGAGTCATTTTAATTATTCTTCACAAGATTTTTAAATTTCACTCCTCTTTAATGGTATATTTCAGGAGCTAGAGTACTGCTAGACACTGAAATGGTAGAAATAGAGGAGACAGATGCAACCACGGCTCTCTTGGAGCTCAAGACTTGGAGAATAGACAATGATACAGGTGCCTGCAGCAAAGCCTAAGGATTCTGTAAGAAGAGAGTGCACACACCCCAGGAAAGACCAGCTGCTCAAAGGAAGCCAGAGGAACTGGGAGGTTTGAGCAACCTGTCTGCTAGGTTTGCCAGAACATTGAGACCTTATCCAGGTAAGAAAGGCATTCCAGACAGGAGGCATGGAAACTCACTAAATGCATGTAGAATTACAGGTGTGTGCAATAGCCCAGAAATCCTTCGAGGAAATCATATGTTTAAATGAATGGAATGCACAAAGGCTAAAAGACTCCTTTGGAAAAGTCACAGAAAGTAAAATAATTAGCATTTTCCTTTTGAAATGTATCATTGCATTATGTTCTCAGTTAATTTCAATTAAGCAAGCAAAAAAGAAAGGTACAAAGAAAGGAAGTAAGCAAAAAAGGAAGGAAGCAAAAAAGGAAAGAAAGAAAGAAAGAAAGAAAGAAAGAAAGAAAGAAAGAAAGAAAGAAAGAAAGAAAGAAAGAAAGGGAAAACTTCCCATGTACTAGCTATTAAAACACTTGAAAAAACAGAAGGATAATAAGATATTTCTATTATATTTAAAATGGTCTGTCCCTGAGAGAACAAGTAAAATATTAAATGATTTATGTCTATAGAATTAAGACCAAGATGTACTGAATTTACATATTATTAGAGATTACATATAGTTCATTCAGTAGCACAATACACACTTGCCTAAGTTAGGATTTTTATTTCTGTGATAAAACACCGTAACCTAAATCAGCTTGGAGAGGAAAGGGCTTGTTTCATCCTACAAGTCTCGGGTCAGCGTCCATCAGTGAGGGGAGTCACGGCAGGAACCTGGAAGCAGGAATTGAAACAGAAGTCATGGAGGTGCTTGTTACTGGCTTACTCCAGATGGTTGGCTGAGCCTGCTATCTTATACTATCCAGGACTCTCCGATAGGGACTGGTACTGCCTCCTAAGGGATAAGTGCACCTACATTAATCATTAATCAAGACAATGCCCCTAAAGCTTGTGCAATCTAATGGGGTGTTTTTCTCAGTTGAAACTCCTCCTTACTAAATGACTCTAACCTGTGTCAAGTTGTAAAATCTAGCCAGCCAAAGATCTCTCTCTCTCTCTCTTTCTCTCTCCCTACACACACACACACACACACACACACACACACACACACACACACAGTTTGCTGTACAAAGCAGGAAGAAATGCTAACATGTCACCTAGAATTTAAATTTCTTATGGTACTGTCCAGGATATAAGAACAGGTTTGTTTTCTCTGTTGATTAAAGAATTAAAAGGCAGGAAAGGTTTGAAAATCAAGCAAAAACAAAGTTTATTCAAAGTGGACAGTTTTATTAGAGTTTAGAGGAAAATCCCTAGGACAGGCAAGCTGTAAATGTCCGCAGCTGCCTGGAGGAGAACGTGGAGGGGAGAAGTGGGGAGGAAGGCATGTCAGCTGAATTAAGCCAGGATGGAGGTCAGCCACACAGAGACAAGCAGCCACAAGATAGAGAAGAGAATTTGAGAGAAAGAATAAGAGGCCCAGAGATCCTGAAAAGACATACTTAGGCTCTCTCTCTCTCTCTCTCTCTCTCTCTCTCTCTCTCTCTCTCTCTCTCTCTCTCTCTCTCTCTCTCTCTCTCTCTCTCTCTCTCCAGTGATGGAAAGATCAAAATAAATAAAAAAGAAATCACTATGCCTTTTTGAGTCAGGACTCAGAAAGATGGACACACCCAGCCAAGCCTCAGGGCAGTTAAGGGACTACTCTAGGGTGGGATGGGAGTTCTGGAAAAGAAAAGTACAGTAAGGTTCAGAAAAAGATAATTATTCTGCCTCTTTCTTTATCATGGCTTAAGGCAAGCCTGCCTCCCCAGGGTTGATCTACCTTTCTGAAGGATGGTGCTTTGACCAGATAATTGGTAGTATAAACTGGATTTACTCATTTATGTTTGGAGTCACTTGAAATGTTCCGCTGAGGCTGGGGATTTAATCCACTTAACCAAAAGATGTAGTTTTCCTTAATGTATATTACAATTGTTGTGTCACTTATGAAATGAAATATTTTCATCTTCTCAAGTACCATATCCTCCTTCTGAGCCTGACTAAGATTTAGGCTGTCTCAGAAAACATGGGATTATCCTCACATTCTGCATTAATGAGATACTTCTGCTAATACCAGGCACCTTGGTTTGGTAACTAAAGGTGAGGATGGACAAGAGGATGCTCCATAATGATGTTCACAACAGCAAGAATTTCAAGGGCACCTCCGGGGGGATCCAAGTTCTTATGTCCCTAACAAAGAACTGAATGGAAGCAACAGTTGCAGCAGAAGCAGAAGCAATTTATTAAGATATATTTCCAGGGGAGGAAGCAGGCCAAAGCAAAGAGATAGTTTAGTTGCTCTATGGCAATGTTAGACAAAGGGCTGGGGCTCTGTGTCACACTGCATGGTCTTTCTGGATAATTTACATAGTATGGACTTTGGGGCTCACTGAAAGCTTTCTTTCACATGCTATGTAACATTCAATTCTACATGCAACTTCATGTATCATATGTCTCATTAGTATCTTAAATCTCAACACCAGGGTGTGTGTTTTAGTATTCCAATGTGTCTCAAACCATTCTCAGACACTCTGGCTTGCCTTGAAACCTCTACCAGTGGTCAGAAACCCAGCCTCAACTGAGGGCTTTCTAGCCTTCTTCGGTCAACTCCTGTCCATTCCATATACTAACTCTTCAAACTTTGTAAAGTCGTCCAAATCTCTCTCCCCACCATTCTCTCCTGCCTCACTACATTTTCTCAACTCCAATAGTCTCTCTGTATGTGTATTGTCTTTTATAATTCATAATTGGCATCCTAGTGACTTCCTAGTAAAGATATGTTGTTAGCCGAAGCCCCCACCCTGAAGACCAAGGAGCTTATTCAGCTGTACACTGCCTTGTCTCACGAAGTTCATATTTGAATTTCTCCACCTGAACGTGAAGTGCTTTAGACTGAGATTCTACTTGTGAACTTTAACACAGCAATGGTGGCTCACTCAATTCCATTAAGTCAAACTCATAGCTGGGAAAGTCTGGCTAACTGAATATCACTCTAAACCCATGGAGAGACCATCTTGTCATCTCTCCATAGAGTTTTGGTATTACTAAGGTGAGAAAAAATGAATGACTCCAAAGGAGAAACGTTCAAGCCACTAAAAAGTCATCTCCAGACCCCTTATGGTCTATAATATAAAACAATCAATCACTACGGCTCTACTGTTAGATGGATTTATGGTGTTCTCATTGAGTTTGCTCTCAGTGGTTATCTACAGCCATTTTACCCTGACTGTGGAAGCTATGCAAAGTCAGGCCTGGTGACCTGGTTTGTAATTGTATGGGAGCTTGTTCCACTTATAGGTCTGCATGGATCTAGAGCATTTCCCCCAAAGATTTGTGGTTGCCCACATCCTCAACAATGAATATGTCAATCTTTATATATACACTCTAATCCTTACGTTTAGGTATTATACATTATCATGTGTGTATGTGAACTAGTATGGTGTACTATCAAACTGATAAATTGTGTAGATTATAAGATATGAACCAAAATATATTGTGAATTGTAAAGGGCACAGAAACTTAGAAAAAATGAATAGAAATGGATGTCACAACATCCTCTGAATTCTTAGGGATTATCTTGAATGCTTGTGAGATGTTTGATTAGCAATACGCTTCTGAATGACCCAGACATTTACAACATTAATCACCCCCTTTCTAATCCTTTCTGCTTCTTAAGAACTACTCATTTGCAATCTTAAAACTTGCAATTTCATTTAAAGATGTTATGCTTTTATATTTTCAACAAGCATGGTCAGTTTTGTCTTATTTTCAAAAGGAAGACAACCAAAGGTCAAGTTCACCAAGCACATAGTAGGGCTCAATCATTATCAGTAAGTCTCTCCACTCGCCCAAGCCCTCAAAGCTCTCCTTCCTAATACTCCACAATGTTCATACCAGCAACCATAATTAAACTTAGAAAACAAACAAACCAAAAAGGGACCTTAAAATAAGGGGGGGGGACTTAACAGGGAAATGGAGTTCAATGACAATGAAAGTGGATGAGAGAAAATAATGGAAAATGTACTGTGTGTGTGTGTGTGTGTGTGTGTGTGTGTGTGTGTGTGTGAAAAATCACCAAGGAATAATATCTAAGAATTAAAACAGTTGCTTTTAGCTCATTTTTCTACCATTCGATCGTTTTGTTTTTTTTTTTATTCATTTCTTTATCTTTTGAGATAGAACTTCATGTAGCTCAGGCTGGCCTTCAACTGGCTGTATAATCAAGGGTAACCTGGACCCCAGATCTCCTTGCCTCTGCTTCCCAGCTATTCAGTGGGCATTAAATATGGTTTCCTCCTTACTGGGAAGCTCTCTTACATACATGTGAAACATAACAAGGTAGATGTTGAGTATTGTTGCAAATGTTGTATATGTTGACTGAGAAACAAATGCCCCTGAGAATATAATCGCATCTTATTATTTTACGATCACACTTCATTTTCTTTCCCTTATTAATATTTAATTCTATTACCTAGCTTACCCATATAACTCATTCACTAGACTATGCCATTAGCAACTCTTGATAATTTCCAAATCAGACCTAGATAAGAGATGTTTTATTTCATTTTGTTTGAGTTTACAAAGTAAATGCCTGCTCTCTCTGAGTCTAGTGGACACAATATGTCCTAGAGTGGTCACAGTAACCTAAGGAAGATTGGCAAAATACCACAGTATATAAACAATCCGTGCATTAAGGAAACCAAATGAGCTAGGCCTTTTAAATCTATTTTATTTCCTCATAGGTTCTCCTCATAAATGTTCCTCAACCTGTATAAGCTAGAAGGCTGTCAGATGAACATTGCACAGAGCATTTGAAAGGCCTTAGACCAGGGTCCTAATCTCTATCATTAACTGATGACATAATTAACCTTGAGCATTGGCACCTGCCAAGTCTCTTTTTTCTTCTGCACAATAGGACACTATCTACCTTTTAACCTTGCTATAAAGACATAATGTTTACAAAGATCTTAGGACACTGTCAACAAAGAGCAGTCACATACTAAATGACAGCTACAGTTGCCACTCAGTAGCAAGCAACTGCCTTAGCTGGAGTTAATGTCCAATAATTTTCTATTGACTAATACAGATAATCTTCTACCTTTTCATCGTTTTATTAAACTCCACGGAAGTAACGGATGCTCCGATGCTTCTTACATTTTGCAGATTGAAGATAAAGGGCCTGGCGGCCGTATAACAATAAGCACAAACACTGTTAGTGCATTCTTGTCTGTTCTACCGGGATATGGACCATCAATTCCCAGGGTGTGAAGTTATCTGAGAGCTGAAGTACAAATGAGAAATTGAGGTGCTCTAATCCGGACTCTACCAGCAACCATGTGAGATAGAGCCATAAATCCTTTCTCAGGGTCAGCCCCACAATACAGGTCTCCAGTCTGGGGGCCCAACTCTAATCCTCTTCATTTGGTGATTTGGGTAATCCTCTGGCCTCCGTCTTTAGGGATAAACCTTATCTTACTCATAGGAGGGAAGCAGGGAACATTGGTTTTTCTACCCATATATGGCCAGGTTCAATAGGAAAACTCAGAGAGTCAACTGAGTGCTGTGATTCTCTGCCTTCATTTATAAAAGAAACATGGGTCCAGATTTTATTTTTTTTGTAAGCTTGCTTCCAAACAAACAAAAGATAGGTTTTTCAAAAACTTTCCACCAAGAGAAGGTGCAGATTTCCATGATCAGAAATGCAGAAAGGCCATTATGCAAGGTCTCATCCTGAGGGATGGCCAGGAAGTCCCACACTAGTGCCCCTGGGACTGACAGATGCGATGAAAAGATTGGCTTCTTCAGTTGTTGGTTCCCCCTGTGAAGAGATACACAGAAGGTTAATCAGTTCTGAAGCAGTGGTTGCCAGGGTTGGAAGACAATGATTAAATTTGCATAATCTGTTTGGAAGCTGGCCTGTCACAGTGGATAGACAGTTTTAACTGAGAATCAGATGCCCTGGGTTAGATTTCATTTTATTCCTTTACTATTTATATGGACTTAGGAGGGAAAAAAAAATCCTAAAATAGAAGCTTTGGGTTTCTTAGATGTAACATGTGTGAGACATACCGGCCCCAGAGTTTAGTGGAGATTTGCTTAAAAGAGCAACTGTAAGAAGCCGCCTCCTGTACCTGGTACCTAGCAGTGTCTCTCTAGGTGTTAATTATTTTTATTCGGTACTGACAAGAGGCGTCAGTTCTGCTCATATGCCTGTTTGTGTCTTATCTCTCCAGCCTGGAATTTGACAGAAAAGTTGAGTTGTCTTTTAAAAGCAGTTATCATTGATTTGGATTTATGTTCCTCTGGATAATCAATTATTCATCATTAATGATTTCTATCGCATCAGAGTTGGGTTCTAAAGATTTGCCCTTGTACAGATTTTAATAAGTCTATCATATGCCCATATTTGCATAGAACTTTGTTCTTCAGAAGCCTTCCTATTTTCTCATTTGTCTAAGAGTTAGTACGGTTTTGCCCTTAAAATTTAGCATCGATTTCAAGGAGGTGGTTTTAAATGGTTTTCTGTGGCTGCATATGAATAGGGCTTTTTGTTTTCAAATCTTCATCTGAGAACTGCAACCATATCCTATAACTGACTGAGAAAAGACACTTGAATGAGGCAGTATTTCACAGGAAATTCATAAAAACTGTAAGGGCAGATTACAAAGTGAGTGGCTGGCATTTGCCTTGGCTCCTCAGTGAGTCTAATTCACCCAAATGGGTGGCACGTGCAGGCTTCACACATACTACCCCGGGAATTATCAGAGGCCAACAAATGCTAGGCTCCAAAGAATAAGATATTTGTGCTAAATTCTTTACGGATATGTTATTGAAGCACCTAGGATGTCCACATTAAGGCAGAAAGGGTAAATGATTTTGTTAAACTTTTACACGGGATGGTTTTTATCACTTTGATCTCAATTTGAGCTCCATCTCCATAAAGCTCATGTTTGCAAACTTACTATGTGTGAACAGAGCAGCTTAGGGGAATGCTGCGGAGAGGCCGTTGGCTTTGCATCCCACTTCTGCAGTTTTTATTGGTCAGTGATTTGACTTTGTGGGGCTCTCATTTCCCTGTATGAAGAGTGGCTAAGCACAATAAAACATTTCTTACTGTTTACTAAGAGGATTAAATGAGATAAAACAGAAATAACCCTGAATCTACTACAGGGCATTCAACCTGAATGGCAGGATAGAGCTGAATAGTGCTGTCAGTGATGCTGACCCCAAAGTCACCTGTCCTGCTTTAGCCATAAAACACAGAGACTGATCCTATTGCTATATGGAAACCCACCTCTGCCTCTGGGAAATCTGTCGGCATAGACGCACACACAGGGGCCAGAGGAGAACATTTCTCCTACTTGATCACACTCAACCTTATTTTCATGAGACAGGGTCTCTTTCTGAACATGGAGCTAGGGGTGATGTCTCTGAAGTCCCAGCACCCTTCCTTTGTCTCCCACAACACCAGGGAGCCACGTTCAGCTTTTTACATGCGTTCCAGGATTTGAATTCAGGTCTTCCTGTCTGCTCAGCTGGCGCTGTTGCCCACTTAGCCATATTACTCGCCTTCAGCTGTTTGGTTTCTAAAGCTGAGCTCTGTGTGCACAGCAAGTGAACAAAGAAACCTTCAGGGCAGGTTTGCATTAGCTTGTCTCAGGGAGAGAGATCTAACAGGCTCAGTTAGGATGGGGCCATTACTATCACAGATCCCAGAATCTTCAGACGGCCCAACCAATACATGCTCTCCATATAAACAAACGTATGAGGGAAGCAAGCTTACAACAAAATTGTTTAGTGAATGCAGATTTAGGGGTCCAGGGGAGAAAATATATGAAGACCTAATGCCATTGAGCGATGATCAGAATAGGAATATCCTTGCCTATCTGCAAGACTCCATAGCTTCAGATTTCTTCCTCCTTGAACTGAGCCCAGTTATGCATGATGGTTCATTTTCTCTGCGACTCATTTCCCCCCACACTCTACCCCTCTAATTGATGTTGTCTTCCATAGTAACTTAATGCATATTTAGTCTGGCATATTCTCTCTCACCACACAGCATGTACTAGACTTAATGTTTTAACTATAAGAGCCAATCTTCCCCAAAGTGCACAGAGGCAGAAGTTGATGGACAGGGCAGAGGGGACCCTCAGTGTCATTCACTGTCACCTGTTTACTCATAATAGTAACAGTAAATTTAAGCATAGTGTCTACTTTCCCAACTAAACATAAAACCATTTAGAAATGGTCAATGTACATATCTTTAAGGTTTTCCCGGCAACTCTGAGATGTGACACTCGATAAAGAAGATGTGCCTGCCGTGTGTGCAGCTCAGAGTTCAATCCTGCTCAGTGGGGAAGAGTCTATTCCAGATATGGCTTAAGGGTCTCACTGGGACTGTAATCTGACCACCCTCTCTTCTTGGCATTCCACCCGTAATCGTGAATTCTAAGCTCAAACCAAAGACGGAAGGCGTTTTCTCAGCAGCTGGGCTGCCCTGTTGACTTATATTAAGCTTCAAATCAACCAAGCATTTGAAATTGCCTCTGAGGTTAAACCGTACCTCCCTGACTTTTGAGTGGTGTTTTTTTCTCTATTCCTTGAATTACTTGCTTTTCTTCTTCTTGTGATACAATACCTGCAGAAGCAACTTATGGGAAGTGGGTGTGCTTTGGCTCACAGTTTGAGGACAAAGGCCATCAGCAGTGAGAAGGTGGAGAAATGAGAGCCCAAGGCCACTATCTCTTTGCATCAGGATTTAAAAAAAAAATGAGGGAGGTAGATGGCAGCAGTCGGCTTGATTTTACTCTAGGATTCAGTCAGGGTCCCCAGCCCATAATCTTTAGAAACATCCTCACAGAAGCACTCGGAAGTGTTTCCATGGTGACTCTAAATTCAGTGACACTGACAGCAGAGAGTACTGGTCACAGTTCTATTTCATTTTGCATATTTTGGTGGGTATATCAATACAGTCTACCAAACATGTCAGAAGAAGTGTGTCACTAACGGGGATCTATGGAAGTATTTGATTACACATTATAGACTGAATATGTATCTACATATCTACAAATTTTTATCTTCTTTGCTTCACCCAGGCTATCTGTGACAACTGAGAGATGAATGTACACACACACACACACACACACACACACACACACACACACATTTCCTCTTGATCTTTTGTTCTTAGTCATCTGGATCTCTGCGAAAGTCATTTTTCTTTTGCACTAGTGACCACAAGAGGGTTAGCACGGGGTTAGCTCGAGCACTCTTCTCACACTGACCAATGAACAATGGTCCTTCTGCTCCTTGCTTCAAGACTGAGCAAGGCAGAGTGCAGTTCTAACAGCTGAGTAATCCAATCAAATTCAAAGCTAATTTGATTGGATTGGTTGCATTATGTTTTTCAAAATTAGAAGAATATCAGTTTTTCTAACCTTTCTAGTTGAAATCTAAGCATCCTGCAACAGTACGATTACCAAAGAGACAAAAATCCTGACTGGCTGCCATAAGCTGGAACTCTGGGAATGCAGATGAGAGCGGACAATCCACCCCCAAGGGCTTCACACAATAGCTTAGTGGGTGGGGAGGGGCTGTGACTATAGTATTAAGCTGACCCTTGATAGTCCTCTGAGGATCTGCTGCTTCTAGAACACACACCAGCAGCTCCCACACATTTGAAGTATAGAACATTTACTTGCCTTGATCTTCTTTTCAATTTTGTCTAGCAAATTGTATGTTCAAGTACAGGGGAAGGTACTGGGTATTTGTTTTCATTTTTAGAAGTTCTTAAAAGGCAAGACAGTTTCTACGAGAGGAGAGGAACCATGCCTCAGGCATAAACTTGAGAAAGATCCTCCTTTAGTTGCCTCCCCTCTTTCCAACCTGGCCTTTTGGTCACCCTTGTCCAAAGCAAGGAATGCTACCTACAGTTGTATCCAAGACCCAAACCTTCTGTTAATCAAAGAGTACCGATCACATTGGTGTCTTCAAAAGCAGCCAGATGTCCTTCAACACAAGAATGGATACAGAAAATGTGGTACATTTACACAATGGAGCATTACTCAGCTATTAAAAACAATGACTTCATGAAATTCTTAGGCAAATGGATGGAACTAGAAAGTATCATCCTGAGTGAGGTAACCCAGTCAAAGAACACACATGGTATGAACTCACTGATAAGTGGATATTAGCCCAAAAGCTCAGAATATCCAAGATACAATTCACAGACCACATGAAGTTCAAGAAGAAGGAAGACCAAAGTATGGATACTTCAGTCCTTCTTAGAAGGGGGAACAAAATAATCATGGGAGCAAATACAGATACAAAGTGTGGAGCAGAGACTGAAAGCAAGGTCATCCAGAGACTGTCCCACCTAGAGATCCATCCCATATACAGTCACCAAACCCAGACGTTATTGTGGATGCCAAGAAGTGCTTGCTTACAGGAGCCTGATACAGCTGTCTCCTGAGAGGCTCTGAGAGAGTCTGACAAATTCAGAGGTGGATACTCACAGCCAACCATTGGACTGAGCATGTGGTTCCCAATGGAGGAGTTAGAGAAAGGACTGAAGGACCTGAAGGGCTTTGGAACCCCATAGGAAAAACAACAATATCAACCAATCAGAGCCCCCAGAGCTCCCAGGGACTAAACCACCAACCAAAGAGTACACATGGAGCAACCCACGGCTCCAGCTACATATGTAGCAGAGGATGGCCTTGTCTGGCATCAATGGGAGGAGAGGTCCTTGGTTCTGTAAAAGCTTAATGCTCCAGTGTAGGGGAATGCCAGGAAGGAGAGGCAGGAGTGGGAGTGGTGGTAAGGGAGCAGCCTCATAGAAGCAGAGGAAGGGAAGATGCAATAGGTTTTTTTTGGGGGGGGGACCAGAAAAGGGGACAATATTTGAAATGTGAATAAATAAAATATCCAATAAAAAAAACAAAGATTAAAAAAAAATGCAGCCAGTTAACTCTTCCTTAGACTTCTGTAACCAAAGGAGAGACAACTCGAAAGGTTTGTCCCAGAATGGTGCAGTACAGTACTCTAAAAGCAAACCCCACTTCACACTCACAAAGAGAAAGCCAGCTTGGCCACCTCCACAATGACCACTACAATCTTGCAGTGAGTTATGGGTTCTGCCTCCTCCAGACACCAGCTGTGCGCTGAGCTGGCTCTGACTGAGCTGTAGAGACAGGTTGGGTTAGGATGTCCAGAGGGATTCACTAGCATAAAGAAGGCAAGGAAGGACCCACGGCATAGGAAGGTATTCTGGTTTCATTTCTGTTATGATAAAGTAACCCGACAAAAGCAGCTTAGGGAGAAACTGTTCCTTTGTCTTCCAACTCCAGGTTACTTACAGTCCACCACTGAGAGGAAGTTGAGGGAGAAATTCAAGCTGCTAGTCCCATCATTTCCACAGTGGAGATCAGGGAGAAAGTGGCACATGGATCCTCGCCTGCTTGTCTTCTCAGGTGCTTGTGTACAGCTTCCCTGGCTCTTACACATCTTAGGGTCTTGCTCATGAAATGATGCTGCTGCCCACAAGAGGTTGAACCTTCCTACAAGTCCACAGCAGACATTTGTGGCTCTCCTCCCACTTCATTCTAGGTTGTGTTAAGGTGACAGCTAAAACAAGCCAGCACAAATTGCCTAAGAAACTTAAAAGGGAAAAAAATGTTTTGGAACTGTCTCTCTATGTAGCCCAGGCTGAACTTCATCTCATAGTCCTCCCCAGTAGGTGACATTACCGTCGTGACTCACCATGAACTCAGCTCATTCACTGCACACAGAAGAATGAGGAAGAGGACCAGGAGGAGGAGGAGGAAAAAGAATAGGAGGAGGGAATGGATAGGTAAGCTAACCTCAGTAGAGCCTCTGCAGGGAAACAGTCTCCAATTGCAGTCATCTCAGAGCTTAGAAAATGCAAGTGAAACTAGCATTTGTCGTAACCACATGCATAAGGTAAAAATAGACAGAAACCAAGGACTGGTGCTGATGTCAGGCTTGAGTAACTGGGTGGATGGAGGTGCAGCTTGCTATGAACAATGAAAGATCTAAGTAAAAAGATTGATGTGGCCAGCAGGGCTTTAGGGATTGACCTAGCTGTGGGAATGAAGACATGATAGGCACACATACAGAAAAACTGAGATCTGGTGGGTCATGTACACTGCAGTGGCGATGCATCAACAGCAACCCAAAAACTCAATTCATTCATTATATACCGAAGAATGAGGAGGAGGAGGAGGAGGAAGAGGAGGAGGAGGAGGAGACTCTGAGGACACGGTCTCAGATTGCCAACATCCAGAAGGAAGCTGCAGTCCCTTCTTTTTTTCTGCACTTACTGGTTTCAGCTAAATGTCAACCTTTCATTAACATCCATTCTTGGGCCAGAGGAAGGTTTTTCCATCCCTCTGGGCCTGATGAAGGAAAGCCTTGCCATTCCCATAGATCTGAGGCAATGGTGTCCTTGACATGATTGTGCCCTTGTCAATCATAAACGTATACTCAGGACTTCATTGGCACCCCACAAAATATGATCGTGTTATTAAGTTTCTGAAAAAAGATAGTATGGTAGATCTGTGTGCCTTAGATCAGGTTCTCTGAAGTCACCTGTGGCTGATTAATAAAGGAGGTGCTTCTTTCTGCGGAGATTGGTAAGGCTGAGGAAAGCTTGATGAAGAAGCAAGGCAGGAATCAGACAAGGATATGATCTCAGGCAAATATTCTAGAGTGTAAGCTTTAGCCTGGGCCTGGGAGAACCCCCATGGGCAAAAAGCACATTACAACCTCCACTTATGGAGCCAGAGAAGTGAGCATTTCAAGTTCATCTTCTTGAGGTACACTGAGCTGAGAGCAGGTATCTTCTGGTGTTCCTCAGCAACAACTTCTGGCCGAGAGCACAGCCTCCCAGGCAGCCTCTCAACTGAACACATATAGGGTCATATGATTCACTTCTGGGCCTCCACTACAAGCATCCTCTACATTGGAATACCACATTAGACTTTCCAGGATGCTCTGAGAGCCATCCAAGCTCTGTCTGTGGCTCATTCTCCCCGGGTCTCCTTCCTTCTTCCTCTCTTCACAAGAGTCAAACCTGCCTCATGCTCTACACAATTTCTCTGTCTACTCTTTCTTTTCCTCCATTTTATCCTCAGGAATATCACGCTCAGTTGTAGAATAATCTGATAAATTCTAACTCCATCTTGGTCTCTATTTCCGACAGCCTTGTTGTACCACACCATATAAGGCATGAATCTTTAACATTCTCTACCCAATAGTCACTGTCAAGGAGTTGGCAACAGGACAGACAGGGAAATGGAAGACATATAAGCACACAAGAAGTTGCATCTTTCAATGCATTCAGGCAAAGCAGTACCAAGAACCCAAAGGCAGCCTCTGCAGAGCAACTACAATGGCGGCCTTAGGGAGAGGAGGAGAACTGTGTGACATACAGAAAGCCTAGAAAGGGCCGTAAGGGGATCTGAGCAGAATATTAACATCATGAGCTACATCCAGCTAGGGAGCCACTGTCTGTATGGACCTGGAACATAGGAGAGCAGTGTGTGCTCGAGACTGGGAAGTCTTAGCATATTGGGAAGAGAAGGAGATAAGGTCCCCAAACCAGTGTCAAGAGTGCTAAGAAAAGATACATGACATCCGAGAAAGGAACCATAAAGTAATTATACTGAAAGTTGAGACTTAGGAGTGAGGTTGGTAGGAAGCAGGGAAGCAGAAAGAAAGAAGGAAAACCAGAAGAAAGTATTGTGAGAAAAAGCCAAGAGGAACTAGAAACTCAAAAATAAGAGAAGAAGGTCCAGTGACCAATGCTTCAGAGGTCAAACAAGGCTATAAGTCAAATGAGTTCAGTGTGTGGCAAAGCTGGGGAAAGAGATGTCCAAGATGCCAGGGAGAAGGGGGTTGACCAGAAGTCTCCTATGCGCCATGTAGAACTTTGTCAGCAAAATAAGTGAGAGAGACAGGGCTCTTGGGAAGAGACTGCAGATCTCTTTGAAGGTCTTTATGTTTGGAAGGATGCTGTGTATTTGTGAGCATTCTCAACAATAACGATGAACTTTATACGAATAAATGTGGTCCGTAACAGTTTCTATCCATGAAGGCCTCATGTGGCTGGACGGCATAGAGGATTTAAAAATATTTCATAGTAATGCCAACTGCTTTAACTATTTTCCATCCTGTGTTGACTCTGCTGTCACCAGATTTTGCATGTACCCAATGAGCAGCATGTAGTGGCACCTGAGAGCAAATGGCCTATGGGCATCTGCTTCCTGATTTTAGAGAACTCAAATGGCTACTGTCTGCCACATAAAAAAAACTACCCAGGGTCCTGATTCTGTTGAACTCCATTAGATATCTCCTTCCACTTCTGTTGTCCTTGCAATAACCCAGACAACACGAGCCAGTTCCCCCTTTCCCACTGGGCTATCTATAAAATGTGGCCTCTGAATACATCCCAACAATCAATACAGATTGTCACAAGCCAAGTCTCTTGGGTTATTACCACAGTAATGCTCTTTACTCTGATCAATGGCTACTTTTCCTTCTCCTGTCTTCAGCCACATGGTGTCTGTATTCCTTTATATTTATTCATTTGTCCAATACTTCTTGGTTGTTCTGCTCATACCATTCATACACCAAGCATCTGCGGGGACAGAGTGTTTCTTCTATCACTTTATCTAGCTTAGCTTCAATTATTGGAGGGGGCTCAGTAGTTTGAAAATGAACTTGCCCCAGGGCAGCCAGCATGTCTTTGATGAGAGAGCTCACAGATACCACACAACATTACTGCAGATATAAACACCACTGTGTAGAGTTTGATTCTGTGCCAGCCCAGAAAGAGGCATCTCTAAAAGGCCTTCAATCTAACGCTTAATTGAACACTATTTTGTTTTGTTTTTTATTGTTGTTGGTTTTCTGTTCCTGAGACAGGGTCAGTGATGAATTTCACCTATTGTGGTGCTTTAGATACAGTCAGCAGTTGCTGTTCTAGCATGGTGCAATGAGCTGCTTCCCTTTTCCATTACTAAGACAAAAATTCTATTAGAATCATTTGCTTAAGTTGTTTTTAGCCATAAACCCCACCTATAGTCTCTGAGCTTCTGTTAATTTTTTAACAAAAAGGGACACTGGGATGATTGGGCGCACCTTTGTTTAGCATGTCCTACAAAGATTGCAGTCTGCACAAAAGCTTGTTCGTCTTTTTTATAGTAATTCCATATGACACTCCTCCTTATCAGGTTACATAGAACATGAGCATCTTGGGCAAGGAGGGGCATGAAAATTCATCATTGTTCCAGGAATCCAAGAACTGCAGAGTATTTACATTATAGGCACAGGCTGCTCCAGAACGTTTGTCAAGCCTGATATGCATGCTCTCACACTGTCCTACTGACACAAATTTTACAGCTGTGGTCAGACCTTGCATGGTGTGAGTAGTCAGCTCCATTTGGGTACTCTTCTAAACCTGCTAAAAACTCAGGGGTTTGGATTATGTCATCTATGTAATGAAATTTATTACATAGGTTGGAGGGAGGAGATAACAAAGCAAGATCTTAGACTACCATCCCATGATGATTAGCAGGGTTGTGGAGTTAACTTGGAGAAGTGCTCTGAAGGTTCACTGGCAAGGATTCCAAGTGGATGTAAGTCCATCTTCAGGTCCAGAAGCTTGGGGAATACTAAAAAAATGCATTAGCCTGGAAATACCCCATCACCTATATCGGTTGTTGAGTTAATGGAGCAGTGCTGGGCACCACAGCAAATATGGAAGGGACTGACTGATTATAGCTCTCTGCAATCCGCAGTCATTTTCTAGAATCCATATGTCTTCTTCATGGGATGTTCTGAGCTATTTAAAGAGCTTTGGGCTGAGCAAATAATCTCTATTTCTTTTAACTCCTGATGATGTCTGTAATTTCATCACAGTCCCCAGGCAGTCTACACTGTTTGGTATTCACCATCCTACTCTGGGTAGGCAACATACAGGTTCCCATTTCATCCAATCATACACTACTTCCTTTTTCCTTAGGCAAAGCTCTATAATGGTGGTATGCAGGGTGTATGCCAGCAATACATATATCCTGAGAATGTTCTCTTGCAGTGGAGAAATATACACATATACTCTTGGGAAGGTTAGTTATCCATATCTCGGACAAGCTTTGTCCTTCTTACCTGTTGTTTTAATCCCATATCCATCCATGCTGTATATATATCTGATGCTTTTGGGTGTTCTCGTAAATTAAACTACACTCAGTTCTGGTATTTCCAAAGCCCCCAGTATTTTCCACATTGATAGTGAACCACTGAGTCCATAATTTGACACGAGATTTCTGGTCACCATGCATGGCCCCCACCTGAAGGAACCTTTATTATCCATCAGAGCAGTGATTTAGGTGGTTTCTATTTCAGGACATCTTCCTCTGCCATAACTAGGGACACAGTGCAGGACCACCTTACCTCCCGGCCTTCCTCTCCTTTCAACCTTTTGGTAAAATCTTGGCCAGAAACTCCCTACGAATTCACCTCAATACAAATTTTAACACATTTGTTCTCAAGTAATTTTGACAGAACCCATCATCCATTTTCTCTTTCATCCCTGAGTGTTTAACACCTGTCTCATATGGGGTTCCTAGCTGTGATAAAACACAGTGATCAAAAGCGACTTGGGGAGGAAAGGGTTTATTTCACCCTATAAGTCTCTGGTTACAATTTCTTATTGACTCCATCCCCATCAATCATCAGTCAAGAAAATGCTGGGCAGACTTGCCTTTAGGCCAATCTTGTGGAGGCATTTTCTCCATTGAGAGTTGAGAGTCCTCTTCCTGATTGGTTTAGCTTGTGTCCTGGTGATATAAAAGTAACTAGAACATCATACAAATTCAATTTGCAGGATGGTGTGGATCACTGAGGTTTTCAAAGCCCCTCCTACCACATAAAGACTATATATCATCATAAGACTCAGAAGAGCCACTCAAGCTCCATACCCACCCCATGGGCCCTCTTGAAGCAGCTTCTTTCTTAACTCTGTGAATTTAGTGCTATCTGATCCTCAGTGTCAAAGACTGCCTCTCTTATTTCCAGATCCCTCAGTAATATCTGTTCAAACTCTACTGTATTTCACTCCATGTCATTCATGGGGACCTCCGCTGGAGATAAACAAGTACACAAAGTCATATATGCCAGTCCATGGCGGGAAAATTTCTCTTATATTTCCTCAAATTATACCGTCTTTCTTTGTCTTAAATAGGGATGAGTAGTTATATTAGTTTTTCTGCCTCCAAACACTCAAATTGATCCCATCTGCTCCTGCGTCCAACAGCTTCATAAGTGGACTTTTATTGCTTGCTAAAATGTCTTTCCCAATCACACAGTTCAGGTACTGAGTATTCCTAAACTATCACAGTTTCTTGTACTAGACCATTATTAAGGCCTGGTCTGCATACTGAAGCATGGACTTTCCCTTCTCCTCTATTAAAGGAGAGACCTGATGGGTATCTCCTGTTACTTCTACCATGTCTTCCTCCTCCTCCTCCTCCTCCTCCTTCTCGCTCTCTGATTCTGTCTGTGGGTTTCAGGTTCTTGGATACCTGGAAGAACTTTTTAGCATAGATTTATTGATCTAACTGTAACTCCACCTTCCAGTCATAAGATATGACAAGCCAGCATGACTGTGTCATCTTTTCTTTCATATAATTTACTCATCAAGTCAGAGGCCAACACAGAAGATAATGGCCATGTGTCTTTTTTGCATTATAATTTTCCTTTACCCAAACAAGTACCCAGTAGTTAGTCATCTCAGCCCCAGATATATTTCTTATTAAACATAGCAGTGGCCAAGCAAACTCTGTACCAGTCGGTCAATATTTGCAACCCTTACATGTTACTCTCAGGGACTACAGAATTTTCTATAAACCTTAAACCATTCTCCAGGCACCTCCAAGAACGCAAGTAAAGGAGGGAGAACAAATTCTACTGACTGCCACGTGAATAATATGGTACATGCACACCTACATACACAGAAAACAGACACACACATTAATAATAAATACAATTTTTACTAAATTTTAAAAGTAGATAGTAGAATTTTTGTCCACTGGAGACTTAGGAGAGATAAGATTAAATTACAGTTACCAAAATACCAGTGCATAGATGGAGTGAGGTATAGTAGGGAGACTACAGGGAAAATGTCAACTATGGGTTTTAGGAAGACTAGAGAGAAACATTGGAAGCATCTCAACACAAAGAAATGCTTGGTGTTTAAGGAATTGGACACGTCAATGTGGTCACTGCACAGTGGATGCATATATCCAGTGACCACACTGTGCTTCACACATGTGTACATTCAAAAGACAAAAGAAACTGTGAAACGGGTAAAAAGCAGTATAAAATAAAGTCTACAATGGATAAAACGGATTTGAGACTATGGAAATTAATCAGAGGATTTACATCCACTTCATGAAGTCTATCTCAGTCACTGTTTCTCAATGAATAGCCATCAATGTCTGATTAAAATACTTCTGTTTAATGCATCTTTGGAGTCAAAATGAGTATCACTGCAGGAAAGTCCAGGCACTCTATGCCCTCCTCAGCAACCCTGCATGTACCAGCTCCAGACTGTTCTAATGGCTGCCATGTTTCTAGAGATTCTATTTCTCAGGATATGAGGACACAACACTTGTTTTAATAACATAGCTGTAGGGTCTTTTTTTTTTTTAAATTGAGCCACACTCCCCAAAAAATCAAAAGCCAGCATCCTGAAGTTTGTAGCTTGACTTTTTTTTTAATTAATTCATGTTCCCTAAGAATTTTTGAGCTAGGAGGGACTTTAGAAGATTATCTGGCACAAAACCTGCCAGGGACAGATGGTGGTCTGTCCCTCCCTGGTCCCCTGGAGCATGAGAGAGATGGACGAGAATGAACGGCAAGAATGAACATGGTTGCCAGGGAAAAACAAATCTTAAAATGGGGAAAATTCCAAAATTTAATTCCAACATTCAATTATTTTTGTTTCTACTTATTTAAGCGTTTTATGATTTGCCCACAAATATTTGTCTTGGGAATAAAATAGCAAAAAAAATTATAAAATGTCAGCCATTGTAAAACTATTTATTCAAAAAAGTACTTCAATTTTGTATTAATTCATTTATTGGTATATGTGTGTACATGCACACATGCACATGAGTGTGCACGTGCATGTGAGTAAGTTAGCACACAGGACATGAAAGGAGGTCAGAGCACAACCTTTGGGAGTCAGTCTGCTTCTTCTACCACATGGCTCTTGGTAGAAACTCAGGTCATCAGGCTTGGTAGCAAACACCTTTACCTGCTGTGCTGCCATCTTGCTGGCCCTGTGAACTTGCTTTTACTCAAAAGACTAGGTAGCAAAATGAGTCTGAGGGTCAGTGAGCAGGTGCCTCAACCCTCTCCTGGCACAATTGCAAACTTCCACATCTGGGAGAGCTAATGGCAACATTTATTAAGATCTAAAATGTACATTTTGTTTCACTCCCCTGTCCTAAAGCCCAGTTTTAGAAAAATAAATGCACCAGTACATAGATTCATGTACAGAGTGATATTAAAACAATTTACATGCTCAACACAGATTGGAGGCAAAAATAGCCGTTTACAAGAATTTCTTTATCAATCCTTATTACACCAGAGGGATATCAGTTCTATTGTTAGGTGTGTGATGAGGTCATAAGACCCATGATGGACAGGACTGTCCTTTCATGTAAATGAGCCAGAAACACTGACCATTAGAGACCACAGAGCTTAGCAATTAGGAATACCTGCATTTGATTGCTATATCTGCTATCTGGTAGATGCATGACATTTGGCAAATTAATCGACCTCTCTGTGTCTCAGCTTCCTAACCTACAAAATAAAATGAATAAATAGATGATGTGAATAATATAATACAATATGTACCTATCTAGTCCTTTTTAAAAAATACGTGATTTAGCCGTATCATTTTATGATTATTATATTTATATTATTAATATACTTGACATTTATGCTTATAAGCAAAAGTGAAATACAGATTTAGGATTAGAAGACAATGACTACAAATTTCACAGTGACATTTCATTTTTGTTTGAACTATTGCATCAGAATGTATTGCTTTTCTAAATAACTGTAAGTTTTAAGAGAACAGCAGGAAAAGTAGCAGTGTTTAGTAGGGTAATAGGTCAATCTGGAGAGGATCTTTGTTGAGCGGACAGAGCAGAACTCACAGCAGCCACACTTGAAGCAAAGATAGAGTCTATTGTCTGTAAGGGCCACCATTTGTGCCATCCCCCACCACCGCTACTGATGCTGCGCTTGTGTGGTTATTGCCTCAACCATGTTAAAATGCATTTTTGAGTGCACTAAACATTTGACAATTTCCATTAGCACCTCTGTAGAGAAGTTGCAAAATAAAAGAAAAAAATTCATATAATTATGAAAGCATTCGAACCAATTTTCCCTGTCATTTTCTATTACTTTCAGGTCAATAAACTTTCTTTTTCATACAAAAAAATACACAGAGTACATGCAAAAGCCTAAAGCAGATTATTGTCCCACTCTTCAAAACATCATAAATACGGCAGTCGTTCATATTACAACGCTGAAAGGAAAGCATGCCTTTGCTATGTGCTGTGGGGCCACACTGGCTGTCTATAGGCAATTTCTTCATCACCCAGGCTCCTGCCTTCCTTCAGACCTGTTACAGCCTCAAGACACCGTTACTATCAGGAAAGCTTTGGTTATCTTGCAAATACGTATTTACTCCATTTATTATCTCCACTGGTGTAGTTAGTTCAACAGCCATGGTCGCCTGATAAGTACATAAAGAGGAATAAAAGCAACAAAGTCCCCACTGACCATGAGGTTATGAAAAGTTAGCTTCCCAGAGCTAGTGGGTGAACCCGGGTATGGTCTGCTCCTTGCTGGGCAAGTGGCTGCCCAGGTCAGGAGGATCTAGGGTACAAATGCATTCATTCTGTCACAGCCAGCATGGGTGCCACGAAGGACATGCTAAGGGCAATACAAATTAAAGTGAATGCAGGGCCCAGAGTAGAAGCCTGGGACCAGTGACAGGAAGAAATCTCAGAGGAAATTACAAGTGATGTGCTCCCACCCATGTGAGTCCTAGGAGTCTGTGAAATGGAGACCTGAGTCTGTATAAAGGGAAAAATGAGGTAGTGGGGCAGGGTGTGTGTGTGTGTGTATGTGTGTGTAATAAAGATCCAGGTAGAGCCTAGGTGTGGACAGGATGGAGTTGAGAAACATCACAATGTAAATTTCTATCTTAGTGATAAGTGAAGCTACTTTACAATACAGACTATGACTTGAAATAACAAAATTCCCCATAAATCACGCAAAGGCAATCTGCATACGTTAAAAGTAGCATATTGATTTGTTACCAATTGACAATTAAGCAGTGCTGACCAGCATTACTAAGACTGGATACCTCCCAGGCCCTTCGTGTCACTTCCCTAGCTAGGCTTCCAGTCACCCACAGACTCTCTCAGGGGAGTACAGTCCCATTATCAAGGACATGGGATCTGTGTGTGCCTTCCAACCAAAGCCTCTCTTTCTTTCATTCTGTGAACTTAAGCAAGTCTCTTGAACCCTCTGGGCTATTTTTATGGAAATGAAAAATGAAGCATCCTGCACATCATATCTGCTTCATTAGTGGGAATCGTTAGCTACTGAGTAGGTGACTAGACATTGGTGCAAATTAACTTCATTTGCATCTCCAAGTGCAGAATAAAAGGCTACAGATGACCTTCAGTGTCAATCTTTTCAAACTAGATGATTCTGAAGCAGGTGACTAGGATGGAACAGCCAGGGTGTTAAATGAAGACCACCCACGTATCCACCGCCATCTAGTACTCTCTCACATAGAACAACACATACATTCCTAATCCCTTTCGGCACTCAATGATCTGTGGCAGCAACAGGTAGAATTGTCATCCAGAGAGGAGGACACAGCTCAAAGAGACAGTGGGAGGCATGGAGTGGATGTCATAGTAAGGACTTTGTGGCCTTGGTCCTGAAGGACAAACAAGAGTCTTCCTGAAGGGAAGGACAGGAGATGTATTCCTAACACAGTCCTCAGCTGATGTGACACAGAGGCTATGGGTAGTCTGACTGTCTGGGAGTAGGTCAGAGGTCTAATTGTGCAACAGACAGTGGAGGCAGAACACAGATTTTGTATGATGAGTTTGTACACCAAGCAAAGGGAAACAGGCATGCTACAGATGATCTCACTGAACTCTGACTATCCATGAGGATTAATCATGATCTCTCTGGTATAAATCCAGAAATTGGAGTCAGTAGAGCCCCAGTTGCCTGGACCTCATAGCCCATCAGCACAGCCGCCAGACCACTGATGTTTCTGATTCTGAAGCGAATCTTCTTCCCTCCTCTCCCAGCTACTCCCTAGGGTCCAGAGGAAGCGAAGGTCCTGCTGATCACCTTGTCCTTTGTAAGCTCCTGTGCTTCTAAGGTGACAACCCACTGATCAACCAAAAGCTATATCACCATGTTATCTATACTAATTCCTTCCATAGCCTATACAGTAGTATACAGTTTATATATATATATATATGAACACACACACATACACACGACAGCCTTGTTTTTCAAGTGACATTTTGGATTTCTTAGGAACACATAGCTATGTTACTACTCTGACACTTTCATAGTAACTGGATTAAGAATCATCTCTTAAGGACACACTCTCTCAGAACACACAGCAAAGAAATGAGCAGAAAGGTAATGGGTTGGCCTTGCATATCACACTTTCATTAGAAGTCTATACACACTAAGGGTCAAAAACATTATGTCAATCATTTTCAATGAAGTAAGTGTCAAAGCAACACTGAATCACTAGGAAATAGTGACAAACGTGACCATCTTCCAACAGAGACATAGACCAGTGACTCCCCTCAATTGTCCAAGCTTCACCTGGAAGCCCAAGTCAGCCACCAGAGCACATCTATGACCCCCTTTGGACACATGCTGCAGCTACTGGTGTGTCCATTTCCTCTAGCCTTTATATAATTAGCCTACAGATATTATTAGATGGTGATAATGTCTGGGCACATCATGCTCCGTTTACAGGCTTGTAGTTAAGGCTGTTAGTCATGCTCTGTGTGACTACAACCAAATCTGTCACACAGTCTAAACTGACCAATAAATCCATGTCAAGTGGAGAGAATAATTTCAGTGATAATAAAAGGCAACCAGTTTAGATTTTTATTTTATTGGCAGACATTTCCTGCTGCCTGAATGTCATTTAACTTGCCAGGAAGCAGTGGTAAGCACCCAGAAGCTCCTAGGCATAGGTGCAGCAGTGGGAATCAAGAGAGCTATTAGCTTCCTGAAGACAAGCTAATTGTTAGATCTGATGTTGAATTAATAAGTGCCATCCATAGGGAAGAAACAACCGGAAGGATCTGAGGGGCACTCAGTTGTGCAGTACATGAATGTGGTTGCTATGGTGATATGTTTGTTCTCCAGGAGACAGAAGTTGGAACATAGGATGCTTGGAACCAAGGATGCCATTGTCTACATGAAGCCCTTTGCCTTGGCTCACAGTTATGAAGCTTCTGAGGTCTCACTAAAGGCTGTTTTGAGTCCAGCGTTGTTCTGGCAGAAGCAGAGGTTTATGGGTTAATGCCATGAAGTCTGGCAAATGTTTCAATAGCAGAGCCTGGCTCACTTCCTTTCACTAGAAAGGGCTGCAAACTACCTGCCAATGTGAGGAGGAGGTGAGCAGGAGCTCAGAAAGGGATCTGCAGTTCCAGTTCCATCTAAGATACAGAACTAGCAGGGCACTCAGCTCGATCACCTAGCCCTTTCTACAACCATGACAGACAGGTGCCTAGACTGTGGAGTCACTTCCAAATATGATGCTGAAGAGCAAGAGCTAGATCTTTGGATGTATGAGAAATATGAACAGTGACACACACACACACACACCATCACACACGCACCATCACACATACCATCTCTCTCTCTCTCTCTCTCTCTCTCTCTCTCACACACACACACACACACACACACATCATCATACACATACCCTCTCTCTCTCTCTCTCCCTCTCTCTCTCTCTCGTTCTCTCTCTCACACACACACACCATCATACACATACCATCTCTCTCTCTCTCTCTCTCTCTCTCTCTCTCTCTCTCTCTCTCTCTCTCTCACACACACACACACACACACACACACACACACCCTCACACACGCACCATCACACATTCTCTCTCTCTCTCTCTCTCTCTCTCTCTCTCTCTCTCTCTCTCTCTCTCTCACACACACACACACACACACACACACACACATACCATCACACACACACACAGAGAGAAACACACACATTTATGGTTATATAGTCTTAAAATGCAAATCTTATATAGCATTACACACACATGCATGTATGTGTGTTTGTGTGGGGTGTGGGCATATATGTGCACATGTGTGTGTGGAGAGATTCTTGTGCATATGTGCGCACACGTGTGTGGAGAGATTCTTGTGCATGCTCAGTTCTGAGGATGGAGGAAAGACATCAGGCTCCCACAATTCTACTGCAGAAAGCTCTGCTTTTCCTTGTCATCACCTCCTTGCCTCTGTCCCCAGCTCTGTCCCCCAGACTGTTCTCATCTGGCTCCTTCCCTGGGAGACCTAGTCCAGTCTCTGAGTTTTAACTCCACCCAGCTCTAAATAGAGATCTTTAGTGCAACTTCCTGCCCAGTTCTGAATCCACAGACCTAGCTTCTACTTGGGTGTCCACCTGATATCATAAAGTCTGTTCTTCTTAAAGTCTTCCCATCTTATTGACTAAGCTGGTGCACTCTAGAACAGCCGTACTGTTCTCTTAGCAATAACTGCTGAACCATCTCTCCAGCCCCCATACTAAATAAGTTTCAACTAGATTTGGAATGTAAATTTTGTTTGATCAGACTTCAGCCAAATTACTTTTTTACTTTCTTTTTAGTCTGTGTGGGTGGGTGGGTGAATGCAGGTGGGTGGATGGCTGGGTGGGTATGTGCAATCGTGCATGCACCTATCTGTGTATGAATGTGGAACCAGAGGTTGACATCAGGTGTTTTCTTCCATAGCTCCTCTCCTTATGTTTAGACAAGGTCTCTCAGTAAAACTGAAGATCACTGATGGAGTAAATGGCTAATGAATGAGCTCAGGGGATCTGACTATCTTCATCTCACAGTGCTGAGGTTTCAGACATGCAGAATGTCCCTAGTTTTTTATGTGGATCCTGGAGATCAAAGTCAGTCCTTAAGCTTGAAGGGTGAGCACTTTTCTTACAGGGTCATCTTGACATCACCAGGCATGGAATTGTCAGTAAGCTACCAAGAAAGCCCCTTCATAGCTATTCTGCATTGTCGTGTTCCTAGGTTTGGTGGAAAGACTCCAAATGCTGTGGTGATCCACTTGTTGAGGTTGCTGCATGAGGACAGACTAAGCATGCCCGCCACCCTGCTTGGGCCAGTCCCAGTCTGGCTAAAAGTCATTTAGAGTGTCACTAGGGTAAGAGTAGGCATTCAGTATTTCTAAATAACAATAAACAGCCTTTGCTGTTATTTTTATTTATATTTACAAAAATGAAGGTTGAGTTACTTACCAGCAAGGCACTGCTTTGTGAGCTGTCAAACCACATGCCTTTATTTCCAGTTGCTACCCTGAGTCTGATAACATGGTTCATAACAGCCGACTGAAGGTATAGAGTCTTCAGTATCTATTTCATCAAACATTCGGTACTGTGTTAATTGTGTTAATAAGGCTGAGAAGAATGAACTAAGAATCTAAAAATAATAATCCATGTTAATGAGTCATGATGCCTTTTGTGGTACTACATTATTTTGGGGAAAAAATGTGAGAAATCCAGATGAACGAAAGTCATGACATATTAATGATTTCAAATGTGTGCTGAGCTGGAATTGGCAGAACAGAGAGTGTCATGAATAATTCACATAAGGCATCAATTGGTTTTTTCCTTCTTGCAAAAGGTTAAAATGTAAAAATGGGGATAGGGAACACACAGAAAGAGGGCTTGTGTGTTACTGTGTCCTATGATCTCCTTGCAGTTGAGGGTTAATACAAATTCAAGCAATGCAGTTGCCATCAAATCAGTTCAAGGGGTGATTCTGAAATCTCTTGACAACACTTAGCTCTTCCTCACTCTAGCAGCTGCTGGAGAAAGTTAAGACTATATATTTGATACCTGGTGAGTTTGAGTCTATTTTTTGAACTCAGATCTCCAAATCCTGGATGCGTAGTCCCCAGGAAGAAAGGAAAAAGGAAACAGTGGTGAGGGCTTTGGTTTAATCCAGTCTCTGCTTATCTCCACCATGCAAGCAGCCTTTCCAGGGAGTTGGGGGCTGCATCTGAAAGGATGCTCTAACGGATGACAACTGTGAACTGGCCAGTAGTACAAACCCACAGGGTCACCTTTTTGCTTTAATATGATCTGTTTTGGCCTTTTTCTCTTCTTAAGCTGCTTTTGAAAGCAAAACTGTAATACACCGAAGAAAATAGCCCCAAAGCCAGGTGTGGTATGCACAGCTGTAATCCCAGCAATGGAAAGATTAGGCATGTGTGAACAGCCTGAGCTGCACAGTGAGATTCTATCACAATAAATTAATTAACTCATCAATAGTCTATTTTAGTTTGTATATATGTTGTCATGAGTTAATATGTACAAAATCAAATTTCTGTCAGATCTACATGGTATATTTGTATCGTGTAAACAGAATACATTGTGTATATTATAAAACTTGTAATGAACAAAAAAAAATTAACTTATAAGAAAATAAAAAGAAGACCAGGGCTGGAGAAGTGGCTCAGTGGTTAAGAACACTTGCTATTCAATCGTGAGGACCAGAGTTCAGGTCCCAGCATCAACATCAGGCAAGTCATGACAATCTGTAACTGAAGGGCCAGAAGATCTAAAGTCGTTCTCTGGCCTCTGTGGGCATCTGCATACATGTATGCACACATCCACATAGTCACATGGACACAGAAACACACACACAAATAAAAACAGGTCCTTAAGAAAAATTTCTGCTGTGTTTAAATGGCAACTCTTCTCTTACAAGCTGCCAGCCCTCAAATGTGTCACTTACATCCAAATGCTTCAGTTTCCTGTGTGGCATGAAGATAATAAAAGAACCTATCTCTCAGGACTGCAAATCAAATGATATTTTTATGTGTTTATACACACACCCACCACCTAGTACAATGACTAGGTTGCTAATAATTGGCAAACGCAGTAGCAATTTTCCTTGTTATATGTTTCATCAGGTGGAACTATATATATGAATACAAATATATCTTTCCTGTTAATACTATGATATTATGTATTTATTTATGATATATAAGAATATATTTATATTTATATATGTTTATTATTTCTCTATGATACATGTATATTTATTTATATATTTGCTTATGATATACAGATATGTCATAGGTAAATAGATCATAGATAGTATAGATGATAAATGCTTTAATCATCATTTTCAATAGTTTCTCACTCACAAAAAAATCAAAATTATCCATCGCATTAATGTATAGTGACATTAACGTGTAAAATAGAATTGCTTCAGACCTCAATTTTGACAGGCCTGATAAGTTTCTCTTACTTTTAAAATCACTAACTCAGAGTGAAAAGGCGAAGCTTACACTGGATGGTGTCATGGATTTCATCATTTGGATTTATTTGTGTTTGCTGGCTGGATTGGTCCTTTCTCTGAAGTTTAATGGAAGCAGGGAGCCTTGCCCAGCAACCTGCAGGAGAAACAGTGTTTCACTCTCCTCTCCACTCAGCCCAGTGCCCTTCTCCTGCAGCAACATCAGCAGCGCTGCAGGAGACTGGCTAGTATAGGAAGAGGCCAAGGGACACTGTGGTAGTGTGCATTTACTCACTCAGTGTTGTACTTGCGTTTCTACTGTTAATAACACAAATCTAGTCTATTTATTCCTCACAAATTGCAGTTTGAAAGGGATCAGAGTAGCGTAAAATGTATGACAATGTCTCTGGTGCATTTTCAAAGAGGACAACCACAGTTCATTTTCGGATTCACTTCAGTGTGGGGACAAAAACCTCACTTAATGAAAAACAGCATGTTGCAAAAGTATGTATATTAACATTAACAAATTCAATACAACTTCCAGGATGTATGGTGGTTGGGAGAAACCTAATGCCAATTATGGAAAATGGCATTATGGAGTCTTTTCAGGGTACTGGTTTGTCGCCTTGCCACATAGGATGACACTGTAGGGAAAGGTACATTCAGAGACCCACCTGCAGGTGGGAACAAGCACAGGGTTTGAGAATCTCTGGATGGGAGGAAGAGAGTAGGAGAAAATGTGACAGGTAAGAACTGAGACTGGAGAGAATCTGACTCCTGATGAGTGCTAGCTGGGTGCACCAATGACCCCCAAGTTGTGGCTTGGAACCAGGAGTAGAGGCCAGGGACTTGTGACAAATCTAAATCCTTCGTTCTATCTCAGATCTGCTGAATAAAGACTCTGGGGTAGGCTCTGCTGTCTCCTTTGCAAAATCACCCAGTGATTCTGATGCTTCAGTCTTAGCAGGCTGAGAGCATACTCAAAGGTACTATGAAAACAACATGTTAGCCCCGGCAAGCAACAGCAACTCCTACTATAAGGACTGACAGCTGAGATCCACCACAATCAAGTTGTTGAGTGAGACAAATGCATCACTATTTTCTGAAAGTCCACGAGGTCACTTTAATGCAGGGCCAGCTTTGATGCTTAGACTACAGGTTTGTAACAAGCAACAAACCAATTACAAAGAGAGAGGATTATATTGAGTTCTCTCTTGTTTCAGTCTGATATTGTTGGTCTGTAATTAACACCATCTTCTAATGGTCAATACCAGTTGTCTGTGAACTTGGTAACAATGCTCCATGACTGTTGATAGCAAAAAGTTCTTCTTTCCTTAGTAGCTTGAGGTCCGCTTGTGTTCACACAGACTAAGTTGTCAATTAGCCAGGCAGAATTATTTGGGTATGGAGGTGGGGAGTGGACAGCTATGAAACCAAATAAAATATTTGCATTTTCCCTTATGAGTCAAAAGAAAAAAGTAGCTACTCCCCCCACCCTAGGTCCAGTGTCATCTTTATTCATCATAAAGCCTTGGGCACTCATGAACTGAGTAATCTAATACTGATGACAGTCTTATGGTTGGGGTCTTAGAAGAGGGAGGTAAGGTCTCAAGCTAGTTTACAAGCTGAAAATCAAGCAGACTGAGAATTGCCCTCAACCATTCCTTAATGGATGAGCTGGGAGAGATCATGAAAGTCAACCCCCCTAACTCCCAAGGCCAGTTGCCCACATTCTTTCAGAGCTCACTACTCCATGGGCTAGTCTGCTATCTCTCTCTCTCCTTCCTTCCCTCCATCCCTCTCTTGCTCATCAATGGATGCTTGGTTCAGTGTCACCTTCAGACACTCTCACAAGTACTTTATGTACACTGTGTCTGTGTATCACCATCACATCCCACCAGGCAGATGTTAATGCCATGGTGGTCCCCATTTTCCTGCAGCCCAGATCGGGATTCGGTATCTGCCACAGAGTCATACCATCCCCCTGCTTCTATAAGCCATCTCCTGGAGCATTGTCTACATAAGACTTTCCTTACAATTTATACGCCATACATAAGAACATCCTAAACATGCAAGGTCATGGGAGATACCTAGATTGGTTCTTCTCATTGTGATAAAATGCCTGGTAAAAATCACTTTGGAAAGGAAGAGTTTAATTTAACTTGCAGTTTCTGGGTAAGATCTGTCATGTCAGGGAAAGTTCGGTGACAAGAGCATGAGGCAGCTGGTCATACTGCATCTAGTCAGGAAGCAGATAGCAACAGATGCTGAGGCTAGCCCAAAACTCCAGGCCACAGAACAGTGACACCTTCACTCATGGTGGCTTTTCTCTACATCAATTAATCTAGAAAACCCTCCACGGACATACCCAGCGACTTGTCTACTAGGTGATTCTAGGTCCTATTAAGTTGATATCAGAATTAACTTTCATCTGCACAAACACACACAAAGTCTAAAAAGTTAGCCCCTCCTTTCTCAGCATCTCCAGGCTGGGCTGGAATTGTCTTTCCTTCTGGGGAATAGCGCAGGGTCTTTAAAGGAGCAGGTTTTTACTCAGAAAGTGTTCTGGGATGACCAGTTGCCTACTCAGATTAGCATCTCCCTTTTTCCCCCTTTATGCTCTGACTGCTGCTGCTGCTAAATCTCCTTGTAACCGTGCAAGGAAAGTGGGAGACCTCGTTTCCAGCATTGCCTGGGACTTTGTGGAAGGACACAAGGAATCCTGCTGCCTAAGAAGAGAGACAAGGGCCGTGGCAACCTCCCTTTTCCACGGCCACCTCCCTTTAAAGAGCTCTCATGCCAGTCTGCTAATGAAAAGCAGAACGTGGTGACGAGCCCAGTGAAACCCTTGAGCCACTTTACAGCAGTTTGCACACTGAGCAACCCCATAGATTACAGAGTGAACGTCAGCCCTTGAAGTTGCACAGCACATAATTCACACATCCATATGTGGCAGTCCTGCTAACTGTCCTTGAGACTTTGTCACAGCAAACAGGAAGCAAAGTACTATACACACACACTTTTTCCAGGACAAAGCAGGAGTTTGAAGACTCTGCTATATGTAATTTTCTAAAATGATGATACTAAGTCTTCTCTTAAATTCATATTGTCATCTGTTCAAGAAATATCTTTCTAAGGGCTAGAGAGATAGCTCAGCAATTAAGATCACATTCTGCTCAAAGGAAGGACCCAGGTTCAGTTTCCAGCATCTGTTATCAGTTGTGGCATATTTATAGTTCCAGATTTAGGATTTCTGACTCCCTTTTCTGATCTCCAAAGGCACCTAAACTTACACGCACAAACACACACAACTGAAAATAAGACTAAACATTTTTCGAGTTATCTTTATAAAATAGTAGGTCCTTATTTATTTTCTTTTTTGTTACAAACTTGTGGGAATACACACAGACACACACACACAGACACACACAGATACACACAGACACACACACACACACAGACACACACACACACACACACGGTTTCCTGGGTCACTCCTATGTGGATGACCAGCCAGACTACAGCCTCAGGTCTGAGACCCAGGTTTATGCTGTATGGCAGGGCACAGGTCGTGCTGGTGTGGGTGGTGATGGTGGTGCATATAGCAACCACAGTCTTTGGAGGCTTCCATGAGGAGGACTGTTTGAAATGGCTGAGTCCAGAGCCAGAAAGACTCCCAGGAAAGAATCTGTAACAGAGTCCTACTAGAAACACTAGAAAAAGAAGAGCTGGGAACACAGGAGTGGAAGGATCTCATAAGGCAATACTTTTCAGCTTTTCCAAACATGGCTCTCAGCGAGCCACGGATTTTACATCATATATCCGTGTTCATGTATACACATGCATGCATATATACACACAAATACACATATAGACACATACACATAAACATACACATGTGAGCACTTGCATACAAGTTTGAACATGCACATATGGACAGACACATGAACACACATATGCATACCAAGGCATGCATACATGCACAGACATATATATGTGGACTTGTATATAGAGACACATATGTACAAATGTACATACATGTATACGATGCACAACAACAGTGACAACAAGAACCCAATGAAGGTATTCCAAGCTGCCTCTCACCCCACTTGGGGTGCAGCACTCTGATGGTATTACGGTTACGTAGTTCTTTTGTTGAATGCTGTTATGTTTCCGTTTCACGAATACCACTTTATGGAATAAAGCAGAAAGGAGTCTTGGCAGAGCGCAGGGTCTGGGTCTAAGCCAGTAAGACACTTTGTTCAGTAGTGGCCAAGTGCCTGGCTCAGTAGTGGGCCATATCAATGGCCCACTAGCCTAATTCATGAAGCCCTTCTGCTCGTGCAGAGGAAGTCTTCGAGAAAGTTATGTCAACCAAATGAGCTACCTTAACAGAAAGGAAACTAGTTGGCTCAGATCCTCAGGCCTCCGGTGGCCCAGCTTAATAGTCCAAGGACTCTGTATTCTCACTTGACCTTACAATAAAAGCCTTTACAGGAGAGAGCTGAAGGTCACACAGTCTAATAGGACCAGAGCACCAGGCTTCTCTGAGGGAATTCTCTCAAGGAAGTTAGTGTCTGGGCTGACCTCAGTGGAGAAAAAACTACTTCCTAAAAATAGCTCAGGCTGTTCACAGATATTCTAGAAATGCTGCTCCTTCTCTCCCCTTTCTTGTCTTGCAGTATAGAACTGTGTTTCTTGTCTCCTCACTTGGTGCCACCAGACTTTGGAAGTTAAAATGTCAAGGTGCCTTTTTCTAGCAAGTGAGTGTAAGGGAGGGAATGACCCTCTCAGAGTCAGCACAGGACTTACCCAGACTCCAACTGCTCATCACAAAGGAGGTTTACTACCCAGGAGGGCAAGCAGTGGGGGGGGGGACTGCAAAGGCAGACCAAAGCATCAAGGAGCAAGCAAGCAGTTTTTTGTTTGGTTGGTTGGTTGGTTGATTTTGTTTTGTTTTGTTTTACTTTGTTTTGCAGGAGTGGGTTTTTAAGGAAAAAAGGGTAAATCTATGCTAGGGCAAGTTGGTATGTCCTGATTGGACATATTAGCTAAATAATGAAATTTGATTGTTAAACCCTGGTGTTTAGTCTTACAAATGAGTAGGGGGTCAAATAAGGGAATGGACCTTGGGAGCTAGCTTTAGGAATGTTATCTAATGGTTTTTAACAAGGGAGAAAGAAAGGGGAAATAGGACAAAGCCTGTCGGTTCCATGCTTGGGCCTATGTTGGCCACACTCAGGCCTGCTAGAGTCCGTCAGTAAGCAGTTCACCTGCTCCAGGATTATGATCCTGAACTCAGAGGGGAAAGTTTAAGAGTAGGGTCTATCCTGAGACTGGCAATTCCCAGGCAAGGCGATTGAGGATCACCCCTCCCCCACCTCGGTTCTTTGTCTTTGCTCCTGGAGGACCTCAGCTCTAAAGCTAGATGAAGACTACAGTGAGACATAGGGGGAACCAGCTGCTCCCAACCTCTATCCTCACCCCTGGGGCAAGCTGATTTATGTTCTGACCTTCCATTTCTTCTGGAAGACTGGAATAATAATAAATACCTTGCAGTAGTGTTATAAAGGTCAGACGCAACGTATGTAAAACAGGAGAGAGCCTGTCTTTCAGCATGTAGAGGTGCTGGAAAGGATCACAGTCACACTTGCCACTGTCATTTCCATGGTCAAAGTTTGATTGACCATGGACTAGGAAATGTATCGTGACTAGAGTCACCATGACTCACTGTGTATGTGGTGCCTTTCACCCACCTCGATACATAAACAATATTGGAGCCAGTGGCTACACAGTAGGAAGGTCCCCAAAGAGGACAGGATGTATTCACAGTGGTAGCAGTCAAGTCACAACGTGACATGAGCAATTTAAAAGAAGAAAGGCTGAACAACTGACTTCATTGTACACCACATTCGCAGATCTCAATTCTCCTACCCAAGCCCTCACTTCACTCTGTTTCAGGCACATAGGGATGCTTGCCAATGCCTTGCCATTTAAGGATTGGACAATCCTAGAACTCTGAATTTGATACTCAGGTTCTGCTTGAGAGGTTTCCTGATGGTTGGGGGTAAAGAGCTAACAGAGAGGCTCTTGGCAAAAGAAGCATGTTGGGATCTATCTGCAAGGCTAAAAAGAAGTGTGCTAATGCCTTTCAAGTCAGGTGGTAAGGAGTCCCTGGAGGGGAGATGCACCTGAGACTCCAACATCAGACATAAGTCAGTGTCTCCACTGAGCCATGATAAGGGCCTTTTTGGGAAGAGAGATGCATTAGTCCATGAATTTTGCACAGATAAGAAACATTCACTTTAAGTGAAGATGTCAACCAAAACTCAGAAAATGAGCTGATATGAGCAAAGTTTGCTGTGCTTGAAAGTAAATTCTTGATTATGTAAATTCATTTACTTTTAGATTAGACCATTCGTGCTATTAAGATAAGCAGAATAAACAAACTCAACACAAGGGAAAGCTCAGACAGCTCCCCCTTCACTAATCCTCCTCCTTTTCTTAGTGTTCTGAGACAGGGTCTCATGTAGCCCAGGCTGGCCCCCAACTTGCTATGTAGATGAAGATAACCTTGAACTCCTGTCTATTCTGAGGATTATACATGATCATACATGGTTTATATGATGCTGGGTAAGGAACACAAGGTTTCGTGCATGCTAGGCAATCTATTAAATGAACCAAACAAATAGCTTTTGATCACTAACATTTGTTTATTCATTCATTCATTCATTCATTCATTCACTCTACATCCTTATCGAACCCCTACCCCAACCCTCTTTTTCTCCCAGTCCCACCCTTCAAATTCCTTTCCTCATTACTCCCTTCCCTTCTCCTCAGGGAAGGGAAAGTCCCCCTTGGGCACCACCCCACCCAGGGACATCCAGTTGCAGTAGGCCTAAGAGAATCCTCTCCCACTGAAGCTCAACTAGGTAGTCCAGTTTGGGAAGGGGTCCAATGACAGGCAACCAAATCAGAGACAGCCTCCACTCCAATTGTTTGAGGGCCCACAAAAAAAACTAAGAAGCTGTACCTCTGATACAAATATATAGGGGCTCTTAGGTCCAGCTCCTCCATGCTCTTTGGTTGGTGGTTCAGTCTCTGTGAGTTCCCATAGGCCTAAGAGTTGACTCTATAGGTCTTCCTGTGGTATCCTTGCTCAACTTGAACATCCCATGTAAGATAGCCAGTCCCTGACACTATTAATGATACTCTGCTTTGCTTGCAGACAGGACTACCATAACTGTCTCCTGAGAGGCTTCATCCAGAAGCATATGGAAACAGATGTAGAGACCCACAGCCAATACATAGATAATTCTTGGGGAGTCTTATGAAAGAGTTGGGGATAGAGCTGAGTGAGCTGGAGCGGTCAAGGTCACTAACTTTCAATACAATCAGTTAAATATTAGAGCCTGTACATGCATCTAGTGGCTTTGAATTCATTGTCTTTCAAGGAGTCTCAGGTAAAGAGCACCATCATTGCTGTCTTTCAACGTTTACTAATGTTTAATTGGACTTAAATCTAAAAAAATTCTCGAAACTTAAGAGAAGTTAGAGCAAGATGAATATCTTCTTTTGCTGTTCAAAATTCAAGGACTGGCAGGTCAGGAGCTACATTTCTACCATACTGACATCCTTCTCTTTTTGTTATAGAGTGTCATATTTCCTTAAGTCTGTGCAGATTAGATAATTTATATGAGCAAGTATGTTTATTTTTCTATGAAAAGAATTTGCCACTAAGTCTATGAAGTGTTATTTTGATGGGATATTAAAATTAAAGAGATTGAACATGTTATTGTGTACTCTTAAGGACTTCTACTGTTACATCTTCATCCAACACTTGAGTTGGTGCTGAGCCTTCATCTTGACCAAACCCATCCTCCCTGGGGTCCAGGTATGATAGGGACATAACACAGGGCAAAGATGTATTGAGAAAGAGCTTCAAAGACAATGGAAAGCCATCAACCAGTTTCCCTTATTCAATAACCATTAGGAATTCTAAAGTTATAGCATCTGGCCTCTCCATGAGTCCAGGACATACGCTCATGGTCATGTATGTCTGTCAAAAGAGGCAGTTATGTTGAGAATTCAACACCATACCAGGTTTTGCATTCACAAAAAGCCTTCCACTGCACACAAAGCAGGCTCTCTCCACTGATATCCCCAGCTACACCCTGCCATGTTTTCTTGCACAATTAATACTGCATGTACTCAGTTAGCCATTCAGTGTTACAGAGGGATGAGTGAGTGTGGAAGGACATGGTGAAGCCTCAGGATACCTTCCCATGTGAATATGGAAAACTCTAGCCTCCTTCTGAGTCTTGACACTACTCATCCTTATTGATTTGTTTTTACAATCCCTTAGGTCCTCACTTCTTATGGTCCAGGTATCTTCTGTTTACACTTAGCATCCATGCCTCTCTCAGGTTCATCTTCCTTCTCTTCCCTTGTTCAAATCATTGTGCTCCATAAACCATCCCCAACAGAATACTTAGAAAAGATTTTTTAGTATGATTACTGACCTGAAACTAGAATTCTCTATGTCAATTGTAATGTAATTTTGTTTTTACTCAAGTTAAAGACTAACTTCTGAGCCAGGTTGGTGCATGGAGCATGGTGTCCGGGTCCAATGTCTTCTAACAGTTAGACTTCAACTGTTTCTCCTTAAAATGATCACTCAAGTTACTGACTTACTCCAATGAGCTATCTATCAGTCACATGTCTTTCTGGGACTGGAATTATAATTTCAAAAACACTTCCAAGTGAGTTGGAGAGTTGTCTCAGTGGTTAAGAGCACTATCCACTCTTCCCAACGACCTAGGTTTTATTCCCAGCATCCACTTGGAAGCTCACAACCATCAGTAACTCAAATCCCAGGGGCTCTGATACCCTCTTCTGGACTCCTCAAGCACCAAGAACACACATGGTACACAGATATACATTCAGATAAAACACACACACACACACACACTGAATACATTAAAAACAATTTAAAAAGAATGACTTCAAAACCACTGACCTCCTGATGGGAGCCAAGAATCAGAAATACAAAGGCCAATTTTAAGCTGGTCCCATTTTCCCAGCTGGCCCCCACACACACTTTCCAGGGAGCCAATTACACAGAAATAGAGCACTTGGTACCGAAAGGAATTGTATGACCACATAAACTAATTGGTTGACTAGGTGACAATTATTCACAACAAACTCCCTTTGGCAGCTTGGGTTTGGACACAAATACTCTATAGTTGTGACTAATTAGATCCTCAGGTGTCACCCAAACCTGGCTGCACACAGGACCTCAGAACTGAACTTTGAAGGTCATCACAGATGCTCGCCAGCATCTCCTCTCCACAGTCGGCTTTACAGTGAGGCAAGGCTGCTGGCATAGCATTTCCCAACAGGCTTTACAGACAATTAATTGCACAAGTGTACGTTAAGAGCAAGGCACAGTCATTGAGACCAGGCAAGCACTCAATAGTATTAGCAGTCGTTATCTTCTCCTTTATTCTGAAATGACAACCGGAGTAGAGCAGACGGCTCTGCTTCTGTGCAAGGCAGTGCGTTCACGTGAGTACTACTGCTTTGATGTACTTTGACTTTACTTCTCAGTGGATGAGGGCCAGCTTGGAAGGCCTGAAGGCTCAGCTTGCAGTCTGGATCAGACACTTGTTCTGTGAGCGGTGATTCTTAACTAGTGGTCTCCCCCTCCCCATCCAAATCAGGTACATTTGGCAAGATCCAGAGACATTTTTCTTTGTCGCAATTAGTTTGAGTCTACTGGCATGCAGAACATAGAGGTCATCCCATAATGCAGAGTTTACTCCCTCAGTCTCTCTAAGGTGCCCCATTGAGAGGATCTACTCAGTGAAACCCAGGTGAGGTGGGGAGGGGCCCAGCTTCCTCCTTGCCTGTAAAGGAAAATGAGTGTCCCTAGCACTACTGTTATAGCCATAAGTAAATGCAATGGGAAACATGCAGCAGATTCCTTGCCATATGGACAAACACAGTGATACCGGCGCTGGTTTAAGGATGGCGATGGCAGAGCTTCCCATGCCACAGGCTTCAGTCCTGAGCAGGGAAGGGAGACACATAGACTTTTTTTAAATTTATTTATTTATTTATTTATTTATCTCAGAAAATAACTTGATCACAAGGGCTTCACTCTTACAACTTCAACCCTTCTCAAGTTGTTCACAGAAAACACTGAAGATAGATTCTATTCTGCTAATCACTCTGTGATTGATACACCGTCTTCCTGCCTTAATTGAGGTGCAGCTTTCATGGGGAACAGGATATGCCTGAGCGTATGTATTTGGACACAAGAAGATACAAGTGTCTCTGCAGGCTGAGGACAGTAGTATCACACAAAAGCATGGGATACACAATTACACCCCAGCACCTCCAAACCAAATGCAATTTATTCCTTTATCCTACCACCTAATCTTCATGCTTCTGACTTCCCAATTCTGCTCTACACCACTTCTCAGACATGTGGAGATCAGAATTACTTTGTATATGGTTGTAGTTATCAAAAGCTATAACCAACACTGACTTGAGTTCTCATGAGGCGCTTCTGTATAGCCCCAGGAGATGAAATTGTCCTGTGAAAGGTTAGTGAAACCCTTCCTACCTAATAGAAACAAGACATAGCTTTAAAAATGCATAGGCCTACTTGCTGCTTACCACAGAGAAAAGGCAAGGAAGATGATTTTATATATATATATATATGTTATTACCCACCAAGAAGTGGCTTCATATAAAAGACTCCATGTGGACATTTCATTTGACTTTTATTCACTGAGTGTGGTGGCACATGCCTTTATCCCAGGACTTAAGAGACAGAGGCAGGAGGATCTCTGTGAGTCTGAGGCCAGCCTCATCTACATAGTGAGTTCCAGAGCATTCAGAGTTGTAGAGAGAGATCCTGTCCCCCAAAATTAAATAAATACATCCTGAATACTTTCCATCTTCAGACACTATCGTGTGCCTAAGGCGCAACAATGAACAAGCCACTCTCCCTGTACTCAGTACCTTCACCGTGCATCCATCTCCTCCTTACGCCTTTTCTACCTTACCACCTGGGAGTCTGAGATTAGTTTCTCAATCATTTCCAGGGAGTCATTCAACCTACCTAAAATAATCTTTCTATGTTTGATGAGAATGCTTTCTTTGTCTATCAAAGTCAGTTCCAAATCTAAACCATCAGCAAACTCTACCCAAAGTAATATATGCTCTATTCTTATGGCAAATCCACTCTCTTCCCCCCTCCCATTCCCTTCCTGTGTACACAAAATATAATTTACAAACTCTTGTAAGGCAGGCCCACCTATGCTATGACCTAGTACAGGGTATAATCACTGATCTCAATCTGAAGAGATACACTAAGCTAAGTTGCTTTCATCGGGTGGAGAAAGCCTGGGAAGCAGGTCCAGGAACAGAAATACCCTAAGAGGAACTCATTGCCCATGTCTGTGCCTGACACATCCAGCAGGGATCTAGACCAAAGCTTAGAAAACAAATGGTTTTTGAAAATTCAAGTCCAAATATCTGGTGCTTACTGTGTAATAGACTTGGCCACACAAGGCAGGACCTCAATCTGGTCTTTTAGGTATGGACCCAAGACTCAAGCGCCCAGCAAGCACTGAGACCATCTAACCCTAGGGGGGAAAAATGGATTTGAACTGAGAATGGGAGGAAGAAGGAAGCACCGATCTGGAGCACTTGGTTTGATGGAGCTTGCCTCTTGGCATATCGGCCTAGCTCTGACTGGAAAAGATTCATGAACTAAGAGAAGGTAGAGGAAATACAACAACAGCCAGGAACCCTCCCAACACAGCAGGACCTGCAGAACCCACACCGGGCACACCTTTGCTCCAACATCAGCAAGAGAGAAGAGGGAGATGCTATTGGCAGTCATCCTGCTTCAGACCAGAGGAGCCGAGACCCGAGCCCAGGACATGGACATGAGCTTCTGCTAAGACGGTCAGTCTGAAGCAGGGTTGAAGCTGAAGTCAGGGTCAGAGCTGAAGCAGGTCTAGAAAAGTGGCCGTTGTGTTTTTAGAGAAGCAGAGGCAGAGATGTTGAGTTTCTACTCTGACACAGTTAGTTATCTCCCGACAAAGACTGGGAGACTCAAGATTGCAGGGCAAGCTTCTTTCTATTCTACAAAATCCCATGTTTTCTGTGGCTAACAATAAGAGGAAGACAAAGGCATACATAAATAATACACTCTGCGGGTGAACAAAAGCCCAGCTGTGCATATATGCTAGTTCATCCCAAAACCCTCACGAGGCTGCCAATGTACCATCCCCAGAGGAGACAATGAGCAGATTAGCTCCAGTGTGAGTCAAATTGTGCTTGTTCTTTGCTTCTCACACTCTTAGAACAGTTATCATACACAGGAGACCCAGAGTGTGCATTACCACACGATTTTCTGGCGTATTCTACCATAAGCCGGGAACCTGCACTCTAGGCCTGCATGAATGGGTTTGGACACCATCATTTTGGACACAACAGGATGTTTTCTCAGCTCTGGTGAGTACAATTTCAGAAACAGCCCTAGCTTCACTTGATAGTCAGTACAGTTACCGTCACTAATGTTCTCCCTGGGACACCAGAGAAAAAGTAAGTCCTTCCTACCCAGCAATAAAACCCTGTACACAGAGCCTTGGAAGCTGCCTTCCTGTGCCCCTGGCAGAAAATTTGTAGTCATGGTTAGGCAAAGAACAGTTTTCTGTCATTTATGGTGAAATTGAGGGTTTTCTTTGGCCATGGAAGGTTCTAAGAAAGTTTTTCTTCTATAGTTCTTCCTCTAAAAATATACTCTTTCTAAGAAGTATATTCTTCCTATATTCCCTCTGTCTGCATCAGGGTTCAGGGACATTCATTTGCCCTTTACTAGATTATGCTACATATAAATAGGCCTGCTCTTCTCATGTCTTGAAATATCTTCTAATCATTGCTAAATACTATTTAGCAAGTTAAACTCATTGAGTACTCCAGAAATGTCTAGTTCGTTGTTAGAATAGATGTTTAAGCAATTGCCAATATATATAAGGTTCTCTCTCTCTCTCTCTCTCTCTCTCTCTCTCTCTCTCTCTCTCTCTCTCTCTCTCTCTCTCTCTGGATTTTCAAGACAGGGTTTCTCTGTGTAGCCCTGGCTGTCCTGGAACTCACTCTGTCACTCTGTAGATGAGACTGGCCTCGAACTCAGAAATCTGCCTGCCTCTCCTTCCCAAGTGCTAGGATTAAAGCCACCACCAATGCCCAGCAAGGTTATTCCTCTTAACATAGACTATTATCGGATTGGCCTGAGCAGAGAAACAATCTTTTCTGATCTCTTCAAACAGTGAACATTTCTCTGAAATGCCAAGTCTTAGAGTGGATATCCCTGTAGCAGTTAGAATTCCCTACTGTCAACTTTGACTGGATTTAGAAACACCTAAAAGACAAAGTTCCAGATGTGTCTATAAGTAAGTTTCCATACAGTTTGATGTGAGGAGAGGAGACAAACTCTGAATGTGGGCAGGACGATCATGTGGACTGAGTAAAAGCAAGCGAGCTGAGTGCCAACAGTCAGCTCTCTCATTTCCTAACTGGAGATGCAATGTGACCAGCTGCTTTGTACTTTTCCTACCATGCCTCCATGACAGACTGTACCCTCAAACTGCAAATCCAAATAATCCCTTCCTTCTTCACATGTTGAGTATTTGCCACAGCAATGAGAAGAACACCGGGCATACACAAACGTTGTCATTACCTCTAGATTTGGACTGAGTCTCCAAAGTCAAGTACAAGCCCCCTCCCCACTGGAGAGATCCATCTATAACCACACTCCAAGCTGCATGTTCTCCCTGTGTATCAAGGGGTCAATGGGTCTTATCTACCTGTATCCCCTGGCTGTCCTTCTAGGTAATGACCCAGGCCCTCTGACCCTAGGATTCTCTATTCAAATGACCCTAGCCAGCATTCCTAGGTCACAAAGGCCCTTCCTTACTAGCTTTCCCCAAGGCCAGACACTGCCACTAGTACACACTCAGAAACCTAAGGAAGAACCTAGACAGAACTTGCACATAATGGGCAATTGAGGGCACCCACATGTGTGCTTACAAGGCCCCAGGGTCCCAAAGTGAGGAGAGAAAGGAGCAGTCTACAAGATGAATGGAGCTAGTTCTTCCTACCAGCAGCACCATACTCTGGAGGAACTCCAGGGAGTGTTAGAACTCTAAATCTAAGCCTAACCTCCCAGGTATTTTCATGTACTAGAATATATTTGTTAGGGCAAATTGTTTTCGTATCTCAGGAAAGTTCCAAACTCACTATGTAGCTGAGGATAAGCTAGAACTGTTGGTCCTCCTGCCTCCACCTCTCAGGAGTTTATTAACAATTGATAGACAGCCTAGTTGGCAAGTTCTAACCCTTCTCTAGGCTTCTGCCTGTTCCCCGCCCCAGGGCTCCTCGGTGTTAGAGAAATGGAGCAGCCAGGGGAATCTGCTCGGCTGCTCTGTGGGCTCCAGCCATCTCCTCCAAGCACAGAGCTCCTACTGCCCCATCTGTCGCTGCCTAAAGCCAGCTTTGAGTGGACCTTTCCAGATGGATTTCTTCCTCTCGTTATTTAACAAAGCCATCAGAACTCTAGGAATTGGGGTGGCAACATCAAGTCTCTAATGCATACCTCATCTCTTTGAGCATGTGGCTTACATATGCTATTTCCAGAGTACCCAGTGTTTTGACTTCAAAATGGCATCCCTACATAAGCCTGAACTCTCTTAAATTGTCCTTGGCTCCCCCTTGACACACAACTCTGTTACCAAGTCCTATTTCCACACTGGAGATAATTTTTTCCAAGTGAAAGAAAAGCAATCTACAGAGTCTGATTTACACTTAAGTGTGGACGGTTGGCAATCACCCTCTTCATTTCAAGTACAATTGACTATTTCACAGAGTTCTGATTGGCCAGGCAAGGTGTTTCATGCTTGTAGTCCCAACAGTTGGGAGGGTGAGTCTGGGAGTCACAAGTTCAAGGGCAGCCTAGAATATGTAATTAGACTCTGTCTCAAAAAAAAGCTTTGATTAAATAAAGTGAATAAATTCAGATGGTAGCTATTATACATATATATTGAGAGCAAGATGGGTAAGAAATTTTACTTTTAATGGTAAAACATTTTACATTATTGATACTAATAAAATATAGTTACAATTTAGTTATATTTAAGACCAACATAGTAAAATATCTCAATAAAAGAATGCAAGCTAATTGTAAATTTCACTGGTTACTGATTGGGAGCTGACAAAACACAGGAGAGCCTTGCACAGTGGTCTGCTGCCCAAAGGATGTAATTGATGAGCTACTTCCGCTAAACCCCAAGTTAATTCTCAGAGTATGAGTTTAGGAAGTTGTAATTAAATTTACACCATAACCCTTTCCACTCTTCAAGCCTGTAGGAAGGTGATTCTAACCCCAGAGAACTATTTTAAACTTAGAGTTTATGGGCAAATATGTATTATGAAGAAAGGAGGGATCCCCAAATGAGCTTCTAATACATCCAATACCTTTTCAAAGACCAAAGTGGACGTGGACAGAAGAAGAGAATTGACTTCGTCTTCCCTACACATCAGGGAGTGCTGTCCAGATCCTAAGACCTTAGCCTGTATGAGCATGAGCTTGCCCTGGCTTTGAAGGGAAGAACAGGCAAGATGCAGATGTTGTGACTCCACAGTTGGCCTTATTCGTCCTCAGTAAAGAAGGCTATGTCTAGGTAGTTGGAGGTAAAAAGACAAACGGTTCACCTCAACTCATTCTCTCTCTGTCTCTGTGTGTGTGTGTCTCTCTGCCTCTCTCTGTCTTTCTGTCTCTCTCTGTTTCTCACTCAACACACACACACACACACACACACACACACACACACACACACACCACGTATCCTTGATATTTTGAGATAGGATCTCATGAAGCACAGGCTGTTTGAACTTGCTATATAGTTGAAGCTGGTCTAGAACTCCAGACTCTTATACTTTCAGCTTCCAAGTGTACAATATCTGGGCTTTAACCACTCATTTCTGAGACATATCAGAAGAATTTGGAGGAGCCCCATCTGACTTCACCATAGATGAGCCAAGCTGTCACCCAGGAGTTTAGAGAAGGCTGAGTCTTTCTAGTCTTGCATTCCAGAAGGCAAAAGCAAAGAGAGTTCCTTCTTTGTCTGTTTCCCAGAGGGCCAGGCTGGAGGACTCAACATTTTGCAGAAAGCCCGTGCCCTGTGTCCTTACCCCTAGATCTCAAAGGCAACACTTTCTCATCCTCTTGCTGGCATCTGCCTCTCCCTGCATCACACCCAGCACACTTGAGGCTCAGGGCCTTTGTGCCTGCCACTTCCTTTCCTAGGAGAGCTCCCCCTAAAGCCCCCTTTCACATATGCATTTCCTGCAGGCTATCAGATTCCACCTTTTCCAGGGTTTCTGTTCTGCAAATCTTCTCCCCACTTTGCTTTATTTTCTCCTTAACATTCTCAATACAGGAGCACATTGTGAGTTTCTCCTTTAACCAGTTTCTTACACAGCTCCCCGTTAGAATGTAAACTCTGCATGGCTTTTAGTAAACCTGCAATAATGCTCTTAGAAAAACCACTTAGCAAATGCTTTGCATGAACACCATTGTTAGAGTCGTTTACTATAATAACTAGTGTCCTTTGGGGTTTCAGCAGAACCTCACGAACAGCAAGATCCAAGGAACTGCATTTGCTATTGTCTTCTGAATACTCAGCCTAAAATACAGATTTTAAAGTGTCATTACCATGTAATATCAACATGACCAAAAATCACATCACTGTTTATGGTTCAGATCTTAACTGCTAGAATTGTGGGCTTGCGGTCCACTTTTGTTTAATTTACCTTCGAGAAGTGCTAAAGTCCTGAGCCCATCAGGACATAGTCACTAATTCATCAGTGATGGGTTCTTGATGCTACTTTCTCAATTCTGACTTGTTAGTGCTGGTTCCAGGGCACATAGTGTTGCTGCCTGTTCTGCAGGGCATAGGGCTAAACAATTTATTCATTCTTTGCCTTGAGAGCTATAGAGAGAGTGAGCAAAACAGCAATTTCCTGAACTCAGAAGAGGAAGAAAAAAATTTTTTAAATAGTTATTTTTTATACAATCTATCCTGATTACAGTTTCTCTTCCCCCTACTCTTCCCAGTTCCTCCTCACCTCCACGCCAATCCAGATCTACCTTTTTTTCTCTCTCTCATTATAAAATGAACAGGCTACTATGGGATAATAATAATAAAATATAATATAATAAGATAAAACAAAAACACTGGGAATAGGTTAAAATAAACAAATAGAAGGGAAAGAGCCCAAGAAAAGGCACAAGGAACAGATATGGATGGAAGGATCCACACTTTCATTTAGTCAGAAATTCCATAAAAACACAAAACCAGAGCCATAATGTATATGCAAAGGACTTTAGGGTAAGAATAGATGATAGGCAGGCAGGCAGGCAGGCAGATAAAATCTGAAAAAGAAAAGGCCCTGAAAAAGCATTATGAGACAAGGAGCCTCTAAAGATGCCTTTGAGTTTGTTTTCTCTAGGATACCTACTGATGGGCATGCAACCTACCCTTCAGAGTAGTTTGTTTTTCCAGTGAGACTCCGTTGGTAAAAACAAAACTTTAATTCACAAGTAGTTATCAATTGGAGATAGCTTCTGGCTTAGGGACCTGTGTCCATTTCTCCTTTTAGCTCTAGGATCCCATCTAGTCCAGACCATCCATTCCTTATGCATACTGCCTCTGTCTCTGTGGCTTCACAAGTGTGTTGATCCAATTGTAATTAGAAGGTCTCCATCCCCTCTGGCTCTTATATTCACTCCTTCTCCTTTCTGCAGGGTTCCCTGAGTCCTAATAGGAAGGATAGGATGTAGACACCCAGGTTAGGACTGAGTGTTCCAAGGTCTCTTACCCTCTGCATACTGCCTAAACATAGGTCTAGTACCTGCTTCCATCTGCTGCAGGAGGAAACGTCTCTGATGATAACTGGGAAGGGCAATGATCTATGCAGCTAGCAGAATGTCAGTAAAAGTCAATTTATTGCTACATTCCTTTGGTAGAACAACTGTATTTGGTTTTACCCTATGTCTCTGGCCTATCTAGTCTCATGATCTTGGTCACCTAAGCAGAATCAGGTATGGATTCCATTTTGTAGAGTGGGACTTAAGTCAAATCAGATAGCGGTCGCTTACTCTCCTTAAATTTTGTACCACTATTACACTAGCATATCTTGCAGGCAGAACACCATTGTAGCTAGGTCAGTGTTTGGAATAACTTCTGGCAGCAAGAACACTAGCCTACAGGGGTAAAGGCTATAGGGAGGTATCAACACACACACACACACACACACACACACACACACACACACGCACGCACGCACGCACGCACGCACGCACACTCGCACACACACATATACTCTTAGGGTTTTACTACTGTGAACAGACACCATGACCAAGGCAACTCTTATAAGAACAACATTTAATTGGGGCTGGCTTACAGGTTCAGAGATACAGTCCATTGTCACCAAGGCAGGAGGATGGTAACATCCAGGCAGGCATGGGGCAGGAGGAGCTGAGTTCTGCATCTTCATCTGAAGACTGCTAGCAGAATAATAGATTCCAGGCAGCTAAAACTAGGGTATTAAAGCCCACTCCCACAGTGACACACCTACTCCAACAAGACCACACCTCCTAATGGTGCCACTCCCTGGGTTGAGCATATACAAATCATCACATATATGAAGCTTCAATTATATTAAGTTTCCATATTAACCCACAAATACCCCTTCATTTTAACTGTCTCTCCCCCTATTCTCTCCCTAGTCCCCTCTTCCTTCCCCTCCACACTTGATCCTTCCATTCCAACCATTCCCCATCAATACCTATCTATTCAATTTCCCTTTCTTAGGGACAGCTATGTGTTCTATGGAGTCTATGGGAGCCCCAGACTTTTATTCTATATATAACCTTGGTGGGTTGTTTGCTTGTTTTCTGAGACAGGGTTTCTATGGCTCTCCTGAAACTTGCTTTGTAGACCAGGCTGGCCTCAAACTCACAGAGATCCACCTGCCTCTGCCTCCCACTCTCTGGAATTAACTCAGCCAAGCAACCTCTGTGGTCCTACTGTTTGTAGCTTGTTTACACTTGACTTAACAGCTAATATCCACATATAATGGAATACATAACATATTTGTCTTTCTGGGTCCAGATTACCTCATGATTTTTTTTTCTAGTCCCATCCATTTACTTGGATTTCATGATTTCATTTTTTTTAGAGTCTGGGTAAAATTCCATTGTGTAAATTCTGGGTTGTGTCCAATTTTAAGAATAAGCCATCAATGAACATGCTTGATCAAGTGGCTCTGTGGTAAGATGAGCATCCTTTGGTATATATCCAAGAGTAGAATACTGGGTCTTAATTCCCAGCTTCCTGAGGAACTGCCGCACTGATTTCCATAGCAGATATATAAGTTTGAAGTCCCAATAGCAATGGATGGGGGTTCCCCTTACTTTACATCTTCACCAGCATGAGCGGTCCTTTGCTTTGTTGAGCATGGCCATTATGACGGGTACTAATAGATAAAATCTCAAAGTAGTTTTGATTTGCATTTTCCTGATGATTAAAGATGTTGAACACTTCTTTAAGTGTTTCTCTGCCATTTGAGTTTTATCTTTTGAGAATTCTCTATTTACATCTAGACCACATTTTAATAGGGTTTTTGTTGTCTTAATATCTAGTTTTTGGCAATATTTTGGATATTAACCCTGATCACATGTCTTTGTGTCTATCCTATTTATTATTAATCTATTATTATTACTCTGTAACTGATTACTATTAATCTATATATTATATCTATTATGAATTGAAGTCTATTCTCCACTTCCTCTTCTATCAGGTTCAGTGTATCTGGTTTTATGTTGAGGTCTTTGATCTATTTGGAGTTGAGTTTTGTGCAGGGTGATAAGCATGGATCTATTTTGATTCTTCTACATGCAGCCATCCAGTTAGACCAGCACCATTCGTTGAAAATGCTTTCTTTTTCCATTGTGCATTTGGGACGTTTTTTTAAATCTAAAATCAAGTGTCATTCGTGTATGGGTTTATGTCTTTTTCTTCAGTTTGCTTCCACTGATAAGTGTGTCTGTGTTTATGTGAATCCTGTAGTGTTTTCATCACTGATATTGCTGATTTGGATAGTCTCTCTCCATCTTTTAGTTAATTTCTATAGGGTTTGTTATCGTACCGATGTTCTCAAAATAATTTTTTGTTTCATTGATTCTTTGTATTTTTGATTGCTTGTTTCTATTTTATTGATTTGAGCCCAAATTATTTCTTGACATTTACTCTTCGTTTCTTTGTTGTTTTTGTTGTTTGTTTGTTTGGTTTTTCGAGACAGGGTTTCTCTGTATAGCTCTGGCTGTCCTGGAACTCACTTTGTAGACCAGGCTGGCCTCGAACTCAGAAATCCGCCTGCCTCTGCCTCCCAAGTGCTGGGATTAAAGGCGTGCGCCACCACCGCCCGGACATTTACTCTTTTTGAGTGGAATTTCTTCTTTTTGTTCTAGAGCTTTAAGGTGTGTTTTTAAGTTACTAGTATGAGACCTCTTAAATTGTTTGATATAGTCACTAATGCAATGAACTTGCCTGTTAGACCTTTATTGTTTCTCGTAAGTTTGGTATATTATGTTTTCATTTCCATTCAGTTCTAGAAAGTCTTTAATTTGTCTTGACCCATTTTTCATTCATTAGTGCTTCTTCAGCTTCCATGCATTTCTGAGCTTTCTATTGCATCTGTTATTGTTGGTATCCAGCTTTGATCTGTGGTGATCAGATAAGATATAAGGTATTGTTTCAGTTTTCTTATATCTGTGCTTTGTGTCCAAGCATGTGGCCAATTTTGGGGAAAGTTCCATGAGTTTCTGAGAAGAAGGTATATCCTTTTGTGTTTGATTGAAATGTTTTGTAAATACGTTAGGTCCATTTGGTTTATGACATTAGTTATCTCCAGAATTTCTCTGGTTAGTTTTTATGCGGGTGACCTGTCTGCTGGTGAAAGCAGGATACTAACATCTCCCACTATCAGTGTATGAGGGTCATTTTGTGAGGTTGACTTTAGTAGGGTTTCTTTTATGAAATCGGGTGCCCTGTGTTTGGTGCATAAATATTAAAAATTTCAATATCTTCCTTTTGTTATTTCTTTTTCTTTTGATAAATATGTAGTGTCCTTCCCTATCTCTCCTGATTAGTTTTGGTTTGAAGCCTATTCTGTCAAATATTAAAATGGCTATTCTGGCTCACTTCTTGAATCCATTTACTTAAAATATCTTTTTCCATCCTTTTCTCCCAAGATGATGTCTATCCTTAATGTTAAGATGTGTTTCTTAGATACCACAGAAGGATGGATATTATTTTCTTATTTATTCAATTAATGTCTTTTGTAAGGGCAGTTGAAACCATTGATACTGAGAGTTATCAATGAGCAGTATTTGTTTATTCCTGTTATTTTGTTGTTGTTGTTGTGTTGGTGATGGTGGTGGTGGTGGTGGTGGTGATAGGCACGCGCGCACATGTGTTTCTCTGTGTGTGTGTGTGTGTGTGTGTGTGTGTGTGTTCTTCCCTTCTTTTAATTTTCTTGTCTGTGATTATTTACTCTGTATTTTCTTGGACGTGGTTAACCTCTTGAGATTGAAGATTTTCTTCTAGTACCTACTATAGGACTGGATTTGTAGATGGATAAAGCTTAAATTTGGTTTTATCATAGAACTTTTCTCCATTTATTGTGATTGAAAGTGTTTCTGAGTCTAGGCAGACATCTGCTGTCTTAGAGTTTATAGAACATCTGTTCAGGCCTTCTGGCTCTTACAGTCTTCACTGTAATACAGACAGGTATTATTCTAATAGGTGTGTCTCTATATGTTACTTGGTCTTTTTCCCCTTGTAGCTTATAATATTCTTTCTTTGTTTTGTATGTTTATTGTTCTGATTATTATGTGCTGAGGGGAATTTCTTTTCTGGCTCAGTTTATTTGATGTTCTAAGTAAACTTCTTGAACTTTGACAGGCATCTCCTTCTTTAGGTTAGGAAATTTTTTGTCTATAATTCTATTGAAAATATTATCTGTGTCTTTGACCTGGCTTTCTTCTCTCTCCTCCATCCCTATTATTCTTAGATTTGGTCTTTTCGTCCTGTTTCAGATTTTCTGAATGCTTTGTACCTGGAGCTTACTGACACGTCCATTTCTTCTACCATGTCTTCAAAGCCTGAGATTCTTTCTTCTATCTCTTGTATTCTTTAATGAAGCTTGCCTCTGAGGTTTCCTTTCAGGCTCCTAAATTTTTTATTTTCAGATTAGCCTCACTTCGAATTTTCTTTTTTTAACAATTTTTTTATTAGATATTTGTTTTATTTACATTTCAAATGTTATCCCCTTTCCTCATTACCCCTCTGAAAACCCCCTATCCCATCCACCACCATCACCCCCCACCACTTTCCTGATGAATTTTCTGTATTTACTCTCTTTCCATTTTCAGGTCTTGAACTGTTTTATTCATTTCCTTCAATGGCTTGTATTTTCATAGAATTTTTTAAGGGATTTTTGTCTTGGTTCTACTGCTGGGAAGAGACACCATGACCATGGCAATTCTTATAAAAGAAAGCATTTAATTGGAGCTGCTTGCAGTTTCAGAGATTTAGTCCTTCATCCTCCTGGTGGGGAGCATGGCAGCATGTAGGAAGACAAGGTAGCTGAGAGGCACATCTGGATATGTAGGCAGAAGGACAAAAGAGTCACTGGGCTTTGACTTCTGAAACCACAAAGTCCACCTACAGTGTTACACTTCCCCCAGCAAGGCCATCCCTTGTAGTAGTGCCACTCTCTGATGACTAATCATTCAATATATGGGGGTCATTCTTACCCAAACCACCACAAAATTATTGACTTCCCCTTAAGGACCTCTGTCATATGCATAAAGGCTATTTGTCTTGTGTTTCTGCTATGTTGCTCAGTGCTTTCTGTAACAAGGCTGCTGGGCTCTGTGGAGACATTTCCTAGTTGTTACTGATTGTGTTTCTGTTTGCATCTAGGAATATGGATTATGAATAATTGTAATTCTAGGTTCTGATATCTGGACTTCTTGGGTTTTGTTCCTTGGTTTCAGTTGCCCTCTCTGTAGGAAAATTGACTAGTAGGGAATTCTTCTGGAATCCTGAGAGGTGTAGGTGGCCACTGGGTATTCTGGGTAGATTGTATTTCTTTTCTTTTCTTTTCTTTCTTTGTTTCTTTTTTTTTTTTTTAGATATTTTCTTTATTTACATTTTAAATGTTTTCCTCGTTTCCCCTCCAAAAACCCCCTATCCCATCTCCCCTCCCCCTGCTCACCAATCCACCCACTCCTGTTTCCCTGACCTGGTAATCCCCTACAATGGGGCATTGAGCCTTCACAGGACAAAGGGCCTCTTCTCTCATTGATGTCCAACAAGGCCATCCTCTGCTACATATGCTGCTGGAGCCATGGGTCCCTCCATGTGCACTCTCTGGTTGGTGGTTTAGTCCCTAGGAGCTCTGGGATACTGGTTGGTTCATATTGTTGTTCCTCCTATGGTGCTGCAAACCCCTTCAGCTCCTTGGGTCCTTTCTCTAGCTCCTCCATTGGGAACCACATGCTCAGTCCAATGGTTGGCTGTGAGTATCCACTTCTGTATTTGTCAGGTACTGGCAGAGCCTCTCAGGAGACAGCTATATCAGGCTCCTGTCAGCAAGCCCTTGTTGGCATCTGCAATTAGTGTCTGGGTTTGATGACTGTATATGGGATGGATCCCCAGAGGGGGCAGTCTCTGGATGGCCTTTCCCTCAGTCTCTGCTCCACACTTTGTCTCTGTATCTCCTCCCATGGGTATTTTGATCCCCCCGCTTCTAAGAAAGATGGAAATATCCACAGTTTGGTCTTCCTTCATCTTGAGCTTCATGTGCTCTGTGAATTGTATCTTGGGTATTCTGAGCTTTGGGGTCAATATCCACTTATCAGTGAATTCATGAAATTCTTAGGCAAATGGATGGAACTAGAAAATATCATCCTGAATGAAGTAACGCAATCACAAAAGAACACACATGGTATGCACACAGATTGTATATCTAGGTATTAAGAGCTGACATTCAGGAATGAGGATGGACTGAAAGGGAGGGGCTACTGAGAGGTCTCCGGGAGTGAGAAAAGTAAGCCTTTCCACCAGAAATAAAAGAAAGAAAAAAGCTTAGTCCCCTAAGTTGGAGGAGAGGAGGAAGAATGAAGATCTAAAGCTCTCTAACCTGCTTTCCTGGCCTGTTTTCTTCTCTGGCAGACTTGGCTGGTGGGTTGGGAATGCCTGCCAGAGTTGGGGGCTAGGACAATTGAATGAGTGTGGGGGAAGTTTGGAAGAGAAGATCTGTGTGATCTTCTGGAGATAGAGCAGAGAGGAAGGGGAGGCCTTGCAGGTAGACTGCTACAGAGCTGGGGTGAGACTGAGAATTGGTTTGAGGATGGGAGGGAGATGGGAAGTTCTGCAGTTAGCCTACCTGCTTCCCTGGCCTGGGTACCTGCAACTTCCCAGGGAATTCTTTGCTGGAGTTGGGATCTAGGATAAGGGGATGAGAGTGGAGGAGGGAAGGCTGGAGGACAATGTGTGTCCTTCACAGATCTGCCGCAGATAAGGTGGGACAGCAGCAGCAAGGTTGTCTATTACAGAGCTGGGGGTGAGAGTTGGGTAGGAGTGTGGGTTTGGGGAAGAGGAGGGAGGAGGGAAAATCTGCATGTAGCCTGCCTGCTTCTCTGGCTGATGTGGACTACAGGTTCCCAGAGAATGAGAAAATCTGTTTTAATAAAAGGAATGACAGGATACCAAACACCATAATTCTAAATGTTAAAACCAAAAAGATCAAAATCCCCAAAATGCCATTATAGAAAAAAATAGCTTTAAATTTTTATTTTTTTATTGTGTGTGTATTTAGTATTGTTTACGTGTATGATGTATGTACATGTTTGCCTGGTGTGTTTACAGGTACATGCAGGTGTGTGTGCGTGCGTGCGTGTGTGTGTGTGTGTGTGTGTGTGTGTGTGTGTGTGTGCGCGTGTGTGTGTGTGTGTCTGTGCGTGTGTGTGTGTGTGTGTGTGTGTGTGCACGTGTGTGTGTGTGTGTGTGTGTGTGTGTGTGTGTGTGTGTGTGTGAGTCTATGTGGGTGCATCTTCCAGAGATAGGTGTCTGGGATTATCGTCAATTGCTCTCCACCTTATATTTTGAGACAGAATCTCTAGCTGAGCCTGGAGCTCTGATTCAGTGAGGCTAGCTGCCCCTGTTTCATCTCCTGTTTCTTCAGCCTTGGGATTACAGGCACAGACCTCTGTACCAGCCCTTTTTTAAAAACTAATAAAAAAAATTTTAAATATACTACTCAGTATTGACATTTTTAAGTCATCAAAATAATTTATAATAGTTAAATGCCTCTTAAATATACATAATAACTTCTGAAGCTAAAAGTAATATGCACTCAACCAGTTTTTAAAATCTATTTGGAACATTAAACATGATAGAAGTAGAAAAAAATTTCTTATGAAGTTCTCTATGAAAGAAAATTGTAAAAAGTTCCTGATTAGACTGAAACTGTTCCATCTCCAAGGGAGAATACTCAGTGTAACTGGTTTCATAGAATGAGTTGGGTAGAGTTCCTTCTGTTTCTATTTTATAGAATAGTTTGAAGAGTATTGGTGTTAGGTCTTCTTTGAAGGTCTGATAGAATTCTTCACCAAACCCATCTGGTCCTGGGTTTTTGTTGGTTGGGAGACCTTTACTGACTGAATCTATTTCTTTAGGGGTTATGGGACTGTTTAGATGGCTTATCTGATCCTGATTTAACTTGGTATTTGGTATCTGTCTAGAAAATTGTCCGTTTCATCCAGATTTTCCAGTGTTGTTGAATATAGTCTTTTGTAATAGGATCTGATGATTTTTTGAATTCCCTCAGTTTCTGTTGTACCAGCCTTTTCTATTAGTACAAGGGATCCAAATTCAGGTCATCAAGCTCATGACATAAGCACTTTGTTAACAGAGCCCTCTCCCTAGCCCCACTTTGTTTACATTTTTAAGTTGACTTTTGAAATAGCATGAAAATGATAAAAAGAATTTATTGACATGTGCATTCACAAACTCAGACACAGACATATATTCAGATACAAAATAAAATATATGTTTAAATGAATGAAAATGCCATCGTTAGTCAATGTGAAGAATGTGTTTTCTTTTAATTACTTTAATTTTTCTAATAAAAGTGTTGATTTTTGTTATTGCCTTGTTTGAAGGCAAGCAGAGTACTCTGTGTGAGGGAGTGAGGGAGCATAATTATGACAACTGAATAATCATAGTCCCAACTCTCCTGTGTATAATCAAAACTGCATTAACCCTGTCCCCACAATTACCTTTTATATCTCCCTTATATGGCACTTTTCCCCAATGAGAATTAAGTCAAAGCTGCAAATGTCTTGAAAGAATTTTAGTATCAGGATTTCAAGCTAGGATTTTAATTATCTAGAATTAAGATTTTTCTAAAAATATCTGGGGAGTTCTTATCTTTCCAGATTTGGGCTTTTTAGGATTAAATCTGCCTAAAGGAAACTGTCTTTTTTTCTAGAATTCTTTGAACATGTTATCATAAGCATGACTACAATCAACTCTATGACCTGAGCACACTAGATAGAAGATGGCATCTTAGCCTGATGTGGTGATTTAAATATGCTTGGCCCAGGGAGTGGCACTATTAGGAGACATGTCCTTGTTGGAATAAGTGTGGCCTTGTTGGAGGAAGTGTGTCACTGTTGGGGGTGGGGCTTGGAGACCCTCCTCCTAGCTGTTTGGAAGACAGTCTTCTCCTGGAGACCTTCAGATCAAGATGTAGAACTCTCAGCTCCTCCTACGCCAAGCCTGCCTGAACACTGTCATATTTCTCCCTTGATGATAAGGGACTGAACCTCTGAACCTGTAAGCCAACCAGTTAAATGTGGTTCTTCATAAGAGTTGTCTTGGTCGTGGTATCTGTTCACAGTAACAGAAACCCTAAGACACCTGACCCACTTGATCTAGTCCTGGCAACTTGGATTGCTTCTGGCAATGCACTACCATAAAAGTTCATTGGGTAAAAATGTCACAACCAACTTCCAAACCAAGGTTTCATTTGTGTAATCCACTGGTGTCTTCAAACATAAAGCTGACTCAGGTAGCAGCTAAGAAAACTAAGGGTTCATTAGGGTTTTAAGCATACTTTTCAATATGCAAACCAGATAATCCAGTCTGCATCCCCTGACCTCCAGTTCCACCCTAGCTCTCACCCATCAAGCCAGTGTTATCTCTGCTATAAACCATTCAGGTTCAGGTAGCAGGCTGGAGACCATCCAGAGCCCTAAGTCCATTGGTCAGTAAAGTAAGGCTTCTTCTTGCCACCTGACACTCTGGCTTGCTCCCCCATGATACAATCTTTCAATGACATTAGCCTCTTTGTGTTGAACTCAAGCACACTTCTATGCTTACAAATGTCCAGATATGTTTTAAAATGCCCTGTGTCCCACTTCAAGGCTTCTGTTCTGGTTTCCTTCCTGTTTCGGTGATAAAACACCCTCACCAAAAGCAGCTAAGGGGAGGAAAGGGTGTTTCTTCACACAGGTGACAGGTCATCATTGAGAGAAGTCATGGCAGGAACTCAAGAAGGGATTTGAGGCAGAAACCATGGAGGAACACTGTTCAGTGGCTTGCTACTCACAGGTTCATACTTAGCTGGCTCTTCTACATATCTCAGGTCCACCTACCTAGAGATGGTGCTGCCTATGGTGGCCCAGGCCCTGTGCATTAATTAATGATCAAAACAACCTTGTAGACTAGGAGCCAATCTGATCTCTCAGCAATTCCTCAAGTGAGGATTTCCTCTCAGTTGACTATAGCTCAGCTTGACAATTAAAGCCAACTAGGATAATACATAATCACCCACAAAACTTCAAAACCATCCTCAAGACAAAGCTATGTCCTACTTAACCAGCCAGGCTCAAGACAGTCCTTCACACCCTCAGTTCAGGTGAATGCCCTGGAAGTTCTTTACTCCACTTACTCTGTGTATTCAGTACATATTTATTCAGCCGCCACTCACCAAGACACACTTTGGGCCTTGATAATGAAATAATGAATAAAATGGGCAGATAGTCCTGCTCCTTGAGAAATTCACATCTTTGTACACATGACTGCATGATTCCTTCTGAGAGACTTGCTTTTCCTAACAGGATGTGGTCTCCTGTTGGCCTCATATCCTTTCATAGGATTTAGTAAAACTAATCCAACTAAGCTCACAGCAGAAACACAAAATTAATGGCAGAGCTATGTTCTACCTTAATGTCAAAATCCAAAGGAAAGAAGATTTTATTTTAGTGAAAATTCAAAATATAATTATGAATATCAGCCTTTTTTCTATTTATTTCCTGTTTATGCTTTAGATTCTGTTTAGAATCAAAGACTTAAATTTCTTAAGGAAAAATAAATTATTGTAAATGGGTGTTGGATCACAGTCACCTACCCTCCAGGGATCTCTCTCTCCCACAGAAATTAGAGCACATCCTCTCCCTGCAGTCTCTTTCTCTGGGAAAGAGAGTTGAGGTATGCTGTGGCCTTACAGTCCCCCTTCACAGCTGCAAACCTGCTCTCCTCCCTATTGCCCAGACCCAAAGTCATGTGAATGACAGCTATCTTTACCAGTATCTTCTTAATATCTAGTCTCTTAGACTAGGTCACATGGTATGGAGTTTGCCCAACCCAACACTACTCTACCCCTCAAAACCTATAAAAGTCAAAACTCCCTTTGTTCTACAGAATGGAAATGTCTGTGTCCCTTCTGGTCCTAACATGACTGTGTATGGACATGATGCTGTCTCTCCTAATTGTTATTCCACTTTACAAGACCTCAATTTGCCTTGAAACCTAGTCTCTGAGGTTCACACAGCAATCTTCAATCTCTTCCCTCTGAGCTTCCCAGCTCCCTTCTCTATGAACCTGCTATATCCTCTGTGAGCTATAGCAATATGCATACAGTGTTTTTCTCATACATAACTCCACTGCCCTGATAAGGAGACTTTGTCTTATTGAAGCATGCCTTCAATCTCAGCACTTGAGAAGCAGAGGCAGGAGGATCTCTGTAAGAGTTCTAGGCCAGCTATAGGAACTATAGGAATAAGAGAAAGAAAAACCTAACTAAATAAATTTGCCTTAATGTTTCGATAGGAATTCACTTCTGTGCATACACTAGAAGAAACAACACAACGAGGAATGTTAATCCATCAATTCTGACTTCAGACTACTTAGCTTTCTTGACCTCATTGTAGGGACAGTGCACATGAATTTTCCTGCCCACATCTCAGGTCTGACTTCTCATATCCAGTTATGATTGTCTAATTTATTCACACCAATCCTTCTACTGAAAATAACTAAAAGTATTGAATGATATGTTTTAATCCTTACTTAAAAACATCAATAAGCCAGGACACAATGGTGCCAAAACCAAGATCAAGGGAGCATAAGAAGGTAGCTACTCAACGGAAGCTGTTTTTGTCCCAAGGGTGGTTGCCTATTTAAACCGAGACTAAACGCTGGCTTTCCTGGATTCACAGGGTGAGGTGAGGGAAATCAGATCCCAAGGCCCTTCAAAGGGAGACTATAACAGGCAAACACCATGTTAAAATGAAACATGAAAGGCTCTGCTGTGAAGAAATGTGTCCCCTCCCACAGCCATCAGGAAGATGCGTTAACCCAGAACAAAACCCAGGCAGGAAGAAAAGAAAAGGAGAAACTTAATTCTGAGAGGCTACAATCACAGGAGTATTTGAAACCCACATATGAGTCCCAAAGTTGCTGCCAAGAATCCAATGCAGCACCAGACCACACTGTGTCACCAGACTGATGCTGACCCTACACCTCCTTGGAAGCAAAAGCCAACTTTCACCAAAGGGAAGACCCTTAATTGTATTAGACTTGGAAAATCCTCAGAAATGCTTTGTTCCATGATCCATGAGCAGCACACACACAAAGGTAGCTAAGCACACAAAGACACAAGGCACCATAAGCAAGAGCCAGCAGAAGACAGGTAAGAGAATCATCAGACCTTCTGTACTGAAATTAGCACATATAGTTGTTAAACGAAAAGGCAGTTAGTACATTTAAAGAAGCGTTAGAGCCAAAACAAATATCAGAAACAATCAAGACCTCTTAAAATTTTTTCAAGTTCTTTTAAATGACAGTATCTCTATAAATTAACAAGGGAAAGACGCAGGTCTTCATGTCCACAGCTGAACTTAGCCCCAGTCTCATTGATGAAACAAACTATCTGATGAAGCAACTTAAGGAGGGCAAAGTTTATTGGCTTACAGCTCCAGGGTGCACAGTCCACCATGACAGGGAGGGAAAGACGATAGAACACGAAGCTGCTTATGGTGTGCCCACAGGGCATAGTTCTAATAATAGCAGGCATTTTGAATAACTAAAAATGACCTGGTCACCTATAGCTTAACTTTAACTTCCCTGAAGGTCACCAATAACTCAGCACTCAGTAACTCGGAGCTAATGGTTTGGTCTCTAAGTTTGTCTTTTCTTTACTAGTCTCCCTATTTCCCCCAATTCTTCTGAATTCATTGATTTTTGTCCGCACTGAGACCTCTACACAACTGAATTCTCCACACAAGTACCCACACTGACTCTCTTCTCCACTGCCAATGATGTAACTCTTTCAGCCCAGCAACGAGGCAGGTTGGGGTCTACTAGGCTACTACGTGTTCTTAATCTGTTCCTCTGATTCATGCAATTTTGAAGATGAGAATCCAATCAGTGTATAAGTTTCAAGAGCCTAAAAGAGTGGCAAAGACCAAAAGTTTTAAATTACCACATTCTTCCCACAATATAGACAGAAATAGTGTTTCTGGATCACTGAACTTTTGAGACAAAGACAGACTTACATTAACTTCAGCTGCTGATTATGATAGTGGAATGAAGTTTTTCAATTTCCAGAATTAAGAATGCTCTCCTTAACGTCACAGGGTTTATTAGTTCAGCCCTGAATACCAATGGAAAGACGTTATCCTTATCAAGAATGGATGATAGAGAGATGGAGGGATGGTTCAGTGGTTAGGGGCACCTGTTTTCTGGTACAGGACCCAGGTTTAGTTTCCAACACTCACATTGCATCTCACAAACATTCATAACTCCTGTTCCAGGGGATCAGATGTCCTTGTCTGACCTCTAAGGGTTCCTGGCAGGCATGTGCTATCATATAGACATACATACATACATACATACATACATACATACATACACTCAACCACATTAAGTAAAATAAATAAATCTTTTTAAAATTTTGATGCCATAAATTGACAATACAACAATGACTCTCCTTGTCATCTGAAATTGTGCAGCATCTGGTAGTTTAAAAAGTCCTTTGGGTTTCTTTGGAGGAGAAACTTTTGCTACAGAAAAATGCAATTTCTAAGGTCTCTCTTTCCTTCAAAGATATAAGCTACATATAGAAAGAGAGCTGGTGAAATCTTCCAACTTTATATTTGGAAAGAAGTTGAGGAGGGGTTTTCTGCCAGCAGTCTTGGATATAGACCAAGTAGTTATAATTAACGGAAGTGATTAATTGGATCTTGACCTTCACACAATTGGGCTGTAGCTTTGGTACCTGGTTCTTAATGTTTTAGATGACTGTACAGTGCCTTTCAGCTAGCACTGAAATGCTATAAAGGCAAACTGGGAAAAACATCACAAATAGAGGGCAATGCCCCATGATTCTGTTGGCACATTCCAGATGTGATAGGCAGAGGCCAAGACAGTCCATGGAATCAACATTTATTTTCCATGCCTATGCCTCAAACAACAATGAAAATCATCCTGTTGAGGGGATTTAAGGGTCACCAGGGAGTGAACTTCACAAAACACAAGACTACTCAGTCTTTCCCTTTCTAAGGTTTCAGTGAATAGGTTTTAAACATTGTTTCAGAAAGTGAATCCACCCGTTACAAAGTATTCACAGAATGTGATATCTTAGGGCAGGTGATTGGTGTTGCCTCAGCAACTGTAGAAGTCGACCTAGGTCCTCATTTGTTCTTCCTGGGCCAGTGACTCTCGCCCCAGTTGAGAACGCACAGGTGAGCTCACACACACTCCTCTGTGCGGACAAGGCCTCCTCAAGAGCAGAACTTTCCTTCATTGTGTCAGGCTCTAATTAGCCAGGAGAGTTGGGACATATGGGGCCTTTTCCAGGACTGTCAAATCTCATGCCGAGTAACAAAATATTTTTATAATGAAAATTATGAGCAACTGCATATTTTAAAAATCAAACGATCCCCACAGTAAAAATTATACAACCCCCTAGCCTGACAACAAGTTCTGTCATTAGTTCAAACTACAAAAGTCTCCCCTTGGCCCACTGCTAATTCCTGAAACTGTGCTGGTAACATAAATGGATATTTCAGCTCAATTTGCCTTGAAACCTGGGCTCTGGGGTTCACACAGCAGCCTTCAATCTCTTCCAGCCGAGCTTCTCAATTGCTTTCTGATTCTTGACAAATTGGTTGAACAAGCTCAACTCGTCCATCACTCCAGGTCGCGGTGCTGGGCTGATTGCTCTGTAGTACAATTAGCAGTGTGGTTTATTTAGAACGCTTGTCCCCACCCTGAATGGCAAGCTCCATCCCAAATGCTTGTTCTCCTGTTTCTATGGCAAGATTTCCTTCCAAATAAAATTGCAAAGGAGTTGCAAAGACAGTGTCAAGGAAGAGGCATTGGAGGCACTAGGCTGACCCTATAACTAAGCAGCTCTGGTGGGGTTTATCAGGTACCCATAGAACCAACCCAGCCCTTAAAATGGCTTTAAAATCACCACTGCTACCCCATGATCTTCCTCTGTTGACTTTATTATACCCCAATGTCCTTCCTTCAAAGGCCTCCTTATTCTCATACATTCCTCTTACCCCCAAAACTGATGTCTGTTTCCCACTCTCACCCAAATCCTGCTTTTTAAGTTTTTCTACAAACACCCAGCTGTTCCATCCAATGCCTGGGTACTTTGATTTGTTTGTATTGTGTTGTTTGGTTGGTCTGAGTGGCTTGTTTTGTAGTAGCATTTTCCTATTTCCATCTCTTTTCTCACTGAGGATTCTGAAATGTTTAAGCTACATCATGGCTCAAAGCATCATGGAGGACTCTGGAGTTTCATGAAGCCGCAGAATCAGAGTAAAACTCATATCTGAACCCCTTCGGCTATATTCTGGTTACTATGAACTTGTGAGGCTCATGTGGAAGATCTAGTCTCTCTGTTCCACTCTGTAAATGCCTCCATGTTTCCTCCCCCCCTGCTACCTTCATCTTCTCTCCAAACCAGCCAGAACTCTCAGTGAGAACACCACCATCCACTCATCCAAACCAGAATCCTAAAAATCAGCACAAGGTCTGTCGGGCTCACTAACCCTTCCTCGCCCTCTGCAACCCCTTTGGGTTTAGCTTCACTTCTGTCATACCTGAATCCTCATCCCTCCGGGCCTGAATTGGAGTCCTACCCTCTCAAATGATCCACTTGTACCATTCAGAGTCATCCTTCCCTGCACTATGATTTTTTTTTTCAAACATATCATTTCATGTCCCGAATCCTACAGCTTTCAGAATGAAGGTCAGACACTTTGGTTCATGATTGTTCTATTTGGCTTTTCTGAGACTGTGACAATCACCATGACCAAAAGCACTCAGATCACAAATGCACAGCTATTCTATTGTGTCCTGAAAGTACTGTTTTCCTGTAGTCATCTCCACCTCTGGCTCTTACAGTCTCTCTGCCCCTCTTCCTGATGATTCCTGAACCTTGAGAGAAGGAGTTGTGAGGTGGATGTTGGAAGGAGAAGTATTGGCTCAGGATCCCCCAAACCAAGTTCTTGGCACAAAGGAAATAGAGGACAGTGGACAGGAGACAAAAACAGGAGATAGTGGATAAGAGAGAAGGGGAAGGGAACAAGGGAGAGGGAGGACAAATATTTGTCCCAGAGGACAAAGGACTGCCTTTGGATAGAGAGGAGACAGACTGGGCCCACAGGAAAATGACAGTTTATAAAGGTACAAGGGGAACCCTCTATGTTAGGATGAGGTATTTAATTTTAGTTGGACACATTAATTAGATGAGCCAAAGAAAGATTTTGATTGCTGGCTTTCAATACTCTGATAGTGGCACCTTAGTAGTCAGCCTCAGGAGGAGGAAGTGGCCAGATAAAGGAATATACTTGGTGGTTGGCTTTAGGAATGTAATCTAATGGTTTTTGCAAGGCAGAGGGAATGAGAGAGAAGGACATGGCCTGCCAGAGCTCCCCATGCTCAAGCTGACCAGAGTCCCATCAGATGTCTAATGAATTAATAGATGACTATGACAGTGTGCATGAGACCTGTGTAAGACCAAGCCAGGCAAAATTCCACCACGGAGGGGAAAATGGTCAGGAAGTCTTACCCTTAGCTGGGAGCTATTGGCAATTGATGACTGCTGGAAGCAGAAAGGATGATGTTCTCCAAGGATGTTCTGGTAGATGGTACCACACCCATACACATATTGGCAGTGCTGAGTGGATTCGGTTGTAGGGGGTTGGGGGAGACACATGGAGTTGAAAGGAAATAGTAATGTGAAGATAAAGGAGTAGGAGTAGAGGGAGTATAAACACATATAATTCACAAAATTCTCATGCAATTTTTTTTAAAGAAACTTCGGGGAAGAAAGAGTTTATTTAGCCTATACTTCTAGCTCACAATGCATCATGGGGAAATTCAGGGCAGGAGCACAAACAGGATCTCAAGCAGAAACCATTGGGCAATGCTGCTTTCTGGCTCAATCACTGTACCATGCTTAGCTAGCTTTATTATGCATACATTATACATCAGACCTTATCTAGGAATGGTGCTACCCAGAGTGGGCTGGGCCCTCCCACACCAGTCATCAACGAAGACAATCTCTCTCAGGCATGTCTGTAGACTAGTCTGATGGAGGAGGCAAGTTATCAACTGAGGTTCATCCTCCTGAGGTTGTGTCAGGTGACAATAAAAACTAACCAGCACAATGATCATATCCTGCGTTATTTTTATTCTCGGTGACATCTGTGACATTGTCTGACATGAATTACATAAGAAAAGGAAGGTTTACTTAGGTTCACAGTTTCAGAAAGTTCAACTTATGGTCACTTGGGCAAGAGTATCACAGCAGTGAGAGGAGAGTTGTTTACTTTCTGGCAGGAAGTAAAGAAAGCAAGGCAGGAAGCAGCCAGGGACAATAGTCCTCAACAGCTCCCCCCACCCCCGCCTACAGACTCTCTCTCTCTCTCTCTCTCTCTCCCTTTTTCGTTGTCTCCCACCTAGTTCCTCTCTGCAAAGGTTCTCAGAACTTCCCAGAATGCACCAGCAACCAAGCATTTAAATCATGAGCCAGCAAGGAGCATTTTATAACCAAACCATAGCAGGTCACATCTATATCTATGGCTTCCTTTTCCACCAAGCTATCATGTATCCAGTCCTTCTTCCATCCATACGGATTAGTGCACAGCACCTATAATCCCTGCCGGCTCCGACTCCATCCTCTCATAAGTGGGCTCTTTCTTCTCCCTGGCTGTCCCTTTCCCCATGAATGTTGAAGCTGGTTTTGGTCTTTCCAATTCTGGTTACTCTGCGTCATACACTGTTAAAGATAGTGCATTCGGGTGCCTAGAAAGGGTTTCAGTAGTAAAGAGCACTTGCTGACACCTTCTTCTGGCCTTGAAGGGCACCCACACACATGTGAACACACACACACACACACACATACACATGCACATACCATGCATAAATAAATAAAAATATATTAAATAAAATAAATTATTCTTAAATAGCACATATAGTCCTTAAGCTCCAATTCCACTCTGATGGCCATCACTCACTGTGATGTGATGGCATCTGTGAATACCTCCATTAGACAGACGAGTCAGCAAGATGAGTACAGAGGGGGGCGGGTTGGGGGGCTTTCATCCGAGCCTGAAGATCTGAGTTCAATTGTCCAGGATCCACCATGGAAGGAGATATCCTACTCCTGAACATCATCTTTTTTACCCCACACTCATGCTGTGACACTCATGCCCACACACATATACACATAGATAGATAGATAGATAGATAGATAGATAGATAGATAGATAGATAGATAGATGCAAATAAATGCAACTTATAAATTAAAAAAGCATTTACTTAGTTAATCTCATGCATTTATCCAGACAATACTCTCTGCTGTGTCATACAACAGTGAGCACTTTGGTTAGTTGTCTATTCTCTTGTATTAACAGACTGATAGGAAGAAAGACAGCAGAGAAAGAACACCCACCAGTGATGGCTAAAACCAAAGGTCCACTTGATTTATTATGAAATGCGGTGGGGGGTGCTTAATGAGGTGGTCCACTTGGGGAAAGCTTGTGAAGACTTTTCTGGAGAGGACTGCCTGGGGGAGGAAGAACTAATTGAATGTGTAAGGCACCATCCCAAGGGCTGGAGACAAAGACTAAATTAAAAACATGGAAAAGAGAAAAAGCCAACTGAACTCTGGCATTTCCCCTTTCTCTGTCTGTTGACCCACTAGGAGTGAGCAAGGAGCACCATACCCCTAAAGCCTTAGAGCTGCCTGCCCTATGCCTTCCTCACCTTGATAGACTCCAACTGGGAGCCAAAATAAACTTTTGCTCTTAAGTTACATTTGTCAAACATTTGGTCACAGGAATAAGAAAAGCATATGATATAATGGTTAAGTATTACGTGAAAGTTTTCATGTATTTGCGGACTCTTTCATTCATTTATTTATTTATTCACTTTACATTATGATCACAGTCGCAACTCCCTTCCCTTCCTCCCAGTCCCACCTTCACAAGTTCTCCCCACTCCCTACCCTCTTCCTTGGAGAAATGGAACCCCCCACTTAGGTACCAGTCCAACCTGCAGCAGGACTAAGCATTTCTCCCACTGAGGCCCAACCAGGTTGTCCAGCTAGAGGAAGGGGATCCAATGGGTGGCAACAGAGTCAGAGACAGCCCCCAATCCAATTGTTAGGGGACCCACATGAATACCAAGTTGTATATCTGCTACAAATGTGTAGGGGACCTAGTTCCAGCCCCTGTGTGCTATTTGGTTGCTGGTTCAGGCTCTGTGAGTTTTGGGGGACTCTTAATACAACTCAGAAGGCCAGGAAAGGCTTCTCATTCCCCACAGTGATATCCTTTAGGTGAGCCTGAGGTGTGTTCCAGGAAAAGAAAGTAGTAGTCCGTTAAGGGCCTAGATATGAGGGTACAGTGGCAGAGGTTTCTCTCAATTACAAATGGAGAAAGGCAGGAGACTGACAGGAGCCGTGGGATGCAGAGATCATGGAGATGCTGACAGGGGATGCTGCAGAAGACATGGTTAAGGAAATTAGACTTTTATCCCTTAGACAATGGGAAAGCTATTGTATTGTTTTGGGAAGAGAGTGACATGGTGAGACTTAGGTCTTCTAAGAGGTCCCTGTGGTTCTTTGAGAGAAACAGCAACTAATCAGGACCCACCTAGGACCAAGTTCAGGATGGCAGTGGGCTGGACCATTTAGCACCATAAAAACATTTTGGTTACTGCTCACAAGGTAGATTGGACAAAGTTAACTGACTTACTGGGGAGAAGAGCACTTGAGAATGAGCAGTTAGAGACAACTCCAACCCAACTGTCTACATCCAGGGAGTGGCAAGCACTGTTTTTTATAACTGGAGTGTTTGGGTGACAAAGATGACCACCTCAGGTCAGAACATGCTGATGTGAAAACCCTTAAGCCTAGTAGAGTTGTCTAATACATTCAAATATGCACAGAATGCATGGATCTAGAAGTTGAAAGAAGAGAGGGAAATAAGATTGGAAAGTTGATGGTCATTATTGGATACGTTGTAATTAAAGCCAAGAAGACAAATACAATCTCATTAGACTCTGGGTCTAATGAGGTAAGAACAGGGATTATTCACCCTGTGTCTTCAATACTCAGCATCTAATACTTGCCTAGAATATAGCAGATTCTTTGGTAATCTTGTTGAATAAATGAATATGGAAAACAATCAGCTTCAATTTTAAAGCATTTTGAATATAAGATACTTAAAAATAAAATGTATTATGGTAGTGACATGAATCAACCAACCTTTTAGAAAAATGATATTAGAATGAATAATCTAAATGAGGGAAAAAAGGATGGGAGGGAATAATAATTACTTTGAAGACAAATAAAATGCATTCCACTTGTACAAATTAAGGCACAGCTACAGTCCAAAATTACCAAAGCAGATTGCAAATGCTACTTTATTATGATCATTTGTACAAAACCTGTGACGGTGTAATTAAAATTTGATAATTGTATTTGTCTATGCATAATAATTATCAAGAAACAAAGAGATTAAAAAGGATGAAGAGAAATGAAAAATTTAGCAAGCTGTAAGCCATACATTTGGCACCACCTAAGCTTGCCTTCAGCAAAGGTCTGTCTGTCATGGAGACTGGCTCTCTGTCCTTACAGTTCCTCTCAGAGAGTTTAAATGCAGCAAGACAACAAAGCTCCTCTGTATATTATTTTGGTAACTTTGCAATTATTTTGAAAGGGAACTCATTGTATCTTTTTGTCCTTTTATGGAACTTATGAAGTCATTCTCTGGGACCAATGTAATGGATATTGGCTCTATCATTCAAAGAACAGGTATGCCCCAGTAGTGAGTGTGCATCTCTCTCTCTCTCTCTCTCTCTCTCTCTCTCTCTCTCTCTCTCTCTCTCTGTGTGTGTGTGTGTGTGTGTGTGTGTGTGTGTGTGTGTGTGTGTCGTATGTTGTATGTATATGAGCATTTGTTGGGGGCTTTTGCATCCAGTGTATAGCGGCCAGATGATAATGCCAGGTGTCTTGTTCTATCACTTCCCGTACTATTTTCTTAGGATAGGCTCTCTCTCTAGACCTGGAGCTATGCTGGCAGTCAAAGTCCCAACAATCCTTCAATCTGTTTCCCACCGAGCTAAGGTTATAGGCATAAGCAAGCCATGCCCAGCTTCTTACATGAGTTCTGGGGATTCAAACTCAGGTCCTCAAGTTTTTTGGCAAGCAACCTATTGAGCCATTCCCCTAGCCCCTAGCCCTTCCTTAATTAAATTATTCATTAGTCTTTCCATCCATTAGAAGACATAAGTTGGAATTTTCTTTGAATTTTTGTGTATAATTCCATCATCTGTGTGAGGCTGGCAATAATTCTCAAGGCACAATCTTAGGTAACTCTGGAGGGCAACAGACCTCCAATGGGAGCAATGAGATTGTGGCAGGGTGAAAAGTGTTACAAAAGTGACCTTGCAGCTCGTCTGTGCCTCTCCTGTCTTGACTCTAAATTGAGAGATTAACTCATCTCCTTGTAAACTCCCTTCCAGCCCAGTAATTTTACAATTCTAACCCTAGGAACATTTTATTGTGATAAGCAATCTCAGCTTTATTAAATTTGACTTTACAATATTATTTTATTATAGTTGCTCTCCATTAAATGCCAACAGTTGATAGACAGTCTCTCCATCCCTAGTGAAGCTAAAAGCCTAAAGAAATAGCATCACTGTGTCTGATCTAAGATGATCATGATGACAGCGGCGCTCCCATTCTCTGGGTGTTTACAAGCATCTGCATAGACATCTACTCTACCTCATTTTATCTTCACGAGAAGTGTACGTGGTAAATACTAACAGTATTAAGAAGAATCAAACTAATATTTGTACCCAAGAGCTGGATAATACCATGACTGGGTCTTTCAGAGCCTGAGTTCTTGATTGCAATGTTAGTATGTATCTAAATTCTGGGCAGAGTCTGAGAATAGCCTCGAATCCAGTGGGGAAAAGTTTGAGTGAAGCCGTTAGAGAAGTTTATCCACAAAATGCAAACTTAAGGAGTAAGCAAGAAGGGAAAACCGAAATGGTGCTGTAGGAGTGCTCGGGCTGTAGAGTAAGGCTGTACAAAGCATCACAGCTGAGAGCTCATGAACCCCTTCCTCTCCATGCTGGACGCTGACTGGCTGACTTCTCGCAGGCAGCCACAACTGCTGTGAGTTCATGAGTGAGGTGGTTTGTCATACCCTGAAGACTCTGCTCTGTCCTGGTCCTTGGCCACTACTAGCTTCTATAACCTGAACTCCCCTCTTTCACAATGCTCCCTGAGTCTTGTAGGAGGGCAATGATACAGATCTGCCATGTATGGCTCAGGACTACACAGGCACTGATTCACTGCACTGTGACCACTCGTGAATTTCTAGGTTAACCACCATCCACTGAATAGTATAAATTTTAATACTTCTCTTAAGCATATATCTGGATAAGAAAGTGGAGGTATACATGAGGGTTTTAATTGCTTTATTATTTACAGAGGCAAAAACACTCTGCATCCATTGGAAAAGGTGTTACTAAGACATAAGTTAAGGTTGAGCAGGGGCACAAATTACAGACTACAGCTATGATACGACATGGTACTATAATCAGAAAACTTAGAGATTTTAATGTAAAGGCCACTTCCCACTATTAAATCCTGAGTTAATTACCTTGAGACTTTCCCTCATCTACAAACGAAGATAATTAATGTTTCCATCTCCTGCTATGAAATTAAATGTTAAACTCGAGGCCTGGCATAGTAAACATGCAGTATATCCTGCTGGAACGCCGACACGGCTTCCTAGTCTGATCGCTTCTCTATAGAGAGGGGAGATTTTACCCTCTCTCTTTTAAACAGACCGCATAGCCTTTCAAGTCTTAAATTTCAAGCAAACAAACAAAAAAGGGTTTCAAACAAAAACTGATCTCTTTTGTGTACCTTCACCCAGCACCTTTTCAGACTCAAGGTAAACAAAATCTAAAAAGTAAGAGACAGAGGGGCGGGTGCGCAGGCGCAGTGGTACACATAGCCCACGCAAATGTATCATCTTAGTATCCAAGGATCATTTTAGTAGAGCAGTTTTCGGAGCAAAGTTGAGCGAAGTCCCCCAGCCACGTGTCTACCCCACATCAGCAACAGCGTACTCTCTTCAAACTGAGTTATGTGGGTGGGGTTGTTAAATATATAAAGGAATGGGTACTTTTGCCATGAATACTATGTTCAATTGCATACCATCAGGAAGTATGCTTACGAATTTTATCGTCGAAGAATTTATATTTGGGGTTAGTAGCTGAGTGATGTGGTACCTACCTAGCATGCAAACAGATCTTAGGTTTGCTCTCCAGCCCTGTTAAAGAAAATATTCAGATTTTCATTTCATGTTTAAGCTAGCAATGATACTTACTTATAGTTTATATAATCTGTATGATTTGTAGTATATGTTTACTCATGGCCTATATAATCTATTGTTTTGTAGCTGTGAGTATACATGTGTGGTATACGTGTGGATATGTGTGTGGGGTGGATGGACCTGAACACATGCATGTCTAGGCCAACAACCAATGTTAAGTGTCTTCTTCTTTCACTCTCTACCTTTGTTTTTTTTTTTTTTAAGACAATGAACCTGAAACTCTCTGATTTAACCACACTGTCTGACCTACGAGTCCAAGGGAAAGAAGGCCCATGCCAAATTGAAAGGAACCCTAACCTTTATAATAAACAAAGCAAGCCAATTTATACTCACAGCTGAAAATACGTAACTCACAAACACTGATATATTTATTTTTATTTTATGAATTTTGGGGATTCTCTGAAAGAATCTATAAATGCTCAAGTATAGCCTTATACACCCACATCCCTGTGTCAGTGATAACTGGACTATAATCTGTACCAGCCTGCCGGCCCAACACCGTGGGTTACCTGGATTCCCCCTGTCCCATACCGAACAATCACACCCAAGATGAATTTCTGAGTAATCTATAGAGCACTTGGTGGCTCTGTCTTATTGCATATATTTATCTTATTTTATGTCTATGAATGTCTTGACTGCATTTATGTACGTACACTATGTATATGCCTTGTACTCACAGAAGTCAAGAGAGGGTGTCAGATCCCCTAGAACAGGAGTGACACTCACTTGTCAGCCACCATATGGTTCTGAAAATCAAACCTGGGTCCTGTGTAGGAGCAGCAAGTGCTCTGAACCACCGAGTCACCTCTCCGGCCTCCTGTATATTTTAAGGTTTATTTTTTACTTTATGTGTGTGAGTGTTTTGCCTTCATGTATGTATGTACACACTATGCATACCTGGTTCACACAGATGCCAGAAGAGGGTGTTGGATCTTTTAGAACTATAGTTACTGATGCTTGTGATCTACCATGTGAGTACCGGGAGTTGAACCCAAACTTCTGCAAGAGCAGCAAGTGTTCTTAACTACTAAGGCAGCTCTCCAGCCCTATGGGCTAATACAATATCCTTAAAAAATGAAAAAGATTTTTTGAGACTGGGTCTTATATAGTTCAGTCTAGTCTCGAACTTCTGATTCTCCTGCCTGCACCTCATGAATACTGGGCCTACAGATGTGTAATCCCAGATTCTACCCATTTTATGCTATGCAAGCCTGGGGATAGTTTCCTGGCTGCTAAGCAAACCAAATTATTCTAGTCAACAGAGAAACCAACACAGCAAACACGGCAAGAGACCCTCGTCAAGAAACAAACCTAAGACTCCTTAGCTTTGAAAACACAGTAGGAAGTCCTACAGTAAGCCAAGCCGGTCATTCTTTCACAATGTGCTTCCTAGGTTGATACTTGTTCAAAATGGCAAACCTACATATTCGTGCTTTTTCCACCCTTTCAGCAAATAGCCCATAAATGCACATAGGAAGAAAAATGCTGTTAACTGGAGAGCACCTGTAAAGGTGTTGCCCGTAGACTTCAATCCTCACTTCAGGTGCCTGATACAGTACCCTCTATTTCTGAGAATGTCAGCTAGCAAGGGCAAGAAGCTGAAAGCTACTCTGAAGATAAATTGCCCATATTCCCCATAGCAGGTGAATTTCAAAGCTGATGTTAGTCCTGACTGAAATTTTCAGAAAATGAGAAAGCGTTTAAAACTGAAAGTGCTGTTGTTGCATTCATGAACCTAATTTGCCAGGCTTCAGCTGCATCAAGCATCACATGGTTTGTGTATTTAAAATCTTTTTTTTTCCCGCAGTTCAATGTAAGGGTTATTTGCAAAGCCAAGGCACAGCAAGAGTTAGCGATGACAACTTTAAACCCAGTAGATTTGTCCACTAAGACATCCAATATCCTGCCAGAGCCTTACAAATACAGAGGTGGATGCTCACAGCCAACCATTGCCCTGAGCACAGGGTCCCCAATGGAGGAGCTAGAGAAAGGAATGAAGGAGCTGAAGAACATAGGAAGGACAACAATATCAACCAACCAGACCCCCCAGAGCTCCCAGGGACTAAGCCACCAACCAAGGGGTACACATGGCTCTGGCTGCATATGTAGCAGAGGAGAGCCTTGTCAGGCACCAATGGGAAGAGAGTGGTCCTATGAAGGTTTGATAGATGCCCCAGTGTAGGGGAATTGAGGGCAGGGAGGTGGGAGTGTGTGGGTGGATGGAGGAACACTGTCATAGAAGCAGGGGCAGGGGTATAGGAGAGGAGGTTTCTGGGAGAGGGGGAAACCAGGTAAGGGGATAACACTTAAAATGTAAATAAAATAAAATAAACATTCATTTCCACACATAGAAATGACAAATCTTCCTTAAATAACTGTCAGGGTAATTGACAGTGTGTACACATTCACTCCCTATCTGTCATACTCCTCATAGCTGAGGTGGTAAAGGAGGGGGCCTTTACCATGAATTTTTCACACCAAAATTGTGCTAGAATGTTAGCTTATTAGAAGAGAGTGCTTTCTTCATTAATAAAAGGCTTATCGATTAATGTGATCCCCAGATTCATCCTTGTTTAATAAAGAAAGTAGGAGAGCCAATCTTCTGGCACCTAGCAGTAATTTAATAAAGATCTCATTGGCAATGCCAAACCCAGTTCCAGTGAACTTGGTTGAATGCATCAAGTTTACTTCATCATGGACTGGGAGTGGAGCTCAGTTGGTAGAGGGTTTGCTTCGGACGCACAATGCTCTCCTTTCTTTTCCAAGCTCCACATAACTTGGGCATAGCAGAGCACCTGTGACTGAATCACTCAAGACTTAGAGCAGGAGGAGCAGAAGTTCAAGGTCATCTTTGTCTGTATATAACAAGTTTCAGGCCAGCAAGGGCTATATGGGTACCAACCTAAGTGCAAGTAAAAGTGGAAAGTTGAGTTGAAGCTTGCCAGTAACAAAATGTACCAAAATAGTGGAATGGGGTTCACTCCAGATTTGTAACTGGCATGCCATAAAAAATTAGGATAAATTATGTCACACATATATTATAAAGCTGAACCAGAGATCCCTGAGCAGAACTTGTCACAAAATATTAGCAGAAGTGGGTTTGCAGACAACCTTGATAATGGAGTCCACCCTAATAAATCTCTGCTTTCTAGCATCCTGAAACATTTTTGAAAACCCACTGCCTCTCAGCATCATTCAGTTCATTCAGCAAGCTTTGGGTGACATCCCCTTACACAGCCAAGATCCTATCAGTATTGAAGGAAAGGAACGGACTTTCAGAGAACCTGAGTTCTTTCCTATTTGGTGAACTATGTTCTAACAAATCTCCATGCAATTTGCCCTTCTCCAAACATAATCTTTATCCTCTTGCCTCAGCATTTTGCGAGCCTCTACCCTGTATTTCTTCGCTTGGCAAATTCTCACTCATTCCAGCAGTTAAAACACAACCTTCACCTGCTCTGGGAAGCCTTCCCTGACTCCCTTTCTTGTGGCCATCTTTGTATCAGATAACCTAAATACTCTTGAGAGTACTTACTCTGTTATCTGACCATGTACATGCACCATGCCTTCCCTACTATATGCCAAAAGTTGAACTGAGACTCCAACACCATGCTCAGTGAATGAATGAATGAATGAATGAATGAATGAATTTTTCACACCAAAATTATGCTAGAATGCTAACTTATTAGAAGAGACTTCTTTCTTCATTAATAAAAGGCATATCGATTAATGTGATCCCCAGATATATCCTTGTTTAATAAAGAAAGTAGGAGAGCCAATCTTCTGGCACCTAGCAGTAATTTAATGAAGATCTCATTGGTGAATGATTTTTTTTAATGAAAAGCTATTTCTTATATTAGACAATTCTATAAGCAATTAAAATAGAATTTTCCTTAAAAGAAAATAATGTTTGCAACATGAAAATGATCTGTCCAGAGTTATTTACATCCTGTTCTTAGGCTAAAGGAATCAATAGTATAAGCACACATAGTGCTTGTCAACAGTAGAAATGTAAAAAGATGCTATCTTTAAAAATTCATTTTGTGCTTTTCCTTTTTCAACTTTCCTTTACATGACAACATTGCCTCAAAGAAAGTAGGCTTGAGAATGAGAGAAAATGATTCATTTTCATCTTTTTGACTCTGAAGCAGGCTTTCGAAATCTGACATCTTGAGGAGGTCTCAACAAAATGAAAAGATATTAGATAAGGATCAATCTACCAGCCTCTGCCCTTCCCAAGGAGGACCAGAAGACAGAGAGATGCTCACTCAATGTTTCTAGTAAGGGGATGGGAAGGAGATGACCCAAGCTAAGGTACCACAGGTAAAAAGCTTGGTGTAGGTGAAGACTTCAATGTCAAACAACCATTCAGGTTGTTAAGTTCAGTGTGCTGGGAAATTTAAAATCATTAGTTATCACTTGGAAAGGCACACCATACATCATGTGGAAAGGTGATTTCATGGTGGCTCTTATCAACAGGTGCTCTCTCTGCCTGTGGCTTTTCCAGTTAAAGCACATCCCAAGACTTCTGAACCCCACTCATATAGCTTCTTATAGCTCAGTTACTCAATGTAGCCTAAAGTTTCTTACCAGTCTCTCTTCAACTGAAAGAGTAAGTCCTTACATTCCAGGGACAAAAGATTAGTAGAAGAATTCTTATCAAGCATGTGTGAAGCCCTGGGTTCAATCCTCAGGGCTGGAGTAAAAAAAAAAAATCTTTGCTTGCCAGTGTGGCAAAGGGATAATATAGATAATATATTATTTATATAAAATATATATGTAGATAGATTACATAACTATATAATACATAATGTAGACAATAAATAGAATGATATGAGAGGAGCCAAACACCAGTATATGAAACATTGAGTCATGATCAAATAATCCCATTATTCATCTTAAGTAGAAGTTGAATTGTCTGAAAGCTCAATATGGATCAGTAATGAGAAATTAATATTATCTCTGTGCAAAATATAATAAATCTTGGAAGAACATATCCAAAGTCAAAATGTTTTCTGTAAGATCTGAATATTAGAAACACATGTTCGGAGAATGTAGACAAGATGATCACATGAGGACAGTCTAAAATACAAGGTACTAAGTGATTGAAGAAAAGATGTAAGAAAAACTTTGATGGAAAATAAAGAAAGGAGAACATTAGAGCTCTGTAGAGTATTTCTCCCCAGCAATACTGGCCTGGGCAGTCTCTGGTCCAAAGACAATGTTCACCAGTCTAATATGGTTGACCAGTTAGTTATAATGACTGAGAATCTCTAATGAATTGAGTGGCTTCTGACTGTGAGAGTCTTCAATTCTATGCAATAAAGATAACGAGATCATTTAATTGACCAGTCATTGATAAGGTTTCATTAAGGGTCAACCATTGTAATGGAGCAAAACAAAGCATAGCCTCTACCATAAGCTTAGAGTCGAGAGAAATGAGGACCGAGGCTAGCCAAAGAATCATACAAGCAAGTACAAACTTCGACAAACATAAGTGTTCCATAAAGAACAACATAAGGCAGGCATGGTGACCCATCACACTTGTAATCTGAGCATTTCTAAGATGAGGCAGGAGGACTGCTGCAAGTTTAAGGCTAGCCCAGTATACACAGTGAGTGTCAGTTCATCCTAGTTACAGAGTGAGACCTCACTTCAAGCAAATAGACAACAACAACAAAAAGTCCACCCACACTCTATGAAAGCTTTGCTGGGGGACTACATGAATGTGGCTCTCTTAGTCACTGTTCTATTGCTATAAAGAGGCAACTTTTTTTCTAATTTTAATTTATTTTACACTCCAGATTTTATCCCCTTCCCAGTCCACCCTCTGACTGTTCCCCATCCCATACCTCCTCCCCACCCCACCTTGCTGTCGAGGATGTCCCCACACCACCACTATTCACCCCACCAGACCTCTTCATTCCCTGGGGCCTCCATTCTCTTGAGGGTTAGGTACCTCTTCTCTGACTAAACCCAGACCCAGCAGTCCTCTGCTGTATATGTGTTGGGGGCCTCATATCAGCTGGTGTACGTTGCCTGGTTGGTAAGTTAGTGTCTGAGAGATCTCAGGGGTCCAGGTTAATTGAGACTGCTCGTCTTCCTACAGGGTGGCCAAGAAGCAACTCTTAAAAAATGAAAACATTTAATTGGTGGCTTGCTTACAGTTTCAGAAATGTAGTCCATTGCCAACATGGTGGGAAGCATGGATCATGCAGGCTGGCACTGGAGCAGTAGCGAGAGCTATGTTCTGATCTGTAAGCAGAGAGAGAGACTGGGCTTGGCCTGGGCTTTTGAAACTTCAAAACCCACCCTCAATGACACACTTCCTCCAATAAAGCCACATCCCCTAGTCCTTATAATCCTTTAAATTGTGCCATTCCCTAGTGACTAAGCATTCAAATATGTGAGCCTGTGGGGCGGGGGGGCATTCATAGTCAGACCACCACATTGGCTCCCTCGGGATATTTGTCTCTTGGTCAAAGATACGCCATATTTAAAGGATAATCCAAAGAAATAAGAGAACAGTCAAGATCACTGGAAGGTGCCTTTCCCCCTTTCCATTTCCAGGTTGAAAATAATATTGTAAGACAATATGTCACAACCTTTAAAAAGATAGAATTTTAGATATTCTTTTATTATATGTATATCTTTAGACAAGCTATAAGCTCATTAAGCCTAAGGATTCTTCTCTGTAAGATCAAGAAAATATCATAGATTGTTGAATGAGGTAAATGGGATAATGGATATAAAGTAATTAAGCCAAATATAGACTGTTTATTAAGCTTTAGCTCTGATCTATAAATGGACATGACATGACATTGAAATAGACTATAGGAGACAGAGTTCCTTGGGTTTAAATGGCGCACCAGCTACTAAGGGAGGGAGCACAAACTTGGTGTGAAATTCCATGACTCTTCATTTTTCTTTAAATCTAATTAAATCTTACTTTTATATACAGATCAAGATTTTTTTCCTAGATCAAAGAATTATCCTCTATCAGGAAATCCAATCTTAATTATTATTGGATTCCTACATCTTCTCCAATCTTCTGTCTCCCAAAGTCACTACTGATAAATTCTTTGTCCAATTAGCTTTGCTACTTGACAGTAAGAATTCAGATAGCCAGAGTCTGTGTGCTCTTCATCTAGGACATTAATATTTCTCTCTCCCCCATCTTCTTTCTTTTCTACCTCCTTCTCTTTCTCCTTTTCCTACACCCTTTGTCTTACTTCTCATCCCTTCTTCTTCTCAAAGTTGTTCTCTTATCTTCCAGAATACAAAGCTAGTGCCCTTGATGGCTCAGGCTACATTACTACCATACCCAAAGTGGGTCTGGTCTGGGTCTACCAAAATAGACTCAAGAGGACACAAAGGCTTTTGTACATCTTATAAAGGAAGAGATGAAAGCAAAAAGAAAAATCACCTGATAATAATTTAAAAAAAAATAAGCTATGTACTCATTCCAAATGTTGGTGATGTAGAAAAACAAATGTATCTTACACACAGAATGGATCTTCAGACAAAACTTGATCCTTTTCTTTTGGGAATAGAGAAAGAACATTCCTAAATAAAAGACTACATCAGAAATCTTCCTGATGCACATCTCAAATTGTTTAGATGACACATTTGGAATTTTGCTAGTGTTAAAGAAGAGAAGATGAAGAATGATGGACAGAAAAAAAGTAGATAGGATGAATGTAATTAAATGTGTTCATGGATGATGGAAAGAAAATAAAGGCCTAAATAAAGTTTAGGCCTTTTAAAAGCTTCAAAGCAGGAGCATAGGGAGACTATTGTCAAATCAGCTCATAAAGTTACTCCATCAGTGAGACTTTAACAAAGAAAGATGGATATGCAAATAGTTTGATTGATGGAGCTTTCATGAACCTCTTAACATTAATAGAGTTATGACACAAGAAAAGGGTGAAGTATCCATGAATAAGCAAGACCAGGGAACTGTCATCATCCCTAAGGCTGAAAGGAAATGAACCAACTTACCAGAGCCTAACAGTATCAAGCATAGGAAGTGGACTCCAACTAGTAAAAAATATTGATCCAGCTAAGTTCGCCAACATTTGAGCCATGATGAGGAACTGTATCAGGGAAGTGCATAGGAGAATAACTTATCAAACATCCTTCTCCGGTCCCCTTTCTTCTTTGGCTTGCGTCTCTAAAGCTGAGCCCACTTGGAATTCAGAGAAGAAGGAAACCTGGGTATCAGTATCGTGCTCCCCTGAGGACAGCCTCCGGAGAAGCACAGGAGTTGAAAAGGAGGAGATGATGGTTAAAGTGGGAAGAGAGTGGTGGCAGATACACTGTAGTCACCTTGAGGGTCATTACTGCTATCTGAAAGATTTAGTTCATTCTTAAAATGAAAGAAAGTGTTAAGGCCATTTTCAAGGGGGCAAGAGAAGGAAGTGATCATCACAGGTAAAAGAAGGGATAGTAAAGGAATCAAAGAAGAAATAGTCTTAATCTTGCCTATAGCAATGCTGAAATACTAGGTCCAGTATTATACTGCTACGTTTAACTGTAAAATCTTCCCCATAGGCTCAAGTGTTTGAACACTGGGCCTGCAGCTGATGTTGCTATTTTGGAAGGTTATAGAAACTTTTATGAGATAGAACTTGCTGTAGGAAGTGAGTCACTGGAGATGGACCTTGAGGCTTTATAACCTGGCTCTACTTCCTATCTTCTTTCTGTTTCCTGACTGTGGGTGCAATGTGACCAGCTACATCATGCTCCTGCTGCCATAATGGACTATATACATTACCATGAGCTAAACCAAGCTCTCTTTTCCTTGAGTTGCTTTCATCAGACATTTCATCACAAGGGAAGTAACTAATGCATGTGCACTTAAGTACTATTTTTGCATGTACTGGGCAAATGATTCAAGATCCCTCATAGTATTTATTTATTTATTTATTTATTTTTTATTGAGTACACTGTAGCTGTACACCACAAGTAGGCACTGAATCCCATTACAGACACTTGTGAACTACCATATGGTTGATGGGAATTGAACTCAGGACCTCTGGAAGAGCAGTTAGTGCTCTTAACCCCTGAGCCATCTCTCCAGTCATGCCCACCCCCACCATTGTTCTTTGAACGGTGTGAATAATATTAAAATAAAATGTTTGGAAAGGCAAAACAAGTTAGCAAAGACAAGACGCTAGATGTTTCTCCCAAGAACTGTACTTTACCCCTGAAAACACAGTGCTTTGCATTTATTCAGACAGAAATCTGGAATCTTAATTCAATAGTAATCATGAAATAAATTAGTTTTGCTGAGTGTCTCTCACACTTGAATTTTGCCACATCTTTGTTTTGTTTGTTTGTTTGTTTGTTTGGATTTTTGTTTTGGGGGGATTTGGGGAGTTGTTGTTGTTTGAGACAGTTTCTTTATGTATTCCTGGCTATCCTACAACTTACTCTGTAGAGGCTGGCCTTAAATTCACAGAGATCTACCTGCCTTTGCCTCCCAAGTGCAGGGATGGGATTAAGAGCAGTCATTTTTTTTATTCTTTTGGTTTTTTGTTTTTTTAAGATTTATTTACTTATTATGTATACAGGGTACTATCTGTATTATGCCTGCATGCCAGAATTGGGCATCAGATCCCATTACAGATGGCTGTGAGCTGCCATGAAGTTGCTGGAAATTGAACACAGAACCTCTGGAAGAGCAGCCAGTGCTCTTAACCTCCAAGCCATCTCTCCCTTTTTGCCCCCCCCCCTTTTGAGCATTTCATACATGAATGCTGTATTTATGTTTCCACACTCTACCCCTTCGCCAACATCTCCCTTGTCCCTGACTCCCCCTCAGCTTTATGACCTCTTTGTTAATCATCATTGTTACATATACATATAAATGCAAACATGCATCTTGCTGAGTTTACTTAGTGTTTATGTGTATGTGTTTAGAGATGACCTTTAGAGATTAGATCACCTCTTAGGGGCTCCTTCTTAGAGAACATTGACTTTTTCAGCAGCCAGGGATTTCATAAAGGGATGAGGCCTTATGAGATTTCTCACACTGATGTTGAAAATAAACTGGTATTTTTGTTACATAGGTCTTATTTAGGCAATCATATTATTCGTGTTTCATTGATACAAAACTCCCATCTTTAAATATTGTTAGATTGGAAATTTTAATACAGAACTAGGAACAACCTTGATCTGCTGAGAGGCTAAGAACAAATATGCCTCCAACATAAAATAATACTGCAGTAGGAATTAGGGCAGCTGACTTAAACACTTACTCCTTACCTGTCTTGTTACAAGATTAAATATGGATATAGCAGGTGTGCCATCCAATAATTATTTCACACCTGTTAGAAAGGCTTACCAAAAAGAAAAAAAAAGGAAAAACTAGAGTTGGCAGAGATATAAAGAAAAGGGGGCCCTTGTACATTGTTGGAAGGAATGTAAATTAGTACAACCATTTAGGAAAACAATATGTCAGTTCCACAAGGAAATTGAAACTAGAACGACTCTACAATCTGGCAATTCTACTTCTTGGTTTATATCCAAAGGGTATAAAGTCAGTACACTGACATGATGAGTGTGCTTCCATGTTCATTGCAGAACTATTTACACTGGTCAAAATATGAAACTGACCTAAGTGGCCAACAATAGGTAAGTGGGTTTTTAAAAGTATGGCATATATACACGTTGGAGTAGTATTCAGTTTCTACAGAGAGTAAAAACCTGTCATTTGCCCCAGAATATTTGAATGCAGAAGACATTATTGTTGGGGTCTCAGACCCCAGTTAGACAGGTATGGTTTATTGAATGTACACCCCAAGACTAATGGATCAGGGCCACAGCTCAGACTTGGAAGCTGAAAACCATGACCACAAATGTTTTCGAGGGTCAGTTTATATAGGCAAAAACCCACAATGATCTCATAAATGGGTGCAGGGAAGCCTGCAGGGTGGTTGGCCTTTTTCCAAGTTATTTTAGTAGTTTAGACATACAGTTCAAACTGACCTCAGTTTTGATTGGTCCTAAATGGAGCTTATGGTTGTAGAATTTCTTAAAATTAACAAACCTCAGAACATACAGAACACAATGGTATGTGGTCAGCATGACACTGCTCTGAGTTAAGCTAGTGTGTGTGTGTGTGAGAGAGAGAGAGAGAGAGAGAGAGAGAGAGAGAGAGAGAGAGAGAGAGAGAGAGAGAGAAACAATATGAAATGACTGGCAGGCATGGAACAGAATGGTTACAGCTATGCAGGGGAAGTAGGCTTCAACAGTTACACTATGTAAAATAGGCTCTTACTAAAAGGCAAATATAGAATCTTTTTGAGGCCATAGAAATATAGAGGATAAAACATTTGTCATCAGAATGGGGTAAAGGGACATTAGTAAAGAAAGGTAAAATTTGGTCAAATACTATAAAATGTCAAACAGAAGGAATAAGATCTGATGATATACTACAGAGCAAGGAGACTATAGCTAACAATGATGAATTGTTTATTTCAAAAATTTCTAAAAGAATAGATTTTAAACGTTCTAACTACAAAGGAGAAATAATAAGTTAGCCTAATTTTTTTACTCTACAATTTAAATACATTGAAATGTTAAATTATAATCCCATAAATATATACAATCATCATTTTGTCAATTAAAAATAAAAATTAGGGCTTGGGCTATAGCCCAGTATAGAATGTTTGCCAGGAGTACACAAGGCCACAGGTTCTATCTCAAGCACTGCAAATAAATGAAGAAAGAAAGAGAAAATTAGAAGGTGAGAGGAAGAGAAGGCAGAGTAGAGACACAGTTCAGTAGTAGAATACTTTCCTAGCATGAATCCTTGTTCCATTCCCAGCATTGCACAAACTTAGAATGGACTGAGCATGTCTGCAATGCCATCACTTGGGAGGTGGAGGCAGAAGGATAAGGAGTTCAAGGCCATCCTTGGTTACATATAGAGTTTGAGGCTAGCCTAAGCTACCTGAGATCTTGTCTGGAAAACAATAAAATAGAAATTGATTTCAATTTTTAAAAAGCAACTCACTACCAATTAACGACTTAAGCTGGGCAGTGGTCAGTCACATCTTTAATCCCAGCACTTGGGAGGCAGAGGCAGGTAGATTTCTGAGTTCGAGACCAGCCTGGTCTACAGAGTGAGTTCCAGGACAGCCAGGGCTACACAGAGAAACCCTGTCTCGAAAGAAAGAAAAAAGAAAGAAAGAAAGAAAGAAAGAAAGAAAGAAAGAAAGAAAGAAAGAAAGAAAGAAAGAAAGAAAGAAAGAAGAAAAAGACTTAAATATGAAAATGGGAAACTACAAGCCAGAGTAAACAAAACAACAGCAAAGTTTCTGAACTGGACTGGAGAGATGGCAGTCAAGAGCATCGGCTGCTCTTCCAGAGGACCTGCGTTCAATTCTTAGCACCCACGTTGATAGCTCACACTTGTGTGTAATGCTATTTCCAGGGGATCTAGACCTCACACAGACATATATGCAGACAAAACACCAATGTGCACGAAATAAAAATAAAAGAAAAATGAAAACTTAAAAACAAAATGTGTTAAAAAGAAGTGCAACAAAATTTCCTAGAAATGTGTGAGTGTCCAAGTGGATCCAAGTGAGAAGAAATCAGAGCAGGACATAAGGAAAGGAAGGTTGACATCTTTGACAGGCATGAAGTCTGCCAACGGAAAGTGCAGAGGGTGGGCGAACATCTGAGACAAAGCTTAACATGAAGTGAGCTCCTTGTGTCCTCACAGAGAGGCATTACCGTTTCCTCAGCAGCATCCCTAGAGCTAGCAAAGCTAATTTTGTATTTTGATAGAAACAACAGAGACACAACCAAGTCCACTTAGGTGTACAGTTTTTTAGTCCCTGAGTTGAAACTATTTTGGAGTATGCTTGAGATGGAAGAATTACTTTTTCAATGAATCAAAAATAATTTTTAAGAAGCATTTTATTTTTATGAGAGGGAAGAAGGGAGGGAGGAAGGGAGGGAGAGAGAGAGAGAGAGAGAGAGAGAGAGAGAGAGAGAGAGAGACTATGTCCATTTGTGTCACATGAGTGCGGGTACCTGTGGAGCCTATAGCTTCAGAAACCCTTGAAACTGGAATTGCAAGAGATCGCCAGCTGCCTGCAGTGGGTGCTGGTTACTGAACTCTAGAAGAGCAGTCAGTGTTCTTAACTATTGAGCTGTCTCTCCAGCCCTGGAAACTTAAAAAAATAAAAATAAAATTGTAAATAAAATTTATTTTCAACCAAGATTGAATTAGAACCAGTGGGAACTCAACTCAAAATAGGGCACGAAGGCAAAATAATTAAGAGAAATCAGATGTCTGTCAAGACAAACACTTGAAGTATCGTGAGCAAAGCGGAAGCTGACAAATAGCCTCTATTTTGGGAACACAGAAAGGTACAGAAAAGACGATGCCACCCAAGAGCCTCCTGCTCCTCCCAAGTCACTATCTTCATGACCAAAGCAGGGACCAGATGTTGCCAGCTCTCTTTCCTGTGGATTATGGTTCTGCTCCAGATGACAGAAATCGCTCTATTTTAAGCACAAAGGGCAAAGCTCTTCAGCACAGGAAATGAGGTGTTTAAAACAAGCTGGGGCTGGGCTGCCAGAAGAGCAAGGGCTAGCCAGCTGAGGAAGCTCAGAGCGCACCTCAGCATCTCAGCACCTCAGCCTGGCTGATGGGAAATCAGGACACCCCCCCACACACACACACACACACACCACTGCACAAGTCAGAAGGAACTCAGGAGGAAGTTAGGAAGTGTTGCTGACAATTCTATTGACTCCAGAGCTGTACCTCATTACATCCACACTAGCCACCAACATGTAAAAGATGCCACTGATCCCCCTATGACCACCCCCTGCACCCACAAAGCTGGTGGCAGAAATGTCGCTATTAAAATTCCCAATGCACCCCTGACAATTCAAGTCCTTGTCAACTGATGCCGCAAGACACAGAAAGCATCACCTGATAAATTTTACTTCAGTGCCAATGACTGACTGATCAAAGAAAACTTAAGTCATAGCTGCATGTCTGTCTCAGAATCAATAATTTTAAGTGGCCATTACCTGGAGTCATGGCAGTAGATAAAATATAGACAGGACAGTAAACCATTTTATCCACTATTCTGTGTCTTCACACAAAAATCATTTGAAATGTTTGATGATGGCTGTCTTAATCCATTTCTGTTCCTAATAACCCAGTGTTACTGATTGGGTAACCTGCAGAGAAAAGATTATTTTGGCTCACAGTTCTGGTCCAAGGTCAAGAGGCCACATCTGGTGATGGTTTTCTTGTTGGCAGAGTCTTGAGGGGGCATGGAAGGAGTTTATGAGTGACCTAGGCTCACTAATGTTTTTGTAAGACTCTGTTTGAAAACAACCTATTGACCTATTAATCCATTAATCAGCTAAGAGCAGAGCTCTTATCATTCCTCCAAGGTTCCTTCTGATCCTCTCTTTTAGTATCTCATAATGGGGATTAAGTTTTAACATGAGTTTTAGAGTGGACATAGTCAAATCATAGCGCCAGGCCAGTAATACATTCCAATTAAAAAGATAATTGTGGTCCAGCCATAAATGTGGAAGTTGAGAAAATACAGCAGTAACTGACAGAATGCACTTCAGGACAAGAAGCAAGAATACCTCAAGCCCAGATCCCCTGACCACGTGCATAGTCTTTTGTATAGTTCCATACCATGATCAAAGCACTAAACACTGCACTCAAAGACAATAATGTTGGGTTCAAGACCATTGTGAGAACATTTGAGGTAGCTGGGCAGTGGTAGAGCACACTTTAGTCCCAGACAGAGGCAGGCAGGTCTCTCTGAGGTCCAAGCCAGCCTGGTCTACAGATTGCACTCGAGGGCAGCCAGGACTATGCACAGAAACCATCTATGGAAACAGAACAACAAAAAGAACACATGAGATAATAAAATAGTTGTTTTTCTTCTCCCACTGCTTCTGCCATTCCCTAGATGTTGCCTGGCATGGTATAGTGAGAAAAAAACTCAGTTAGACTTCATGGTGTTTGACATGGAATCTTTTGGAAGCCCCATTTGTTCCTGGTGATCTGAAGAAAGGCAGAGGCAAAACACTGGTCTAAAGAAAGATGCCGCCAGTGTGGATGGATCATGGATGGGTTTGATTCACCTGGGCAGAGCAACAACCATGGGGTGGGCTAAGCCTCCAGAATGCAGAGAAACAACTACAATTTCTTTTTTAAATTTATTTCTTTTTGTTTTATGTACATCGGTGTTTTGTCTGCATGCATGTCTGAATGAGGATGTCCGATCCCTTGGAACAGGAGTTACAGGCAGTTGTAAGCTACCTTGTGGGTGCCAGGAATTGAACCCAGGTCCTCTGAAAAAGTAACCAGAGCTCCTAAACACTCAGCCATCTCTCCAGCCCCAAATACAGTTTCATATAGCCAAGCAAACAGATACAATTCCTGCATAATATAGTTTATGAGTTTTGTGGTAATCACAGACTTTGGGCTTAATGTCTACATTTATTGTTTAAATTTTAATATCTTGAAGATGTCTCAGTGAACATTTAAAAAAGAGCTATGATTTATTATATTCCAAAATGCTGTAGCAACTGTTTGAATTTAAATAAGACCTTTGTTTCCATGACTTGTCTCTCAGCAACATTTCTTGTTTACAGAGCTCCTGTTTTCACCAGAAATACTTATTCTTTGACCTTTCTTACCTGTAGAGAAGACTCATGGTGAACACTTCTCAGGTCATCCAGACTTTTCCAAGAAGTCCAGTAATCTACAATTTCATTAAGAATGAGCCAAGGCCAAATCAAGGGTTTAGGCTTTGTCTTAATTAGGGTTTCCATTGCTGTGAAGAGAGACCATGACCAAGGCAACCCTTATAAAGGACAAAATTTAATTTTGGCTGGCTTAAAAGTTCAGAGGTTTAGTTCATTATAATCAAGGTGGGAAGAACGGCAGCTAGAGAAGGAGCTCAGAGTTCTACATCTTGTTCCAAGGGGAACCAGGAGAAGACTGCCTTCCAAGCATCTAGGAGGAGGGTCTCAAAGCCCACCCCCACAGTGACACACCTCCTCCAACAAGGCCATAGTTCCCAACAATGCCACTCACTATGGGCCAAGCACGCACACACACACACACACACACACACACACACACACACACACATATACACGTGTAGATACATAAATATGTATGTATGTATACATGCACATATGTGTATGTATATGTGCACATATCTATATATACACATATGTGTATGTGTATATGTGTATATATACACATATGTATCTATATATATGCATATATACACACATACTTCTGGCATTTGTAATATACACGTTTTTTTATAGATAGATAGATAGATAGATAGATAGATAGATAGATAGATAGATAGGGGAGATACATACATTACAAACATGTTCATGTTTGCAATTCATACAACCATATGAAGAAGCAAATAACCTGTTATTTTCTCTATCTTCCTGTAGCTCATGGCTTCATTAAGATAACTAGTGAACCAGATTTGGGTCCTACATGACTGACTCCCATACTTTTTCCCTAGGCCACACAGACTCATTAAATACAGCCAAAGGACTTGAACGTTCTCAGAGAGAAGTGGAGAGCTAAAGAAAAGATGGGAGGCTATGTCCTCCTCGCCTGCCTACGGCACTCACTGATCTTGCCATCATGGCAAGTTTGCCATGTGCTTGCCCTCTGCTCCGGGTGGGCAAGTGTGTCTAGCTTCTCCCCTGAGTCCCAGGTCAGCTTCCCTCCACCAAGAATATGCTCTACTTTTATATCCTTCAATCTTAAAGCCAAACAAGTCCTGAATCTTGGGGGGGTCTTATTTTTTCTTGTTACATGCTTTCAAATGTTTATTGTAATTTGTTTAGAATGAAACAACTTCAGAAGGACTAGACTATTAAAATAACCAATTATGCCTTCACCCAGCTATGCTGACCACTATGTTCTATGTAACACTTCTTTCTTTGCGAGCATGTTAAAAATGTGAAAGTAAATTGCATAGAATCTTTTGCAATTCTCTCTCCTCGACATGAACCTATTTCCATGTTGTTTTTCTTCTTCAAGAACATTTTAGGTCCTTGTTGTATTACATATGTTTAATGCCAGCAACTGGGAGTCAGAGGCAGGTGGATCTCTGTGAGCTAGCCCATCTATATCGTAACTTCCAGGACAGCCAGAGCTACATAGTAAGACTGTCTCCAGAAATAAACAAATAAATGGATGAATGAATGAAATATATACCATCTCATTGCATGGTGTGAGAGTTTATTTTATATCCCAGATTGGACTTTTAAATCAGTTCCATTCTTCCCCACTGTAGATATGCTAGGCCTATCTCAAATCCTGTCTTTCGCAGAAAAATTACCCCTAGTTCCACATGTGAACCCTAAAAGATGAATCATATCCATCACATCACATTTCTCCTCTCAGATAAACAACAGCTAATTGGGTGAAGTCAATCACCTGCACACAAGCCAGTCATTTAAACTGATTAAGAATCAAAGTCAAGATTCAATTCACAGACCATATGAAGCCTAAGAAGAAGGAAGACCAAAATGTGGATGTTTCAAAGCTTTTTTTAAAAGGGTGAACAAACACTCACAGGAGGAAACATGGAGACAAAGTGTGGAGCAGAGACTGAAGAAAAGGCCATCCAGAGACTGCCCCACCTAGGGATCAGTCCCATATACAGCCACCAAGCCCGGACATTATTGTGGATGTCGGGAAGTGCTTGCTAATGGAAGCCTGTTGTGGCTGTCTCCTGAGAGGCTCTGCCAAAGCCTGACAAAGACAGAGGCGGAAGCTCACAGACTGAGCTTGGGAGTCCCTGATGGTAGAGTTGGAGAAGGGACTGAAGGAGCTGAGAGGATTTGCAATCCCATGGAGGGAGCAACAGTGTCAACAGGCCAGACCCCCCCCCAGAGCCCCCAGGGTCTAGACCACCAACCAAAGAATACACATGGAGAGACCCATGGTGCTAGCCACATATGTGGCAGAGTATGGCCTTGTTGGACATCAGTGGGAGGAGAGGCCTTTGAGCCTGAGGGTGTTCGATGGCCAAGTGTAGGGGAATGCCAGGGCAGGAGGAAGGGAGTGGGTTGGTGGGTGGGGAAGCACCTTCCTAGAGGCAGAAGGAGGGAGGTGGGGGATAGGATAGAGTCGTTCCAGAGGGGAGAGCTGGAAAGGGGAAAATATTTGAAATGTAAATAAAGAAAATATCCAATCCAAAAAAAGAATGGAAGCCAAGAGAACCAGTACAATAGAATAGAAAGGAAGCATTTCAAATGTACTTGCAACTGAAAGAAAGCTGGACTGAAGCTCACGCTGCGAAGATGTCTGAGGCCGCAGTCTTCCTTGCACACTGTGTTTCCTTCATCAGAAGACTTCTGCGGCTTGGGGTTGCTAGCTCAAGTCTGCATGCTCTAAGACTCGTATGTGTGTTGTCTAATCTCTCCCTATATTCGCTGATCCCTTTATTCTCCAGCCAACCACCACTACATGGTGATTTTTCTAATTTGCTTTTCCAAATATTATTTGTTGTCTTAAATGACATCTCCAGGATCTCAGAGTGATTCTTAACATTTTCTATGGGATTGACCTATTGGAAACCCTTCTCTTGGGAACTGCCTGTTTATAACATCAGCCCAGGTCTTTCTGGTGGAGTCAGCAAAGTTTTCTCATTGATTTAAAATGGCTCCTTGACCTCTCTGACTTGCTCACTTTTATACCTCACTATTCCACAAGATTCCCCTCTTCCTGACTCTTGACCCCTCTTCCCTAGAGCAGTGTCCTCACTGGGGTATAATTAGTCTGGGCATCCATTCATAGAAATTTTCAAAGATCCATAAGCACATATAGTTTTAAATAAATTAAAGTCCATATCTCATATGATACGTTCTATCTGAAAAACCGCATCCCAGCATCCTTTCCCAACAGAATTCTTCCAGTATCTGTGATGGTGATCTGTAGGAGTGCACAAAGTACCCTGAGATCCAAGCCAAAAAAAAAAAAAAGTAAGGATAATCTGAAATAATATTAATTTAAAGGTTGGCAAGGATAGCAACAAAATGAATGACCTTAATGTCTGGTACCACATTCCTGTGCAAGTCAAGTGGTTGCTAAATCTTTGCCTTCAATAACATTGAAATGGGATTCAATTCAGTTGGCAATTGATAGATTATTTTCAAATGTTGCTATAGATGACTTTATGCATGTAACTCCGTGACAGCCCAGTGACATGACAGGAACTGCCTGCATTCCTACTGCCATGAACAAGATTTCTGTTTGCATTGAGTACATTTTTTTAATTTTTAAAATTATATATTCCTAATATACTTATCAAATGTTATAAAATTCCCACGAGGCTTTGATCAGCCTTGAAATACTAGTCAGGATAATGAAGCCTGCCTTACAATTACCAGGGCACTGTAGCAGGCATATAGAAGCTGCTTTTGTTCCGTTTTTATTTATTAATAGTAGTAGTATGTAGATTTTTTTGGAGACTGTGTTTCATGTAGCCTAGACTGAACTCCAACTGACTACAGAGCTAGGGATGACCTTGAACTCCTGCTCTTCAAGCCTTCACGTCTCCAGATGGTAAGACTAGAGGTACATGCCATCATACCCTGCTAGAATCTGCATATATTGTACATCACACACCCACAAAGCTGAGAGCACAAGATAAGCCCCTTTCTTCAACCTTCAGTCACCTTGGTTTCCCTGTGGGTATAGATCCATCCAGAGGAGAACAATTACCCTAGAAAATGAGGCAACACCCTGAAGCATAAGGAATCATCTCAAAAAGACCAAGATTGGTATAACGACCACAATGTGCCTGATCACACCTTGACTATGGACTCCTTAATTATGCATGTCCATTGCCCCAGTTCCAAGTCTTCCTCTAACGCTCAAATCAGAACACTGACATCAGACTCAGGGTCATCAGAGCCCTTTTAATTATTTCCTCTTCCCAAAGTGTTGCTAAAATCTCCGGCCTCCAGGTTTTTTCCACTCTTATCTATATCTTTAATCAGAGCTTTTGGACGGTTACCTGAACCTAGCTTGTTGGGAATGCTGGTGATGGAGCTTCCAGCCTGAAACTCCACTTACAAACTTCAAAGTCTAATTGCTTGTTCAACGAAAGTATCGCTCAGTCGTTTCAATGGCCTGATGTAGATGAGGGGATCTCAACTCTTCTCCAAAGGCTCCAGCTAGTTCTGCTTCCATTTTTTATCTCTGTTGTCTCCAAGTTATTAACATTCAACCAGCAAGAGCAAGAAAAAATGGGTGTGGGAGGAGAAAGGAAGAAGGGAGGGAAGAGCCAGAAAGGAACCCAACCCAGCCTTAGCTGTCAGGACAGGAATTAGGTCTTAGTCCCTATTTGAATAAATAGCACTATTCTTTTTAAAAGACCAGTACTTAACACCAGACCACCTATCATATTATATCCTTTATATTTCTTATATATTTTTAAAAATTACATTTTTAAAAGAAAATTTAAAAGAATTGAAGAAGCAAGTAGGTTTTCAAAATTCCCGTAATTGAGTGGAGAGATGGTGGGGTGGCCTGGAACTCTTGTTCAGCAAGCACAATCACCTGTCACTCCAGCTCCAGGGCATCTCCTGTCCCCTTCTGGACAATATGGGCTCCTGGACACACACACACACACACACACACACACATAAATAAAAATAATTAAATCTTCCATTTTTCTTTAGGAAATAGAGAACAGCAATGTGTTTAGACAAGTGCCCACTAAGTATTATTTCATTCTTAAATAATTAAAGGGTCGGAGAGGGCCAAAGGAATGACTCAGTGGTTAAAAGCATACACTACTCACAGAAGACCCGAACTCAGTTTGAAGCATCCAGGGCAGGTGGTTATGGCTTCCTGCAATTATAGGGATATCTGCTGCCCCTGGCTTCCTCTGGCACCTGCACTTATGTGCACATAGCCACACATGCACATAGTTAAAAATAAAATAAAACTTTTGTTAAAAAAGCTAATAGACTGGAAATACAACTCAGCTGGCATCCTGGGGCCCTGGGTTCAGTTCCCTCTGCCAAATAAGCTAGGAGTAGTGATGGGGTAGTAAAGGAGAAAGTAATTGTGAGAGGACCCACTCACCTGTGTGGTACGTTGCCTCTCCATTGTCTTCAAGGCACAGGCATTTGGAGCATCAGCTTCCTGAAGATCTGGGCATAAAGAGTTCTAGGTACAGAAGTGTTACCTTTCTTGGCAGAGTTCACATATCAACATAACAACCAGATCTATTGTCTGCCAATACCTTCTTAGCTGTGCAATCAAGGCCAAGACTTAGGTATTCTGCACTGAAGTCAGTGAATTCTTATAGCCTTTGCCATCAGCTGGTCAGAGTAAACCCCTCTCCCTGGTAAATAAACAACCTATCTCTTTCCAGAAAAGTCTGTCATTTTGACTGCTGCAGATGGCAATTTGAGACAGGGGTCTAGCTCCCCTCCCTAAAAAGGCCCATTGACCTTTATTGCAAGTGAAATAGCTTATGGGGACAGTAAATGGCTAACCTTACTGTACTATAAAACAGGGCTCCCCTATAGCCTCTCTCTGCTCAGCTGCTTGGAGAGTCCTGTCAATAGCATTCCTCATAAAAGCCCTGTGCCACTGCCCAGGTGCAAACCTTTACAGAAATACAACTGAAGCTTCCAAAATTGCTTGAAAAAATAAAAAAGTCAAAGGATATTGGCAACTATTTAGCAGGTGTTTCTTAGCCAGAGTTTGAGATTGCTAATTTTGCATTTTTTGCTTTGGTCTAAAGGAAGTGGCAACTGACAAGATTCTAGAAACTGGAGAAGGAGCTTAGGTTAACATTGCATTAATAGCTCCATCTGACCCGGTTATCAAAAATAAGTCAAACTCTGAACCAAAGAAATTAAAAGCCACAAAAAAGAAACAGCAGTTGGACTTCCCAAATCCTTTTTTAGTTAAAAAAAAAAGTGTAAATGTGTATTAAGGTCAAACACTATGATATCCTTTAGGATAATATTAAGTACAAACATGAAAAAATAATAAACATTACTCCTTTAATCCTAGAACTTGGGAGGCAGAGAGAGGTGGATATCTGTGAGTTTAAGGCCAGTGTGGACTACATAGTGAGTTCCAGAACACCCAGAGCTACATAGTGAGGTCTTGACTTGAAAAATAAATAAATACATAAATCATACATAAAATATGTTATAAATTTATCTTACCACAAGATCTAAAAGTTATGTATTCACCAAAGGATTTATTAGTACCTGACTCACATTGATCTTTACTTTATTTTTATTGTACTTTTTTTATTTTCTAGTATATATAACATACCATCCTATGATTGTGCTGGTTAATTTTCCTATGACTGTAACAATATACCTAACAGAAGCAACTTAAATGGGGAAGGATTTATGTGGCTTACATTCGGATGGAGTACGTGCCATTGTGGTGGGGAAGGCATGGTGACTTATAGTGAGAACATATGCTATGGCTTCCCCGTGTCCTTTCAGATCAGGAATTAGAGAGAAAGAGGGGGCTTTCATGCCAGAAGTGAAATTGAGATAGATGCCTCTCTAAGACACCTCCCTAAAATGCCCCATGTATTCAAGTCAGGCCATATACCTAAAGCTTCTACAACTTCCCAAAACTTCATTACCAGCTAGGACTAAGCATTCAAACGCATGCGTCTGTGGGAGACAGTTGACATCAAATTATAATATTCCACTCCTGGCCTTCACAGGCTTAAAGTACATTTAGTTCAACTTGAAAAGTCCCAATAGCCTCTCACAGTTACAGCAACATTCAACTCAAAGCAGCTTCTTAACTGTGAGCTCCTGTACAATAAAATAAAATAAAAAGAAAGAAGTCACATATTTCCAAAATGCAATGGCACAGAATTAAACAGTCCCATTCCAAAAAAAAAAAAAAAGATAAATGGAGCAAAGCAAGGAAAAGTTGACCAAAGCAAGACCAAAATCCAGCAGACAAACACCAAACCCCATAGTTCCATGGCCCATGGTGTCGCCAGCTGGACTCCAAACAACTTGGACAGTCCAGTACACATAGCTCTGCTATCTGCAGCAACGAGTCTCTTTGAGTCTGGCTCCAATGAGTGCCAGATGCTTTCCAGGGAAGGCACCCAACATTTCTAGCACCTAAGACTGATGCATAGCCAGTCAATAAACATATTAGAATATTAAATAAATGAAGCCAACCTATTTCTGTTTAGTAAATTACAGTTTACATTATTGCCCTTTTTAACAGGAAAACCTTAATCTGTTTACTCATTTATCTATAGTCACATTGTATTTTTTCCCTTCTGATTACTATGAATGGTGTTGTTAGCAAAAGGCCACCCCTAATAATGTTACAGACAATCTCCTGTAACTTGTAGCTGACAGAAGCAATGTTAATCCCACCAGGTGAGAATAAGAACACTGCCAGAATTTTTTTAGCCAAATCTGAAGCAAGATTTTAGTAAATACTGGTTAAGATGTAGACACTGACCAGGTCCACACCCAACATTCCTAGAGAATGACTACAAGTTGCATTGGTCTGGTGCTTATAAAGGCAAAACCAACAAGGTAACCTACTTCCTACTTTCATCCAATTGGGAGTAAGCATCCATCCTGATATACTTCCTGCCTACCTACCTCCCACTTACATGTGATCACTGTCTGTGCAGTTGGGGCAACCAACCTTGCTAACAGAAGTAAAAACACAGGGCTTGTCATCTTTCATGAAGAAACCCCCAGCATCCCAGGAAGTTATCTGTCCTTGGGCAAGTAGGGTTTACAGGTTTATCTGTCCTTAGGCAAGTAGGGCTTATAGTTTAAAGGCATTGTTGTGTTATAGATCTGTTTAGCATAGTAATTAAAACCTAAAACACAACTTTAGCTGTAATAGCAACTTAACAGGTAAAATATTTGCATTGATTCATGGTTCAGGGAAGGTTCATAGCAAGAAAAGCACTCCAGAAGTCAGACTATGGTGTCAGCAACTTATCACGTGACCCTGAACAGAGGCCGCGTGTCAAGAGTCACTGGCACTCACAAGATTCTTTGCCGAAGAAAATAACTTTAAAACAAGTCAATTTGAAGCAACTTGGAGTTTAGTCAGAAGTGATTTTAATATAAATTTAAGTACTAGATCGATAGAGAGGCATTTAGGAAAATGGGAGCAGCACACCCAAGCATGGGCGTGTGTTTTCAAGTGAGTCACATTTAACACTCACAGTTTGGTTGGTTTCTGAAGTTACATCTCAGAGGGTTGCTAAGGAAATTAGAAGACATTATAGGGTAGTTCCTTATGTACTTTGAATACAAGTGAGAAGTAAAACTCTAGCTCCCAAGGGTTGTACCTGAGCTGATATGCTTTCACTGTAAACAAGTTTATGGTTTTGTTTATGAGATTCCCAAAAGATTGCAGGCTCACATTTGGTCATATTCCAATGTCATATGTTTTCAGGTCTTAAACATAGTTCACTGCTATTTTAATATTCTTATTCGAAAATATCTCTATGTAAAAGAACATATTATCTCTGTGTGGACAACCTTTGAAGCAGATGTTAATTTACCTCATATTATTTTTTTTTACTTTAAATATAATTACATTATTTTGTCTTCCAGTCCTCTCTCTTTTAAATCCATGACCTTTTTTTCTATGTTACACACACGTGTAATGTGTGTATATACATATATAATTATATAAACACAAAAAATATGTGCTGAGTCCATTTATTTGTATCTGTAAGATGTCAGGGTGACTGGTTAATATTGAAAGCCACTTAGGAGGCTCATTCTTGGGGAAGACTCCTCCAGCTCTCAGTATTCCCTGAGAAGTGGCCTGTAGTTACCTGACAAGGGGAGAGCCCTGAGGGACTTCTCCCTTCCACTTTAGCAGGTCTGCTGCTCTTGTCTTTCTTCGGATCTTCCTTAGGCTTAGTTTGAATTATTGGCTTTCACTTGGAGAGAGACTTCAACTAGACTCTAGAGTAAGAGACTCCTTTCCCTTCCAACTTAACCTTAATTTTCTCTGTCTCTCTATCCTGCCCTAATATAGATCGGGACATAATCTAGGACCAAAAGAGTCAGGATATAATCCTAAAGGCCCAAGGATTCATGCCTTCTAGCTAGGACCCAACATCTAAAGGTTCCACAAATACCCCAAATAATTCTACCAGCTAGGGACCAAGTGCTCAAACACAGAAGCTTGTAGAGGACATTTCACATCTCAACCCTAACAGGCACCATCAGGAGACATTCTTGTTATTCTGTAACTCAGCACTAGCACATCACATTCAATGCAGAGACAAGGCCACAAGCTAAAAGCAATAAGAAGGTTTGGTTTGGTTTAGTTTGTTTGTTGGTATTGGTTGGTTAGTTTTTGGGTTGCTTTATTTTTGATTTTGTTGTTGGTGGTGATTGGTTTTGGGGGGGGGGACAAGATGGGGGTGGGGAGGTGTATCTGAGCTAGGATTTCTCTGTGTAGCTCCACCTGTCCTGGAACTCTCTAGTAGAGCAGGCTGACCTCAAACTCAGTGCTAGGATTAAAGGCATGAGCCACTACCACCAGGCAGTTTTGTAATCTTTTAATAAAAATTCCCTTTAAATTTTTATTTTAACCAGATGTAGTGTCTATCACCTTTAATCCCAGTTCTAGGGAGGCAGAGGCAGGCAGATCTCTGAACTCAAGGCCAGCTTGGTTTACATACCAAATTGCAGGGCTATATAGAGAGACCTTGTCTCAAATACAAACAAACAAACAAAAATCCATTTTAATTTAAATTTTGAAAAAACATATCACATCCCCAGAGATAAGATTGCTGACATGCTATAGTGCCAGGATATGTATGTGTATGAATAAATGTCTTGCCTGCATGTATGTACATGTACCACATGTGCCTAGTGTCCTTGGAGATTGGAAGAGGGTGTTGGGTTTCCTGTAATTGGAGTTACTGATGGTAATGTGCCACCAGGTTGGTGCTGGGAAAAAAATCCTGGATCCCCTACAAGAGCAGTAAGTGGTCTTAACCACTAGTCATCTCTCCAGCACCATGCCCAGATATAGATGCTAAGGAGTTGAACTCAGGGAGTTAAGCTTACCTGGTAAGCACTTTCCCAACTGCAGTATCTCTCCTTGGCCATCAGAGTTGTTCTTTTTATGTCTTGTGTTTTCTTGAGATGGCCTCACTATATAACAGAGGTTGACCTCAAATTCTTTCAGTCTTCCTGTCCCAGTCTTTAGCATGCTAGGATTAAGATCGCCAGCCTAGTATACTTGCTATGTATACTAGCATTTATACCATTGTAGGAAGGCAGAATTGTCAATCTGTCAATCTCCAGTGCCTATTATGATGTTCAATACAGAATAAACATACCTACACTTGGCTAGATTTATGTCATCTTGTCAACTTGTAGTCAACTTGACTACAAACTGCAGTCATCTAAGAGGAGGAAACCTCCATTGAGAAAAATGCCTCCACAATACCAGGCTGTAGGCAAGCCTATAAGCATTTTATAAATTAGTGGTCAATGGTGGAGGGCCCAGGCCCTTGTGGATGGTGCCACCCCTAGGCTGGTGGTCCTGGCTTCTATCAGAAAGCAGGCTGAGCGAGCCATCGAGAGCAAGCCAGGAAGTAGCACTCCTATATAGCCTCTGCATCAGCTCCTGTCTCCAACATCCTGCCCTGTTTTAGTTCCTGTCCTGACTTCCTTCAGTGGTGGACTATGGTGTGGAAGTGTCCTTTCCCTTCCCAATGTGCTTTTTGGTCATGGTAGTTTGTAGCAGCAACAGAAACCCAAACTAAGACAATACCTCATTTCAAATATCAGTTTCTGAATCTTCCTGCCTCTGTTTTATGGCCTAGGGAATGGGATGATGGCCATTACATCTCAGAGGTTTGTCCCGAGGGGTTGAGTTGTCTCCAGGAAGGTTCTGGAGTAATGTGTGTCACATAATGAGCAATCATCAAACGAGGGCTGTTTTACTGATGGACACAGTGACCTTGGAGTCTAAGTCGTTTCTTATTTTCTTCATCACAAACAGCCGTATAAGGAACACACTCAGACCATGTGTTGCCTCCAGTTAGTTAGTTCCTTGAGATCATATTGTTGGATCAAAGAGGTAACAGAATGAAACCTTTAAAAAGTACTCCCTTTGATCTCCAGCCTTGAAGAAAGCTTAATGGTATGGAAAAGAAACCCTACTTGAGCCCAAAGAGACAAGGAAGCAAAGAAACCCATGTCTATTTGTCAACAACCACAATAATTTGGCAAACATCCACTTTGTTTACAAAACTATCTGGACACCAAACAGAAACCCCTGTTTCTCCTCAGTTGAATTAATTTGACAAGGCTTTCACCGGTCTCGGCTCTATGCCTCTTTCATGCTATGTGTAACTGGAGTACGAAGGGAAATGAAGTGTTCTTTGTCCTTAAACATTCACACAAAAATCCATGTAAAAAGGTAACAGGAGACCATATAACCAGGTGCCAAATTACTTTCTTAAAGAATCCCGGATCTATGGTGCAGGCAGCACTCAAGAGTTAGCCAAGCAGTGCAGGGTGGGCGCTGGCTAGAACTACCTGGCAGACTTAAAAGCAGTTTCAAAGGACCGTAGCCAGTTGGCTGCAAAAAAAGAAGCACACTACCACCCAAGTGATGACTAAATTAAACTGCACTTTCTTCTTAGAATCTAGCCTTTTATAATTGCCTTTAATCCACCCCCAAATGAACAGGACAGCTTTGCATTTAAATATCAGCAGCAGGAAATGTTTTCTCGCTGAAACACATTCCCCCAAGGCTGCTGCTGGTAGGTGAAGGCAGCTGCCAGCCTTCAGCTGGAGGCTGAGTCCAAGAGGGGGGCTCCAGAGTCCTGGCTGCTGAAGCAGAGATTGACAGCCCTAGTGGAGGATAGTGTGCAATTATCTGTTGGGGGGAGGGATGTTGGGGAGGCAGAAAATAAACACCATTCACTTTTAGGATGTGTTATGGTAGTTGTGTGTGTGAGGGGGAGGGGGGAGCGGTGTGATTTCTAGGTTCTTATGCCCCAGAAGAAGAAATTAGACACAGACTCATACATAGTTGGTGTATTACAGGAGAAGAAAAGCATTTCTAACAGTGGAGATACTAGAACTGGAAATGGCTCCAAGGCTCAGTACCTCCAGGTCTTGAACCTTGAGGGGTGTTCTGAATGCCAAGAAAGGGCTTCTGCCCCTTTTGTGGGTGATTTTCATTCTTCTTGGGTCCCTCCCACCCCCGTTGTTTTTTGTTTGGGTTTTTTTTTTTTTTGGTTTTTTGGTTTTGTTGTTGTTTTGGGTTTTTTTTTTATTTTTTTTTTGTCTGGTTGGGGTTTTTTGGTGTTTGTTTGCTTGTTTGTTTGTTTGTGTTGGGCACATGCTTTATTTTCTTACCTGTAGGCCAAGAACATGGGGCTTCCAGCCTTTCTCTCTACCACTAGTGTCTTTCAAGTGGTTGGATCTCACTCTGCCTTCCTCTCCTGCCTCTGGTGCAGAAGTAATCCCTCTAAAACAAAAGTCACAAGTCTCAGCACTCTCCAGGACCTTTGCCTCCTTGTCAGGAGGAAGGCCATCTCTTCAATTGCCTGGTTGAGGAGAGTAGAGCCACTCATTTCCAGAAATCTTGAAGCACAAACCCATTCCTGGCATTCAGGAAAACTTCCAAGTTGCCAGAAAGTCCCCTTGTAAGAAGATAAGCCTAGCCAAGCATTATTCTTGTGTCTTATCAAGGTTCAATTAACCTGCCTCAGGAACTGACAGGCTCCAGATGCCCCCCAGAAGCCTCCTCAACACAGAGAGACTGGCTGCTTTTCCCAAGCTGCAGACAGACAAAACTGCCTTCCTTATATGGTGAAAGGTGCCCTGCCCCTTTAAGGCCAAGACACTGGGCTGCAGACAGTCCCTGGGAAGTTTGCTGGCAGCCCAGTCCTGTGTCTGATCCTTGCCGCTGTGCAGGTGAGTTCCCAAACCTTCCCCTCATTTGCACCCAACTCAGAATTGTTCCAAAGATGGCTTGCAAATGCTTTTATGAACGGCTAGAGAATTTTAGGGTTAGCAGATAGGGTGTTACTTGCAGAAGTTTGAGGTGAAGGAAAAGCAAGGTTACCAGAGACATGTGCAGTAATGCAGCCAGCCAGGATGCGTCTAAGTTCACCAGTGAGGAAGCAGTAAGATTACCGAGGCCCTGAGGCATTCCAAGACAGGAAAAGTGAGAGCAGATCCTAGGCAACGCCATGAGGGGTAAGTTTAGACTCTTGAGCTATATAAGCTGATGAATTGCAAGTTTAAAGCGAACAGGACCGGGAGGAAACAAAGCTTCTGCAAGTGCTGGTGGCTTTGTAGAAGCTGGAGTACAGGGCTGACTGCAGAGAGGAAAGTACTGGTGAACGTTCACAGTGCCAGGGCACGGAAGGCTGCAGCGTTAACCCTTTGTCTGGATAACTCGAAAGGCCTGACTGCCACAGACCCAAGGTGGGGCTAGGAGGGGTGCTTGTGGGAAGTCCTGCGATATAATGCTATAAGAGACTAATTAGATGAGGAAGACTCCAGTTGTGAGAAAGTGTCACTGTTATCTCCCAAATATCATGTGAAAGAAAGCGCTGGGGAATTCTGTCCTTCCCTGGCTAGGGCAAGAAGACTTAGGCGCACTTAAGCTGAATGTACCTCCATCATCGTTTCCTAACTCGGCTTCCAGATGTTTCTTCCCATGATCTGTAGCCTCTTAAATTGCCAATCTAAAATCAACTAACAGAACTTTTGAAGGTCTAAATACTTGCTAGCACAATGCATCTAGGAAAGGCTAAGATGCATTCTTTTGGAACTGGGATTTTATTGATTGCCTGAAGAGAAGTGGGTGTGGCAGAGAAAAAAAATACTTGAGAGTCATTTTATCTCCTGTCCCAAGCCTTTTAACCAAGTCCATTCATCAGCTACAGCCGAATGAGAAGTCCGCCCAGGAATTTAAAAGAGAGATGGTGTGTTGCAGGGTGTGGGGGTCGCCTTTTCTCTTTGCTAAGTCAGGGGCTATTTATCTTCTGAGGCCAGTCGGTTTTGGTGCAGTAGCGGGTGGTGGGAAGGTTTTAAATTGGATTAAAATTCCTTACATATTCCATGCCTTGTAAAAATATTCATATATCTGGGTAGTCACTGAAGAATTTATTAACTAATGTATTGACCAATGAGTGCCCTATGCACTTGTTAGTGCTGTCTAAAGACTCCATGAAAAGATTTTGTTTTTATCAACAAGGCCTTTTCCATTCAAGGTTTTCCATTTCCATTCAAGGGCTTCTCTCTTGTCTGGCTTTTCATGGTGGGCAAAGCCTGACTCTAACTTGCTACCCTAGAATCATAAAGGACAGTCTTGAGCTTGACCTACCACAAATGCTACTGTCCAGGCAAAAAGTTCAGCGTCACCACGTAGGAAGTGTCTTGAGCTTATGGGCCTAGCTCTGTTCATTTTGTATCAAGATAATGTAGAAAGAAGAGTCCAAAAGACTGCCTGCAGGCCGGATGATTTGAAGTTGATCCCTGGATCCCACACTCCCACAAGGTGGCAGGAGAGAACTGACTCCTAAGGATTGTCCACTGACTTCCAAGGGCACCATGGCATGAGAGCAACTGCATACACACACACACACACACACACACACACACACACACACACACACACGCATGCATGCATACATGTGTATATGCTGCTTTCAATGTGCATGTAGCCAGGAAAAGCGAAATCACATCCCCGAAAGCTGGGAAATCTACAAGGTGTACACTGTAATCATTTGTAAACAAACTCAAGGCATTTTAAAAGTACAGCTTCTTAAGCAGCTCACACAGTGACTTTCAGTCACATGTCAATGGCATGCTCTCACAAGGACTTTTATTTGAAGCACGTTTCAGTTTCCTCGCTACTAACATGCGGATTAGGAGGGACTTTCCAAGGATGTAGGAAGACCGATCGGTATTCAGCAGGTCTGGGCTACATTTCTGGTCCCTTCACTTATTCTAGGACTGCAGAGAAGTTCCTTAGCTAGTGTGTTCCTCAGTGTCTGTCCTTGTTTACAAAGTAAATGAGTAACACATTTTTTCCTCTCCCTGTAACCTGGAGAAATATATCATCCTTAGAGGAGGAAATGAGGTTTGGAAGCAGAAACCAGCTCCATAGCCTAATTTAGAATCACAGTGGGTTCATGTTCTCCTCCCAGTCCCCTTTAAGGTAGGACATTCAGCTCCCCAGGAAACTCCTTCCTACTTATTAACCAGGCTTATTGTGGGCCTTCTTACAGCAAACTCACTTCTACTTGTTTGTGCATAGAGACAAAGAAGAGTTGACTCCTTTGACTTCCTTTGGTATAAAAACATTCCATGTACTTGAAGAACAACAGTAAACCATCTCAGCATCTCTGTGAGGCTCACTCCAATAAAAAGTGTGTAAGGGGAATTTTTGTTAGTATGCAGCAATTCTTACATGTGCGTCAATAACACCAATTGCTGCCGCTTTTCTTTTATGAAATTTCTTAACGTATTCACATCTGTTCTTGAGAATGCCACTGTGTGTACTGTTTGCATTATTCAGGCTGCCTGGAGAGCAGGGGTGTTTTACTGTAACAGGAATGTATATGACATATATGGAAGACACATATATATCTCTCTGCCACATTTGGAAGGTAAAGAGACATTTCAGCAGCAGAAATGATCCAAATCCCTGTCACAGCACACACACCAGCTAGGGAAGATGAATGACCCCACTCCCACCCCGAAGCTGATCTGCTGGTCTGGATTAACACCTCGTCCATCAAGAGGCTGGATTTGGAGTCCCTTAGATTGAGAGTCTAAATTAGGTGTGAGACTCTGGGCTTCTTCCTTAGTGTGTCTGGGCCTCAGTTCAAATGCATAAGGGAAGGATACTAGTACCTGAAGACACAGCTGGGGGAGTCAAAAACATGCCAGTGCAGGTGGCCCTGGGGGCTCAGCTGGTAAGAGCTTGCTGTGAAATCAAAAGAACCCAAGTGCAATACCCAGCACCCACACAGAAATCTGTCAACCCACTGGTGAAGAGGAGAGACAAGTAGATCCAAAGGCCTAGATTGAGAGATTCTGTCATAAGAAAATAAAAAAAAGCAATCGAGGCAGACACTCAGTTTCCTCCTCTGACTCCTGCACGCACACACACCTAAACCACCAATGCACATACACCACACACACACACATACACACACACACACACACACACACACCACGTATATGCACAAAAATGAAATTTTAAAGCAGTGTTAGCCCTGGACCTTGTAGCTCTTCCAACTATTTGCAAGTATAGGTATATTTCTCAGAATACACAAATGAAATTTTAATTTTATTTCATGTGTATAAATGTTTCCCCTGCATGTATGTATGTGCACTACATTCATGCCTGGTGTCGGTGGCAATCAAGAGAGGATGTCAGAGCTCCAGAGGCTGGAGGTACAGATGGTTGTGAACCACCACCTGGATGCTGGGAATCAGACCTGAGTCTTCTGCAAAAGCAACAAGTGCTCTGGAAGACTGAAACATCTCTCTAGCCCCATAAACTCATTCTTTAATAAAAAAGTGTAAGTTTGTGCTTAAGTAGAACCAAAAAATAGTTATTGAGATTATGGTAGATATATAAATGGCTTAAAAGCTGCTGGGTTTCATAGGGCTTTGGACTGTGTTCTGTTGAGCCTTTAACCACATGGGGGATACTACAAGAAGAATGACTTGGAATGAGGAGCAGGAAGTGGTCCTCCATTAGGCAGGTGAGCTGGAGACTAAAGGAGCTGATCTGAATCTCAGGACCCATCTCCAGATGTTTGTTTTGACTTCTGCAGATAATTTTATTCATTCGTGAGGCAGCCATGATGGGGAAACTTGAGGAACTTTCTTGAGCAGTGTCTAGCTTTCAGATAAAGCTGTACTTGAAGCAGTCAAGAACAATGGTACCTCTGCCTGTTGCCCAGGTCCTTTGGGGGTGCTTGTGAGACAAGTATATACTTGTCTGGTGAGCTCAGGGTCTATACTTAGTGTTTGTGGCAAGCTGATACCTGCCTATAGGAAATTGTTGCCAGAGCAAGGCTTGTTGTGGGTCTTGCCAGAGATGTGTTCTTGGCAGCTTGGTAGAACCTCCTGACTTACTCTCTACTATCAATCACATGGAAAGCAGGCCTCCTCTTCCTCCTCCTCCTCTTCCTCCTCCTCTTTCTTCTTCCCATTTCATCATACTTGCATCTGACTACTCTGACTTCCTTCTGTCTATTGCAATAATTCCCAAACTAGAGAGAACATAAAGCATTCGTTAAAATCTGGTTATGGCTCCATTCCTTTCATAGCTGTATGTAGATCTGAACTGGGGACAGAATATCTACAATTTTCTGTCATTGCTAAGAGTCTAGGAGCCTCACTTTGGAAATAAGCCCTGTAACCCAACACTAAACTTCAGCTCCAGTGCTCCCAGGCTCTACCAGTCTTCTGCGCGGGCGCATGCATGTGTGTGTGTGTGTGTGTGTGTGTGTGTGTGTGTGTGGTACAGACATCCAGACATCTCCCTGTTAAAAATAAAGAATACTCTTGGTATTGCACAAAGGAACACAAGAACAAAGTGGAACTAGCTCAGCAGAGCAATTCTTGTAAAAAGGGTGCATCAAAACCTAAACTAGTCTATTAAAATACCAGGGACAAGATGGCTTCTACCTTTTATCCCTGATATGGGTCAGGTGACAACATCTTCTCCCATTGGTGCAGGATCAACTTTGCAATCTGGCTGGATTAGCTAAAATGTACAAAGAGGAAAGGAAAGGTTCAGGGAGTAAGAGTCCCCACTGGGCTTACTGCTTTTGACATATCCTCACCAAAATTACTTATTATTGTGTATTAAACCCTCATCGTACTGTGCCTTACATGTACAATATCAAATTGCCCAATGTGCTTGGAATCCTAAAGCAAACTGGAAGAGAGTAAATAACCAAATTCTCACTAGTGACAGGAGGGAGATTTGGTCCTCAAACCAGCCATGTCCAGAAAGTTCTAGATTGCCTGGCCATACCTTGAGAGCCCAGGAACAGTGCAACAATGCGCTCTCTTCCACACTCAAAGTCCCCACATCATGTCTGACTTTGCCCATGGACCACTTCTGTTACATCTCAGACTCAGAGAGGAAACACGAGTTCAAGTTTCATTTCATTTTGATGATTGATCCATAAAGAACAACAAAGTATGCCTTTCCCTCTCCATCTCAGAAGGGGGAGTCTGTGTGTGTGTGTGTGTGTGTGTGTGTGTGTGTGTGTGTGTGTGTGTGAAGGTATAATAAAAAGATAAAGTAAAAGAAAAATGCAATCATTTATAAAAATAATAAAGAAAAATGGGATGCAGCTTACTGATCGGCAATATTCACTAATATAGACATTCTGTCCTAAAATGGTGAGGACAGGACAAACACTAATTATAGCCTTGTATGCAAGGGTCTTTCTTACAACACAACTGATAGCATTATATTGAAACAATCCATTATGACCTAGTAAGGAGGTAATGATATACCCAGCTTAACACCCCCCATCATCAATAGACAGTGTAGGATATTTTCTTCTCAGTGTTTTATATGAGAGTGAGCATGATAATGCCTTTCTGCTTCATCTTAACATTTATTTGGTTGTTTGGTTGGCTCTTTTGAGACTGCCTCCCTCTATAGCTGTCTTAGTTAGGGTTTCTATGGCTGTGAAGAGACACCATGACCATGGCAACTCATGCTCAGGCTTTGATGCAGAAATGGTTTCTATTGAAAAATCCTCTGGAACCCTAAGGGAAGCTCACTCAGATGGGAGTTGTGTCTAGTTTAGTGGGAAGCTACTGAAGCATCGTGAGTTTTAAAATTGAAAGGAGGAGTGGGATGAGGAACTGTGGGACGGTGGACTGGGAGTGGGGCAACGACTGGACTGTAAAAAAAAAAAAGTAACTAACTTTAAAGAAACTAAATATCCTTAAAAACGTATTTCAAATTAAAGAAAAAAAAGATCAATTTGGACACAATAGCCCGCACCTTTAATCCCAGCACTCAGAAAGGAGGTAAGCCAAATGGTCAGAACTTGAAAATATCATCCTTAGTGAGGTAACCCAATCACAAAAGATCACACATGGTATGAAGTCACTGATAAGGGGATATTGACCCAGAATCTCAGAATACCCTAGACACAATCAGCATATCAATAGATTTCTAAAAAGATGGAAGGAGAGACCCCTGGTCCTGGAAAGACTGGATGTAGGGGAACGCCAGGACAGAGTAATGAGAGGGGGTTGAACGGAGAAAAGAGGGAGGGAAGGGGGCTTATGGGACTTTCGGGGAGGGAGGAAACGGGAAAGGGGAAGTGATTTGGAATGTAAATTAAAAAAATAAAATAAAATTAAATTAAAAAAAAAAAAAGAAAGGAGGTAAGCAGATCTCTTGAGGATAGCCTGGTCTACATAGTAAGATTCAAGACAGTCAGGGATACACAGTAAAACCCTGTCTCAAAAAAAAATCACTTTGGAAGCTTTTAGCTTTTAGTTGTATTCAATATTTATCCAGTATTCAGAGGCTGAGGCTTGTTGCCAGTTCTTAGCCAGGTTGGGGCTACATACTGCATACTGAGTTGTAGGACAGGTAAGACTACAGACATTGAGCCCTAACTGAAGTCAATGGTCACTTTGGCTAGTAAAGTGGATGGAGAACAGAGAGCACAGAAATCAAAGACTCACCAGGAAGTTATTCCAGCATCCACAACAGAGACCGTGGCTTGGGTGAGGCACATAGTAGGAAGTTTCCAGAGGATCTTGTCTTCAAAAGGAAGGCTACTGTCAGGCTCAGTGTCCCAGGCCTGTAATGCCAGCACTTGCAAAGTAGAGGCAAGTGGATCACTGTGAGCTCCAGGCCAGCCAGGACTACACAGCGAGGCTCTTTCAAACAACAACAAAAAAGTCTCCTAAGTAAATATAAGCTGTTTCTCACGACACCCTGAAATGAATTCCTTTCGATGTTTCCATTTTAACATCAGTTGGTTTCCTGTACACGTTAAGGAGTCGTTGTAGCACCAAATTCTAGAGCTTAATCTTTCCAGCATAAGCCAGATCCCTTGCACTTTTGCCACCTGCATTTCAAGATGTTCCCTCCTCAGAGAGAGAACTGATTTGCTTCTAGCTCGATGAGAGAGGTGAAATCATGCTCGACCCCTGAACAACAATATGTAATTTGCCTCCACGAAGGGTCAACAGGAATGATCCTGCTTGTATCATTTTATAAAACCTGTATCTAATCACATGAATAACAGGTACCAGGTCTACATTTATTCTGCCAAAAGGGTAACATCAAAATATCTTGACGAGAGATTGCAGGCATTTTAGTGCTAATTTTACTACAGTATTAAAACTTTGCAAATAGCTTCCAGGTGCATACACTCCATCTCCCCAACCCAGGCAATTCAGCTTCTGGAACTTTAAGAGGATGCTCTAACTGCCTCTCCTTATAGCTGCATCTTCTGCATCCCTAAGCAAGTGGTCCTCAGACTTCTCAAACTATCCCTATATGCAGAAACCCATGAAACAATGGGAACCTGTTGATTCACCTTCACAGGACCCATTTCTCACCCATGGGAGAAGCATCCTGTCTATTAGCTGAGCCTACAAGTATTGATACAAAGAGGAAGAGAGAAAGTGAGTGTCTATCTGTCTACTGGTAAGTGCTTCCACTGGGTGGCAGGTGCCTCTGCAGTCAAACCTGGGTCCTTCCCATGTGCACTCTCAGAGCTGAGCGCGGTGACTGGTCATAATAAGAAGTACCTACCTTCCCTCTAAGTGGAGTCCGGTGCTCACTAACTCATTTTCTGCCTTCTACCTTCTGAATGAAACGCAGGAAAAAGATTAGGCCACTCCTCACCCCTAACCAAATCATCTTCTTTAAAATTATCATGAAAACTATGTCAGCCCAGCAACCAAGGAGGGGTGTAGCTCAATGGTGGAGCACACACGCTTAGCATGCACGAGGCCCCAGATTCAATCCCTGACACCTTTACTTTTCAAGGTACAGAAGTATCGTAGCAGTCTACCTCTTGCCTGGCCACCTTTCCCAGCACTCAGGAGGCAGAGTCAAGCATATGTCTGTGAGTTTGAAGCCAGCCTAGTCTACATAATGAGTTCCAGGACTGCCAGGGCTGTGTAGAGAGCCCTGTCTCAAAACAAACAAACAAACAAACAAAACATAAAAAGCACCCAGGCTCTGATATAGGGATAAAAACCCAGAGAAAAGGTTGAGATGTGCCTCAGTTGGTAGAGTACTTATTTAGAACATAAAAAGCCTTGGGTTCCGATCCCAGCACCTCACGAACTGACTGTGGTGTTGTACCCACGTAATCCTAGCACTGGGAGCATAGAGGTGAAGGTTATTTGACTAGAATGTGAGATCACATTCAAGCCTGGCTTTGTGAAACCCTTTGTCTAAACAAAACAATGCAGAGTTCTGTCATCTCTGAATGGGGCATGTCCTTACAAGAGGTGACACACCCCACTGTCTAGCCAAGAGCAGAGCAGGGAGGAGTACCAGTTTATGTTTCATAGAAAGTTAAATCTTCACGTGCAGAAAACTTTGTCTTACCAAGTAGCTAATCACAACAAAATTTGGATAAGGTCACCTTGGTTGTCAGAAACTAGATGCTAATCAAGGGTTCTTTCAGACTGAGACACCTCGAAGCTGATATGTACCTCTTCTAAGGCTCCTCAGGGCCTCTTGCATACCTAACCAAACCAAACCAAACCAAAACCAGCTACACCTCCCCTGCCCCTCCAGCATGACCAGGCTGCATCTTTCTTTCAAGCTCTCTTCCTCTACCCATCCTTTAGCCTCTGGAAGGGAGCTATTGATACATTATTGTTTGGATCTCCAGCATTTAGCTGCAAACTGCCAATGCTCAGTAAATGTTTGCTGTTGAATGAAAGGAAAGGCAAGGTGTGAAATTAGAGGATATGCCCAGCCAATTCAATGCTCCAAGATCATTTTTACTTAAAATCACATATTTTCCTCATATCTGAATTTCTTAGAGTGAGGGAACAAACAAGAGAGAAGGGAGTCTTTGATGTTATAACATTTTTCAGATGCTAGTATTAATACTGTGTCTCCACCAAGATGCACGTCTCACATGGATGTTAGAAATATTAGCCTTACCTAGCCTTTATGGAACATTTTCTATTTATAAAAAACTAGTATAAACTTACTAGTAAAAATTTCCAGATTTAGCTAAATTGAGGTGGTGCACGCCTTTAATCCCAGCACCCAGGGGACAGAGGCAGGAGGATCTCTAAGTTTAAGGCCAGCCTGGTCTACAGAGTGAGTTCCAGGATAACCAGGGCTACAGAAACATCCTGTCTAGTGAAAAAAAAATTCCAGATTCCTGAATTAAATTGTATGCCTCCTTGGGATCTTCCTAGTCAAAAAAAAGAAAGAAAGAAAGAAAGAAAGAAAGAAAGAAAGAAAGAAAGAAAAGAAAAGAAAAGAAAAGAAAAGAAAAGAAAAGAAAAGAAAACAAAACAACCCCCAAACTGCAAATTAGAGAGTTTGAAATGGTCTGCCTTCTCGGCATAAACTTGGAGCCTTTCATTCATTGAAACACAGAAGTACCAAGCCTCAACGTTAAAATTACTAAAGAGCATAACTCAAACTCCTGGCCTGTCCACTCAAGTTACCAAAAATGGTAATGCATTGCTGGTATGAGAGCCAGGAGCAGGGAAGCAAAGCCAATTCTGGCTGGGTTCTGGGAGCTTGGTCTTAAGTAGCTGTGGCTGAACTCTGTGTCTTAGACTAGGGACGCCTGCCCACAAGGCCTCTGAGCTCAGCATCAGGAAGGGGTCAAATGCAGCCATCTGTGCTGCCCCGTTTCACAAAAAAGCCCTTTGTGGGGGATGCTGCCACCCAAGGCTAACAGCAGGAACACTGACTGTCCTTCAAAGTGTGGAATTGCCAATGGAATCCACTCAGACAATGCATGAATATTTCCTAGAATATATTGTTGAACATGAGGCAGAATAGTGGCATCTCCAACTTCATCATCTGGGAGTGTTGCGGAGGCTCATCTATCCATTTTTCTGAGCCCTGTTTGCAATATGGGTGGCAAAGGTTTTGAACTCAATTATTTTTATTTTTTTGCTCACTTTGTAAAGAAGAAAGTTCCCCAGGTTGTTATTAATTCTGTCCTGAAAGTAAACCACAATACAAATGGTTGTTGAATGGTGTCCTGACTGGTTTTATGTCAACTTGACACAGGCTGTAGTTATCTGAACCTCAACTAGAAGACACCAACAATAAGATCCTTCTTGAGGGTATTTTCTTAATTAATGATTGATGGAGAGGAGGGTACAGCCCATGTGTGTGTGGCCATCCCTGGGCTGGAGGTCTTGGGTTCTATAAGAAAGTAGGCCTATCAAGCTAGAGGGAGCAAGCCAGTAAGCAGCACTCCTCCACGGCCTCTGCAACAGTTTCTGCATCCAATGTGAAAGTGTAAACCAAAGAAAACCCTTTCCAAATTGCTTTTGGTCAAGGTATTTCACCATAGCAATAATAACCCTAAGACAAATGGCAATGATAAACCTTATTCTAGCTCACTATGGACATCTTCTTTTTCTGTATGATGGGCATTTGGTACTGGGGATTTGACCCAGGGACTTGGGCATCCAAGCAAGTGCTCTGCCACTGAGCTACAACTCCAGGCATGCGTTTTTGAGACAATTTCTCATATTGTCCAGGTTGGTCTGAAATTTATTACATAGCTTGAAATCCTGATCCTCCTGTCTCAGCCTTACAGATGCCAGGATTACCATCAGGTCTCTGTCTCTGTCTGCCTGTCTCTATCTCTGTCTGACTGTCTGTGTCTGTGTCTCGGTCTCTCTCTGTCTCTGTCTGTCTGTCTTTGTCTCTATTATCTGACTGACTGTGTCTGTCTTTCTGTGTCTCTGTCTGTCTCTGTCTCTGTCTCTCTCTCTCTTTCTCTCTCTCTCTCTCTCTCTCACACACACACACACATACACACACACTGACTAGAAATACTTTGTGAAAGTTGAGAACATTACTACACTTAAAGGGAAATACTTTCCCAGCTCAACCTGCTTGCTAGAGTGAAAAGATCCAAGGACCACCTCCCTCTGTCTAGAAGCGAGTCTCATATTGAATATAGAAGGTATTCTCATACAAGGTAGGCCTTAGGTGGCAGTCTGCAGAACATCAGAGTAAATAGGAGGGGCTGTGGTACAACCTGGTGCCATGTGGGAGTTGTGCTCTTGGCTGCCCTGCCTGGTATTACTCCACAGTCATACAGAACCTCAGATCCTCATTTTTCTTATCCCTGGCTTAGCCAGGTTCCCTGCATTTGGTTTCTCTGATCTCTCTACTAACATCAATCTCATCTAATTATCTTCTATTCCACTTCTTTGAACCCCTTCCAGTTGCTTGCATTTCTCAAGAGTTTAATATAGAATTTGGGTGAGGTTCCGGCTGAGTCAGGTAGAGGCAGCTGCTTACCTCTTTAAAGAGCTAAGATGCTTTGCCAAGGAACCCTCCACTGGAGTGCCGAGTGAGCCTGGCGCACAGGTGGCACACAGCAAGTACTCCACCATGGGAGGAATCCATTGCATCGCTTCTAAACGGCTGGTACATTCCAACTGGCACTTAATGTACTTCCCAGCCCACCCTCTGCTCTGGACTCTTTTTGTTCTTGGTTTTTTGTTTGTTTGTTTTCCTGGTCTAATAGTTATTTCAGTGATTAATTCTTTGATAGTTTGTGCATTTAAAAAAAGTTAAAATTCCTTTGATTCCTACCCACATATTTAATTAATTTAATCCATGTGATAGGAATTTGGCAGATTAACATTATTTATGACCTACTCTCTTTTATTCCTTTCTGGAAATTACTCCCAATCACGTTAATATTCCCTTATTTTTAAGTTCTATTAGCGTAGAATTGGCCCTGGTGTTGGTTAATTTTCGGTTAATGAGCTACACAGCAAGATTCGTGCTCCTTCCATTGCAACATGGGTTTGGGCTGAGAAGATGGAAAATCAGTGTCTTAAAATGGCATTATTTGGAAGTCTCTTGCAAATAACCCAGTGGGGTGAGCGAGGTGAGGGGCTCTGAGGAGATAGAATTGCACTGGAGTTGCTGCAGTTAGGAGAGAGCTACATGGAACTCATCCCGCTCTGTAGTTATATAAGTGCTGCAAGTATTCCCATATTTAAAAAATGTTTTAAAAAGGGATGTCGGATTGTTTTTAAGGCACAGAAAAAGGTATAGATAGGCTGAAATAAAACTGATCTCTCTGGATTATTGGAGAATTTACAGACAGGGTATGCCTCTGCGACCCTCTCCCAGTCATTGAGATGTGAGAGGGCTTCAGCAACTTTTGCTTACTTCAAGATTCAGCTCAAGCATCTCTTTTCTTTTGAGGATTTTCTAAACCACCCACACTGAGTTTAATGCCTCTCTGGCATTTTTTTTTTATACAGTACTCTTTGATAATGCTTCCCCTGAGACCTAGTACCCTGCCTGTAATCTCTGGCATCCGTATTGGGTGTAACTGTTGGCATCCCTGTTGACTATAATTGTTGGCATCCCTTTTCCTTCCCAGTTCTCTGAGCTCTTTCAATTCTCTCTCCAGAAGCCGGTGTCTGACACATAGGTTTCTGGATAAATAAGCAACACAATAGCCGGTAGAATGCATGAATGCCTACTATGTTATCCTCTTGAGGCTGCAGCTTCCTGTGCAAGGACCTCCTGCTCCCTCTCCATCTTCTACCTTTTGGCCTTCCGCTTTATCCACTTGATAGCCTGGCTACCAACCAGTTGTCCCTGCCTCCGCTAAATCCTTCCCATTTGGTGTTTCAAACAATGATCATGTTCTACAGTGTGATACACACTCATTTTTTGATGATACTCAGCTATGTGTATTTTGACAGTCTTCTATTTATATACATACATACATACATACATACACACATACACACATACACACATACACACACACATACACATACACTGGGAAGAGGAATTAGTGCATGAAACCTGTGATTTCACAGAGAATATTATTTAGAATAAAACAAGTGTAGAAGTTCTGTTAACCAACCTTACCCAGCCCCATAAGTCAGGCACAAAATGCTCAGGTGTAATCAAAGATGCTCCAAGTTCTAGAACTGAACTCTTGGCCATGCCTGTTAGAAGCTGACCGCAGAATCACAGACATACTGAAATGTCACTTTCTGAAACTGCAACATATAAACACATACACTTTTCTTACGAGACAGCATCTTTTATATCCCCGGTTTGAACTCATTATGTAGCTGAGCCTGGCTTTGAACTCCTGATCTTCCTGCTTCTATCTCCCAAAGGCTGCGACCACAGGCTTGTGCTACCACACCTAGCTCTACATGAAAACAGAATTATAACACATGAAATGATTAAACATCTTTTGAGCTGTCCAACCACATCATCACATAAGCTCAGGGTTTTCGCATGGGGTTAAACTAAAAGCGGGCAGATTGTGTCAGTGATGTGAATTCTTATCTTGGTCAGTAATAATTCAGCAAGAGAGACAGTGTTGATGCTTCTGTTTAATGTATTGTGTTTCTCAAGTGCTGTGCTTGCCTTTTTATTTATAAAAGGTTGTTAATAATACTGCTTACATAAAATTCACTGTTTCATCAAATCTAATGTGCTACCAATATGTAAAGCATATCATGATTTTAAGTGTCATTAAGAAAGGCAACGGAGCTGGAGAGGTGGCCCAGTGGTGAAGAACACGGGTACTGCTCTTCTCAAGGACCTCAGTTCAAATCCCAGCATATACTTCAGGCAGCTCACTACTGCCTACGATTCCAGCCTCAGAGGATCTAATGCCATTATCTTCTGGCCTCTGACACTGACATTCACATGCCCTTACCCACACCACTTCCTGTCCCGCGTACACAAAATTTTAAAAACACCAAACAGCACTGGGCTGGGGGAAGTGCCCCAAAGGCGGAGAACTTGAAGAGTGTGTGGGACCTTAGGTTTGATCCCCAGCACTGACTGACAACATTTCTGTTGTTTATCAATCATAATTTCAAGGGCTGTAGTTCAGTAGTAGCTTGAGCTTAAAGTCTAGCTCTGTAATAATAACAATGGCAAGATGCCATTGACTGCAAGATACCTAATATCTAAAGTGTGGCTTTAAAAAACGACAAAATAAAGAACCTGCATACCACTTCTGCTTTAGCAAAGGGATATGTGTACTCTGTTGATAACAGTTATATAAAGTTTTCCTTTTGAGTAAGTTTATTTGGGGGGAGGCATTGGGGTGGTTGAGACAAGGTTTCTCTGTGTAACTCAGGCTGTCCTGGAACTCTCTTTGTAGACCAGGCTGGCCTCAAATTCTCAGAGATCCTCATGACTCTTGCCTTCCAAGTGCTGGTATTAAAGGTGTGCAGCACCATGCCCAGCTGTGAGTTTAGTTATAAAACGAGCCAACATAAAGAAAACTATAATATAGACTATGATCCAGCAGGGCCCCAGCGGTGAGTACAGGTCTTGGCCTAACTGCTGTTTGACTCCATGTACTTCAGAGCTCTGACTGCTCCATGGAGCATAAGAGAATGGTTTGGGTCTAAGCTGAGGAGTATAACTATGCAAAGAAAGTTCTAGAAAGTAGACTCATTACACATTCTAGAACAATCCAGATTTGCCTCTAATTAAATAATAGCATATTCAGAGGCTTGCTTTGTTTTGAGTTCATTCTCTAACAATGAAGGAGAAGTGATCCTTTATAATTTTAAGAATTAACTAATTATTAAAGAACACTGGCTAACAAAACACTTGGTTTCTGGGATTATCAAATCAAATCATGGTCGCTTTCTTTTCTCATAATAGATTTGCCACTTGGAATAGATTAATGAGGAACTTCTATCAGAACATATTTCACTGGGAATGCGTAAGAAGTGGATGCTTTCCTCTTCCTGGAATAAGGAAAGGGAGGAGAATGGCTTTGGAGGAGTTTGGGAAGCTACAGCATCCTTCAGGGCTCTCTAGCCAGTACATGGATTCATGCTTCTCAGCCTCCTAGCTCCTACTGCACTCAGCAGTGCCTTCCATGGCAGGGCACAGTGGCAGCATTTCTCAGAGAGTTCAACAGCATCCCTTGTTTTAATCTGCATTTACTCTTGAAGGTTACTGTGAGTCATTAACCCCAGTGCAACAAAGCGGGAGTTCACAAGTCATACAGGCTCTGCTGCCTGCACACAGCCGGCTTTTGAAAACTTCCCTTCGAAGGTTCTAATGTAGGTGTAATTGAAAGAGAAATGGACTACATATGCATACGCTAATAAAGGGATTCATTGTAGTCAGCAGATATTCACATAATAATTGAGCATCAGTGAACCTGTTACAGTATAATAAAATGTAAAGGTCTTAGAAAATCATATATAGGCCATTGGCTATTAGTATAATTTTAAAATATAATCAGTAACAATTAACAAAGCCCATAATACATCTGCAGCTGTTTCTGCTCACTGGTACTGATGATGCTAGAAACTGTTCTAAATTTTAATGCCTCTCTCTTCTAAATTCTTTGTTTAGGGGTTCTCTCATGGAATAACTTTATAAGGAATATTTTCTGATATTTTAAAAAGCCATTAACATTGCACACTAAATTTTAAAAGTTAGACATAGAAAAATAAACTTATAAGAATACCCAAGTCCAAGATTTTGTCTCTAAGCAGACACACTGGTCAAAAGGGTCAACTATCGAGGAAAAAGGAGGTGGGATGGCAAGGGCTGGGAAGATCGATCCGAAGGTAAAGAGCTTGCTGGACAAGTGTGAGGGCTTTGAGTTCTGATCCTTAGAACACACTTAATGCCCAGACTGTGTGTGCATGTAGACCCAATGCTTGGGGGATAGTTTGTGGAAAATGGAGATCCGAAGGCTTCCCTGACCAGTCAGTCTAGTCAGAACAGTGATGTAGCTCCAGTTTCAGAGACCCTGTCTCAAAAACTAAGGCGTAGAGCAATAGAAAATACTGGAAGTTGACCTCTGACCTCGATATATGCATGCTCAGTGCATACACACACACACACACACACACACACGGAGCCATACGTGATGAATTTTGTCTTAGTGTGTGTGTGCGTGTGTGTGTGTGTGTGTGTGTGTGTGTGTGTGTGTGTGTGTGTGAGAGAGAGAGAGAGAGAGAGAGAGAGAGAGAGAGAGAGAGAGAGAGATAGGGTTTCACTATGTAGCTCTGACTCCTGGTACTATTTGTGTAGACCAAACCTCGCAGAGATCGGCCTGTCTCTGCCTCCTGAGTGCTGGGATTATGCCCAGACTTTGTCTTGGAGTCTTAATGTCAGGTTCTCCAGGGTTTGGGTGCAGGCCATTTGCTGAGAGACAGCAAGGGAGGAGATAATAAGTGGAATAATCAGAAGTCTGCTACTATAGGGGCACAGACTAGATTTCATCCTAGAGGAGACCTGTGAGTCCTGTGGCCAAGCATATGTAGCAGCTGGGGGTAGGCATCAAGGCCTCCTTAGAGCAAAAGTAGCTCATAATTCCATTTGGTGGTGTGAATGGAAGGGAGGGGCCCAGGGTGGCTTCCATATTAATACCACCACCAACAGAGTAGAATGTTATAAAGGCATAGAATTGCCTCTCGTGGTACCCCAAACCTTAACATTATAGAAGAAAGATGAAAAGATTTTTCACCTCAAGTTTTTTTCTTTACCCTTTTATTTAGCTTTTAGCCTGGAAAGTTAAAAATGCCAACTCTGTGACATATTTGCATAGAATCAATTTTCCATTAAAAATACATAAGCTTTTAAGATACTGCTCTTTTTGACCTTTTCCTCTTAGTCAGCTTCCTGTAGAAAACAGATGAATTCCCTCACTCTAGGCTGGTTCCCTTTTTCTTCTTTCTTTCTTCTTTCTGTCTTTTGATTTTTTTCTTTTTATACTAGGGAGCAAACCCAGAGCTTCCTAATGCTATTAGTTGACTATCTCCAATCCAAATGTTCTATTAGCTTTTTATTGGTTTATTTTTTCATGCGTATGGGTGTTTTGCCAGCTCATGTATCTGTATACCACATATGTGCAATACCCCTGGAGACCAGGAGAGAGCATCAGATCCCCTAGGACTGGCATTACAGAAGGTTGTGAGGCATCATTGTGAGTGCTAAGAATCAAACCTATGTCCTCTTGATTACTAAGACATCTCTCCGCCCCTGTATTATTTTTAACATAGAAGTAACTATAGTATGGTATGGTGGTCCATGCCTCTAATCCCAGCACTGTGAGGAAAGTGGATCTCTGTGAGTTTGAGGCCAGCCTCTTCTACATAATGAGTTCCGGACCAACCAGGGCTGTTACATGTGAGACTTTGCCTGACAACAAAAGAAGTAATTATACTTTTCCTTGTGACTTTTATGAACTAATCCATTGCTTCAGACATTAACTGTCTCTTAGATCTTTTCTATGATTTTTACATTTACTACATGCTGCTTTTATTGATCCATTTTTGTTGGAATATTTGGGGGAACTTATTTAAACTGAGCCACTTTCAACTTACAGAGCAATGCCACCAGATGTACATACCTTCATCTGAAACTGGTGAATTTGGGTAAAAATGAATGTCTTTCTCAAAGTTCACTTAAATCTTGACAATTTCCTTCTAACTTGGCTGGGACACTTGGAGAGTAAAAACAGTGTTGATAATTAGGCCAAGATAGCAAGGACGGAGCAAGACCAGCCACACAAGATAGCAGGGCTGGGTCAGGACATCTGCGTGAGATAGCAGAGAGAGAATAGGACCATCCACACAGGGTAGCAGGGATGGAGAAGGACCATCCAAACGAGGCTTATAAGATGCCAGTTCTTAAGCTCTAACTGCAGACTTATATTGTGGGTGGCTAGAGCTAAGAACTGAAGTTCAAGTGATGATACAGAGAAGGGGAAAGAATGAAGCTGCTTTCAGTTTTGAATTTGAACTTTGGTGCAATGAGCGCCCTGGTCCTCCCTGTTGCCCCTAGTGCCCATCCCAATGCATTTGCCTGATTCTTGCAGGCATCTGAGACACAGCACATGAAGCCTTAGCAGTTTCTAGGCTCAGACAACTTCATGCTGTTTCCATCTCATAAGGATGCTGTCGGGCCAGAGAGCTGCCCAGCCCGCCTTGTCCATGAATGCAGGGCTGTTCAGAGCCAGTGCTAATGCTCTTGGAAGAGCTCCTTCTTGCTCCACAGGCTGTGTTCCCTGTGTATGGTATTGGCAGTGGTAGCAGCCAAGTTGGAACACGAAGTGACCAGAACAGAGCTTTCATGACTCTGAGCCTCCTGCAAAGATGCTCTTTGGCAAGCATAAGATAGAAACACAAGGCACAAGGCCTTCGAGGCAGCTTCTTGTTTACTGGGGTCAAACAATACAGGCCTCTGTGCCTATCACTTAGGAGACTACTGTGAGTCTTGGAGTGAGTTCACCTATAACTGTCCCTAGACTGTCCTTAATGATCTTCTAGTTATACTTCCCCATGATGCTCAGAAACATTGCTTCTAGACTTACTTTTCAACTGCTGAGAACTTTTAAGAATGTGGAAGATGATGGCAAAAAAAAAAAACCTCCCACAAGAAGAAAGTTCTGGCAGTTGACTTATAGTTCTTTCCATCTGAGGTATGACCTTATTAGAAGTATATCATGCTCCCTTTCTAGTTCTTGTCAAAAGAGAGTAAAATTCCTACTAATGGAATCCCAGCGTGGCCTGTGGATACTGTTGTTCATATTGTGCACTGCATGTTCTTAGAGGGTACAACTCACATTGTCGTCTATATGAATAATGTCAAATGGTCCCCCCACCCCCACCCCGTCCGGATCTATTGTGCAGGTGAGGGCCTGATGGACATCTTTATGTGAAGTTTCTCTAATAAAGATATCATCTTTACTGTGCTTAGTCTTTTGGGTCACTAATGCCTAAAATCCATGCAGGGTAATCTTCATCATGAACATACATTCTCCCCTATTTCTGTAAATATCAAAACCTTTAGTCTAGGGGTCCTGGGGTCAGGTTTGGTAAACATGTTACTGGGTCTATTTTGTAAGGACTATTTGGGCCAGCTCTAGTCATTGGGGAATGTATACTGTACAATCACATCATCTAACGGAAAATTAAAACCTTTAAGATGTTTTCTTAGTTCCTTTGTTTATTCTAATTATTTGTGTGTGATGAGGGCATGCACCATGATATATGTGTGGAAGTCAGAGGGCAACTTTATGGAGTTGGTTCTCTCCTTCCACCACTTCAGGAGCAGACACAGGCTGTCCGGCTTACACAGCAAATTCCTATACCTGATGAGCTATCTCTCGCTGGCCCAAGAGATGAGTTTTAAATAGACATTTCTATTAAAATATAGCACTATCAATGGGGGGGATAAAATCTTAGATGTACTGAAGGTCCATCTCTATAATATATACACAGATATGCTACTAAGTGAAAAATGACTATTGGTAGAGAGGCACCATGTACCCAAGAGAACCCATCTCACCTGTTAGCAGACATACATTAATGCAGGAAATGAACTGGGTCTATTTATCTTTTTAACTTTTTATTGGTTCTTCATGAATTTCACATCATGCTCCCCAATTCCACTCATCTCCCTGTCCCCTTAATATCTGTCCTCTGCCCTTGCAACACTACCCCCCCCCAAGGAAAACAAAATAGAATAAAAAATTCTTGTGGAAGCTGTGGTGTATCACACAGTATACCCTTTTGTTCGCACATCTTTACTTGGAAATGTTCATGGAGTCACTAGTTTGTTTTGAGGCCTCTGGCTTCTACTATACCATCAATATTACATTCTCACGGGAACTGCTCTCAGATATCCTGTCATATTCCAGTGTCATGGAGATCCTGCAGATCTGTACAACTGACCCTTTCAGTGCTCCAGCAGATCATATATGGGGGTAGATGTTGGGGTAGGCCAACTCAGAACCCTGGATCTGGGCCTGGGATGTAGCTGAGTTGTCGAGCCTGTTTGCTCTCCTGAGCCTGAGATACCATAGTGAACTCTTCAGCACCTTCTGGGCTAGTTCACGGAATGTTGCAGCCAGCAAGGGGCTAGTTAGCTCTCCTGCTCTCCATGTTCTCAAGGCCAGCTCACCTGTGCCTTAGCCACCAGGGCCAGCTCTACGGCACTGTACAGGTGAGGTGCAGGGCCCATTGTCCTGGGTGCTACAGCTGGTGAGGGGAGGGGCCAGCTCTCCTGCTGTCCTGACTTCAGGGACAGCTCTCCAGCCTGCAAGGGGTGGGGCATCTTTTGGTAAGGAAGGTGATAATAAAAAGGCTGAAAGACCTTTTGCATCCCATTTCCCATCTTTTCTAGGATGAAATCCATAGGGTCTCTAGACTGGAAGAAGCCCGTTTTCTTCCAGACATTTAACCAACCCCTGCTATTTGCCAAATGCCTTCAACAGGCAGTCTGTCCTCTTTCATCTGTGAACTGTGGTCATAAAGTTCTTTAGAGACTGAGCTGGAAACAAGGCCCAGATGTTCTACATCTAGGACACTTCGTCCTACAGAGTGGTTCAATATCCCCAGAGCTACACACAGGTGATGAAACAGCAGAACATCTGTGTCCTGTGTGTGACTTGCATGGAATTCACACAATGAAGATGAAACAAACCCTTCGCTAGCCAACTCCTTGTTAGTATACCAGCCACAATGTAAAGAAAGTTCAGCGTCAGTGCTAATTATTTCAGAGCTAGCTTGGAGAATTTTTTGCAAACAATCCTTTTTTTCCCCACCCTTCTCATGCCCATTACAACACATGTATTTCAAGCAGGTCCTCTCTCAGATGCTGCCTTCACAAGTTAAAATCCTGGAAACAGCACTAGCCCCGAGGGACGTGGGCATCTCAGCCACACTGTTTTATTGTGGATCCAGTTTCATATTTTATGTGACAAATAAAAGCCCAAGCTGACCTTAAAGGGATTTTTTTGAGGTGGTAGACAGGGGAAGAACTTTCTTAACACATTAGCTAGCAGCAACATATTTCCTTTCCTGAAATGTCTATACTTTTTCTTTAAGACTTGTTTGTATTTTTCAAGACAGGGTTTCTCTGTGTAGCTCTGACTGACCTGGAACTTGTTCCATAGACATAAACTCAGAGATCCACCCATCTGCCTAGAGTTCTGGGATCCAAGGTGTGCACCACCACTACCTGGCAATTTTTTTTTTGAAAAGATTTCTTTTTTATGTATACAAGTGCTCTATTTACATGTATGCCTTCATGACAGAAGAGGGCACCAGATCCTATTATAAATGATCCTGAGCTTCTATGTGGGTGCTGGGAATTGAACTGAGTACCTCCGGAAGATCACCCATTGCTCTTAGCCACTGAGCCATCTCTCCAGTGCCTCCACCAACATTTCTTTGTTTATTTGTATGAGTGTTTTGCCTACACAGATGTATGTGTACCTTAGACATACCAAACTCTTGAAGGCCAGAAGTGGGTGTCTGGAGTTAAAGATATCGTGAGCAACCATGTGGATTCTGCAAATGGAACACATCTCACCTGCCCCTATACTCTTCCTTTTACAACTTAATATTCTAATTTGCTGAATATCACTGAACTTAAGAGGCCAAGGACTGTGCTAGCTAGCTCCCTCACACACAGACATAGATACTGCCCACACGGTCATTCCAAGTAGGAGACAGAGCTAGCCTGTGGATGCTGCAAGGAGACCCTTTCTGACATTTTTCTCCCCTAGTAAGTTGACCCACATGGGACCAAGATCTACTAACCTTGTTGATGAGAGAATAAGAATAAACATTCTAAATCCAAACTACCCAGCGTCAAGTCCTGACTCAGCTGCCTACTTTACCAGTTTGTGACATTGGGCGAATTACTTAATATCATAGTCCTTGACCTCTTCACGTGCAAAAGAGCAGGAAAATAGTTTCCTCGCAGAAATCTTGAGGACCAAATGAAAGTTAGAAAGCATTAATAACTTGAACCACAAATGTCTATCAAGCCTGTATTCCTTTCACAGCCCTGCTGTTCACAGAGCTCGGAGTACTTTCTTTTCCACACCAGAATCCCATCCCACTTAAGGATTTTCAAGTCACCACAGCAAGGTATAAAGATACATTTACGTTTTGTTTTATATAAGTTAGGACAAGATTTTTGAGACTAGGTCTAAAATTTGGAACCTTTGGCTGAGGCCAAGGATAAGCATGAAGGCCTGAAACTCGGGCTTCCTCCTCTAAGCCTGTGTCACAACCAGAATGTTTGGGGGATCGAACTCAGGTCCTCTGGTATGCTGGATCATCTGTCTAACCACTGAACTACACCTCTAGCACCCTAGAATAGGATACTTACAAAATAAGGGTTTCGAAACTTATATTTGTTTTTATACAGATGCATGGTCTGAGTTCTAATATAAAATGTAATTTTTACTACGAGGTTGTTAGAGAAGCTGATTAAACAATACTGATGGTGTTCATCACACTGCAGTGGATGCCATGGGCTCAGAGGAATGTCCCCTGACCCAGGTGAGCAGGAAGAATGCAAACCTTCCAGGAGGAAGTGTTGTGTTGGCTGAGACCTATGATTTAAAAAACAAAATCAAAACAAAAAACCAAGTTGGTTGGAGAAGTCAGAGGTGGTGATGGAAAGCAGATCCTTTAGAGACAACCCTTGTGGAGTTTTCATGGTCAGGGAGAGAGCTGCATTCCTAGGAAGACGACGCTTGGCTGCATACAATGGTCAGGACTACTTCAGAGTACAGTACTTGACATGAGGGCAGTTGGTGGTCAAAAGGGACTCTTGATCTAGGCAGAAATGACAACAGTGGATTGACAGGAAGGTTCTGGAAGTAGGCCTCTTCTCTTGTCCCACATTTCTGATGTCTGATTCACATAAGTTTTAGGGCCTAGATCTAAGGAAAAAAGCAGCAAACAAACAAAAAAAAGCAAAAAAACCCCCCAAAAAACAAAAACAAAACAACAAAAAAAAACTTCTTTTGAGAGAAGCCTCCCTAAAGAGGAAGAAGAAGAAGGGATTTTTTTCGATTACTTCACAAATCATTTCTCCATCCTACTAGACCTAGCTGCTAACTAACTATTGCCACCTTGAAGTTGGAGGGCCTTCCAGTTCCAAAGTGGGAGCATTCTTGGCAGGGTGTGGAAGCCTGGAAACAGAAAGGTAACTAGGCTGGCCAAGCACTTTCCATAGATAGTGGAGAAAAGGGAGACTTGGTACTTCCCTTCTGTCCCAGATTATCTGGTCAGAAAATAATGTGAAAGCACAGATAATTCCAAGAGGTTTACAGTTGGTTTTGAAATGCCATGCATTTCTGACAGTGCAATTTACCTTGCCAAGTGTTTCATTTTAGGTTTCATTTTACAGTTCCTGATCACAGTCCATCAGAGCAGCTGAGGAGTTAGTGTGCCAGCTGTGTGGGTGGATGGCTCAGGAGATCCTAGTGCTTAAAAAGTGGGCTGTAGCTATAAGACTCCTGTCACCCTAGCTGATCAATATCTCTGTGTATGTGTGTGTATGCATGTATGCATACATGTGTGTATACATGTGCACGCAGTTATACCTGCCTGTGTAGGAATATGAGGCCAGAGGTTGACATCGCCTTATTACTTCAGCTTATTTTGAAATTATTTTTCTTGAGAGAGGGTCTTCTCTCTGGTAGTCTCACTATTAGGAATCTGTCTCCACGCCCAACTCCAGCATGTTGGGGTTACAGGCAGCTTTTACAGAAGGCACTTTATGCGTTAAGCCATTTCTCCAGCTGTCTAGGTAGCTTTTTTTTTTTTTTTTTGACCTAAGCTTTGTCATGTCTCATGGTGATCTTCTGAGCAATAATAATACTTCCCATCTATGGCACAGAACACAGGGCAACCTCCATACCCTCAGTGGCAGCCAGCACTCCACTGAAACCTCACATCAAAACACATTTGGGGCACTCAGGCTGTTTACAGATGTCCTTGTGAACTGTATTTTAAGTCTTAACCAGTCCCTTTCTACAGAGGCACTGGACAGACCAGAGGCCTCTTTTCCTGTTATTCACAGGATTACTGCTTCCAGACATGTTAAAAAGGTTTGATTACATTTTCTGGCCAGGAGTTTACCTAAGAGAGGAAATCACTGAGACAAAGGGTCTCTGCAACAAGTCCCGGGCAAGAGCCTTGATGGCCGGGTGGCAGCCACTCCCTACCCAGGAATTCTAAGTATGCCTCTGCTCCTCCATTTGGAGGGTGCCAAGCTAGGGTTGGGGTTTGGTCCAGACTAGTCCTGCTGGAGTAAATTAGTTACAGGCCTAAATCTGGTAGTCCAAGGAAACTCTCCATTTCATCGTAGAGTTAAGCACTCTTCCATTCTCCCCGCAGAGGAGGCATTTCCTAGCTAACTTCTTACAGGGTAAGACTGTTCAGAGGAAATTTTTAGTCCTTAAAAGGTATTCTGCAGCCCATCTGCACTGTCCAAGTGAAGAGTTTCAAATCATCGAATCTTCTTCCTAAAAAAAGAAGGGCTGGCAAGTTCAGATAGCCCATGTACGGTCTAGGAAAATTTCCCATAGATTTTTGGATTCAATTTCCTGAAAGAAAATACAAGTAAGCAAAGCCAGCCAAGGTACTAGGGGCACCACCGCTCAGGACCGCCTTTCTTTCTCCTTTACAATCTTCTGGATCCTTCTGTCGGAAGGGATGCCTGGCCTCACCTTCAGGATAGATCTCCATCCCACTTCCTGACCTCCACTTTAGATAACAGTCCCTGCTCACATTCCCTCTCCTAGTCGCGCACACACCTCGCTGAGGTCATCCTCAGTGCCGCTGGGAAGGGGAAGGAAACGTGAGCAAAAGCAACAGGTTCCACCCACTGCCTGAACTTGGAAGTGGATACCAAGGCGCGGTGAAGGGAGAGGAAGCCGCTAGGGGGAAGGTGGAAAGGAAATGACAGGGCCTGACCACTGGTCACTTGAGCTCCTACTCGGCTTGTGTATTTGCTTGTGAGGATGACAGGAGGTCCTTCTCAGGGTCACTTGGGCACTTCCGCGTGGACTGGGAGGCATCGGGCCTCCAGGAGGCTTCTCTTGGGTTAAGAGCCCAACCAAAGGGCCTGGAGGTGCGTTCAGCACACAACCCCCTCCCCGGGGCGCGGCTCACACACAGCAAGGTCTGTAAGCCTAGCGCCGCTACCCTCCCTCCCTCCCCTCGCTTCTCCGTGCTCTTCCAGCCGGCCTCTAGCTCCAGCGGGGAAAACCGGGCGAGCGGACTACGCCGCACCCCGCAGCCTCTGGGCATGCTCCGAGGCGGGACCCGGTCTGCCGCCGCCGCCGCCGGGAGGGTGCGTCTTCCCTTTCCCAGGGCCGCGGCGCCTGCAGCGACAGTCGCTGCGCCGGGGCCCCGCACACCTTTGGCGGAAGCAAGCGCTGAGGGGTGCCATCCTGCTGGGGCGTGGGCCGACAGCGCCCCCGTACCCATCTTTCCTGAGAGGGGCTGGCTGAGCAGGCACGCAGGCGGGATGTGCCCTGCGACTACTGCGGTTCCTTAGAAAGTAAAGCTGAGCTCGCCCGGCGCGGGGCTCCCAGCGGCCGCCGGGAGGGGGCGGGGCGGAGCGGGGCGGGGCCAGGTTGGGGGTGGTCCCAGTGCCCCCGCGAGGTGCGAAATCAGATTCTACATCCCTCTTGGGTCCCGCCCCCAGGGAATCAGAATTCAGTGGGAAAGTGTTTGGGAGAATCCTTGGGGTGGAGTGCTGGGGCGCGCCTGGCGTAAAATGGTTAACACAAAGTCCGCGCGCGCCCCTGGGCTATGAGGGTGAAAAGTGCGCGCCCGTGGCTGCGCACCCCTTTGCTAATTTGCGGGTTAGTTAACCAGAGGAAGTCAACTTGTGCGGGGAGGGGTGGAGGCAGCTCAGGCAGCTGCTGGCTTCGGCCCCAAGGCCTCCTAGGGCGATCGCACCTCACGGCTGGCCGGCGCGGCGCGCGGGGAGGTCGGGGTGGGCACCGGGCAGCCGGAGCAGCGGGCTTAACCCGGCCACTCACTCTTTCTGCCTCCTCCCCCCCAGGATTACCGAGAGGATGGGATGGATCTAGGCAGCGACGCCGGCAGCAGCAGCAGCAGCCGCGCCAGCTCACAGTCCAACTCTACCAAAGTGACCCCTTGCTCCGAGTGCAAATCCTCATCGTCGCCGGGGGGTAGCTTGGACTTGGTGTCTGCTCTGGAAGACTATGAAGAGCCCTTCCCGGTTTACCAGAAGAAGGTGATTGATGAGTGGGCTCCGGAGGAGGACGGGGAGGAGGAGGAAGAGGAGGACGATCGAGGGTATCGGGATGACCGCTGTCCGGCCCGGGAGCCGGGGGACGTGAGCGCCAGGATCGGCAGCAGCGGCAGCGGGAGCAGGAGCGCCGCCACCACCATGCCGTCCCCGATGCCTAACGGCAACCTCCATCCGCACGACCCTCAAGACCTCAGGCACAATGGCAACGTGGTGGTAGCCGGCCGGCCGAACGCCTCCCGAGTTCCCCGGCGACCCATGCAGAAGACCCAGCCTCCAGGGAGCCGGCGCGGAGGCCGGAACCGGGCATCTGGGGGGCTCTGCCTTCAGCCTCCGGACGGCGGGACGCGCATCCCGGAAGAACCCCCTGCGCCCCCAATGGACTGGGAGGCGTTGGAAAAGCATCTGGCCGGGCTGCAGTTCCGGGAGCAGGAGGTGCGAAACCAGGGCCAGGCAAAGACCAACTCCACCTCTGTAAGTTGGCCCGGGTGCGTGCCCACGCGCGCACACCCGCGTACACACCTCGCGCGCAGCCCACACGCCCCTTCCCCGCGCTCTCGCGGGTGGTGGCCCCATTCATCCTTTCCCGAGGGTGGGGGCTGGGCCGGAGAGCCTGTCTCCTGTTCCCCTGGGGTACGCTTGCTCTGTCTGTGAGCTGTCTGGGTTTACAGGATGGGCGGAGAGAAGGGAGGGGCAGCCAGAGGGCAGCAGAAAGTCGGGCTGGAGGAACCCGCGACTCATTTTGATGGAATTACTTATGGAGACTAGGTTGTGAGTCACTTGCCTGAAAATAAATCTAGGGAGATTTCCTGACCGAAGTCAGTGCCTGAGGAGGCTATTTCACACTATATTAGTTGTGGCTTTGTCCATTCTCGTGGGTCTTCCAGCGTTGCCCCTCACATCTCGCCCCGATCGAGGCTGTGCCTGTGTGTAGTCGCCTGCCCACACCTCAGATCTAGCAAACGGGTGTGTTCCATCCCGGCTCCTGGATTTGGACGGATTAAAGGCCCTCCTCTGACTTTTCTTCCATGAAACCTAAGCGATTGCTGACCTGGAGGAACTGGGGTGAATTGAACTGCCAGGATGAGGGAGGGGGTTGCTGCCTCTGCCTGACTCACTCCCTGTCGGCGAATCCCTTCTTGTTTTGATAAAAGAACCACTTATAGTTCCTTACCGGAGGCTACTGCCTCAATTCTGGAAAAGTCAGACAGGGAGGGGTGCTGGCGTGGAGCGGAAGGAGGGAGAGAAGGAGGGCTGCATCTATAATAAGCTCAGGCAGGTTTGTACTTGTCTCAACATTTCTTTTTCTTTTTTCTTTTTTTTTTTTTTGCCCCTGAGAGGAGAGCAGATAAATGACTTTGAAAGAAAAGCACCGTGAATGTAGCTCTCCCTTTTATCACTGTTTGAGATAAAGCAACAGTTGTAATTTGAAATCATTAGCGATATCCCTAAATACGGCTGAAGGGCACAGTTTAAATGAGTTGCTTTCTGTGTGTGACAGCTGTGTGTCGGTGTAGGAAAATGCTTGCCTCACAGGTGTAATTTGGCTACTCTTAGTCTCCCAGGCTCCTGGAAATTGGGTGCATGCACTTCTGACTTCAGGGGTGAGAGTGGTAACAGGGTTTCACAGAGAAATTGGCACAGCGTCTGTCTGTCGGCGCCCTTAGTTGACAGAGCCCATTGGTTAGTGTCCCTTGAGAGATTACCTATTAAATTAACACACTCGTTTTAATCCCGGCTGTTTATACGTTTACCATGTCACTAACAGACATGGAATCTTTCCATTACAGCCAATGCTATTTCTTGTCCCTTGCAATAGGAAACATCCTTTCTCCATTAAATTCCAGGATTTGAGCAATGATTGAAGATAAGCAGTTACATAGCCGTAACTGGGCTGAGAGTCTGGTAAGGTGAGATAGGGTAGACTGTCTGCCCTCTGGAAACTTGACATTTAAAGGCTTTCAGAACAGAACCCTTCTCAACCCAGTGCTCACACATTCTCTTGTTATTGTGGGCAGTCTTTAAAACCTAAGGTACTCCTTCCTTCCTTCCTTCCTTCCTTCCATCAGCAACAGTTTGGAGGTTCTTCCTCTTTGTTCCCAGATTCCCAGGCTCTCAGCTCTTCTAAAAATGTGTGCTCTTTATATTTTTAGAAGTCATTGCACTTTTTTTTTATTTTAAAGAAGTTTAAAGACCACACACACACACACACACACACACATATGTTGCAGGAAGGGATATGCATGTGCCATGGTTCACATGTAGAGGTCAGAGAAAAACTTTTGGGAATCTCTTCTCGTGAACCCTGAGGATTAAGCTCTGGTCATGAGGCCGGTGGTGCTTTAACATGCTGTGCTACCTCACAGGCCGGTTTTGGTTTGTGTTTGAATAAAGTTCTTACTACATGTTTACTTAAGATGGTGCTTTCAAACTAATATATCCATGAAATCACCTTAATACTTAAAAACCTTATAGTATATACATACACAGTCACAGAAAGCCTGGTGATTTCTATGACTTTCTGTTATGTGTATTCACTGTACATCTAAAGTTTGTTACTTTGTTCCTGTTATAACAGTTTTGAAAACAGCATTTAAATTCTGTTTATCATTGCCTGGAGTAAGCAACCATGTGGTCAGGAGCTGGAGAATAGCAAATAATTGGTGTAGAAGACCTATCTTTGAATGAGGCAGTTTGGTCCACTGGTATTTTGCTACTCTTTAGAACCATGTATGTCAACACATTAATAGGGCTGGGTGCATCCTGAACAGAAGGCTATAAAATGCAAAAGAAAGGCTAGGTTCTCTTTACCATATCATCCAAGAGCCACCACACACACACACACACACACACACACACACACACACACAAACACGTACAGTTGTCCTTGCTGTTACATCTACAGTCGCTCTATTGGTTTATTTCCCCGACTCTTCCAGACTCTGCTCAACTCTTACCAGCTCTGAGAGGTTCTTCCTGCCCTCCCCTTCCTAAAGCAGAACGACAGCGCCCCTCATCCCGCCCCCACCTTGGCTCGGTTATCTTAGTGCTACCATAGTCTTGTTTGTAAGTCCCCACTATTCTGGGTCTCTTAGAAATCTAGGTGAGCTGGTGCAAGCCTTTAATCCCAACACTCAGGAGGCAGAGGCAGGCAGATCTTTGTGAGTTCAAGGCCAGTCTGGAATGTAGAGTGAGCTGCAGGACAGCTAAAGCTACACAGAGAAATTCTGTTTGGAAAACCAGAGATGAGACATCTAACTGAAAGTTCAGGGATCTTACCTCTGTTTTGGTTTGGATTTGAAATTGTTTCAAATAATCCTTTTAGGATGTGTATTACTGTTTTGGCTGTGACATATCTATCTGTACCACGAGCATGCCTGGTGCCTGCAGAGGTGAGAAGAGGGTGTGGGATCCCCTCAAACAGGAATGGTGGATGGTTGTAAGCTACCGCATTCGTTACTTTTCTGTATGGTGTGATAGAGCACCATGACTAAGGCGACTTGTAGAAGAGTTTATTTTAGGCTTATGGTTCCAGAAGGTTCCAGTCCATAGTGGCAGATCTCTAGCTGTAAGCAGGAGGCAGAGAGAACTAAATTGAAATGGTAATAGTCTTTTGAAATCTCAGAGCCCTCCCCCCAGTGACAGATACACTCTATCAAGGCCATACTTCCTGATCCCTCCAAATGCTGGCAACTGGGACCCAGCAATTTAAATGTCCAAGACTTATGGGGGGCATCTCATTCAAATGACCATTATGTGGGTGCTGGAAATGAACCTAGGTCCTATGGATTCTGAGATAGGCTTGTTATGTAGCCCGGGCTAGCTATATGAGGTTCTTTACATAGCAGAAGCTGGCCTTGAACTCATGTTCCTCCTTCGTTTGCTTCCCAAGTGCTGTGGTTACAGGTGTGCACCTGCTGTGCCATGGTGCTTGGGACAGTGCCTGAGATGCTTGAGGATCTCATCTATCCAGTGAAGGAAGAAACGTTTATAGCATCCACGTATCCCAGACAGTATCCAAAGTTCTCATTTCACAACTGAGAAGAGGGCCTGAGCTGCTATCTGACTTGTCTAAGGTACTGATGAGAAGCCTTGTGAAAGGGTATCTTTTTGATTTTGTGTGAAAGGGCATTTTTTTTCCTCCCCACGTAGGAGCAATTTCCCTCTCTCTTTTCATACTTAAAATACTTTGAGATAGGAAGGATGGAGGATTTCCCTCCCTGAAATAAATTAAAAGATGTTTTTGTTTTCTTTTGTTCTGTTTTTCCTAGATAGGTTTTCTCTGTGTAACCTGTCTCTGCCTCCTAATCTTCACCCTGAGCGCTGGGATTAAAGGCATGTGTCATCTTAATGTGGCTTCATAATGACAAGACCTCTCTAGTACTTCCTCAGCAACAAGGACAAAAGTAATCTGAGAAACCATCAATCTCATTGCTTCAGAGTCTCCCCTCACAGGCAGGACTGGGTTAGGTTTGCTGACACTGTTTGGCTCCTGCAGAACTACATGGTAAAGGGATGTGGGGTTCCTCTCTCCTAATCCTATGATGACCCTGCTTCTCAGCTTCAACACCAAAGAAAGACTGAGGTCTCAGAAGTGGCTTGACTTTTTAGGCTTTCCCGATCCTGGGAAGAGTTAGGACCAAGTTTAAAACATACCATGTTCACATAGAGCTTAAAACCCCAAACTTACCTTCCTGTGTGGAGTTCAGGGAATTCACCCTTCCCCTGGTGCTGATGGAAGGATGTGAGATAGGTTGCTGGAGAGATTCTGGGGCCATAACTGGGAAATCCCTGAGTCATCTGGATGGAACCATGCTGGTGGCTGACTCCTATAGACTTCTAGGAGATGGAGGCTCCTTCACAAACCTCTACTGCATCAGGTGGTCCAAGTTTGACCTATTCTGCATCTCTGTCTCTGGTGGCTCACCTTGGGCTTGTCCTGTGTGAGGAGGCTCGGTAGTGCTATCTCATTACCACAAGTGCCCTGACAGGACTGTCCCTAGCAGGATTGGGCCTGCCCATGTGTCATCTGGCCAGAGCTTGTCTTCCCTTTTGGGTGGGCTAGTTCTTGATGAACACTAGGGCCACACACAGACTAAAGATAGTTGTGGACATTGGAGGTTTTGATGCTAGATGAGAGCCTTTATCCAGGAAGTTCATGTTCATCTTAAATTCTTATTTCCCTACCTGTTTTTACCCTGGGGAACTGGTGCAGATAATCCTTAGGGAAACAGAAATGTCTCTCTTCTCTCTCTTGACAGTCTCTTCCTGCATCTATCTCTAGGTTTTAGTTTAATACTGCCACACTCATTTTCCTTTTTCTTTCTTCCTTCGTGTGTGTGTGTGTGTGTGTGTGTGTGTGTGTGTGTTGGAGGCAGGGTTTCTCTGTATAGTCTTGGCTATCCTAGAACTCACTTTGTAGACTGTAGGCTGGCCTTAGCTCAGAGATTCACCTGCTTCCGCCTCCCAAGTGCTAGGATGCAAGGCATGTGCTACAACTGCCAGTCACCACTCAGTTACTTACTTAGGGACTTCTTGGGCCCCTCATGCAGGTGGGGTATGGAATGGCCCAGGGCCCCAATGTATCTTTGCCCTTCCTCCATAGTTTTGTTATGAGGACTTCTCTCCTCCGGTGTGTGTAATCGTTCATGTTTAACCTGTTTCTGGAAACTCTGCTCTTCCCCTCCCACTCCCTGTCTTGTATATTCTCTAAAAGCAGATTTGTTAGGCTGGGGATTTGGCTCCTTGGGTAAAGCCAGATATGGTAGTCCATGCATGTAATCTCAACCTCCCAGAGTGAGATGGGAGGTGGAGACAGAAGAATTGCTGGAAGCAGGTGGGCTGACTAGCCTGGAATACATAGTAGTGAACAAGGGAAAGCCTGCCTCACACAAGGTAGGGAGGGAAGACTGACAGCTGAGGTTCTCCTCACCACCACACGTGCCCAAACTCATTCACACACGCACGCACGTGTACACACACACACACGCACGTGTACACACACACACGCACACACGCTCACGCATACACGCACACACGCACGCACGCACACATACACTCCTTGCCCCATATTTAAGGCAGTCTAGCTGATATAGAAGATCAATTGCATAAGTGATAATGTAAATTTGTTTTCTATAATACGTGACTTTTGATACAGCTGTAAAACCACAAAATTAAAGTATTAGATCCATCAACCCAAAAAGTGTCTTTGTCCCTTTGCATTCCCCCTGTCTTTTTCCCAGGTAATCACTGGCCTGATTTCTGTACTGTGAATTGACGTACATTTTCAGATACATGTATGTATTCCTTAGTCATCTAGTGCTGGGCACTTGGATTAGTTCTAGTGTTTTGCTATTACAAGTAAAATCTATCTCTATGACTGCTTATACAGAAATCTTTATGTGAACCTCCATCCCATTTCCTTTAGATATATATGTGAGAGTAGGACTGGATCATATAGTTGGCATATGTTCAACTTCCTGAGAAGTTGCCTCCCTTCCCCTTCCAAGAAGCACCATTTTAGATGACTGCTGCCTTGACTCTTTAATTTTTTTTTTTACATTTTATTTATTTGTTTATTTTTTCTGTGTGTGTTGTGTGTGTGTCTGTATGTCTGTGTGTATGTGTCAATGACTGTGTACACGTACACATGTCTGGGTGTATATGTACCATCATATGGGTTCCAGAAGTCAAACTTAGGTCATCAGGCTTGGTGGCAAGTGTCCTTATCTGCAGAGCCATCTCCTGGTCTGTCGTGGGTGGCTCTTACACCACTGACTGGAACTTTGGCTCCCCCTACTAGTGGCTAGTCTATATCCTTTGAACTTTTAGGTTTTCCAGGGCATTTCTATTTAGCTTACTGGGAAAGCTAACCAAACTCATTCCGCCATTGTTCCAAAGAAGAGAGGTGTAGTTTTTTTTTTTTAATTAGATACAGTTTTATTATACTATCATGCCCTTGACAGATATATTTTCCTCATTTAATGAGAAGTTCAGATTTTTTTAATTGATACATTAATTGAAAGTAAACTCTCCTAATAAGGTTATTTCTAAAGTACTTAAAAATAATTTGTCTTTTTATTTGTTTATACTATTAGCTAGTAGCAAACTTTAAATTACCTACATTTCTCCCTAGAAAAGTGCTAATTACCAGTAATAGTCAATGTATTGTTCTGTAAGAATTACAACCCAGTTATTCTGCATAATCCTACAGAAGTAACTAAATGGTTGAGTGGTTTTTCCCTTAGTTACTTGGGGGCTGTGGTTAAATTACACAAATTCCTGTTTTAAAGACTAAAATAGAATCCCTTACTAGTCCTGCAATATATAGAAAGGTTTAGATGTAAAGTTAGCTGATTATGCAGTTAGGAACCTAATGCTGGAAACCTATGGTGTGGGGTACAAGTATCATTTCTATCAGAGAGCACACTATGTGACAATGGTAAAGTTTCTTTTCTTTCTGTAATTAGAAATTATGAGGACTAAATGTATTTATTCTATGGTTCAAAAATTTATCCTGCAATATCTCCTACCATACTCAGACTTTTTATTCCTACTTTGCTAATGCATGCTTATTCTTAAGAATGCAGATGCAGGACTCTGCCAGCAAGAGCTAGAATTTCAAGGAGACAGTGGAAAGGGTGCTCGCCACCAAGCCTGATGACCTGAATTTGATCTCCTGGGAGGAGAGAAGACATGGACCCACATAATACATACAACATACACATCATACACACATGTACCTACACATAATAATGATGATGAAAAAAGAATATACATACATACATACATACATACATATTCTGTTATATAGCCTTGGTTGTCCTAGAACTCATTATATAGACCAAGCTGACCTCAATCTTGGAGATCCTCCTGCCTCTGCCTCTAGAGTTGTTGGCATCAAAGGTGTGTGGAGACATACCCAGCTTGAAAAAGAGGTTTTTATTTTAAGACGTAGAAGAAAAACGTTCAGGTTCTAAACACACTAGCTTGTCAGAATTGAAGCCTCGGCTTAGTTGTAGAGTTCTGCTCAAGGTCCTGAGTTCAATACCTACCATTAGTTGTAGGGTCCTTGTCTAATCATGTTCAAGGCCCTGGATTCAGTCATGTTTAAGGCACCAGATACCTAGCAATGAAGAAAAGAAATAGATTTAAGGAATACCCAAAGTAAGAAACTTTTGTAAATATAATATTTTTATTCGTTGAAAATTTCATACAGTGTGTTTTGATCATATTCACAAACACCTCAATTTTGTGCTCACTCTATTGAGTGTAATTTGTGCTGCCCATATACTCCTGGGTGTGGGGCCATCACTGGAGCACAGTCGACTTGCCGGGGGTCAATTGATTCCCAGAAAGAAGGAAGGAGAGGCCCCTGGTCCTGGAAGGGCTCGATGCAGCAGTGTAGGGAAATACCAGGACAGAGAGCGGGAGGGGGTTGATTAGGTAACAGGGGGAGGGGAGAGGGCTTATGGGACTTTCGGGGAGGGGGGAACCGGGAAAGGGGAAATCATTTGTAATGTAAATAAAGAATATAGAAATTAAAAAAAATTCCATAAACCTCAAAAAAAAAAAAAGAAAAAGAAAAGAAAAGAAAAGAAAACTGGCCCTCCCTCTCTCCCTCAGAAGTCCTTAGCTGCCCACAGTCCTCAATTAGGGATGGGGCTCACGGGTCCTTACTGCTCTGTGCTAGAACGTTGGCTGGCTTCATCATGTGTACTGCTGTGGTCCTGTGGAGGAGGCAACCACGGGCTGCGAGTCCATGAATGCAGCACACCTGTCATGTCCATAAGACACTGTTTATCTCTGGTCCTTCCCAGCCTCTGGCTCTTACAGTCTTTCTGGCCTCTCTTTCTTTGTGGTCCCTGAGGCTTGGGAGGGGATGTGATACAGATGTTCCACTCTGTCCTTTGATCAGTTGTGAGTTTCTATATTAACCAAAGTATTAATAAAATAAGTGAAAATTATTAAAAATCTGAGACTATATCATTAACTGTAGATATCTTTCTTTCTATCTTTCTATGTATCTATGTATCTATCTATCTATCTATGTATCTATCTATCTATGTATCTATCTATGTATCTATCTATCTATCTATCTATCTATCTATCTATCTATCTATCCATCCATGTGTGTTACATTGCCGAAGGGCCCTTTGAACTATAGTAACTGAATTAAAAGAGATCTCTGCTTCCTAGTAGGTTTGTCTGTAGCAACTTTAAAGCCCCCAAAGGGAAATGTTTCTCTGAAATCCTGATGCAGACTTACAGTTCTCATCACCAGCTGGCTAAGCCCTTAACAGCTCAACTGCTGGCACCCAGGCACCTCCCTTGCCCGGCTCTGCTCTCCATAACTCTGCTAACTGCAAGTCCTTGCCTGGGATGTCTTATAAGGCAAGCTTGGGAAGCCCAGCACAAGAAGCGTTTACTTCTCCAGCAGCAGGTACACAGTGTCCCACCAGCCTCCACCTTTGAGATTTGACCCGCCTCTGCCTGGTCAGCTGAGCTCTGAGCAGCCCCTCTTTCCCCGAAGTTTTACTCCACGTAGGTGCCATATGACTACCCAAGTCATAAAGGGCTTTCAGGTTTTTGCCCACATTTGGACAAATTAAGAGTTCTCATTTTAAGAGAGGATCAGCATTAAAGGCCATCCATCTTTAAACTCAGAGGTCATCTTAGGCTCCAGTAAGATCCAGGGACTTGACTAAAGCCTGTAGCTGACAAAAGTCAAATTAGACCTGCCAGGTCTTGCCTCTGTCTCAGGCTTTCAGTGGCAACCTAAGCACTGGTGGTCTTGTATCGGTGCGGTTGGTCATTATCGTCTGTGGGTGTGTCTCTTCTCTATACAAGTCTTCTACATCCCTCCTCCCCTTCAAACACACAGAGCAAAGTTCACAACATGACTTGAAGAGCAGAGCTCTGGTGCTCCCTGGCTGTCTAGTCAATTAGTGTATTTTGTACCATATTTCTGTCTCGATTCTTTAGTTTTCTCCAAGCTGAGAGACATCATGAAGTTTATTAGTGCTAATAACCATAACTCCATTACTATTCCTTAAGACCTTGTTCAAATTGTATGATATTGCACGTGTATATTAAAATAGAAGTTTGAACTCCTGGGCCTTGTCCCCTAAAGACGTGTGGCTTTGCTTTCTGAACTTCGACATTCAGTTCTAGGTGACTTAACAAGAGCTGACTCCACAGCTGTGGTGCCTCAGTGGCTTTGGAATCCTGGAGCCCCTAGGACAGGTGACATTCTTGATTCTTAGTTTCTGCCAGTCTGTTGGGAACTCAGCTTCTGGGACGATTCAAGGGCTGCTTGTAAAATTGAGCATCTCAATAGAGAGAAGTAAGATTTTAGTGGGAGAATCAGAGAAGTCACCTCAGCAAACCTCCTTTTTCCTAAGGTGGAAATGGACTGCGTTCCCCACTCTCTTAGTCCAGGCCTGACCGGCCTCCAGACACCCCCATTCACAGCCATACCTAGGCTGCGAATGCTAAAGGAGCAATCTCTGTGGCTCATTCTCTAAGTGAAGATGGTTTGCTCCGTCTAGACCAGCGGTTCTCAGCCTTCCTAATGCTGCAACCCTTTAATACAAGTTGTAGTTGCCCCAACCATAACAGTCTTTCCATTGCTACTTCATAACTATAATTTTGCCACTGTGCAGGTTTTCAGATGTGTGACACCCCTCCCCCAATGGTGTTGTGACCCACAAGTTGAGAACCACTGATCTAGACATTTTAAGTGGATATTTTGTTATGAACAAAAACACAAAAGTACAGAAATTAAAAGAAAAAAAACCAAGCAAACAAGGAAAGGCTTTATAAAATAAAGCATTTGCAAGCCTAGTGTGGTAGCACATGCCTGTGATCCAGTAGTTGGAAGTTCAAGGGATGAGGAGCACACAAGTTTGAGGCTAGCCCACTAAGGAGTCCCTAAAGTCAAAGCAAGACCCAAGTCCCTTTGAAATGGATTCAGCTGGTGCTACTGAGAAATGAGAGATTGAGTAGGTACCTGGGACCTGCAGGTCCAAGACCCTGAGCTGAAGCAGGCCGGAAACCAAGGCTGCTGTTGAACAGCAGGGCCTGTGGAGGGAGGAGGAGGTCATGGCCAAGGAGGCTGAAGTACCAAGGGGAAGGAGACCCAAGGTAGGAGGACTGTCCTCCAGAACAGGCACAGTGTATGGATAATTTCTTAGACTTTGTGTCACATCAGGCCAGGGGTCTAGGAACACTAGTACATGAACAGACAGACAGCAGTGCCTGATGTCAGGGTTGGCACTGGAGCGCCCAGTGTGAACTAGGATGCCACCACAGAGCTTGGGCTCTTTGCTTCTGAAAGGCATTAAATTATTGCTCTGTGCTGTAGAGGGTCCACAACTCTGCAGATAGACGCAAATCTAGCCTTTTGTAAAGACAGCACTAAAAGGTACTCTTCTTACTTTGCGTCTTAGAAAGGCAGTGAATATTAGTTGTCTGTTTTTCCTATTCTTGAAAACAACAGGCATCCGTGTTGACTTTTTGGTTTTGGGTCTAGTAAGGTAAATACAGCAATTCTTTGAAGGAAAAAAAAAAGATCAGATTGTTCTCAAAGGCTTCATCTGTGAAAAATAGTGAACTGTGTTTAGTAGCTCTGTGAAGCGTCAGCCAGCCTCCCTTTCGTCTGTTCTGGTTAATGAATGTTAGCACATTTACTCGGGCTGCCTTTGGATTATCGGAATCCAAATTACTAGACGAGAGGACTCAAGAACTTGTTACATGCCTTTTGGTGTATTAGTAATCATTTAGAAATAAAATTTGCTCATGCATTAACAAAAAGTATTTGTGGCTTGTGAGGTCCATGAAATAGTCTAAATCGGGACACTTGGCTTAGTCAGAATATGGGTGAGAGCAAAGAATAGAAAAGTGGCCATAAGGAGCGAGAGGCATGTGTGAGGTTTCTGTTTCCTGTATGATGCTTCTGGGTTTTCCAGCGGATTTGTTTTTAACTTTTAATTAGTTTGCTCTGTACCACGACAAAGATTTTCCAGACCTATTTCTAAAACGTACACATTTTCAGCGTTTGAGCAGAACTTTAAATCTCCCACCCCTTTTATCTTTAACTTGTGTTTCATTTTTATATTTCTTCATTTTTCATTCATTTAGAGTTAGCATGTAGATAATGTGTTCCAATATGAAGTCCTCATGTCGCCTTGTCCTCCGGTGGTCTTCCTTCCCACCCTGTCCTGCTCAGCCCCTCCCCCTCCCCGTGGCTTCTCTTTGCGTTTCTGTCCCTTCTACCACATTACACTTCTTTTTTTCTCCTCTGTTTAAGATCTTTTTTCTTTCTCATGGTCTCCTTTCTAGTTTCATGACTTAGCTTCCTACACGAACGCACACACACACACACACACACACACACACACACACACATGCATGCACACACATACATACTATGAGAGAACTTGGTGGTCATCATTCTGAATCTCCCTTATTTGGGTCATCATGATACTTCCCATTTCCTTCCATTTTCCTGCAAATGTCATGGTTCCATTTTGCTCTGTGACTGAATAAGATTCCACTGTGTGTTTATACATCTCTTTATCCATTATGTACTGATGGACACCTAGACAACTTCCATTTCTAAACTACTGTGCCACTAGTTAAAGCAGCAACAGCAAACATGCCCAAATACTCATCTCTGTGGCAGAAGACAGGGTCTTTTAGGTGTCTACCTACGAGGGGTATAGCTGGGTCGTATGGTCGTTCTCTTCTTATCTTTTTTTGAGGAAAGCCCATGCTTAGTCCATAGTGGCTGTACCAGTTTTCACTTCAACTAGCAGTAATTAAAGGTTCCTCTTCCCCCCTACATCTTCCACAGCATGTTTTATTGTTTGTTTCCTTGATGGTAGCCGTTCTGACCAGGGTTAAATAGAATCTCAAATGAGTTTCTCTTTGTATTTCTGGATGACTAAGCATGTTGAACATTTTTGGGTAGAAGCCTTTCAAGTTCACACAGTCTAATTTGTAGTACTTGGGGGGTCCTTTCCTATGACACTGGAGTCCTTTTCAGAGAGTTCTGTGTGTGCCAGTATCCTAAACTGATTCCCTCTAGCAGTTTTCAGTGTTTCAGGTTTTATATCAAGGTCTTTGAGATTCAAATCTAATTCTCTCTCTGCCCGTGGAGACCTAGTTCTCCCGGCACCCTCTGTGAGGATGGCTCTATGGTGTGAGTCCTGGTATTGTGACATGGCCTGCACCGTTCTCATTGCTTAGCATTGCTTTTGCTATTGGGGTCATTTGAGTTTCCAAATGACTCTTAGGATGTCTTCTCTAATCCAGTGAGGGCAGTCTGTCATTGGAATTTTGGTGGGAATGACATTGAACCTGTAGACTGTTTTCAGTGATGTAGCCATTTTTACAATATCCGTTCTACCAGTCAGTGAGCACGAAGGGCTTCTCGTCGTCTAGTGTTTTATTCTGTTTCTTTGTGTCTTAAAGGTCATAAGTTAGCATCTGATGGCTTTATTTTTTTCTGTATCCCAAGAGAGGTGATTGATTTCTTAAACTCCAGAGGGATGTCTTAGCTATTGTCGTGATTTTGTTTTGCTGTTGTTGATTTGTTTGGTCCTTGTTTCACAAAATACTACAACAAAACAAAACAAAACCCTTTTATGAAGAAAGTGTGTGTTGGGATGGAGAGATGGCTCCCAGGTTAAGAGCACTGGTTGCTCTTCCAGAGGACCGGGGTTTGACTCCCAGCATCCATATGGAGGCTAACTGCAGTCTGTACTCTAGTTCCAGGGCATCCTGTGCTCTCTTCTGCTCTTCCTCAGGCACTGTATATATGTGCTGCACAGACATGCAGACAAAACAGCCATATATAGGGGAGAAAAACAATAAAAATAACATAAAATAAAAAAGGTGTGTGGGTTAGGCTTTTCCTAGGTGAAAAAAGCAAAAGACGTACCATTTCCTTTAGGAGGATGATGTTGGTTTTCAGGATGCTTGGCACAGGGCAGAAACTCAGTGCCATCTATCTCTGTAGCCTAGCAGCCAGGCCTGGACACAGTGGCCTGCCTGTCAGTGTCTTCCCAGGCACTCAGCAGTCATATCCAAGCATCCTTGCACCGAAGGAAGGCCTTTAGGCTTCCAGTTTCCCTCTTCAACCCTTGGGCAAGTTACCTCTCTGTGTTTTTTCCAAAGTCCCTGAGAGAAAATAGCTTACCTTCCATGGGGCACATCTCCTCTCATGGACAATACCCTTTGTCAGGTCTCCTCTTACTCTGCTACAGGATGGGGAGAAAGGTAGCCCTTCTCCCTGGCCAGCATCTACAGGCAGGGTCTGCCTGCTAACAGTGGGTAGCAGGCATGCTGGGAAAAGCAACAACAGCAAAAGTTAAGTTGTCGTAGTTCCTAAGCTAGTGACTTGATTGTGTTTCCTCCTCCTCCTCCTCCTTCTTCTTCTTCTTTTCTTTTTTTTTTTTTTTTGCCACAAATGGAAAGAGCTTGGTTGTCCAAAAAATGTTGAAAGTGAATGAGGTAATTTCTTGACAATTCCTAAAACCCCTGGCAGTGGTATAAATTTATATTTGAAGTTAGCATATTAAAAAAACAATACCAGGAATGATGCTGTGTGTAAAATATTGGCATTATTATTATCAAGCCAGCAGTATAATAGCTCTTGCTGCCCTTTCTCACCCAAAGAAAGTGTAGCACTCAGTTATATCCAGGGTCTGAACTTTTAGGAGACTGGTACAGTGCCTTAGAACCTGAAGGCTAATCTTCCTTCTGCTAAAAATAACACATTTATAAATAGTTTCAAGATCAATTTAGTTCTCTGTGTTTCTTCCCATGGCCCCAGTAGCTAAATATTATCCTACTTATGAAAATTGCAGATTTTGTTCTTGTGCAATCTAATAAATTTTTGACACATTTTGACCTGAACTGCCCATTTATTTATTCTGGGCAGCTTCTCCTTAAGTGCTCATGTCCACTGCGTCTACCCTAAAATTGGTTCGATAAGGAGCAAAAGAGCAGACGGCTGGGATTTTATTTTTGAACACTTAAATTATGTAACCAGTGATCTGTTAGTGTTTTTATCAAGCCTGCAGAGGCCCCATACTCTGACCCAAATAGCCTTTAAAATAAGATCTCATTCTAGAAGGAATGAGTTAGGAAAACCCAGGAAGGAAAAAAGTCCCTGATTTACTATGGAATATAATGACTTAATTCTTCGATTTACTTTTCTGGTGAGGACAGGTGTACAATACTGTCGTCTGTGCTGGAACATGGGTACCTCCCTTCCCCGCAGCTTCCTCTCCCTTCCCCCCGCTACACACGCGCACACACACACACACACACACACACACACACACGCACGCACGCACGCACGCACGCACGCACGCACGCGCACACACACTGTGCTTTAAGCTGCATTGATTTGTGTCTTTTGGAAATAATGACACTACAGAGCAAGAGTCCTTCCCTCTAATGCTTCCAGACAAGCATGGAAGCATTAACCCATGGAAGCCACCCTCAGGTGAGCAGACCCATCATAAGCTTCAGGGTGTATCCCAGAGTTACTAGGGAAACTGCTAATCCTGGCTAGCTACATGATGACACATCACAATGTCGTCTCAGGATTCTGAAACATTGGAGAAGCCAAACCCAGATTTGTGTAAGCTATATCTTATCAGGGCCAGTGAACAGACTCCAGGGATAAGAGTGCCTATGGCCAAGTCTGACCACCTGACTTAGATTCACAGAACCAATGTGGCAAAAAGGGAACAGGTGATTCTTGTAAGTTGTCCCTTAATTTCCACACGTGCACTGTCACAAGTGTGACCCTCCATGTAATTAATAAAGTAAACACCTTGACTGCCAAATGCTGTCAAGGAACCATAAATACACATCTCTCTTCTGCAGGTCAGAATATGACTTCAGCCTGCCAGTTTCTCCCCTCAACACCTCAACCTCCCTAGGTTCTGAATGAGAAAACTGAGACCCAAGCAACTGACATGCCTTACCAGAAGTGGCATGATTTGGGTCTAGGGGCAGTTTACAGAGAGGTATACTGTGCCTCTAGAAACGTGGCTTTCAAAGAGAACCCATGTGGGAAGCTGTTGTGATTTAATGAAGGAGTGATTTGTTTCCTTCTCTCTTTTCGGGGTCACGATGGTTAGAAGTGATACTAGCAAGAGGAAAAACAATTGGAAATATGACGCATCTCACTGTTTCATTTACTTTTCGGGGTCACCCCATTTGTTAGCATTTAGATTCCTTATCCTCCTCAGAGCAGTTCCAAAAGTGATTTGCTCTTAGATTCAGGGAGATGTGTCAGGGTTCAATTTTCATTGTTATGACCAGTGAACAGATAAGAGTTCTTTCAGAACAGATTATCTTAAATGTAAACACACATTGTGGAATGAACAATTGTAGTCTTGGGTTCTTAGATCTGTTGGAAAGTCAGCTGACTCCCCTTAATTCCAAGGGGTGATGAGAGCTGATTTTGGAGGGAGCTACTGAAGGTTAAACTTCAAGCCTAGTTCTTTGCCACCAAGTTCTGTCTGTAGCCCTCACTATTTTTGTCTTACAGTCTTATTATAACTTTAATCTTTAAAAAGTCACTAGAAATCCAAATAAAATCTATACTTTAGGTGTCCTTGCTCATTTCTTGGTTTTGACAGATGTTCCATAGCTATTTAAGAGACACAGAGGCTCAGGGAGTTGTCCAGACTGGCCTTGAATTCAGTTGCACAGGAAGGTCTCAACAGCTTGGGATTCTCCTGCTTCCTCCTCTTAATAAGCTCTAATATTTCCATCATAGTTTGTACCACTGGTACCCTATCTTTTCTCCTTCCTCTTTCTTCCTTGATCTTGCTGTGCAGCCAAGGATGACCTTAAATTTCTGATCCTCCTGCCTCAACTTCCAGAGTGCTCATTACAAAATATGTGCCTGCGTGCCTAGTTTATATGCACAGGACTGTGTGCTTGCTGAACAGGTGCCCTTCTAATGGAGCGACATCCCTAACCCTCTACTGTCTACTAATTTTGACAAAATTACAGTCTTTAACCACCAAACTTACTAAACTTTCATGATACTCGGACTCGAGTGAAACATCAACATTAATAATGGTAGTGGAGATTTTATTTAATGCTGTTTTTCTTCATAATATGGAGAGGGAGTTGTTGAAAAGATAACCATTTGAATCTTTTCTTTTTCCTTATTAGAACTTCTGGCTTTAAGTATAGAGTCAACACAGACAGCAAACTAGACAAGTTTGAGTTATTCATTTACTTACTTTCAAAAAATTAGGAATTATTAATATCAACTTTCTGTCAAAACTCACTTTGGAATAATTTGTAGGTTTATAGAAAAGTTGCAAAGATTGTACAGAAAGTTCCGAGTATTCCTCAGTTGCTGCTCCTGATGCAACCTCTGAAGTAACTATTGAACATCTGTCAAAACCAAGAAATGAGCAATGACACCTAAATTATAGATTTTATTTGGATTTTAGTGACTTTTTAAAAATTAAAGTTATAATAAGACTGTAAGACAAAATTAACAAATAACATGGCCTACATCGCCCACAAAGGCTTTATGTAAGTAAAAGTTAGGCCATTGGATTGTGTTTGCTTTGTGGATGCATTTGGAAGACGGGGGCTCCTGGCCCTCCCTCCAGCCAGTTGTTTTGCCTAAGCTCCTCTGGCAAGAAGCCCTGCAGCTGCTTCTGTGGAGAAGAAAGGGGCAGGAAGGAAGGCAAAGCCAAGGGTCAGATGCAAGCTTGGGGGCTGAGGTGGAAGGATATCCTGATCCCAGAGCCTCAAATCAGGGCAACTCTGCAGGGCTTGTCTCCAAAACCAAACAAAGCAGATAAGAAAGATAAGGGAGAAAGGAAGATAAGAAGAGTGTGAGCAGAACATGTGGGAGTGAGGGGTATCAGAAAGAGTTCCTAAGCAGAAGCAATCTGCGTGCTTACCCCCAGTCTTTTCTGTTTTTCCTTTCTCTTTTAAATTAATTTATTTATTTACATCAAATGCTGCCCCCCTCCATGGGCCCCTTCTCACAGAGACCCTCCCTGCATCTCCTCTCCTCTTCTCACCTGAGAGGGTGGGGCCCCTGGGTATCCTCCCACCCTGACATGTCAAGTCTCTTCCAGGGTAGACCTGGCATCAGTGAGAATCCTTTGTGACAGAGGCCAGACAGGGCAGCCCTGTTGGGGAACAGATACTACAGTCAGCCCACAGCTATAGGGAGAGCCTCTGCTCCAGTTGTTGGGGGACTCACATGGAGACTGAGCTGCATAACTGCTACATATGTGCCCTAAGCCATCATGCCTGTTCTTTGGTTGATACCTCAGTCTCTGAGAGTTCCCAGAGGTCCAGGTTAGTTGACTATGTTGGTCCTCCTGTGGGGTTCCTACCCCTTTAGGGCCTTCAATTCTTAACCCGACCTCCGTCCAATAATTTGACTATGAATTTCTGCATCTGTTTCAGTCAGCTGATGGGTAGAACCTCCCAGAGGGTAGTTACCTTAGGCTCCTGTCTGAAAGCATTACAGAGTATCATTAATAATGTCAGGGTTTGGTGTTTGCCCATGGGATGGGTTTCAACTTGGGCTGGTTATTGGTTGGCCATTCGTTCCAGTCTGCTGCATCTTTGTCCCTGCATTTCTTTCAGACAGGACAAATTTTAGGTGGAGAGTCTTGTGGGTGGGTTGGTGTCCTTATCCCTCAAAATGGGCTGTGGACAACCACAAGCTGTCGCTTGTCGCTGCTCTTTGGCTCTAACTCTGTGTTCACCAGGGAGCCATTTGGGAGTGTAGTCTTCCAAGCCAAGTTGGGTTGGCTTTTGTGAATGTGCTAGGCAAACCTGGCAGAGGGGGGATTGACAGTTTTAACAGACAGGTGGAAGTGGCCTGTGGCTGAGAGGATTGGATTAGTTATAAGGAGCATGTCTGGGAGATTTCCCAGATTGGAAATGGCATAGAAAGAGTGTTGAGACTCTTGTAGACATGCAAAGAGGAAGAGAAATCAGCAAATTGGGATGTTCAGCATTTGTTGACTGACCAGATGATCAGAGTTTGTAAAATTGAATCCTGAATGGGTGCTGTACGGTATAGTGTGTCACTAGTAGAGGCTTGTTCAAGTGACTCAGTGTAGTCTCATAAAAATGGGTTTCCTGTTTACTCTTTTTTTTTTTCTGTCTTTTTTGTCTTTGGCTGACAGGATGGTGAATTCTTCCCTGAGGCTTGTTAAAATTCTTTCCCTAATTACATGTTTGATGTATTGTAGATTATAATAGCACTAACCCAACATGTCTTTCAGCAAAACTGTTTCCCCAAACCAAAATGTTTTGAATGACTGCTTCAGTTCATGTGCTCCTGCCAATTCATTAGATGTTCTCCTCTGGGCAGAAGGAACCCTGGTGTCCCTCGCTGTAATCCTCAGCGTGCCCTCATGCGGAGGATGCTTGTGGGTGTGAAGGCCGACATGAGATCCCTTCCTAAAGCTCTGCAGTTTCCGTTAGGGAACCGACCGACCTCTTTCCTTTGTGTGGTGCGTGCTTCTGGTTAGTGAGTGATTACAAGTGGCTGACTCACGCTCCGGGAGCTTCCCTCTCAGATGTTCCGCCGCCAGCTCTGCGTGGGTGGACGGGCAGCCTGCCTTGGACTATAGGTTCAGTGTGCTGGCTGTGAGGTCCTCTGAGCTGTGAGAGGTAACTGCTGCCTGTCCTGTGTCCTGTAGGAAATGTGGCTGCTGCTTCTTCCCCTCCCTCAGCTCCTGCTCCTGTTCATTCTGTGCCTTAACATCAGCGCTGCTGGCTTCGTTGTTTACAAGACAGAAACCCTAACTGGTCACGGCAGACAATCTTTTGACGAACTCAGATTGTGCCAGTTGTAGGCCTGTTATCACTTAAATAGACATCTTTAACCAAATCATAGAATTTTAAAGCTTTGATCAGCCTTCAAGCCCACTGGCCCAATGTCCTTTAGGCTGCAGGCAGGGAAGTAATCACATAAAGTGATAGAAATAGACAAGTTATCATAAACTGGACATGATCTATGAATACCTACACAGATCACAGGACTCATCTGCCCAGGGGCATCTGGTCCATCACCCTTACCCTCCTGTCCTGTCCTTGTGTCCCATCATGCCATAAAGGTAGCATCCGTGACTGGGAAAGGCTAGGGGTGACAGGCACATGGGGATTCAACCTGCTGTGTTCATGGTATCTGTAGCATCGTTCAGACATGGTGGCAGAATTTGCTGTGTTGTAGGCAGGCTTGTCCTCTGTGATCTCCGACCTCAGATGCAGATGAAACTTCCCATAAGGAAGGGTTATTAGCCTGTCCTGGACCAAACAGCAGCCTCATGCTTATCGGGGATGGCAACCTATATATAATACTATGCTATAGATCTCGTTTTCAATCTTAATTAAAAACTGCTCTGCAACCATTCCTTATTTTGTGGACCGCGTTTTTGCATGTTCTAAGATGCAAGCCTCTGAGTTCTGAAGGGATAAATGCGCTCGCTCTGCTTTGAGGTGAGAGTTGTGTTTTAAAGTTGTTTCTGTGACACTTTTCAGAAAAGCAGGCAGGTCGTTCACCAAATGGCATCCGCCATGCATATCCCTCACTAGATGCCATTATCTTTTTTTCATAGCTGTATCCACTCTGTAAAGACATGTGAAATGTGGGTGCTGTGTTAGGTGTGGGGGACAGAAAGCAGCAGAAGCTGACTTGGAACTGACCCAACCTGGACCCTCTTAGCCTCCGGGAGCTTCCAGTCCATAGCACAGACGGTGTCTGATGACTAAGTCTCACTAAGGAGTCATTTGTCATCCTTTCCAAAGACAGATGTATGTGTGTGTGTGTGTGTGTGATAGGCCTGTCTATCCTTTGATACTCTTCCTTCTAAAAATTTAAAACGCTAGCAAAAATTACGAAAGAGTAACCACATCCCCACTGTGTGGTGTTTAATCGTGGCAACAGTAGCTGCGGTGGCTAATCTTGACTGTCAATTTGAAACTTTTGAAAGAGTGATCCTAAACTGAAGAATTCTTCAATCAGATTGGCCGGTGAGACATTCTGGTGTTTACTAATTGATGTAAGCGGGCCCAGGTCCACTGTGGGCAGCACCATCCCCAGGTAGGTGGGCTGTATAAGAAAAGTAACAGAGCCAGGTGGTGGTGGTAGTGGTACACATCTTTAATCCCAGCACTCCGGACGCGGGGAGGCAGAAGCAGTTGGATCTCCTAGAGTTTGAGGTCAGCCTGGCTTCACAGAAAAAAACTCCAGGACAGCTAAGGCTGCATAGAGAAATCCTACGGAGAAAAAGAAACAAACAGCAAACAAGCAAACGAAAAGATTGCAGAACGTGAGCCTGGGAGCAGACCAGTAAGCAGTGTGCTTCTGTTGGCTTCCGGTTTGGTTTCTTATGATGGTGGATCGCAACCTTTGAGGTTCCCCTTCCTTCCCAAGTCGCTTTTGGTCCTAGTATTTATCACAGCAACAGAAAGCAAAGTAGAACAGTAGCAGTGCTTAGTGAGTTCCTTTTATGGCCGGCGACTCAGCTCACAACTTTTCATTTCTTGTGGCTAAGGCTTCCGCTGGGGTGGGTGGACACTGCTACTGTCCGTTCCCAGCCAAGCAGCCCTGGACCCACAGAGATGGTACCAGCCCCTTTGTCTGCAAAGGCCACATTCACTTTCAGATACATCAACTACAGCAAACATTTGGAAGTGAACCACTTAGACCTCCATCACACAATGGCCGACTGCCTGCACCTGGCTTCTTGGTTTGTTTTCCAGACAGGGTCTCAAAATGTTGCTCTAGATAGTCTGGAATCCAAGATCTTCCTGCCTCAGCCTCCCAGATGCTGAGATAAAACTGTGGGCCTCTTATATAGCTTGTTTTCCTTAACCCACGGCACAGCTACATCTCTTGTTCTGCAATCTCTTCACACTTTCTTAGGCCTGTTTTTCTTTTATTAACCATTTTTCATTAATGGGAACCTAATCAGCTAAAATTTTGTTTAAATGAAAGTGTATGTATGTCATGCTTTTCTTTGAAGTCTCCTAATCTCTACCTCTGTGCTTATTTCTACTAAACCATTAGCCCTTGGGCGTCAAAAACTCACGCTGTGTGTTGGCTTGAAGACAATGAAATGATACTTAGATGAGTCAAAATGGCTGAAGCCCAGCACTCCTGTGACCTGGTCCTGAGCAAGCTGTTCCCAGCAAATCCCTTTGTATGCAGAATGTGCTGGATGCTACAGGCAGTTTGGAGATTGTGGAACCTGTCTGGGGATTCTTGCTGCTTGTAGGGTGGGTGACACCTGTAGAGCTGAGTCCCCTCCCCCCCTGAAACTACACTCAGCAATTGCTTAATCTGTAGCAGTAAGTCACAGAGGTGGTGGAATGCTTCCATGCACACAGGAAGCAATAGCACCACCCAGCCTGAGCACAATGGTACATTCCTATAATTCCAGCACTGGAAAGGCAGAGGCAGGAAGATCAGGAGTCTGAGCTCATCCTTGGCTACACAAGTCAGAGGCTACATGAGATTCTGTCTCCCAAGCAAACAAAAACTCCTTTCTCCTTTTTAATAACCACAGGTCTTGAAGTGTCGTTTCTTTGTGCTTAGGTAGGTGTGATATGGAATATAATCTTAAGGAGTGGAATGGGGTTGCTTGAATTTAGTAGTGGCTTAATGTCGAATTCTCAGGCCTCGGGAACTTGCTGAGTATTTTGGTTAAAGGAAGTGGACATATTTGTGGGGGTTTCTGCAGGTCTGGATACTGTGAGATGGGGCCACGTTAACACAGAGAACCTGGCAGTTTCCCTAGTGTGTTTCTGCAGATTCACCTGTCATGTCAATTACAGTAGTAAGACATGGGGTAGAGATGTTAACAGTTGCCCTAGGTTAGGACACTCACTCTTCCCACGGATCCCTTCTGGAACCCAGAGTGTGTTGTTGGAGAAGCAAGTCAGGTCCTCCCTTTCCCAGCCCAGCCATCGGATTCACAATGATTGGATTTTGGAGATTGGGTTTGGAGTGAAGGGTAATTACTCCGTCAGAGCGTGAGCAGTGAATCATACCAAGGGGAGGTAGAAGAGAAGACGACTCCGTCTCCCCACCTGCAACGGAAAGCTGTTGCATGTCAAATCTGGTTTGCAAGTTTGAAGTGAATGTGTTCTCCCCCACCCCCACATGTCATCTAGTTAAGCAAGTTCACACCTGCTCACTCGGCCATTGGTTAGTGGAAGGAATGAAAGAGAACAGCCGTGCCTTGGGGTCAAGGCATTTTCAGGATTATCATCCCGATGTCCTCCTCTCTGCCTTTCACCGTCTCTACAGTGCCCCTTCCATCTTGGCTCTGTGAGCTGTAGCCGCCCTTCACACAGAGCCTGTGAGATCTCCCTGACTCGGTAAAAAGCCTCTCCTACACCAATGAGATCTTGATAGAGGAGCCGCTTGCTGCACAGGAAATGGGGAAAGGTTTACTGGGAAGAAGCTAAGGACTCCCCGGACGATGGACATCTCCCAATTGTTTTCTTCGTGGTTTCCTTTAACCAGTGGCTTGTGTTCTTTACGTTAGCTGGCCAAATGCATGGAAAGGTAAGTGGCTTCGTAGCATAGTGCTTGGCTGGAGAAAATAGTTTACAAATCAGCCAAGAGCAAAACTTCAGGCTGAGAAGATGGCTCTGCTGTTGGAGTGCTTGCCGTGTATGCACGAAGAAGGCCCAGGTTTAAGTTCCTTGCATCCAGATAGAAAGTTGGGAGGGTGTGGCAGCCTATCTGAAGCCTGCTATGCTGGGAAGTAGACAGGGGGATTCCTGGAGTGAACTCAGTGAGAGACCCTGCCTCAGTCTGGAAATATGAAGGAGGACAACTGACCAACTGACACAAGGCCACACACACATACAGAAAGGGGAGAGAAAGAACAGTGAACTTTGGCCTCAAGTAAAGGTGAGAAGCAATCTAACCTTTGGCCTTACTGTGGCTCCCTGCTGTGTAACCTAGTGACTGAGCCAGCCAGGTTGAGAGCGAAGAGCTAGGGAAGGATTGTGGGAGCGTCTACAAGCTTCTCTCTCCATCTATCCATTTTAAAAAGTGAAATGTTTTAGAGTGTTCTGTAATACTTTCTAAGAAGTCATATTAAGTATGACTAATCTTACACACCTACCAGTTATTACGTAAAATGCCACAGTGGGCCATTGTCTGCGGGGCAGCATTGTACAGACCCTTGGTTTATTTGCTTTTCTAAAAGGCCTAGCCATGCTTCCATAGACAGATGAGAGTGTTTTTCCATATTAAGGCCATGTTACTGGGGCACGCGGTATGCTTCCCTCTCCCTGCATAACTGCACAGTGATTAAATATTGACTAAGAGCCAGTATTTGACAGCCAGCAGCCTCTCCCTGGTAAATGCTGATGTGTGAAGATGAATGTAAATACAGAGGCCTCCCCGCAGGGCCAGCCTTCCTCCTTGGGAAGTGGGCAAGCCCTGAGTTATGCATGAGGTGTCAAACTCAACTGCTCCAATAGAAGCCTGTCACTGAAACAAGTAATTCCTTTAAAAGCAACCCAATTCTGTCAAAAGAAAATATATTTTCCTAATCAATTTGAATAATAAAGAGGCTGTTTGTGAGTTTTCACAGAACATCCAGGGTGCCCGGTGAACAAAGGAGCTCTCCGACACTGGGACAGCTCTTCCTTTCAAAGACTCTGATTGTTTGGTTTATATGAAACAAACGGACTGAAATCATCAGATTTACTTCTGGGCCATGAATGTCTGATTGGGAAGTTTCAATATATCTTTCTACACCCTGGTCGCTGCCTGCGTTCTTTCTTGCCATTGTTGTAAGTAGGTTCATGTCTGTCCCTCCCCCTTTATGGGGGAAAATGCGTGCTTGGCTTGGTTTTCTAAAGGAAATTAATTTTTTAAATTTCTTTCTTTTTTTGAGATTACAATATAATTACAGAAAATAAGTTTTCCTTCAATATTTTCCCCTGGTAATAAATAAGGTTTATTATAAAATCTGACCATTTTTTTATTGCAATGCTTTTTTTTAATTAACCGTATACATATATCTGGGTGAATATATGTGTGTGTGCATGTTTGGGTGAATGTGAGAGAGAAAGAGAGAGAGGGGGGCACAGAAAGAGAAAGAGGGAGGAGAGGGAGAGATCATGTGAAGACCAAGGGGTCAACCTCTAGGGTATTTATTTATTTATTTATTTATTTATTTTGAGATAATGTTGGTCTTCAATTCTATTAAACTGCCTGGTCGGCAGGCTCTAAGATGTTTTTCCCATGGGTGGTAGAGATCAAAATCTATTCCTCATGCTTGTGCACCAGACAGTTTACAGATACAGCTCTCCCTAGCTCTCTTACAGGACTCTTCCTTGTACCCTGTAATAAACACCTGGAAGACTAACTCAACAGTTGTCCCTGCGTGTTGTGTTTATTCCTTAGAAGGATTTAAATACAGGCCTCCTTCTCAGCAGTACAGCCATCTAAAATGTCGGCTTCTTATTCCAGCAAACTTTCTAGACATCTCCTCCTCTGAGCTGCCTGCGCCACCTGTGTGGTGACAGCTGTCTGAGTATTAGCGTCACCACCTTCAAGGTCTCCTGAACTTAACAGATGCTTCATGAAAGCATTGTATTTCTTAGCTAGGTGTGGTGCACACAGCTGTAAAATCAGCACTTGGGAGGCAGAGGCAGGAGGATCAACAGCATGAAGCCATCCTGGGCTGCACAGGGAGAGCTCGTCTCCAAAAACCAACGTCTGAGGATGTGGTAGAGTGTTGCTTAGCATATACCAGGTCTTGCGTTTGATTCCCAGCATCACAGTTTTTCTTTAAATCGTGTTTCTCAAATGATTCAGTTTAGCCAAGATGGACTGGTACATATTTGAGGGGTTTAAAAATAATGTGTATTAGAGATATTATTAGCATCATTATAATTAGTAGCATTATTATTATTATCATTATTGTTATTAGCATTATTAGTAGTATGAGCATTGTTATTAGTAGTATTAGTATTATTATTAGCATTATTATTAGTAGTAGTAGTATCAGCCTATTCAAAAACTATTTTTCTTAAATATTGATGATTCCATTCTCCTTCGAAGCATAGTGAGGCATGTACTTAGTGAGAATGAAAGTCACATGAGAGCCATCAGAGCATCCCCGAGTGTGGTACGGCTCATTCTCAGTCAGAAGCACAGACGTGAGTCTCAGAGAAACCAGGCAGTGTGTGTGCTCTTGAACTGAGGTGCTAACAAACATGAGGCCCCACTGCGAGGCCAGTCACATGTGTTACCTATTCTTTGGAATGATCTTGTTGTCCTTCAGAAAACCAGAAGTATTTGATTGATGTAGACATTAATGTGTGTGTGTGTGTGTGTGTGTGTGTGTGTGTGTGTGTGCGCGCGCGCGCACGCTCCAAAATAATAATTACAACCTGCTCAGTATGTATAATATTACTAGTATGTATGCTTTCGGAACCAACTAGCAAGACTATTTCTCCCACTCTTGACTTTCCTTAGTTGCTTGTAGTTCTTCATCCGAACAAGGATGACGGTAATAGACATGCTGAGGTGGAAGGGAGCTCATGAGGATAGTATTAAAGACACCAGAGGGGCTGGAGAAGATGGCTCAGCGGTTAAGAACACAGATTGCTCTTCCAGAGGTCCTGAGTTCAATTCTCAGAAACCACATGGTGACTCATAATCATCTGTTATGAGATCCAATACCCTCTTCTGCTGTGTCCGAAGAGAGCAACAATGTACTCATCTACATAAAATAAATAAATGTTTGAAAAAAAAAAAGGCAACAGAGGACTCACAGAGAGAGCGTGGCCAGGGAGGGAGCACAGGAGCGAGGTTGGTCAGCCTTGGTGCTGAAGTGAAGAGAAGGCCTGACTTTAGATTTGACCATGTGCGTTTTTAGTAAAAGGATGAAGAGAGAAGACCTATAGAGACACAGTAACTTCCACTCAGACAGCAGGTAATTATGTTAGAGTGCCAAAGCTGAAGAGACTTGCTTTAGAATTTATCTCAAAGAAGTTCCTGCATGAGTTGCCTGGAAGATGTTTACCTCTGCCTAGTACCCAAACTGTGTGGCCAAGCGCTTAGTCTGTAAATGCTCAGAGCCGCCTAGCTGCCGGCTCTACATTTCCAGTTTGTCACTGTTCGTCCCAGACGTTCCCAGTTGGCTCAGTCCTTTGTGTTTTTATTTTGAACACTGGGTGACCCTTCCCTGTGCCTGGGCTGCTCAAGAGTCCTTGGGCCAACTGTGAAATGCAAGATGAACTGAGTGGATGTGTAGTGTAAGAAGGAATCCCTTTCTCGTTTTCAGTGTGTGTAAAACAGATTCAACAAAATAATAGAGCACGTTTGAACTTGAACAAGGTTCTCAGAGAGTGAGCTTGTGGTGTCTTGGTAGCATATGCCTCCCTCCAGTCCTCCCTCACACCAGCTGCCTCCATCTTCCTCCTTGGAGCCTGAACATGGTCAGCTAGCACTGAGAACCTGGCATGGCTTCAGAGAAACTTGATTTAGGCTTAAGTAGGAGGAAGGCAGAAAATTAACCAAGGTATGCTTTTATTCCATTTTAATAGTATATTATACATAAAATTACCATCATGGATGATACGTAATAGCCTCATCAAGATGACTTTCAGTGTGTTGAAAACAATCTTCAAAGCCAGGAGACAACCTTGCCTTTTGTTTTTATAGCTCCCGCCCTCTGGAAACTTTCAACGTGGAAGCCATGAGTTCGGTCCTCTTGTGGAAGGTACTAAAATGTACCACGCTTTAAGGCTAAATTTTTGATTTCACTCTTCCAGGAGAGCAATACACTGATAAGAATCTACCCTGAAAGCTCTTTCTGGATATAAAGCCTGGCAGGAACAAGATGCAGCCACCACATCCACACACTCAAAACAGCAGGGCCGCGGCTGGGAATAAGGCTGAAGAGGGGCCTGCTGAATGCTGAGTGTTCTTCCACTTGTAAGAAATTAGGCATGGGCACACTCAACACATGCCTGGATGCGACTTCCTGTTGGCTTATGTATACAATCTGGAGGATTCCTGAGGAGAGGTTTATTGTCCACAGAAATTGAGTGGAGGTGTCTTCAGGGTTGGCTCTTTTCCAAGAGGCTCCTCTTAGGGCTAGATTATCCACTGCACTTTCTTAGTGAGTTTACCAAAAATATATGGGGTTTACTAATTGTTGAACATATGGTACTAGGGAAAAAAAATCGAAAAGAAGAGAACAAATTCCTACTCTTAACACAGGTTACTTTAAATCTGTGGCTTTTCCTCCCAACCCCATATTAATCATGTCTCCAAAGAAATAGAAACAAAGTGTGTGTGTGTGTGTGTGTGTGTGTGTGTGTGTGTGTGACTGTCTGTCTGTCTGTCTTTCTATGTCTCTATATATGAGATGAGTGTCTGTGTGTGTGTGTATAAGAGAGAGAGAGAGAGAGAAATTTTAAGGCCTTGGTTTAGGAAACTGAAGGCTGGTAAGTCCAGGCCAGCAGCAAGAGTTGATGTTGTATCTTGGAGTCCAAAGCTGAGAGGAGTCTCTTTTTCTGGGACCTGTCTTGTCTCCTTTTCAGTTGAATGGGTGAGACTGGCCTACTGTATGGAAAAGAATGTTCTGTATTGCAGGTCAACTGATTTAAACATCAACCACATGTAAAAGATACCTTCACAGGGATATCCTGCTTAGTGATTGACCAAACAGTGGGGCCCTTTGTCCTACTAGAGTTTGGCCCATAATTACTCATCCCTCCTTCCCATCCCTCTGTTACTGTACAGGCATCCAAATGACGGTGTCATTTCATTTAATACCTCTGGGGCTTGAGCAGACATTAAGAATCCCCTGGAACACATGTTGAAACACTGATAGCCTGTGGAAGACGGGGTCTGGGAACTCGAGTTTCTGACGAGCCCCAGGTGCAGCTGCTGCAGATGGTCCAGGGACCACAGTTTGGGAACTGCTGAATCTCTAAGATCCGGAATCTGAATTTTAGCCTCATGACTCCCAAGCTGATCTTGTGATCAAAGGGGAGTTAGGTTTCTTTCTCAGTGATGGGCCCAGGTAAGTCCAGATCGCACTGCTAAGGTGTAAAACATCAATGCCAATCTGCTGACCTGCAATATGAACTAAAACAACCACTGCCACCAGATGCCTGATAGATGCCGGCAAGGAGGGAAGAGTGGCTTTCAATTGCAGAGATGTCAGTCCTTGGCCACTGGTCCCATTGATTCTGAGGCCTATGGTGACACCACAGAGGCAGAGGCATGTGTAGGAGACGATCAGCCTCCTGATGGACAGGAGCTAAAGTTAGGAGGGAACTGGGATCACTGTGACCTTTAAAGATACACTTCCAGTGACCTATATCTTCCAGTATAGGTCCTACCTTCTAAGGTTTCCAGAGCCTTCCCAAATAGCACCAGGAGCTGAAGAGCAAGTGTTAAGTCTCTGGAGGACTTTTCCTCCCACACTAGAATGAACTTAGGAAAATAATCCCACCGGCACGGGAGGCAGAGACAATCTTGGGCACCACTATAGGAGTTAGGGAATCAGAGCCGAGGAATGGTCGGGATTGGGGAGTTTGCCACAAGCGCGCCTGCAGGTCTGTGTACTGGGCTCTATACTCTATAGATTTTGCTCTATATTCTATAGATTTGCAGGGCAGGAGCAGGAGCAAGGCGGGCTGCCAAGCCTCTTCCCTGGCCACCTCTGCCCCAGAGTGGGTGGCAGGTGACAGGCAGCATGACCAGGCAGCTAGGGGTCAAAGTCACTGTCTTGGAGTTGGTGGCAGGTGGCTAGGAGCCTAGACTTCAGCAGCTTCCAGCGGTGAAAGCTTCCCTTAGGTTGTTACAGCTCGATAAATAAGCACTCTCAGGTGGTCTTTGGGGAAATAACTCGCACTTTATTTTTTTGTGGTTAGGATCTTATATACATTTTGGGGTGAGTTGGGGTCTTAAGGAAGATCCTTTCTATTGGCTTGGTCTGAGATGTTAGGGATGCCTCATCTGCATGTAGAGGGGCTTCGAGTGTTGACTCTACGTAAACTGGTAAACTGGTAAACTGGCCATCACAGTCCTCTCCGTGGGGTGTTGTAGTCATGCGTTCCAGGACAGGAATCTGGTTGGGAATAGATTTTAAAGGCCTACTGTTATCAATTATGAGAATTTCCGGGATCCTGAATCCACTCAGTCTTACCAGGTTTTCTGTCTGGTGGCACAGTCCATTGCCCTACTCAAACCCAGTGCTGGAGGGAGGATTCCACTCTCCATGCGTAGAGAATACACACTTCAGGCCTTACTGTTGTGAGACGATGTTCCTCTACACTCTGAAAACTCCACTCTGCAATGGAGCTCAAAGTGCAAAGATTAGAAATGCTTTAGTGAATCATTAAAATATTACTTCTTTTTACAAAAATGTGTGTATGTGAATGTTCATGTGCATGTGTGTGTATATGTGGGCATGTGCATGTTCACGTGCATGCATGTGTACTTGTGGGCATGTGTATGTTCATGTACATGTGTGTGTACATGTGGACATATGTATGTTCATGTGCATGCATGTGTACATGTGGGCATGTGCATGTTGAGGCCAGAGGTCAATGTTAACTGTCTTCCTTAGTCTCCTCAGTTTGTGAGTCAGGGTCTCTCGCTTAAACCTGCAACTTGTGAGTGGCTGAATTGGCTAGCCAGCAAGTTCTGAGTCCCCTCATGTTACAGACATAACTGCTATTCTCAGCTTTTCCGTGGGCTCTGGGTCCTTGTACTCAGACAGCAAGCAGTTTACTGAGGAGCCATCTCCCAGGCCCCTGAGACGTTTTGTTAAGTGAGCAGGCTTTGTTTATGGCAAGCGAACTCGGAGCTGCACGAGTGTGTGTGATGTGTGTCCTTCATACGCTGAGTTCCGTTCTCTGCTTAGAACGGAAGTGAAGGCACAGTCTTCCCTTCCAGCACGATTTCCCTCTTTCTGTGTTTGTTGACAGACTCAGAGGAGATATTTATATGCTTTGTGTGTCAGTATTTGCTGTGTCCTTTTAGAACTCGCCTGCCTTTGTTATGCCATTTTAAGATTTTCACATAAGCATAGGGTTCCTTTCTTAATTTTTTTCAAATCTACTTTTGCTTACACAATTGTTTTCTTTTTTATTTTCTTTTCTTTTCCTCCTTCCCTTTCTCCCTCTTGCTCCAGCCCCCGCTAGCTCTGGGCCCTGTTTGCTCCGGCCCATAGGTTCTTTATTTGTTTCTCATTACAGATGGTTGTGAGCCATTTGAACGCATAACCTCCGGAAGAGAAGTCGGGGCTCTTAACCGCCGAACCATCTCACCAACCCGGTTCCTTTCTTTCTTTTTAAAGATTTATCTATTACTATATGTAAGTATTGTAGCTGTCTTCAGACACACCAGAAGAGGGGCGTCAAATTTCGTTATGGATGGTTGTGAGCCACCATGTGGTTGCTGGAATTTGAACTCAGGACCTTCGAAAGAGCAGTCAGTGCTCTTAACCATTGAACCATCTCTCCAGCCTGCCTGGTTCCTTTCTTAATTAAGAAAAAAAAAAGTAATCTGTGAGGCAGACGAGGTGGCTCAGTGGGTGAAAGCCCTCCTTGTGCATCAGGACAGACTTCAGAATTGGTTCTGAGAGGTTAGGTGCGCCGGCTGAGCCTGTGCTGGCCCCTCACACTTCAACTTAACTAAAAGACTCTGTCTTTAATTTCTTGTACAGATTAGTGTATAAATAGCATTAGAATGTAGGGGCATTTAACCTTGGAGCTCTAGGTGACATGGACAAGGTCGGGACCTCAGGCCTCTGAGAGGTACTTACCCAAGGAGTGAGGGTGATGTAGCTGTCTCATGGTCAGCTTTAAGGGCCATTATTTAAACTCCGGCTTCCACAGCAAAAGAAGTCATTTTACAAATTTCAATACAAGGACTTATTTACATGTGAAGGAAGGCTGAAAGAGCAAAACCCAGACCCTGAGCTAACCCAGAGACATTAGTTGCTAGAGACTATCAGCTGCTACTGCCAGGACTGAGGTAATCAAGGGGAAAGAGATGTGACCAGGATTTCCTTGGAGCTGTGTCATGTGACTCAGGTCTCCTGCAGGAGGGACAGGCAGAGCCACAGTCAGCAATGTTCTCAGAGGCTGGCACTCCTGAGGTGTCTAGAGAGATGATCCCCAGCCTCCGGTTCCTAGAGCCAAATCTCTCCATGTCTTTCCTCTCATGAGGCTCAGCCTGTCCCTGTTCTCAGATTGAAGAGCTCTGCAGGGAACCAGGTGTCAACAGAGCCTAGGGAATGTCCTGCTGACACTGTCAGCATCGCATGAGAGCAGAAGTCCTGCGCTTTGGTTCCCTTCTTCCTGTGCCAGGCCTTATCATGAACCATATCCACTCATCTGTCTACAGGTTTTGCCTCTGGTGTCATTGGTGTTAGTGACGGGAGGGTCAGAGAAGGAGCGAAGCTGTTAGTCTGCCTCAGTTAATCGTATCGATTGTTTTCTACTTGTTAATAATAACAATGATGATGAAAACAGAAAATGAAATACCAGAGACTAGAGTGCTGTGTAATTGTGAGTTACTCACACAATAAGATGCCGGTAATATTTTGATTTCTCTTTCGTGGTGTAAACCCACGTCCTTGAAATAACTGCTTTATGTCTCTTTGTGTCCTTCCTTTTGCTCTGTGTGTGTGTGTGTGTGTGTGTGTGTGTGTGTGTGTGTGTGTGTGACTGATTTTCCCTCGAAAGATCCGAATTCCATGGGCATCTCCTTTTGCTACAGTTCCTTTGTTCTTTTCTAGAGATGATCAAGTTGGTACTGATGGTGCTTTTCCTGTGCTGTACCCAACTCTACTCCATCAGCCTTTATTGTGGGGCTGTCAGATGCCAGGCTGTACCTCAGAGATGAGGCAAAGAGACCCTGTAGCCACATTACAGTCTTTGACCTTGAGTTTCAGCAATGGCCCCCTATGCTCCTTATCCTGTGGTACCCCGGATGCTGTGAGGACAAACACTAACAATATGCAGGGTTGCTAAAGAACTAAGCGTGGCGGAGCTAATATCAGTGTGGGCCACAGTCACTGCTTCATCAGAAGCAATGTGTTATTATTTTGATGACCATTTACAGTTTTGGTCCAGATATTTTACTCACTATTCAACCTAGTGGAATTTTCATTTGCTATGATTTTTGCCTTTCAGTCACTCAGCTGAGATGTTAGTTGTTCATTGGTTCTTATCATTTCCATGGAATGTATGTTTTAAATTGGTAGCTTAGGATTTGTTCCATTCTGTTGCTCATCTTTAGAAAGGAGCCGAGGGACTGGAATTAACGCTATCTCAGGGTCTGGGGCTTTGTATTGGCTTACATGTTGATGGTTTGTTCATCAGAACAAAGATGTAATGTGTGGTTGGATGGACATGGTCTATCATGACTGTAGCACTGATTTGAGATTTAAGTAAGAATGTGGATTCCGGTTATAATCACTCAGAAACTTTTTATAGCCATAAGTAAATTAGTTATTCCTTTTCAACGTATGTCTGTCACTTTCTTGGTGCACTAACTAGTTACGCTATTTACAAATAGTATACAAGGGGCTGGTGAGATGGTTTAGTAGGTAAGTGCTGTGCAAGCGTGAGGACCTGAGGTCAAATCCCCAGCACCCATTTAGAAAGATGGGTGTGTGTTTCTGTAACCGCAGCGTGGGGGGACAGAGACATGCCAATCCCAGGAGCTCACCAGTCAGCTAGCCAGCCTAGCTGAAATAGTGAGCTTTTGGTTCCATGAGAGACCTCTCTCATAAGGCTAAGAGCAATAGAGAAAGACATGTCCTCCTTTGGCTAATGCACACATACATGCAACTTTACAAAAATGAATACTACACACATCTACCTTTGCTGTAAAGGGCTAAGACCTATCTTAGCTTTGTCAGTATGAGGCAGGGTTCTTCAGCCATTCCTATGTATCATGACACTGGAATGACTTTACCGTGTTCTGGTCCAAGGTATAATGCACCCCACCATAGGTTCAGATTCATTTGGGCTCCAGTATTCGTATGTATGTGGTGTGAGTTCTCTGTCAGAACCTGTTTATCTCTATGCCCATATCTGTCCATTACTGCTTCTCAGAGCTTTCTAACAAGCGCTTAGGGTCAAAAATACTGCTATAACATATAGACAAAGGATGAAACCGTGCACTTGGCTTTTTGCCCACAGTTTGTGTGTGTTGGCCGGCTGGTTGTTTATTGCAGAATGACAGATGAATTCATCTCTTAATCACCGCTGTAACAAATTGCCACAAACAGTTCTTTTTGTGCATATTTATCATCTCACGGTTCTGAAGTCAGAAGTCTGAAATGGTATTCCCAGGACAAAGGCAATCCTTCTGCAGGATCTAGAGGTTCTCTGGCCTTCCCTGGCTCTTAAAAGGTGTCTACATACCTTGGAGCATTGCCCTACCTTGGTCTTACATCAGCTTCAGTTGCTCTGTTCCTCCTTAACACTCCTGCAGTGTCTTAGAGAGACACTTGTAATTATGTTAGGACCATCCAGCTTATCCTGGATAATCTTATCTCAAGATTTAATTTACCCATACCTATGAAGTCTCCTTCACTGTGCAAGAAATCATAAAGACCTAATCATGGGGTTTGGGGATTTAGGCCTAGACATGTGGAGAGGGAAGTACTCTGCAGGAAAACATCCCCCCTACTCATCTGAGGAGAGCATGCTCTGAGTCAGACCCACGCCCTTGCTTCCTATCCCTACAGCATCTAAAAGAACATTCTGTAAACACTGGAGCTGATGACACCGTGTTCAGAATTTTAATTCCATTGATTTTTTTTTTAAAATGCTACCAGTTTTTAAATTTTCAGACGCCTTAAGAATTTGTTCTAGAAATAGATTATGTAACATTGGAATCTTCATGAGCTCTGGTACATTTCTGGTTTCTCTCGGATGGGGTTGCTTTGCCACCACCAAACCAATGGCTCTCAACAAGAAGTGGGTGTGACTTATTATTGAACTTAAACTCTTGCCACAGTCATCCACCAAGCACCGACTGTACGCTAGCCTCCTAGACATAAAAATAATGTAAGCTTTCAAGAGCAAGGGTAGAGAAGTGAGTGCTGGTGGTCAGCGCATCTGTAGCTCACTGTAGCTGACTTTCTTTGTAAGCCTGTTTTTGCTTTCTTAGGATTTGTTTTTGTTGTTATTATTGTCCTTTGTTTTTAATATTTGTATATAAAAAACCCCAGAGAGGTCCATTGTGGTACAAAAATGATTTAAAACTCCTATGAGAGGCCAACAGATAGGACTTTAATAAAATGGTAGTACACGACAAAAGAACGACCTGGAGATACAGGAAGCTGGCCATGGGGAGAGCGGCCTCAGCAGTAGCTTCCAACTCCAGCTACTTATTGGGATTATGGGAAGAAGGAAGTATTACCCTTTTAAAAATTCTAGTTCCTGGGGGCCCACCCTTAGCAATTAAATATAATCTAATTAAAAGAGGGCTTGGGCATCTGTCACAAAAGAAATGATGTTCTGTTGGATTTTATAGAAGAGAAACTATGACAAGACCTAAGAGAACTCAAGGACGCAGTAAAGAGCTGAGGCCTTTCTCTCTGTGCTTACACTCGCCCTGTAAGTCCTTCTGCCCACCCTGGTTCTGCCTCAGTTCCACCAGACTGTCTGCTGAAGACTCTCTCTAACCTTTGAGGAGGACAGGACCAAGCTCAGATCCTACAACTCCACTAGCCCCTGCTCTTTTGTAGCTGACTTCCTAACTGGAAAGATAAGGCTTCAGGAGTTGTGGCTTATGTAGGCATGAGCTGGGCTTCTAATCCTATCTTCTCTGATTATTCAGCATGTGGTCTTTGGAAAGTTACTTATTCTCTGTCTTGGTCTCCCCACTGGTGACAGGGGTGTGTGGAAGAAGGACTTCCAGGCAGAGGGAGTAGCATATGTTAAATTATGAGTGAGGATGTATTGGGAACCTAGTAGCCATGGAGAAGGATGTATTGAGGATGCCAATGGTAAGGGGAGGAGTCTGTCTTTGCAGGGGTTTGCTATATAATGTATCTAAGATCTGGAAATTTGTTCTTTATTTTTCAATTAAAAGATTTTAAAGTGTGTGTGTGTGTGTGTATGTTTGTGTGTGTACATGTCTATGTGTGAACATGTGGTTGTCATGAGGGGTACCCACAGAGGCCAGAAAAGGGTACAGAAGAGAATATTTGGACCCCTTGGAGCTGAAGTTATGGGATGTTGTGAACCTCCTGGTATAAATGTGGGGAACTGAACTTTGTTTCTCTGGAAGAACAGTAACTGTTCTTCACCTCAGTCATCTCTTCAGCCCTGAGATCTGCATTTTAAATGAAGCAAACTTATATGTAGGAAGACTGAACTGTAATAGAACTCCAATAGGATTTAGGCAAAAGCTAGATCATCTAGAACCTTGTCGTTCTAAGGCAATTGGATTGGTCAGACTCCCTGAATGTCAGATAAGAGTTTTCAGAAATATCACTCAACAAGTGTTGGGGTTGGATGGAAGGGACTTGTAGAGGAGTAAGTCTATTCCAACAGGGAGACCACAATCCTCAGTGAAGACTCCTCAATCAGGAGAGACAGTAGCAATAGAAGACAGGAAGGCAGAAACAAAATCCACATAAAACAGGTAGGACCCTCAAAACTTGGTGATAGATGATTTATGTATAAAAGTAACCTTGAAGAACCAGACAGAAGTCTGGGTTTTGGGGGAGTAGTTAACACAAAAGTTGGAATTTGTAATATAACTCCTTCTAAGGGAGACCTACTGGGGATGCATGCTCAGGAACCAGATACCCAGATACCCAGCAGGAAAGCAAGATGTAAACACAGCTTGACTGGGCAAGGACACCTGTAGATAGTGGGAACAAGCAAGGCTCTCACTGTGTAACACTTGTTAGGTGATGATATATAGAGAAAAGGGGGGTGCAGAGTTTTGATTTGGGGCACAAGTTGCAGTCATGTTACAGCAGAGTAGAATGTTCCCAATTCTTTGGTGACAAGTTCTGCATTGACTGTGGAGAAACAAAATAGTAAGTACTCTTAAAAGAGAATACCAGGGCGGACAATCATGGATGAGAGCCCTCCATTCTGAATGCCAGTGAGGAGAATGACTAGAAGTTTCTGGACAAACCACACTGTGTCTTTCTCCAGATGATGTCATGGCACTAGAACAAGGACTCGAAGGGTTTAGCGATTGAATTAGTCTGTGTTTCCGTGACTAACGGACTTTGACTATTGTCTTTGGACCCTTGTTGCCAAAGAGATTCTGTCTACTGCTTCAACCTCAAGCCTTTCAAAATTGTTCTTAACAATTCTTCTGTTGTATGACTTTGTTCCCGGGAAGTTGTGAATTACTGTCTACTCCCACTTAGGGGCAGATGATAGACCAAGGTCCAACTTGATTAACCAGTGAGTTTTATTGGGGTTCCTTGGAAGAATATGATTGAGGGCTTATTTACCAGGAGTAGAAGTGACTCAGAGACAGCTGCATCACCAAAGCCCACCCCAGCATGGGTGACAGCTTATAAAAGTTGGGAACCTGGAGCACACTGCACAGCCTGCAGGCAGCTCAACAGATTGGAGAGTGTTCATTCTTTCCAGATAGATGAGTTGGTCTGAGCCTCTTCCAAGCAGCTCAGAGTGTGGTAGAAGTCTCTCAGCAGCCTCTACTGCTGAATTGTTTACATCCCTGCAGGATGGAATATCTCATCTCTCCTTAAACAATGGCTCTCAACCTTTCTAATGCTCTGACCCTTTAATATAGTTCTGCATGTTGTGGTGACGATCGCCAATCATAAAATTATTTCATTGCTATTCACAATTGGAATGTTGCTACTGTTATGAATCATAATGTGAATATCTGACATGTATGATATCTGATAAGGTGTCACTGCCTACAGGTTTAGAACTGCTCCCTTAGAACACCCTGGGTCTTACCACACTTTAGAATATTCTGTTGTTTCAACCACTCTGTAACGTCAAGTGCCTTTACGGAGCCTCCTTCCAAGATGGAAGGTTTAAGCTGGTACACAGCCTCCTTGCAGCTGGTGCGAGGCTCTGGCACCACCCATTACTGCAGTTTCTTATTGACAGTTGGGTGATTCATTACAAGCTCTTGAACCTGAAATGCCCTTTTTTTGTATGTTAATAATAGTATCCCATGGGTCACTGCAAAGCTTGATTTTATTAGAAGTCTGGTTTCAAATGTGGGACTTTTTTTTTTTCAAGAGTTTCTCTGTGTAACAGACTTGTCTGTCCTGGAACTCTCTCTATAGACCAAGCTGGCCTTGAAACTACAAAGATCTGCCTCTGCCTCTGCCTCTCCTTCCCGAGCGTTAGGATTAAAGACATGTGCCAGCATGCTTAGTTAAATGTGGGATTTCTACAGTCCTTTATATTTACCTAGATCCTGTAGGTTCTTCTAACGAGGCACTTTTCTTCTTCCTTTCCAGTTTTACTTTGAAAGGATCAAGCAGAATGTTAGCATTGTAGAGCTTCTTACTGAAAATAGCATGTTGATAAGAAACAGATTTTTATTAGTGTTGTCAGACTTTGCTAAATTTTAAATTAATTCTTTTGGGAAAATACAATCTAATGATTTGTTTGGATTACTGTTCATTTGTGTTATACAAACTAGAAAGTTGGAAAAAAAATAGTCCAGGAACCAGACAAACTGTGTGTGTGTGTGTGTGTTTGTGTGTGTGTGTGTGTGTCTGGGTGTGTGTGTGTGTCTGGGTGTGTGTGTCTATGTCTCTGTGTGTGTCTATGTCTGTATGTGTGTCTGTGTGTGTGTGTCTGTGTGTCTGTGTGAGTGTGTAAGTGTTTGTATGGGGTACATGTGAAAACTCAAAACTGTCAGGTTCTTCAATTGCCTTCCACCTTATTTTTTGAGACAATATCTCTTGCTCAATGTGGAGGTTCATTTCCTGGCCAGAAAATCCCAGAATCCTATCTCTCCAGTGCTGGGATTACAGATATATACTAGCATGCTTACCTTTTCATGTGGGTACTGGAGACCCAAACTCAGGTTCTTATGTTTTCAAGACAAGCCATCTACTGACAAGCTCTCTCTTTCCCCAGTCCCCTCTAATCCCTTTAGCTGTTCCACCTTGAAAAAAAAAAATTAACCCTCTTTGCTCTGATTCCTACATCTGTGGAGTGAGGATATCAATAACACACTTGATCTGCCTATGTACCTGGGCCAAAAGTAACACTAGCTGGTTGTCCTTATCTTTGTAATTATTATCATCTATTCCTTATCTCCCATGCTGGGGGCTCTTGCATTCTAATCAAGCATTACTGCTGAGCTATACATTAGCCAGAGTCTCCATTTACAATTGCCGAACATGGATGATGCTTGCAGACCCTCGCCATAGTTTCTGTACCTGGTTGGCTGTTCACAAGTTGAATATGTAAATTTCTTTCTGTCTTTCTTTCTTTTGTTTTGTTTTTTTTTTTTTTTTTTTTTAAGAACAGAGCATGCGCTAAAACAGAGGACTTAAACCCTTGGTTTTAATGATCTTGTTAAGCTGGAATTTTCCTTCTGGTGATTTGAGATTGTGGTCTCACATGTACCTGCAAATGACAGTTAAGCAACCACTAGAGAGACTGGGCAGGGCAGTAATCTGACCTACATTCCTTCACTGTGCTTTGCTCATTCTGAGCCACCCCCCTACAAATTCTTTCTCCCCAGGCATTCCTTCTTCCTGAGGTAAAGCGGCCCTGCACTGTGGAGGGCAGGAGGGCTCAGGTATGCAGCCTAGTTACTTAGGGTAAAGAGACAGGAAGCACTGCTAAGTGAGAGTCAAATTCTTAGCCCTGTGCAAATGCCTTAGCCTTTCAAAGTTCACTCTCTCATCCGTGAAGTCACAGAAGGGAGAACTGCACATTCACACCATTGAAACTGGCACAAGATCAAATATGTTTATCCAGTAAGAGTTGCCAAGCTGCTTCCTGGAGGCAAAAAGGCCTGGCACAGATGACCAAGGTCACAGAACAGCAGGACAGAGTTAACAGACAGCCCAGCATGGGTTGTAAAGAACACTGCAAGGGTAATGGGAGGGATTAAGAGGCAACAAATGTAGAGGACTTCCCTGAGCCCCAATGGCCGAATTAGGACACTGTCACACAGCTGGTTGGAAGATGGGAAGGAGAGCTGGTCGCAGAGACATTGATCAGTAATTCTGGCTTGGGTGGGAGGGACTGATTTGGGCCAGGTTCTTCTCAACTTTGTTAGGAATTTTGGACTTTATCCTAAGAAAAATGAAGTCTTACTGAGGCATTTTCAGTGAAGTAAAACAGTAGATCTGGAGTTTGGAACAGTAACTCAGGCCAGAGGTGTTTGAATGGGGAAGCTTCCACAAAGTCTGGATCCACTCAAATTAGAACATCTGAGCTGAAGCCCTGCAAGTGAGATGGAAGGGGCTCCGGCCCTGAAAGGTTTCCAGGAAGGCAAGTGCTACTTTCATTTGCTCATGTCTTCCCCCCACCCTCTCCCCACCACCATGTGATTGGAATATCCGTCATGTGCCACTGATAAGGTGACTACATGAGGGAAGATAAATGAACACATACTACACTGTTGTGACCGTGCTGATAACCCACCCCCACAATCTGTACATTAAAGTGAGAGGTCTGGTGTAGACAAGCCAGTATGCCTCAGGTCAGCCCCAGTGGTCTTGTGCCTATTTGATAAAGTCATCCTGAGTCCCAGGATCTAGAGTCTTTGATCTGTTCTGAACCCATCACGGGTCCTCTTTTTCCCACCAACAGATGCAAGAAAGGGACCAATTCAAAGCTGCTTAAAGTAGGATATGCTGTGTTCTGCACAGCTTTAAGGATTGACCTACTGGGGCTGCAAGGAAATGAAGAAAAGACAAAACATGGACAGACAGAAAAGCTGGGGTTGGATGGACTGGCCTCTAGGATGGAGAAGCAGCATCCCAGAAAGCTCAGCCTGTTTATTATATACAGTGAGATACAGAGGTGGGGTTATTACATACAGATAAACAAGGAATTTGATTTATTATGTACAGCTGGAAGAGGAGGCAGGTTTAGCAAATCTCAGTAGCAGGGTCTCTTTAGGGAAACAGTCTTCCAACAGTAACAATCTGAGTAGATGTAAAAAAAATCTCAGGAAGAAGGCTATGGTGGACATTTTTTGTACACTCTGTTAACGTTCACACTCAGCCCAGAGGAAGGCTTTGCCTTCCTTCCCTCTGAGCCTCTCCCAAGGAAGGCTTTAGCACCCACAGGGCTAAGGCATTAGTCCTAGACATGGCCGACATGGCCAACATGGCCGTGCCCATGGAAACAGTACGCATTTACTCAGGACTTGAGTCAGAGCTTCCTCTGCTCCCCACAAAGGTGCAGCCGCCTGTGACATAGGTGGCATTTCATAGTAGACCACAGGTCTGAGGAGCACACACTTGAGTAGCAGTTGCTGATCTGCAGCTATCTACCAGGGAGTTTCTACGTGTGATCTCTGTTGAGTGCTGGGCTATGAGGGTCCAGGTGACAGACAAGGAACTGGACCATGATCCTTCTTTTGTTCTGTGAGCCCTTGACTTGCACTTGTAGCCTCTTCTGTGTTCTCACAGGCAAAAGGGACACACATGCTGAGAAGCCTTCTGCTCACATCCCTTCAATACAGGTTCACACCCCTTCAATGCGGGCAAGCAGATTTTTGAAAAGAGAATCCCTGTACTTGGAGTATAGGGGAATTTTAATCCAGCCACATGGCTATGCTGACAAGGGATCACATCCAAAGACCTTCTAGGTTTGTGTAATCTGGCAGAAATGACTCACTTTTAACCCCTCTGGCTGGAATACATATACACCCTAAGGTAAAATTAGTTTGTAAATGGAAGCAACCATGTTTGAAAGAGACATCAAATTGAGGGGCAGACAAAGTGACAAATCAGAGAAAGATTTGACAAAATGAGTCAGAGATAGGATATGCCCAACTCTCACGAGAACAGCACAGGAAAGAGAAGCTATTTAACCAACATACAGAGAGAGTTAGGAGTGCAATTCAGTTCATTTCAGTGCAGTTGGGTGTGGTTCAGTTGAATACAGTTGAGTTTCTTTTGTGAGTTCCATTCAGTTTATTCAGTTTGTGCAGTGCAGGTCAGCAGAGGGAGTTGAAGCCAGAGAATAAGAAGGAGCCAGGAGATTAGAAAAAAAAAAATGCCAGAATTAGTTTGAGGCCAAGCAGAGCAATTCAGAGAGAAGCTGAGAGAAGCCAGATTGAATCAGTCAGTTGTTGGAGATTGGGGGGGGGGGCGGGGTTTGAACCAGAACAGCTGAGTTGAACCAGCTAGCCAGAGTTCAGAAAGAAGCCTCTGAGATGACAATTATAGCAGGCAAATAAAGCAGTTACTCTAAGTAAGATATTGTAAATGTTGTTTCTCTAAGGGGAGAAATTTCAGAATTTCAGTAACTTGCACACATTTCAAGAAAATAAACAATTATTTATAAGTAAGAGCACAAAAGCATATGTGTGTGTATATAGATGTGTATGTATATATATATACACACAGCACATCAGTCATATTTTTTTGTTATCTAAATTACGTGTATGTATTACTGTCTGTATATGGATGTGTATGTGACACCAGCTGCCTTTGGAGGTCAGGAGAGGGTCCCGGATCCCCTGGAGCTGCTGTTCCAGGTGGCTGTAAGCTACCTGAGGTGAGTGCAGCTCTCTGGAAGAGTAACAAGTACTCTCAACCATGGATCCGTCTCTCCAGAACCATAGTTTTCTTAAGAATTGTTCGATACCTATTTTTCCCCTGGATCAAATGAGAGATATTTAAAACAAGAAGGAAGGGAGTCCAGTATGTTCTACATACACATTTTGTCTTCTTTTCTATAGTAAGCAACTTCATAAATACCTTATCAGCATATTATATTGCCTTTAAAGAAAGTAAATCCATCCATTACAGTTTAAATCTTTTGGGGTCTTTTTTTCCTAAAAGAAGTTAGCTATTCAATCAGTATTAATTCCATATTTAGGTATATCTCATCATTACTATATAGTCTTGACTGTCTTGGAACTCACTGTGTCGACCAGGCTAGCCTCAAACTCACAGATATCCACCAGCTTCTGACTCCCGAGTGCTGAGATTAAAGGCAAGCACCACCACCTACCGTGTCTCACTTGAAATTTTCTTTTATAAACATGTCTATGAATTTCCTCATTTTTATTCCCATCCCCCAAACATCTCTAGAGGACAGGGGAAAAAAACAAAAACAAGATTTTAATGTAACAATGAAAATAAAGAACTTGGCACAGTGCCTAATATCTGATAATCACACAACATGTTAACAGTTTTTATGGCTACAATTAATCATTTTATTGCTGTTGTCACAATTCTGATTGAAGAAACCCAATCTTCAGTAATTAGGGGTACTATGATTATAAAACTCATGCATAAAAATGCAGTTCTACAAATTTACAACTAGTCTCTCACTTGTACCAATTAAAAACCAAAAGAACAAACAAATAAATATTGTTTCTTGGCTTAGTTAGGGTTTCTATTGCTGTCATCTAACACCAGGACCGAAAGCAACTTGGGGAAGAAAGGATTTATTTCAGATGGCATGTCCTGATCACAGACTTTCATGAAGGGAAGTCAGGGCAGGAACCTGGAGGCAGGAGCTGATGCAGAGGTCATGGAAGGTGCTGCTTACTAAAGCTTGCTCCTCATGGATTGCTCAGCCTGCTTTCTTACACATGTCAGGACCACTAGCCCAGGAGTGGCACCACCCATGTAAGCTGGGACCCCTCCCACCCCACACCAGTTATTAGTTACGGACGCCCACAGGCCAGTCTGGAAGGAACATTTTCTCAGTTGAGGTTTCCTTAAATGATTCTACCTTGTATCAAATTGACATAAAACCAGTACATTACTAAAACACCCTTTAAATACTGGGAAAGCTGCACTTATTAGCTCATTAATTAATTAATCTTTTTAAAAAAGAATTGTTTATTTCCTGTATATGATTACACTCTAGCTGTCTTCAGACACACCAGAAGAGGGTATCAGATCCCATTACAGATGGTTGTGAGCCACCATGTGGTTTCTGGGAATTGAACTCAGGACCTCTGGAAGAGCAGTCAGTGCTCTTAACCTCTGAGCCATCTCTCCAACCCCTCAATTAACCTTGTTTTGCAAATGTAATGTGAGCCTTTATTTTATAGGTGAAGAAGCTGGAAATAAGAGTCTAAATCACTTAACTGTAGCAGAAAGTTAAGAAGGTGGCCCTGTTGTAGCTGGAGAACATTTTCTTAGTTCCATGAAAACTGCCAGTTACAGGAGGAAAAAACAGTGGTCTTGAATAGATGAGTTTTCTCTTAAAAAAAAAAAAATAGAAGGTTTCATGCCCAGCTTTGCTTTTTTACAGTCCCAATTCCTCTCCACATCTGAGAGGCGATCTTTCCAAATAATGTATGTAGGTGGGATTCTCCCTGTAAGCTGTTAGTGAGATTTTAGCAGTAGGACTGACAGCCTGGAGCCCCATTTATAAGTGACTCATCATCATCTTAAAAGCAGCCGATGTGTTCCTGATACCTCAGACGAGTGCAGAAACATAAGCAGTGGCAGTCTCAGATTATTACTGCGAGTGACTGATGTTCCAAATGACAAAACTTCATTTTCGAGGCAGGGTTTTATTTCACAAGGAATATGGAAGACGTGTGAGATCTGCTACCTAAGACAGCTTCAAGAGAGCTCAAGTCTCTGCCTTAATGCTAGCTGTGGATTTCACTTTGTCTTCCCTCCCATCCTCAGTTTCCTGGTTTCTGCTTTATGGTTCAAGATGGCTGCTTAAGCCCCTGTCATCATTTAATACAATGATAGAGGGATACTTTACAAATGTGGAAAACTGACAATTTTGCTAGAGAGAGACGGAAAAGGGCTAGCTATGCAGCATGGAGAAATTGCTTCCGTTGCGGCATCTGTCCCACCCAGCATACCCTGTTTTCTGCTGCCTTGAACAGGATCCTGAAACAGATGTATATATGTAGGTCCTAAACTTCTCTGGACACCTGATTTTGAATGAATGATTAAAGTCCTTAAAAACCTGTATTTTTATAAAAAAGGAAAGCAGGAAGTGGTTATAAATTCCTAGCTTTGCAGACACTTGAAGTTTATCCCCAGAGCCCATGTGAACGTGCCAGGCCAGATAGCACTGGTCTTAGGATCCCAGCTCTGGGGAGACGGAGAAATGAGGACCCTGGGCTCACCAGTCAGCCAGTCTAACCTAATTGGTGAGTTGAAGGCCAACAAGAGACCTCGCTTCAAAGGGAGTGGATAGCATTCTTGAGGATGGTACCTGAGGTTGTCTTCCAGCCTCCACACAGAGGCACATACAACTGCACACACATGCATCAACACACACAGACATAAGCTGCAGCAAAGAAAAAGCAAAGAGGGCCATGACTTTAAGTTTTTAGTAGCTTCTTTGAAACTGCTTAAAATCTCTGCTAGGGAGTGGATCATTCCTGAATCACAAGCATTAACCCTGTAATTACTCTCAGAATCTTCAGGCTTATCTAAGATTCCCAATCAGAGATACAGACCCTGCTCGAGGGTACTGCATTTGCAAGGTCTTGCAACCTGCTTTCATCAGGGTATACCTAGGGAATCTTGTCACAGGTGGGAATAAATACAGACAGTGGGAATGCATCCAGAGCTGGCTGTTTCTGGTTTTGTAGGTCACAGCACGTTTTCCTCCTAAGGAATATTGAAATTAGGGTCCTAGCAACTATTTGAATGTTAAAATCATTACCTGTGTTACACATAAACCTGAGTGTCACCTGTAAGACAGGTTTCATCCATCACCTGTTTACAGATGGAGATAAAGTCACCCATTCCAAGAGCGGTGCCACAATTTGAACTGAGGTGGTGGGCTCTCTGGCATCCGTACCCTTTATAGATGGTACTCCATCTCTTCAAAAGTATAAGACATCACACAACATTAGCTGGTTTTTAGAATGTAATGAACTAAGGAAAGTTGAGAGGTGGCGTCAGTTTTGCCTATTCCCTGGAGTCATATGTCATCCCTTGGTATCCTCTGGGGACTATCCCAAGACTCCCCATGGCTACCAAGACGCACAGGTGCTTCTTTCCCAAGTAGTGTATATACACAGCCCATTACGCAGGGCTCCCCAAATGAGGAGCCCTTGGTCGATTGCTTATAATAACAAATACAGAACAAACAGGATGAAACTTTTTATACTGAGCTCTTTAGAGAATAATCACAAGGTTAAGGTCTGATATGACATTTATTCATGTCTGCATGTATGTGTCACAGCACGTGAGTGGAGGTCAGAGGTCAGCTTGCAGGAATGAGTTGTCTCTACTTAGGAAGGGGATCCTGGGGGTTGATTTTAGGTCATCAGGATTGGCAGTAAGCACCTTTAGACCCAGGATCCATCCATCTTAGAAGCCCTAAATGTCTTTTTTTATTTTTAAAAAGATTTATTTAGTGTGTATGAATGCTTTGCTTTCATTATGTGTGTGTGCCATGTTCATGCATGGTGCAGGAGGAGGTCAGAAAAGGTGTTAGGGAGAGTTCTAAGCCACTATATGAGCACTGGGAACCAAACCCTGGTCCTCTGGAAGAGCAGCCACCAAACCCACCCTCCATCCTTCTTAGAAATGGTTTTTTATCTGCAGTTGATCCACAGATGCAGTCTTTAGTGCTGTGGAGAGCTGACTGTGTTAGCGATCGCGTTGCTCCCTTACTGATTCTCTGCTGGGTTCCCAAGAAAACCATCTTTGTACATGAAATGCCCAGGCTTTTGAGCTCTGAGGACCTGACATTGCTTCAGGCTGAGTAAGCAATGGGCATCAGAAGACAACTGGAGTGCAGGCCTGTCCTCTACCCACTCCGCTTTCCAGAGGCAGTAGCAGGAGCCTAGTAAAACAAGAGGATATAATTTTGAGCAGCATGGTTCAAACACACACACACACACACACACACGGGAAGGAAGAAGAACCAGCAATGATGTGTTTTTCACAGTTACCGGAAAGGAGAGAGGCCTTGAGTATATAATTCCCTCCTCCCCAGTCATGAGCTCTGAGTACATGGCCTCTTAAGCCGTCTTGCAGAGCGCTGATTTCCCTGTACAGGTTGGTCTGGCATGAAATCTACAACGTTTGAACCTACAGATTAGTTGCTTTCCCACTTGAAATGCTTTGTTATGTAAGATGCCACTAAATGCAAATATGGAAAAAAATCCATATTCAACCTGGCTTCAGAATGAAGAGATTTGGCTTTTAAGCAGCTAGAACGTTTTTTAGAAAATGCTTCTGGGAATGTGGCTGAAGCTCAAGGGAAGAATGCCCCTCTACAAAGCTCTGGGTTCTATTTCCAGTACAGGAGGGAGGGACACACACACACACACACAGACTCACACACACACACACGATTTAGAATCTGTTTCCTTTTCTTTTACTTAATAGAATTTTACTCGGAACTTGATCATTTTATTAAAGCCCCTGCTGTGTTTCTTGCAGTCAGCTTCATTTTATAGCTATCACTCCTTTCCACACCTGGTTGTTGCCAGAGTATTGATCATATGACTCCAGAGCATTGAGTTTCTTATCTCAGTTGGAAGAAAAGACGGGTGGGGGTAGAGGTTTCCAGGAAATCTGTCAGAAGAATCAGTTGTCCTTAGCAAATTTCTCAGTCCCTGTCCCCTATTCAATCTTTTAGTTAATTTTAATTATTTAAGTGTGAATGTGTATGTATACAAATGTGTGGATGCAGGTGCCTGGCCTGTGGGGTCCAGAAGGTGATAGATTCCCCCCCCCCACCCGCCCCAATCTTTATGAGTGCTTGTGAGTACTGAGAACGGAATATCTATCCCTCCAGTGCTGGTCTGTAGTCGCCTGCTGAGCCACCTCTTCAGTCCCCGCCCCTACCCTCATTCCCACCTCCATCCCATTTGATCTCCTGTCTCTCGCTGCCCAAATAAGGTCATATTTCTTTGAACTGGCCGTCTGGGCTAGGCTGTGGGAGGTATTATGCAAATTAGCTTGGGCTGCGCCCCAAACTCCACCACCAGATCGTCGTCTCAGAGCACCCAGGCTTTGCCGGAGGACGTCAAGGATCCAAATGAAAGTAAAAGTTACTGTTAAGAGGAGGGCCTGTATATGGAAGCGGCTACAATGGTGATTAGACGCCCCCTGTTGTAGGCATCACTCCAGCAACGCCCTGAGCACCCGGGCCCCGCCCTGGGCGCCAGGGCTCCTGGTTTCACTCGCAACTTTTGGGAATCTGCTGACCCCTAGTGTCTTCAATAAAACATTGGCTGTAAAATCTAAAGACTCACTTCCCACCTCCTCCCTCACAAGAAGAAACCCCAGAGCTATGCCACAGTCACAGAAGTGGCTGCGAGCCAAATAAACCGTGAGTTTAATGGAAAGCCTCTGAGTCCCTTTAAGACTCAGCACACAGACTCCCGTGTGGTGGCTCCCCACCTGTGAATCTAACACTTAGCAGGTTAAGGCAGGATTTCTATGAGTTTGAGGCCAGCCTGGACTACTGGTGAGTTTCTGGCCAGCCTGGGGTATAAAGTGAAGGCTGAGCATTCATGCTGGGGCTTTCCTGACCATCATTCTCAGAGAACTTTATGCAAACCTGCTTGCCCCTGTCAATCATGTCCAAGTGGATCGCTTCCCTAGATGCAGGGTATCCTTTTGGAGGTAGGGCATCGGTATGTGATGAGGAACTACACTCTTAGTGAATGTTGCTGGGTAGACGAAGACCACCACTATTATCCCAGCATTGAAGAGGCAGAGGAAGGAGGAGATCAAGTAGGAAGCCCGGCTGGACTGCATATAGCAAGTTCCCCACTAGCCTGACTGTGCAGAGAGACACTTTAAAATAAAATAAAATAAAATAAAATAAAGATAGATAGATAGACAGACAGACAGACAGACAGACAGATAGAGATAGGCAGACAAATAAGAGTACAGATATTATTCAGCTATGTTTTTGCTCATAAATAGCAGGTCTATCAGCCTAAATGCATACACTGGGATGAAGTCAGCAGTCAATTGTATTTGTAAACTGTATGTTATACAAAGTATTCCAGTATCCCAGAAGGCACACCTGAGCAGCTGTTTTGTGTTGTGAGCTGGCTACAGTGTGGCCAACAGCTCCAGTACTCACTGTGCGGGGCTTTTATTGCACTGTATCAGCTTGTGCTGCTGCTGGGAGTCAGACCTGAGCCACTGGTGAAAGTGTGTTACCCCCCAACCTTCCTCCGGTCTGTGGGCTTGGAGGCACAAGACTGTCCCTGCTTTCCTGGATTTAGGTTGTTAGGACAAAAGGAAAGACAGAGACAAGAAGATGATGCCCAAGAAAAAAGAGAGAGAATCTGTCTTTGATTTGTTTTGCTTGTAACCAATTTCTAAAGCAAGTGTGAAATGAGGCAGCTCTCCAGCAAGGAGGAATTTTGCACAAAGCAAGGGTTAGAAATTAACTGCTGTGATCTTCGGAGGGCACTGAAGGACAGATGGAATCTCTCAATCTGGGATCTGAGGAATGTTCTGGAAAACAGGTGTTTGACAGCTGGTTGGTTTTAGCAAACAGAGCTGCTGTTGCTGCTAACTGAGCGTCACACCACTTGCTGCCCAGGGGCCCATGCAGCCGCTGCTGAGATGGCCTCTTGCTGCCTCTTCCCCCGCAGAGGAGAGCCACACAGATGAGCTGCAATCTCAGTGGCTGAGTGAGACACTGGGAGGAAGCTAAGCCACGGCTGTGTGCAGTGACTAGAACAGCCAAGCAGACATCAGCATGGCTTGTTCCTGTCACTAGGTTAGACACACCAAGTGAGTTTGCCATGATGATGCCTTTGATGTAGATGGTAGACAGATTACATATTTGTTCTATCTTTCCGTTGACAACCTTGGAGTTCACCTTTGTGACACATAGCTTTCTTGAAGAAATAGGAACTGGGGCTATATTCAGTCAATGCTAAGTGGGAGCTGTAAAAAGCTACAATACTTACAGACCACTTAAAAGTTGTAGACCGATCTTTGTTATTTTTTTCTTCTTTTACATTTATTTTGTATGTGTGTGTGTGTGAGAGAGAGAGAGAGAGATGGCGCTGCACATGTGAAGGGTCAGGCTTTGGGGTTCAGCTTTCTTTCCACTAGTGGATCTTGGGGATTGAACTCAGGTCGTCAGACTTGGCAGCAAACGCCTTTACCTGATGAGCTGTCTTGCCAACCCTGACTATATCTTGTCATAGGCGCATATTTATATTCATCTCCCCCTGCCCCAGGGCCAACTCTCCCTGTCCCTCCCTCCCTCTGCCTTTTATGGATGACCTGACCTTGCGTCTGACGATCTGCATTTGTCCTTCGCCCAGTACATGCCCAGTAAGTGCTGCCTATGGTAGTACCAACCACCAGGAAGATTACAACAATTTGAGTTTTTTTCTTTTTTTTTTTAATTGCGGGGGCTTTTTTTTTTTTTTTTGTAGATTGGGGTTTTTTTTTTCCTTCCCCCTTCTCCAAATTAGTGTGTGTTTGTATCTATGTTGTGTGGATGATCTCTAATTAGGAGTTCCCTAGAGAAGCACAATCAGCCTGGGAAATGTGGGGAACGGCAGCAGGAAAGCTGGTTCGTTTTGGCAAGGAAAGCAGCGAGTCCTCGCCCTTCCTGGCTGTGCTGGGCGGCAGCCGGGCCTCTCTGCTGCGTGGGTCCCAAGGAAGGGAGCCAAGCACCAGGTCGGGGCTTGACACCGTGTCTGTGAAGGCCTCCCCTTACCTGGGAGGTAACCGTCAGCCTCCCTTTGTAAAGAAGAATTTTGAGGCCAAGTTACACTGACGTTTGCCCAAGGCATTGTTACTTCAAGGCACCAGCAAGTTTCAAAATGCAGCCATTTCTAACTTGAGAATCCTGTTTTTCTACTGTACCAAATGTCCCAGCCTTCAGGTTTTTGTCTTGGAACTAAAAATATGAAGAACAGTGAACATTTGTTCAACTAACAGACAGCTCCTTAAGAACCCTTCTGTTTTCACAGAGGATTTATTTAGTTTTCATTTTAATTAGCAACCATGAGTAATAAGCACATCGTGGTTCATCGCCTCATGACCAGACTCCCCTATCCAGTGTGAGCCGTGCTGGCCGGGTTTGTGTTTAGATTGACAGCAAGAATTGTTTTTCAACCCTGAGACTGTTAGCTGCTTGTCCATTCTTTCTTGCTAATGGAACCTACAGTGACTGGGAGAAGCAATATAGCCTTATATTTCCTACAGCCATTCTGGGGCTGGAGCAGCGATTCTCTACTTTTCTAATGCTGTGACTCTTTAATGTAGTTCCTTATGTTTTGGTGACCCCCAACCTCAAAATTATTCTTGCTGCTACTTCATCACTGTAATTTTGCTACCATTATGAATCATGATATAAATATCTGATATGCAGGATTATCTGATCTGTTACCCCCAAAAGGGTCGTGACCCACAGGTTGAGAATCTCTGGGCCAGAACCGTGGTGTAGCGGTTAAGAGCACTGCTTTTGCAAAGGACCCAAGTCTAGTTTACAGCACCCATATTGGGTGGCTCACAACTGCCTGTAACTCCAGGGGATCTGATGCCCTCTTCTGGCCTCTCTGAGTACACACACACACACACACACACACACACACACCCAGAGTAAAATCACAGGGTGTGATCTCGCACATACCTTAAAGTCCCAGCACTCAGGAGACAGAGACCAGCAAATCTGAGTTGGAGGCCAGCTTGGTTTACATAGTGTGTTTTAGGCCAGCTCAGGCTACATAGTGAGATCCTGTCTCAAATAAATAAAATCCTTTAAAATGGTCATGTGATATATTTTGGCTAGGGATTGTTGTTTCTCTGAGATACCTATTAACATGGCTGGTTTTTGATGTTGTTTAACAACTCCTTGTCTGACCCAAGCTTGTAAATTTCTTCTGTGTTTTCTTCTTCATTTTTAAAAGCCTACTGTTATGTTCTGATTCATTCTGAGTTCATTTTAGAATAGCTTGGCAATTTCTTAAAGCAAATTTAACAAATTTGTCACATGGACTTCAGCTTCTCTCCTGAAAGTTTATCCTTTAAGCCCAGTTTTCCTTGTTTGGTTTGGTTTGGTTTTGTTTGGTTTTTGCCTTCAGCTATCCAGTTGTCCCACAACTCTTGTCAGAAAAACTATCCTTTCTGTCCTATTACCTTGGTACATTTGCCTAAAACCAATGCCCTTTGATTGCAAAGCTTTACTTGTCGACTCTCAGTTCAGCTGACTGATTTATACGTCTTCTCCTTGCAGCACTATGCTGTCTTAATTAAGGTGGCTTAACAGTAAATTTTAAAATGAGAAGTGTAGGTTTCTTCCTTTCTGCCTTTTAAGGTGTGTGTGTGTGTGTGTGTGTGTATCTTTCATGCTTTCATTTGTATTTTAGAATCAGTTCATCAATTTCTGCCAAAAAGACTTGAAATTTTTAAAACCTTTATTGGGTTCACAGATCTATTTGATGAGAATTTATGTCTTAATAATATTGAATCTTCTACCTTACTTCTTTATAAATATGTATAAATATCAATTTCTATAGCAATAATATATAGTACAATATATACTAATATATAATATACCTTATATAATATATGTACATTGTATATCAATTATATATTATATAATATATACTACTAATGAAATAATAGTATATAATATATACTACTAATAAAATATTATATAGTATAATATATACTAATAATATAAATATCTATAAGTATTTATAAATATCTATTTCTCACATATCAGCCCAGTATTTCCCCCCTCTGAATGGGTGCGCATTTATCATCTAACATTGTGAAACACTAGTTTTAGCTTTTTTTCTTTTCAACAGCATTTTTAGTTTATCATCTGTCCTAGCTTGCTTTTGTTGCTGTGATAAACATCATGACCAAAAGCAACGTGGGAGGAAAGTGTTTCTGTCATCCTCAGTGAGCAGTCGATTTGTTATGAAGGGAAGTCAAGGCAGGGACCTGGAGGCAGGAACGGAACAAAGGTCATGGAGAAACTCTGCTGAAGAATGGCTTGCTCTCTCTCCAAGGCTTACTTAGCTTGCCCAGGACTGGCACCACAGTGGGCTAGGACCTCCCACACCAATCATTCATTAGTCAAGAAAATAAGAAAATGCCCCACAGACCAGAATGATGAAGGCATTTCTTAGATGAAGTTCCCTCTTCCCAGATGACCCTAGCTAGTTTGTGTCAAGTTGACCAAAAAGAAAAGGAAAAAACAAAACAAAACAACAACAACAAAAAAAAAAAAACACACAGCGCCATCTCTGGGTTCTCATAGAAATCTTGGAGTTTATATAAAATAACATGTGTTTTAATTATTCCCTGCTATAAATGGTGAAAGGAGATATTGGAAACTAAGTGTGACGTATGTAATATCCATAAATGGCAGTTTAGTTTCCAAACCCCTTGCTCTTGCCTCTGGATATAAGTTGTCTTAGGATTACGATTGCTTTGATGAAATGCCAGGACCAAAAAGAATTCAGGGTGGAGGAGGTATGCAGTCTATGAGGGAAACCAAGGCTGAAACTTAAACCAAGCAGGAACCTAGAGGCAGGAGCTACTGCAGGGACCATGGAGGGGATCTTACTGGTTTATTCCTCTTGGCTTGCTCAGGACCCAGGGGTGGTGCCACCATGAATGGGCTGGTCCCTTCCCCATCAGTCACTAATGCCCTGCAGACCTGAGTACAGCCTGATCTTATGAAGGCATCTTCTCAATTGAGGCTCCGTTATCTCTTGTGTCGTGTCGATGTTAAACTGCCCTGCACACTTGTCGATTATGGATCATTTCCGTAAACCTGCTGGGATATAAAGGTAAAACCTCTGGAAGTGTTGACGTCTCAATAGAGAGATCTAATTCCCATAGGGTACACAGAACTTAGGGTCAGTATAAGAGAGCCCCAAACCCAGCCCCTAAGTTCTGTGAACTGAGTAATGAAGGGGTGAAGCACCACCCTGGCCATGCAGACAATGGGGCTAGACCACCCTAGCCATGACCCTCTGCCCGCCCTTTCCACAAGTGCAGTCCATCAGCTGCTAGGAATGTTGGCAGCTGACAGTTCTCAGCTGAGACCCTTTGGGGTTAAACAGAGCTGTTTGACCTTAAATAATGCCTCCTTCTCCAGATAAGGCCATATCTAGTGACTGATTAATGCTGGGAAACAAAGGTCCTGCCTTTCTCCAGGGTTGGAACAACTTAGAAGGGACAGACAACCTCCACCCCACCGCCTACCCCCACCCCACCCCACCCCACCTTCCGCTGCTTCCGTGAGACCCTTGTTTCCAGGTGGCCTGGAGTCAGGGTCTACCTTGACTCTGGCTTACTGCTTCATTCTTCTCTGTTGTTGACCTGGAGTGCGCTCTTGAGCACAGTTCTGACTGAAGAGTCTGCTTCCCACACCTGAAGATCTTTAAGTACAAAGGCGTAGCTGCCAGAATTCCTTTCGTGGATGTGAGGATTAATGTTTTATAGAGGCCAGAGAATAAGGGACCAACAGTGGAGGGCTTTGAAGGACAGAGTAAGATGTCAGCCTCAGTGGAGAGCATCTCAAAGCCTTAGCTGGCCTACATGGAGTATATATGGCCAAGTAAAAACACTAGAGATAAACCTCTTATGGTTTGGATGTAGATGTTCTTACCGCTCCTGTGTTTTAAAACTTCTCAGTTGTTGGTGCTGTTTTGGAAGGTGGTATCCTGCTTCGCTTTTCCGTTGCTGTGAATAAGACAGTCTGACCGAAAACAACTTGGGAGGAAAGAGTTTATTTCATTTTCTGCCTCCAGGTAGGCTGCAGTCCATCATTGAGGGCAAAAGGGATGGGGACTCAAGCAGAGCCAGGGTTGTGCTCCCTGGCTGGTCCTCTGGGTCGTGCTCCTCGATGGTGCTGCAGGTAATGGTCTGGCACTTCCTACATCAACAGTCAAGGTGATCTCAGATCAGGCTAGATCTTCAGTTGAACCTCCCTTTTCCCAAGTGACTCTAGATCAGCAGTTCTCAACCTGTGGGTCTCGACCCCCTCTATCTCCAAAACTGTTTACATTATGATTCATAACTAGCAAAATTACAATTATGAAGTAGGAATGAAAATAATTTATGGTGGTGGGGGGGTCTCCCCAAGATGAGGAACTGCATTGAAGGCCCGCAGCTTGCGGGAGGTTGAGAACTGCTGCTGTAGGTGGGGTCAAGTTGACAGTAACAACCAACCAATAGAGTTGTGGAATCTTCTAGAAGTGGAGCCTTGCTGAAAGAAGGGATTGATGGGAGGTGGAGGTGGTCTCATGGGCCATATCCCTCCCTGGTTCTGTCTGAGTTGTCTTCTGGATATGAGCAAATCACTTCCTGCTCCCAATGGCTTTGAGCTCTCTGCTATTATATCCCCAACGCCCATCCCCCATCTCATAATGAAATGAAATGCTTAGCTCCAAGTCATGAGCCAGAACAAGTCCTTTCTTCCTTAAGGAGTTCCTTATTAAATATTTGGTCACAGTGTTATAAAAAGTAGCTACCACAGACCCTGACATTCCCTTTGTAAAGGAACTGGGGTGCCCCACCTATAATATTCTTTTGGGATCACCTCCACCCATGATCCCAAGAAAAGGTCCTGAATCTGGAAAGGGAAGACTAGATTTTAGGTCTCTCTTGTCAACTTTCCTGGCGACATGGTCTTAAAGCTTCCATTTCTCTTTGAAAAGAAATAAGGAAAAATTGGCTGTTTTTGTTTGTTTGTTTTTAGTCTGTGCTGATCTTTATTTCAGGTCTGCATTGGTGTAAAGTGACAGGAGGCTTCCTTGGACAAATGACTCTGGGTGACATCAGAGTCTAAAACATTTCTTTACTTGTATAATCCAAGTCATCCCGTGTTGGTACCTTAGGCAGGTTTAACCCAGGCTTGACTCACTCAGAGAACACCTACTGGGTGTGTCCTGCCATAGCCATTGCCTGAAAGATTCTGCTGATTGCCCTCACTCACTGAGCAACGGATTCTTAATGACTTATACCCCAAATTATTATGTTCTTTTATTATCTTAAGTTTGGTGAGGTACAGTTTACTTCAAAGATTAGAAAGATGCAACTCCTATGTGTAAGAAATACTTCTTTTTATCTTGTTTGTTTTTTTTTAATAAAATTTAAAAAATTTTGAGCCTGCATCTCACTATATAGACTGTCTCTAATTCATAATAATCCTCCTGTCTGTAGAGAGCTGGGATTGCAGTGTGCACCGCCACACCCAGCTTTGACTTCCGCCTGTAATGATACAGCGGGATTGCTTACCTACAGTATCTGCCACCCTTATTTCAGACTGTTGCTAAATAGACATGTATACTCTTAGCCTCTGGAGACATCTAGAGAATGAACACTTATGCAAACTGTTGGTCAGAACTTAGCTCATCATCGTGTCTCCTAACATGTCTATGGCAGCCCTCTCCAGCTGTGACAGCAGCAGTGGCTTCAGCAGCCATTGCAGAATGAAGTTTCTTTCATCTTCCAGTACTGAGGACGACTCCCACATGATACCGCCATGGTCCTCATTTCCCATGAACAGTCCACCTTATAAATGATGTTAAATCACCTCCTTCCCCGTTACAGATACCACCGTCATCTACAAATTTCTCATTTCCACCATGATTCCTGCCTAGCTCCTTGTCTTTTGGTTCTTCACCCTTTAATCTACCCACCTGTCCACCCCACCCCTAACCCCATTAATCACTTCTTGGTGGTAAAGCCTACATTCTTAAACGGATACCAGAGACATCCCATATTTGAGCCCAACTTACCTGTGATCTAATTTCCCACCGCTTCCTTGTGCTTTAAGTGACCATTGTCCGGCACCTCTTAACTTAAACCACCGCTTCCTTGTGCTTTAAGTGACCATTGTCCGGCACCTCTTAACTTAAACCACCGCTTCCTTGTGCTTTAAGTGACCATTGTCCGGCACCTCTTAACTTAAACCACCGCTTCCTTGTGCTTTAAGTGACCATTGTCCGGCACCTCTTAACTTAAACCACCGCTTCCTTGTGCTTTAAGTGACCGTTGTCCGGCACCTCTTAACTTAAACCACCGCTTCCTTGTGCTTTAAGTGACCGTTGTCCGGCACCTCTTAACTTAAACCACCGCTTCCTTGTGCTTTAAGTGACCGTTGTCCGGCACCTCTTAACTTAAACCACCGCTTCCTTGTGCTTTAAGTGACCGTTGTCCGGCACCTCTTAACTTAAACCACCGCTTCCTTGTGCTTTAAGTGACCGTTGTCCGGCACCTCTGAACTTAAACCACCGCTTCCTTGTGCTTTAAGTGACCGTTGTCCGGCACCTCTGAACTTAAACCACCGCTTCCTTGTGCTTTAAGTGACCGTTGTCCGGCACCTCTGAACTTAAACCACCGCTTCCTTGTGCTTTAAGTGACCGTTGTCCGGCACCTCTGAACTTAAACCACCGCTTCCTTGTGCTTTAAGTGACCGTTGTCCGGCACCTCTGAACTTAAACCACCGCTTCCTTGTGCTTTAAGTGACCGTTGTCCGGCACCTCTGAACTTAAACCACCGCTTCCTTGTGCTTTAAGTGACCGTTGTCCGGCACCTCTGAACTTAAACCACCGCTTCCTTGTGCTTTAAGTGACCGTTGTCCGGCACCTCTGAACTTAAACCACCGCTTCCTTGTGCTTTAAGTGACCGTTGTCCGGCACCTCTGAACTTAAACCACCGCTTCCTTGTGCTTTAAGTGACCGTTGTCCGGCACCTCTGAACTTAAACCACCGCTTCCTTGTGCTTTAAGTGACCGTTGTCCGGCACCTCTGAACTTAAACCACCGCTTCCTTGTGCTTTAAGTGACCGTTGTCCGGCACCTCTGAACTTAAACCACCGCTTCCTTGTGTTTTAAGTGACCGTTGTCCGGCACCTCTGAACTTAAACCACCGCTTCCTTGTGCTTTAAGTGACCGTTGTCCGGCACCTCTTAACTTAAACCACCGCTTCCTTGTGCTTTAAGTGACCGTTGTCCGGCACCTCTTAACTTAAACCACCGCTTCCTTGTGCTTTAAGTGACCGTTGTCCGGCACCTCTGAACTTAAACCACCGCTTCCTTGTGCTTTAAGTGACCGTTGTCCGGCACCTCTGAACTTAAACCACCGCTTCCTTGTGCTTTAAGTGACCGTTGTCCGGCACCTCTGAACTTAAACCACCGCTTCCTTGTGCTTTAAGTGACCGTTGTCCGGCACCTCTGAACTTAAACCACCGCTTCCTTGTGCTTTAAGTGACCGTTGTCCGGCACCTCTGAACTTAAACCACCGCTTCCTTGTGCTTTAAGTGACCGTTGTCCGGCACCTCTGAACTTAAACCACCGCTTCCTTGTGCTTTAAGTGACCGTTGTCCGGCACCTCTGAACTTAAACCACCGCTTCCTTGTGCTTTAAGTGACCGTTGTCCGGCACCTCTGAACTTAAACCACCGCTTCCTTGTGCTTTAAGTGACCGTTGTCCGGCACCTCTTAACTTAAACCACCGCTTCCTTGTGCTTTAAGTGACCGTTGTCCGGCACCTCTTAACTTAAACCACCGCTTCCTTGTGCTTTAAGTGACCATTGTCCGGCACCTCTTAACTTAAACCACCGCTTCCTTGTGCTTTAAGTGACCATTGTCCGGCACCTCTTAACTTAAACCACCGCTTCCTTGTGCTTTAAGTGACCATTGTCCGGCACCTGAGTTTTGGGACATCCTCTGCCTGAATTGCTTTCTCCATCCTGTCTCCTTCCTGCTCAGGTAGCTCCTACCCACGCTACAGACTCCTCCTCCTCCAGAACACCCCCTGACCCCACCACTTGGGTCTTGATCAGATGTCCTAACCAGTAACTGGTGTCATAGACTTATGGGACAGGGGCAGGGAGGTGGCTCAGTTGGTAAAGGATATGAGTTTATCCTCTCAGTCCACATGGAAAAAGCCAGATGTGGTGGCCACATACACATGGAATCACAACACTGGGAATGTGGAGCTCTGCCCATTCCTGAGGCCTGCTGCCTAGACAGCCTCCCTTACTTCACAGGTTCTAGGCCAGTGAAGACGCCCTGTCTCAACAACAACAAATAATTTCTAAGCTATGACACCTTTAACCTTCACATTGTCTGTGTATGCACACCAGCACATACACAGACATGCACATACAAAATACATGCATAAGATAAATATGTAATATGTAGAAGAGTTGCTTATGTGCCTCTATGTCTAGTGTGGGAATGGGTCTTATTTCCTATCTATATTCCTGACCCCTCAAGGCTTAAGCCTTCAGTTAACTGTAATTCAGAAAAGGGAATGAAATATCAGTGATGGAAAACGTTAGGCTAACAGCAGGACAGGTGTACACAGGAGGACCGGGCTGTGGTTAGAACTTTCACTCATGTTCAGACGATGCTCAGGGAGGAAGGTACTTGTCTTCTTCATACTCTCATCAGATGTCCCCAAGGTAGGGAGCTACATGTTATACTCAACTTATAGGGAGAATAAAACAAACACAAACACAAAAACAAACAAACAAAAAACAATCACTGAAAAGCTGCATACGAACTCTAGCTAGATTTACTTTGAATTAGGGACAGTAAGATCATTAAGGTGCAAAACTAACAGGAACCTGTGCAAATAGGTGTAAAGCCCTTGGTCACTTATATACCTCCTGATAATGCTGTCACCCCCCACACACACACACACACTCAGAAGTATTATCCAATACCCCTGCGGTCACATCTTCACCAGGGAGGGCTGACTGAGCACCCTGGGTTCCACAGGGCCGGTAGGCCACCAGGCAGCAGAGTCTTTCTAGGACCATGGCAGCAGAGTGTTGCTGATACAGTGTCAGAACTGTGTCAACGGCTTGGTGTTCCTGGTCTTGTGAACCTTTCGTGCCTCACTCTGTGCAGGTTGTGCCCAAGGCAGCTGTGACCCCCAGGAAGGCACAACCGAATTGCTTCCTCTTCCATCAGCCAGCCGATGGTTTGGTTTTTTTTTTTAAATTTGCAAAGTCATATGTTTGAGGTTATCTGAAACAAAAAGGCTTAACTGTGTGGTCCTTATCCTGTGACTTAGTCACCTGTTGCTTTAAAGTAGTTTACTTCAGCTTAATCCAACAAACTTTATCTCACAGGTTCTAACAGCCAGGAATCTCACCCAGAGCTCTCTGCAGCTTTGGTTCTAGGCCAGGGTGACAAATGAGGCATCAGTCATCAGAAGGCTTTACTCAGGGAAGGAGGGACACATTGCTGAAGGCTGGTGGCCAGAAGCCTCAGTTCCTTAACCATGGCCTTCTCCATAGACTGTTTGTTCCTAAGTCACCAAGTTCTCTCTGTACCAGCCATCAGCCTATAGAACAGCCATCAGCCTATAGAACAGCCATCAGCCTACAGAACACAATCTTTAAGTCTAGGCCACATTCAAGATCCTACTTCTTCGTAGAAAGGTATAAAGGAGTTTAGGGGTGCATTTTGAAAGAACCTCATTCTTCAAAGGAGCTTAGAGTTTGGAATAGCCCAGAGATAGTCATGACTCATCTTGAAGCCCCGAAAGGTAAGGTAGTACCCCTCGCACCTTATTTCCGCTCTCCTGCTTGCCAGTGGTCCAAGGGAAGCAGCGAGAGGAAGAGCGAGTGCCTGTGGACCCTCCTCAGATCTGACCAGGTGTGGCTCTTCCTCCTGCTGCTTTAGTTGGTACCAGTCTTAGAGGAAAGTGCCTGTCTCTGGTTCTCCCCTGATGAAGGTAGGTGACATGGGGAATCAGCTTCTTGGTGGAAGTCGTCTCCCCCGCCCCGCCCCCTGCCCCCTGACATCTTGGTTAGGCTTGGTCAGGTCTTCCAGGAGGGCTACCTCAGAGGTCTGAGTAAAGCATTCATCTCACACATGACAGCCTGGACAGTCTGCTGTTGCCCATTCCCAGTTCTGCCACCAGACTCCAGATGAACATTGTATGAAAGACTCCTGTGGCCCAGAGGACAGCCCAAAGGTTAACTGTAAAGTTGCAGAACCATCCAGAGAGTCTAAGTGTTTTCCCCACCCACCAAACCCACCTGAATCAAAATACATGCTAAGAACTTCCTGCTGGTGGGAATTCAGACAGCAACACCTAGCACTTGGAATTATAGCTTCCTAAGAGAAGAAATGCTAAAACATCTAAAAATAATAATTATAGACAAGTCATTCTTCAGGGGAAATTATATGCATAGTCAGGTCGGCAGATTATAAGAAAAATTCAAACCTGTAACTTAAATTCAGTCTGAAATTAAGTGAACTCTACACATCACAAGGAGGGGGGCTGGAGGAACGAAGGATCTGAACCGGAACAAGAATAGAGAAGGCATGTGTGCACTTCTCTGCCTGTCACGCTCAGTCTGGGTATGAAGATTGGGTATGGAAGTGGCTTCCTGGTGTGGTGCAATGTCTAAAGCTTGAAACAACGGAGGGTGAGATTGTCTCCTGACATCTTGAGGACTCTAGACACTGGGAGTTGAGCCAAGCATCAATGTCACACTTAACATGAAATTAATGTCAAGAACTGGGAGCATGGGATAGGAAGGGATATCCAGGAGAAATGACTACTGTATAGGAAGGGATATCCAGGAGAGATGGCTGCTGTATAGGAAGGGATATCCAGGAGAGATGGCTGCTGTATAGGAAGGGATATCCAGGAGAGATGGCTGCTGTATAGGAAGGGATATCCTGGAGAGATGGCTGCTGTATAGGAAGGGATATCCTGGAGAGATGGCTGCTGTATAGGAAGGGATATCCTGGAGAGATGGCTGCTGTATAGGAAGGGATATCCTGGAGAGATGGCTGCTGTATAGGAAGGGATATCCTGGAGAGATGGCTGCTGTATAGGAAGGGATATCCTGGAGAGATGGCTGCTGTATAGGAAGGGATATCCTGGAGAGATGGCTGCTGTATAGGAAGGGATATCCTGGAGAGATGGCTGCTGTATAGGAAGGGATATCCTGGAGAGATAACTGCTGTATAGGAAGGGATATCCTGGAGAGATGGCTGCTGTATAGGAAGGAATATCCTGGAGAGATGGCTACTGTATAGGAAGGGATATCCTGGAGAGATGGCTACTGTATAGGAAGGGATATCCAGGAGAGATGACTGCTGTATAGGAAAGGATATCCTGGAGAGATGGCTGCTGTATAGGAAGGAATATCCTGGAGAGATGGCTACTGTATAGGAAGGGATATCCTGGAGAGATGGCTACTGTATAGGAAGGGATATCCTGGAGAGATGGCTACTGTATAGGAAGGGATATCCAGGAGAGATGACTGCTGTATAGGAAAGGATATCCAGGAGAGATGGCTGCTGTATAGGAAGGGATATCCTGGAGAGATGGCTGCTATATAGGAAGGGATATCCTGGAGAGATAGCTGCTGTATAGGAAGGGATATCCTGGAGAGATGGCTGCTGTATAGGAAGGGATATCCAGGAGAGGTCGCTACTGTATTCAGTGTTGTCAGGAGAGACCTCTCTATTAAGGCAACATTTGTGGGGGAGTACAGAAGCAACCCCTCAAAATTCCCTGGCAGAGTGCTGAGCTGCAGAAGGCTTTAGAGTAGAGACTGAGTAGAAGGAAGAACAGATCTCCTTGGTGCTGGAAGGAAATTGACACTGGTTCTTGGCTGAGGCTTGGTGTCTACTCTGAGAGAGATGGACGCTGTTATAACACTTTGAAGAGAAGAGATAGGATCAGATTGTCGGACATATATTCTGGCTATTTTGCTGAGACTAGGCCAAGGTGAGGAAGGGTGGAAGGACAGAATCAGGGAATTTGGGCAGAAAACATGTGTAGCTGGGTTTAGGCTTCATAAACTTAAGGCAGCTATGAGATCTGCAAGCGGAATGGTGTGGGCAGATGGATAAAGAAGTCTGGAGTTCAGAGAAATGTCCAGGAGAGACGGGAGTATAAAAGTCACTGGGGAAGAGATGAAAGGGGGACCAGAGGGGAGAAGGGAGGGGGAGAAAGGGAAGCGGGAAGGACAGAGACACAAAAAGAGAGCTAATCCTATGAGTAGGCCTCAGATGGTCTAGTAAGTCTATAGATACAGATACTAGGCTAGTATAGATACTGGATATAGATACAGGACATAGATAGTCCTGTAGAGCATTCTGTGATAACAGAAATATTCTTTGCATTGTCCAGATGTCCAGCCACTAGAACCATGCAGATCTGGAACCCTTAAGACATGATGTGTGTAACTGAAGAACACATGTTTGATTTGAATTAACTTAAAGAGGCACAGGTAACACACATGGCTGCCATATTGGACAGGAAGCTCTTGTGCATTAAGAGGGAGAGAGATGAGGAGGGGCCAACAGAGACAGGCCTTTACCTCAGGAAAGGAGCAGAAGCACTGGAATGGAAGCCTGAGAAGCTGACAGGGTTGAGTCTTACCAGAGGATCCGACACAGGCAGCACTAATGGTGAGGTGGGGTTTAGGAGAGTGGATGGTAGTTGCTTGTGCAAACAAAAGCTGGACTGGAAAGTGTTCAAAGGGAAATAAAGGGGAGAGAGAGTCTGCAGACAGCAAGTCTGGACGGCTCTGTCAGAGAATTCTGTGGTTGTCTAGGGAGCGTGTGAGTGAATGGACAAGGGAAATATACCCGAGGGAAAATTTGAAGGTATCGGCCATGAATTTAAAGGATTTAAATATACCTGACTGTATATTTTTCTCTCCTCATCTATGTCAGCCGGTGAGCTGACACAAAGTTCCTGGTGGGATCTAACCTGGTATGAAGTGAGAGGGGCAGGCTAGCGGAAGTGAGGGGTTTCAGTAATGGGTCGGAGAATCTAGAGTGGGGAGATGTGCCAATCTCAGAGCGAGAAAAACAAAAAACGCGGTGGTGATGCAAGGCCTGCTTGACACTCAGCCCCTGGGTAATGGGAGGTGCTTGGTGGAGGCTAGCTCAGTACTCTCGCTCAGCTCCCTCTCCAGTTTCATTTCCACTGAGGGCAGTTCTTTCTTTGCATACCAAAACACAAGATTCGTTTTCTCTTCAATACTGAACAACTGTGGTGGTTAATCAAATTATTAGTAATTTGTCAGGGTCTAGAGTCATATGGAAGTGACTTTAAATCTCTGGGCATATCAGTGCGGCGGTTTCTAGACTAGGTTGATGGAGGCAGGAAGGCCCATCTTAATGTGGGGAGTGCCATTCCGTCAGCTCGGATTCCACACTGAATCAAAAGAAATCGAGCTGAGCAGCAACACTCATCATTCTGTGTTCTGACTTCAGATACACAAGCCGACCAGCCAGCTCCTGTCCCTGCCACCAAACCCTCCCCATTATGATGTACCCTCCGACTATGAGACAAAATAAACTCTTCCTTCCTTAAGTTGCTGTTGTTGGATATTTGATCAACCAATGAGGAAAGTAATCCATCACTTAATCTAAACGACTGGTTTGAGTTCGTTTCTCTTTGCCTATGGTGGGTGGGTGATCTCTGCTGGCTTCCAGGAGCCCTGTCCTTTGCTGAAAGATTAACTGTGGTCCTTCTAAAATCACCTCCTCCCCTCACCCATGGGGTGGAAACCCAGGGCCTTGCACATTCTTGGCAAATGTTTTACTACTGAGCTACACGGCAGCCTCATCCTGAAAGTTCATACTGACCTTTTAGTTATAGGTCCACAGTGGCATTTTTCTCGGGGCCCTAAGAGACAGAACTGGGGCTAGAGAGATGGTTCGGCAGGTCAGAGCACTTGCTGCTCTTACAGAAGACCTGGGTTCAGTTCCCAGCACCCATAGTCCACACAATGAACCAGTTCACAACCACCTGTAACTTCAGTTCCAGAGGATCCAACAGCTTCCAGCCTTGCAAGCAGATGGGCGTTTGCACATACACATGCACGCGCGCGCGCGCACACACACACACACACATACACACACACACACCAATGAGTGAATGAATGAAATGTAAAAGCCCACCTAAGTGATAAGACATGACCATGGGAGCAGCTACATGATTTAGTTTATCATTTCATTCATATGTCAACATTTTAGTGGTGAAAGGTATGGCGGCTTGATTGATGGCCCCCACAGGTATTTGAATACTTGGTCCCCAGTTGGTAGAGCTGTTAGGAAGGATTGGGAGGTGTGGCTTTGTTGGACATGTGTTACTGTGGGTGGGCTTTGAGATTTCAAAAGCCCATGCCGCTCTCAGCTAGCTCTCTCTGCCTGGTGCTTGGGGTTCCGATGTAAGCGCTTAGGTGCTGCTCCAGTCCCTTACCTGCTACCATGCTTCTCTCCATGAAGATCATAGACTAACTCTCTGGGACTAGGAGCCCACAAACTAAATGCTTTCTTTTATTAGTTGTCTTGGTCATGGTGTCTCTTCATAGCAATAGAAAAATAATAAAGACAAAGGGTGTTTTAAAAAACAATGAAAAGCACCATCCCCACATCATTTGTAAATAAGAAAATAATTGAGTGTATATTAAATCTTATGATAGACTCCAGTATTTAATGACATTTTTTCTCAAAATAGAGAACTGGAGTCTCCTTCAGAAGGATTTGATCTCACTCCTCCCATGTACCAGTAAGTTGGAAATCTTTAAGTTATTCTGAACTAAAGCAAGGCGTGACTGAACTGCCAGCCACAGCAGAGCATTAAATCCTTCCTCCAGAGCATTTCTTGCCTGGATTTGAGAGCTCTCTTGTTTGCACAAGAAACATCGATTTCCTGTAGCCTGTTATCTCAAGAAGATAACAGGAGCAGAGCTGTGCAGGAGCTCAACCCAGACTGACCTCGTGTATACAGTCAGATGGAATTCTAACCTACTCACTATCTGGGAAAAACCCGAGTCCCTCCCCAGGTGTAGCCATCAAACTAAGATTGTGTGGACAGATGTTAACCAAGAGTCTACAGAGCTTTTAGTTAGCCCAGCCAGGTCTGCATTCTCTGAACCCAACACAGATCCGTGGCTAATCTATCGTACAACCTGGACAATGAGGAGGACACTCTTAATAGTTCTGTGTGATCCCTTTCTGGTAGTTCTGTGATGAGGATAAGAACCATTTTCTATAGAGAGAATGTTGAGGAGGGGTATGGGGAGATGGCTCAGAAAGTCAAGTGCTTCTCACATGAGTATAAGGACCTGAGCCTGACCCCCTAAAACTCAGGTTTAAAAACATGCATGTCAGATGCTCTTATAATCCATAATGAAGAGATAAAGATGGTTGACGCTTGGGGCTTGATGGCCAGTTAGTCCAGCTTAATCAGCAAGCTCCAAGTTCAGTGAGGGCCACTGTCCCAAAAACTGTGGTGGAGAGTGATTAAGGAAGGTACTTGGTATGAATTTCTTTCTATCACATTAGTGTATGCTCAGACAGACACAGACACACACACACACACACACACACACACACACACATGCATACACACGCACGCATGCACACATGCACGCACATGCACACCAGGAAAAGAAAGAGAGACATGAGCTATGCTCAGATCTCTATAACACATTAGAAAGTTTTATGGAAAGCCACAGTCTAAACTGTAGGTTTTACCTTGGTTTCAACACTTAGTCTGTTCTCTTTCTTTATTATTTTATATCCTTTAAAACATACCTTAAATTTCCAACGTCAGAAGGCAAATATAAAAATATCTGTCTTTCACGAGCCCAGGTTACCTTCAGACTGGTCTCTTTGTCTTGGTTAGAAAGTCACTTAGGGTAATTTATTATTCTTTATTATTCTTTCGAGGTGAGAATTGACTTTTTTATGTTTATCAGTATGATTTTGCAGGATGCGCAAGGTTGCAATAGTAAGTCAGTTGCTTATTTTACTAGGCTATCCTTTTGAACCAAAAATTTCTCCCATAAGGTGGCAAGCCAGGGAAGGGAGAAGGAAGACTCCATAGCTCATATCTTTCCACTTAGTAATTTGATATTGAATCAGAAGCAGTCAGCTACTGCAGATTAGTAATTGGTAACCTTACTTGAGTTCCTGTAAACAGTCATTTGCCCTTAGGTCTACTCAGTCTTGGCCCCATGGTAGGTAGATCTGCAAATTTAGGGGTCTCCCTGGAGCCTGCCACCACCACAACTCAAAGTAAAGAGGGAATTGTGGCCAAAATACCTCCCAGAATTAGTTCCAAACTGGCAGTCAGCCTCTTGGCTCCCAGGTGAGCTTGAGCTGACTTCAGACAAACAAGTAGCCACATGGATAGCTTGGCTACATTGCAGTGATAACAGCTATGGCGCTGGCTATGGACACTTCCCTTCCCTGAAGTAAGAGACTTCCTGGGATTTGTGTTCATTAGCTCAGTTCAATATCCATTGACACCTACTGTATGTCCAGTACTGCTAGATGTTAGTTGTAGGATTATAGATTGATCAATAGGACTCCAGTTGTTTCATGGAGCAACTCAACCCTATGTATCTGTAAAGCGACTGAATAAGTTACATGTTATACTGAGGTATGGGGAAGAAACCTAATAGAACCTGATTTAAAATAGGGGCCAGGAAACGGTCTTCCAACTTTAAGTAACAAAGGTAGCTTGTGTGGTGGGGACTAGGGTCCAGGGTAAGAAGCAGTTTGTGTGAAGACCCTGAGCAGATGCAAGCATGTTTCCTGGACCACCTGGTGGCCCACAGCTCAATAAGTAACAAGTTCATTCCTCTGACAAACTGCCTGAGGAAATGAACTCATAAAGGGGAAAGGTTTGCTTTGATTTACATTTTCAAAGTTTTCTGTGTACAGTTACTAGGCCCGGTGGCAGCAAAGCACATTAGGATAAGAACCCAAGGCAAAGGAGGCCTGTTCACCTTATGGTGCTCAGGATGCAAGAAAGGAAAGAGACAGGAAGGGACCAGGATCCCAGGATCCCCTTCGAGGGCTCTCTCCCAAGGACCTAATTTCCTTCCCTTATGTGCTAAAGGATCCATCAGTTCCAAGTAGCTGGTAACCAAGCCTTTGATGCAGTAGAGGAGGTTTAAGATCTAAGTTGCGGCGTGAGCAGGATTTTGAGATGGCAAAGGAAGTCTGGAGGTGAATTCACTGAGAGCAATAGGGTTTAAGATCTTAAGAGTTGCAGGAAATGAGAGTTTAAACTAAGTCATGATGTGACATCATCGGTTATGGGTTGAGAGGTGTATTTAATTGGAAAGGGTAAGGCTGCCAACCCTTAATGTTTTATAAGACCAGGAACTAAACCAAGAAGTAAAATATTATCAAGTCAAGAGAAAAAGGTGAATAGTGGGTTTAAATTTCTTCCTACGTAGTATTTTATAAGTTTATGCCATCAAAAAGTGGGGCCGAAGGTCCGATTGCTGTACTTGTAGTGACAGCTGACTGAAAGAAGTCTCTTCCGTGCTCCGCAAAAAGCGTTTGATTGTGAGAATCTTGGGCCTCAGTATGTTCTCATCAGCACCATTTCCACTGATATCTGTAGAGCAAACGCCTTCAGCTGCTCGCTGGGCATGGTCTCCACAGGGACAGCAAGAGGAAGTGGACAGATAGAGGTGTTGCCCAGTGGATCGTGCTGCATTTTCTAGTGTGTCCTCCCGTAGGTTGATGTCAAATTCTAAAATGGGGCCTGGAGAGATGGCTCTGTTGGCTAAATGTGTGCCTTACCATGAGGAGGTTCTGAGTTCAAGCCTCGGCACAACCCCTGCCTGCAGAGAGAGGCAGGGTAAAAAACCTGGGTGCAGCAGACCGAATGTTGCAGAAGACAAGACAGACCCCAGGTTCACCCCCCTGGCCAGTCTTTTTGGTGAACATCAGGTTCTATGAGAAACCCTGACTGAAAACAGTCAGGTGAGACACACATGAGGAAAATAACAGAAGTCCACTTCTGTCCTGCACATCAGACGCACAGATGGGTACAGAGGACAAAACCTACCCAACCTCGTCCTTTAGGGTCTTCTCATAAGGAGAACGGTGACACATCTACACAACACTGAGCCTGTTCTGTCTTGGCATCGTTAGTAAATAATGGAGAAGCCCTGACAGTTTCTACACAGGATCATCTTGGGGGCCCAGGTTGTGTGTCTGAAAGAGTCTGTCTTTGCCCTTCTCAAAGGAGAACTGATTTGAATTTGAGTTTTGAAAGAGTTGGGATGAACGTCCTGATTCACTTGAGTGCTTCAGAACAGTCCACCACAGTTGACATCGGTCCTTCTCTGTGCTCACCTTCTAGCTCAGTTCTGCACACCATCCTTTCCTCAGCAGCACTTCTACATCCTGGAGAGACGTGCCTCTAAAGCAGGAGAGGCATCCTTGTTCAATTGCTCTAAGTTAAGCAAGTTAATTAGATCATTCAATGTGTTTCTGGGCATTTCGTTACACACCAGGAAAACTTTCAGACTAGTGATTGTTCTAAGCTAAACCGTAAGCGCAGTGTCTCACAGTGAGGCTGTGGGACTGCAAAGGATTGCAAACCCAGTCCTTGTTGTTGCTTAACTGGTCCTAGAGAAGCTGACAGAACGACCCTGAAGAAACTCTTGTGCTCCATCCATTATAAACAATAGTGTTTCAATAGTACTCCTACATTTAAAAAAAAATAAGTATATTTAAGGACCATTGATGAGTTATAGTAGTTCCTTAGAGATTATATTAATAATTTAATTATTTATTATTATGTTCCACCGTGGTGATAAAATAGTAACTGAGAGCTGGGATGGCTCAGTGGGTAAAGCATTTGCCTCAGAAATGTGAGGATGCATGTTCAAATTCCTGGAACCCATGTAAAAGCTGGTCTTGGTAACTCATATCTGTAATCTTCGTGCTCCTACAACATGAGGAGATGTTCAGAACTATCAGAAGCTCATGGGCCACACCTCTGTGTACACCAAGGAGAATGAGGTGAAAGGCAAGGACCAAGACCTGAGATTGTCTCCTGGTCTCCACAGTGCTGTGACATGTGTGCCTTTACTAACATACATGAGTGTATGTATGCGCACACATCATTCACAGACACACACACAAAATAGTAACCGATTTTACCTTAATGAAATTTACTAGTCTAGTGTTTTTCTGACTCACCCCATGCTCTGCATAAAGCATAGATAGTGACATGAATTTTGTATTGCTAATTTGGAAAACTCAGGTTATAGAAATCAACTTGATTTTAAAACAGTCATCTCATTAGCCCCCAAAAGAAAGGGGACAGTTTCTAAATCAACCTGTTTTGCACATTAGGAAATAGAGGGCCTTAGATATGAAACAGTTGACCAAGGAAACATATATTTTGTCCAGTCTAGAGATAGTTCTTGTTTTGGTTTGTAGCAGGGTCTCATGTAGCCCAGACTGCCTTTGTACTATGTAGATATAAATGACCATGAACTCCAAAGAGTTCTTTGAATCCTGGTCCAAGGCTGTATCAACTGTAGAAACATTGAAGAATGGCTTGAGTGGTAACTTTGGACATGTTAACATTATTGTAACCTATATAGTTCTCAACTGATACAACTGAAGACGTGCAAGCTTATGTTATTATTATTTCTTTAGATATCATTGAGATGGCACTTAGATTTATAGCTTGCCTTTGAGGGTCATTTTGTTATCCTATTACTAGTTGAAACTAATTGAATAAACACAATTGTCCACTAGAGGTCACCTTTCCAACTGGCTTTAATCAACCACCCCCCACTATAGAGGAGTAAATAATAGCCTTCATCATCATCATCACCACCACCACCACCACCATCATCATCATTATTGTCAGAGATTCCATGTAGTACTTTAGATAAATGTATGTATATTAATAGATAAGTTTATCAGGGCCACTCAAAGACCTAGAGGGCAAAGGGGAAGCATGTCCCTTCTTCTACACACCCATTGTGTGCACTAGCATGCATGCACGCATGCATTCACAAACACTTGGTACTTCCCTGGGCTTCTCTCGGAAAACCTGTTTGATTTTATTTGGAAATTTGGAAAGCCTCAATAGTTCCCCCACCTCTGTCTGTCTGTCTGTCTGTCTGTCTGTCTGTCTGTCTGCCTGCCTGCCTGCCTGCCTGCCTGCCTGTCTGTCTGTCTGTCTGTCTGTCTCTGTTTCTCTCTTTCTCAAATAAAGGTAAAACCATCATTAAAGATATAAACAACTCGAGAAGAAACCATGTAGACATCACATCATGTACCTATGCATCAGCTGCTAATTTTCTACAGCATGCAAATTTCATCTTGCCTTGGGCAGAAAGCACACTGGGGAGAACCGTAAGACTATGCCGTAAACAGGTGCCTTGGCAGTTCCTGTGGAAATATAACTGTCTCGTTATTCTGCAGGGAGGGTGCTGCTATAACACTACCTAGCTTCAAACTGTGTCTATAGAAACCCAGGGCAGCAGCAGGTATTTTTAGAGACTAATTTGCACCTATTATAATGATGTGCTAAACACCTCATCCTCGAGTCCCCAAAACATAAAACTGGAAATTGGAATATGAAAATGTAAAAATAATCCAGAATACATATACAAATGAGATTATCTGTAAGACTTGATAGAAAAGTTGCCTATGAAGGAATGGTAAGAAGAATATAGCATTTCAGCCCTGTCATGGCTAGTTTATTCCCTTCTTATTTATGCAAAGTATTTCCACTCCATCTTTTATGTCAGTGGATTGAGTTTGCCCTGCTGGGCTCTCGGATAGTTGAACTAGTGGATATATGCCTTTGACTGTGAACATGGTTTCTCTGTGCCAGACTTTCTGAAAACTTCATGCCTGTGAATCTCTAGGCAGGAAGAATGATCTGAGTTGCCCAAGAAGCCAGGCTTGGTTCACTGCCAGGCTAAGGTCAGACTCTTCTGCTTGGCACAGCTGGCACAATGACAAGAGAATGCCCAGCCCATCAAATGAGGAAGTGTTGTTATAGACTGATGTCCTGTTACAAATATCGGTGTCCTATCTTTTATTACCTTGTTTATAAGAAATGTAAGCAATCACTGTCTATTGTCATTAAGTCACCCGTGAGTAAGATTCTGCCTTCTGCCACTGAGCTTCAGGGTACGCTCAGCGAACAATCCTCCGGAGACTGCAGCAAGCACCATGACCAAGAACTGGTTCCACTTACCCCTACTTGCCTCCGTGAAACGGTGTTCTTTTGATAAGACACAGCAGAGCAAAACATAAAAAGAAATGTCAGCTCTAATTGGAATAAGACTATAACAGACATCTTTAATATTATGCCTTCAAATATTTGTGTGTAACCGAAGAATTACATATTTTCATCATAGTACAAGCTTGAGCTCAAGTTAATTTTATCCTCATAAAAACCTTTTTTTTTTAATCGTTGTGCACTTAGGCTTTAGTTTTAAAAGGAGATTCTAATACTATACAAAATAAAAATCAGCCCCGCTGATTCACACCACTAATTTTCTGTGGAAGGTATTTTTCAGTGTAGCCTAGAATAATAAATGTTAAGCCAGAGAGAGAGTAGTCAGACTTTAGAGCAAATTATTTTACATTATTTATAAAGCATCTTGTTTGTAAGAAATATAATGCATCTCATTTTTATATTTCTCCAAGTTTCAGTTTCTGATCTTCAAAACATTTCTGGAGAAAAGGTATAGAATTATCCTATTGCCAGTGTCTTCTGGGTTCCCTGCCCTCTTCTGAAACATGGAGAGTAACTTTGATACAGTCATAGCCTGCAAGTACACTACGAAGGTCTCCATCCCAGAAGTCACAGCCTCAGTTAAGATAATCATTTGGCAATCTAGTTAAATCACAAAGCAAAGAGAAGAAAGAGGTGTGGGGTGTGGTGATATTGGAGATGATGGTACTGGGCTGTGGGAGGGCCAGGAGGCCTGTGTCTGGGATTTTGCAGTCTTCATATGTCCAGCCTCTCCCCAACAGCCCACCTAGGAGACAATCAGGCTGTGCACCAGGAGTTGAGGTTTTGAAAATGATTCACAATTAGACAGAAGGCATCTGCCAGCGTCACACACTTGCTTTATCAGAGAGACACAGGCAACTCCCTCTGACTTCTTTTGTTATTCACCTGTTATCCAGAGTACAAACTGGGCAGGGTAGGAGTGGCCAGTGGGCCATCCTTGAATGTAATAAGCACTGAGTGTCCCGGGTACACATGTTATACAGTGTGTGTATGGGGGGTGGGAGTGCAAGCAGCTCTTTAACCTTCCCATCCCTTCCTATGCTTAGCATGCTCACTGGGTTTAACTCAGTACTGGACATATTTCATGAAATCTGCACCTATTTGTTTATTCATTGTCTAACACTGTTCTCCTGTTAGCTGCTGCCTGTTCATTACCTACACTTAGCACACCTCTTTACTTCTGTTGTCCTCTTGCACCAGAGTTCTCAAGGAGCACAGCAAACCCCCTAGGAAATCTTTTGGAAAAGGTTCTCCCACAATTGCCCAGACTTTCTGCTCTCCCTCCATCCCTCGGACCTTAGCCTCCAGCTGCCAGTGGGGCCACTCCGCCATCTGTATTCCAAACCCACCAGAACATCCGCCTTAATCAGTATTTCTGTGTAACCTGATATTCATGTCTTCATTTCCAAATGTTCCTCTTCTAGTACCTGGCTTTTTCTGTTACTTCCCAGCCATCACCCTCACGCTCTCTCTTCTGGATGTTTCCTTCCCTGATGCCTACATCATGTGTGCTTCCCCCCCCCCTTTCCTTTATTTTTATTTTAGGTATGTATGGGTGTTTTGCCTGCATGTCTTTGTGTGCCTGGTACCCTTGGAGACCAGAGGAGAGTGTCAGATCCCCTGGCACTGGGGTTATGGACAATTATTAGCCAACACGTGGGTGCTAGGAGTCAAATCTAGGTCCTCTAGAAGAGCAGCCAGTGCTCTTAACCACAGAGCTGCCTCTCCAGCCCCTTGGTTTTCCACTCAGAAGCACCAACAAAGTTCTGGAGTATATTCATGGAACCACCCTGGTACTCTGAATGGACGAGAAGAGTGTTTGCACAGTGCGCTTGTCACTTAGTCTCTCGACTTCTTACCCACATTGGCAGGGCTCTCCAGCCCTAATCTTGGACTGCTCACCGTTTCATAAGAATAGCTGATAACTTCCTCTTTTTCAGAACACATGGCTGCATTTCTTCTCTACTTCTGAAGCATTTGAAGCTCTCCTCTTTCTCCTTTACCCTTCCATGGTAGCTCACCTTCCTCTCTCCTTGCTAACCACATCCCCCCTGGCTTCTTGCCCTAAAACTGTGGGCTTTCACCCAAAGATTAGTTTTGGATGTGTGCAATTATAAATCATCACAAGTCAGCTTAAGTCAAGACAGATCCATGAATTTACTGCATCACAGTTATGAACTTAAAAACTTTGAAAGGAGTCTCGCTTGACAAAAATCAGGATGCTAACTGAGCTGTGTTCCTTTGGGAGACCCTGGAGAAAATTCTAGATGCAGCTAACCATCGTTTCTCTGGTCTCTTCCCCTATCTTTAAAGCCAACAGCCAGGCAAACCTTTTTCATACAGAAAGAAAAAGAGTCTAGGTTTTCGTTTCGTATTTTTTTTTGGTATGTGTGTGTGTGTGTGTGTGTGTGTGTGTGTGTGTGTGTGTGTTCATTGCTAGTTTCTGAGATAAAGACTTGTTGGCTATCCCAGACTGCCCCCAGACTCTTCATTGTCAAGATTAGTCATGTCCCATTGTGCCTGTTGAGATGCTAGCTTTAAGGAAATGTTCACTCTCGCTGAGAGTTCTCTTCCTCTTCTCAATTCCTAGTGAGCACACACAAAATCTCTTTGGGGGCATTTGGCTCACTCGGTATTGTATACAGTTATCTGTGTGGTGTAATCTTACCAAACCCTAAGGGTAGAAACCCTGCTTTGAATTGTACCCAGTAGGAATTTGTTTTAATCACAAGGTTGTAAGAATCCAGGACGCTGTTGGCTGTTGGGAAAGGACGTGCTGGATTGTGAAGCATCTTCAAAGGTTTGTCACTAGGCTCAACACTAGCTATCCTTACCCTGGGCATTGACGATGGACTCTGAGGCTCATAGGATTAAACGTCCTCCAGACTCCTTTTCTTTTTCATCTTTTATCAACACTAGCACCTGGCTGCTTCCAGTGGTTGAGAAGGATACTCACTGCCATGCTCCTCTCTGCCTTGCCCCCCCCCCCATGGCTTCCCTCCCAACCCCTAACATTTTATTGTGATCATTTTAAAGTGGAAATTTGTTTCACAAATCCTAATTCATATATTAGTTTCTTCTCAGAGCCCATAAGTTTACAGCCTTTTACAAATGATGGATTATTTACCACTTTTTAAGAGTCTGCGATTGATGTCTTACTACACATACTTTGTCAGAACTTTCCAGTGGCCTCACCCTCTGCTCATCCATCCATTCGTTTCATTTATTTGACTCATCTCAGCGTACGGTTCATATATCAGCAAGTATCCCTGTAAATACGTCAGCCTGCATATACTTAACTGGAGCTAAAAAAGAATATATGTGCAACGAGCTCTTCTTTTTCCTTTTTACCTCTTTAAGGTAAATACTATATTCAATAAAATACACAAATCTTACTATTTACTCAGTGAGAGCTGACAAATGCATATACTCATGTAAGCCAAACAATCCTCTCTTGTAGCACATGCCAGAAAGTCTCCTGTGCTCCCTGCACATCGGTCCCTGACCCAAGTTTACTTCTGATGATCTGTGAATGTGACTGGTTACTGCTGCAGTTACTGTTCAGGGCAGCTCTCTGGGGCTGGTGAGGTGGCTCAGAAGAGCATTTGCGGCTCTTCCAGAGGACCTAGGGTCCAGCCCCAGCACTCACAGGCAGTACACAACCATCTGGAACTCCAGTCCCAGGGTATTTAATCCTCTTCTGACCTTCATGAGCACCACAGACATGTGGTGCACAGACATGCATGTAAGTAAACACCTAGACAGATAAAATAAAAAATAAATCTAAGAAAAAAAACCTAAAATCCAGCTCTGTATTGTGTTTCTCCTATTTACCACAATGAGAAAAGAAAAGCTTGGTTTTTTTCTTTGAGATTTAAAAACGTGACTATTTTATAGTGGCATAAACATGTATGTTAATTGAGAAATGCTCTCACTTTTCTTCCTTACACACATACCTTGGATGAGGTTTAAGTGAAGCCACACTGATTTTGGTCTGGGCCAGCTTTGGCCCAGTCTGTAAGAGTTGGTTTCTGCTGAGTCCTCCTGGACCTTTGTCTTAGTCTGTCCAGGCTTCTGGAAACTACAAACAGTAGACCTTTATTTCTGTCATTCTAGAAGCCATTCGAGGTACTGAAGGTTCAGTGTCTGGTGAGGGCCTGCTTCCTGATTGATAGACAGCTCAGTTCTCACTGTGCCCTTTGTAAGGCGGCTGCCTGGAGCCTCCTGTAAGAGGGCAGGAATCCCTTCCTTGATTCCTCCTCATGACCTCGCAGCAGCCTCACCTCCTCGTTCACCTAGAGACTACTCCGTTGATAGGAACTGGAAAATAGTGGTCCTCTCTTGGTTTTCTTTATTTTGATACTCTATTTGTTTGTTTTGTTGTTAGTATTAAATAGTTTCTGGAAGTCCCATCTAAATATGAAATATTGAAAGTTTAAAGGGTTTGGCGCTCTCTATTTTAAGATTTCATTGTGTAGCTGTTTGCAAACATAATCCTCCCCCTCAGCTTCTTCAGTACCAGAATTATGGCTACAGAGCACAGTATCTGGTACTCAATTTAAGACTTAACTGTTTAAATTGTGTGTGTGTGTGTGTGTGTGTGTGTGTGTGTGTAGGTCAGCGGACAACTTAGCGGAGGCTGTTCTCTCTTACCTTTATGTATAGGTTCCAGGAATCAAACTGAGGTCAGGCTTGAGAGCGTCCACCCACTGAGACATCCCATTTGTCCTTCAAGTCAATGGTTTTAGTAGGAAACTAAAAGATTAAAAGATATTAAAAAAAAAATCAGTGCTCAATAGACTGCACTTAAAACAAAATGTTGTCATTATTTTTAGACAGAAATAACAAATATTAATGTCCTTTGCTGAACTGTTTTAGCTTAAATGTTCTTGGGGCATCTGGTTTCTGCTTAAAGCTTTTTTTTTCTTTCTTTATCCTGTATTGGCAAATCATAACACGAAGTCCTTTCCGGTGGACAGTTATTCAGACCGGCCTGCTTCATCTGTCCCTTTTTGTCTTGTTTATACCTTTTGGGAGGGGAGTGTTTTGACAGCATTTGGGATGCAAGTGTCAGAAATCTGTTCCGTCCAAAAACCACTTCTGAGTCACTCCCACTGTCTCTGCAACAGCAACTGTGAAGAGTGGGATCGTGTTTAGGCAAACACAACAACAACAACAAAAACAATAACAACAACAAAAAAAAACCACAGCACTTAATACATGTCTTTAGGAGCTTATGTAATATATCCCAGAACAGAAAGCTCTGTGTGTGTGTGTATGTGTGTGTGTGTGTGTGTGTGTGTGTGTGTGTCTGTCTGTCTGTCTGTCTGTCTGTCTGTCTCTCTCTGTCTGTCTCTGTCTGTCTGTCTGTCTCTCTCTGTCTGTCTCTGTCTGTCTGTCTGTCTCTCTCTGTCTGTCTCTGTCTGTCTGTCTGTCTCTCTCTGTCTGTCTCTGTCTGTCTGTCTGTCTGTCTGTCTGTCTGTTTTAGACTCCTTTCCTCATCTTAGACTTGTAGATTCAGGAACCAGAGTCGTGAGATAAAGCTTATTGCCCAAGTGAAGTTCCAACAGCCTTTGAAGTGACATGCTTGGTCTTGGAGAGTGTAGGGATGCCATTCATGACGCCTGCTCCCTTGCACTCCATACAGACCTCTGCTCTGTGAGCACAACAGGGAAGGCTGGAGTTTGGGTGGGCTGAGTTTGTACTGTTTTGCTTTACAGTAGCATTTTGGTCTTCCTTCCATCTTAAGGTTAAGTAAACTTGTTACTGTCCCTGACTCCTGCCTTATTATCAAATGTCCCTTGTCCAACATGGCCGACTCCCTCTGTACTGGAGGTTCTGCAGGCCACATGTCCATGGTACCTCTTCCTAGAACCCACTGCTCAAATTTAGAAAAAGCAGGGTTGGGCCTCTCTTACCACTTTTTATCCTCCTAATATGAGGTCTGAAATGGGTGCGCACATGGGTAAACCATAAAACTAAAATAGGATGTAGCTTAAAACGTCAGCCTTGGGAACTCTTTCTTTAAAATGATGGTTTGAAGCCAGTCAAGGTTTCTCGGAGGACCATTTTTGTCAACAAGGGCCAGAGAGATAGTTCAGTGAGTCAATGTGCTTGTCACAAGGCTGATGACATCAGTTTGAGCCTTGGAACCAACATGGTGGAGGGAAAGAATCAACCTGACTGCCACACACTTTCCAGGACATGTACACACTCACCTTACATAAAGACACAAAAGAAACAACAATGAGAATTGTTTTGGGCAACCAAGGAATATAAACAAGGAATTTTTATTGCTTTTCCCCTTAACTTTGTGTCATTGTATGGAAGAATCCCTTGCTCCCTTCTACATACCCTAGTGACCTAGAGTGGCCCTTGGACTATTCAGAGATTGGCCCCCATTTTCTCCCAGAAACATACATGATCCAACCTGTATTTCATTGGATTATGATCTACAGGTCCCAAGTTCTTCTCATGCAGACTCTGAAGATAGTCTGTCCCAGAGATTACCTGTGTTATGTTGGGTTGTCTGTATATTCAAGTCAAGGATTGGGTAATTTACACATGCAAGGCCCTACCTTTTTTTAAAAAAAGTTTAATTTTTGTGTAACGAATAAGTAATACCAACCTTAACATTTTAATAAGTTTCTCCAAGAATTATAGAAATAATGATTCCATCATTTTTGTTTGACTAAAAACAGTTAAGAAAAAGTAAATGAGGTATCTATTTTAAAAAAATTACAAAATAATACATAGTTTAATTAAAGTCCCTCCTTTTAGTCAGAAAGTTGACAAGATACTTTAAAAATGATGCGTGACTACAAACCTTGCATGTATGTATTCAGAATGTTCCCTTTAGCACGTTAAAAGTTCCGAAAAGATCTTTAAGGCCTGGCTTTCATAAGCACCGACCAAGCAGCATTGGTGGGTAGGAAGTATGCTGCAGCAGATTAGGAACGTCCAACTGCAACATTGATTTGTGTCTGTCGCTCTCTCTCTCCCTCGCTGGCCTTTTTCTCTATAATGAGTACTAGAATGTTTCCACATCAGTTAACTGCCTTCATAAAGCACCAGAAGGTCACACCAGCCCCAGACAGATCCTTTTCTTTGTGCCTATAATATAATTGGCTGATTGTGCGGGTGATGCGCCCGCCCCCTCCCCCAGGCCGGTCCCAGCTCGGCTCAGCAGCCTGCCTCCCGGTTCCGGAGGAGCAGAGCAGCTTGGAGGCTTCAGAGCGAGCTCGGTGGCTGCGCGCTTCCCAGCACAGGCAGTGCCACTGCGCAGGTTGCTCAGCGGAACAGCATCCATTTTAATCTGCGGGGAGCCCCTGCCTAACCAGGGCGTTCTCCCGCGCCCGTGGATGCTCAGCGCTTCCCCTGCGCAGCCTCGCCCAGCAGTCCAGCTTTGGGGTCTGCGTCCTAGGATGTTCTGAGATGGTACATCAGGAGAACTGCTCGTACCAGGTAAGGCTGGGAAGCTTGATTCTGAGGCGCTTACCCTGTGGGAGAGGCCTTCCTCTTCTAGGGCAGCAGGTTGCCTCTTGCTGGATTTTCAGGGGATTTTTGCCATCCTGGGCTCCACTCCCGGCCTTCATTGCATACAGTATCTGAATTCTAATGAGGCTTTCTGAGGAGTAATGGGGCAGAAACGCCGCTTCTTTGGCCTTTAAAGCGTTTGCGGAATACATGATGATGATGCGTGCTCAAAACTGGAAAAAAAATGTGATTATTGTTCATTGCATAAGAGATCAATCAGAGTTCAGTTTTTAAGACTGTCTATGAGAAAATTATTTAAATTAAAAGTCCTAATTGATGATCTTAGATTTGTTTTTTCATAAATCAATCAGCAGGCATTTGGCATTTCAAGTTGCACTGACATATCTTTATGAACCTGTTTTTGGCAGTATGCTCTTTTAAATGGTTAGTAGGTAAACCTGACAGTACCGGTGTGGATTAAAAACTTCACATAGAAAAATTCAATAACACATGTTCATCTTTTAATGTGCTAATTTGCCATCTAAGGCTAGGAATCCAACACTTCAGACAATTTCCAAAGCTCCCTTCCCGAGTGTTTCGTAACTCCTTCCTACCACTTGGGCTGTAGAGGCAACGCTGTAAACAGCAAGACTGTTCTCAGAGAAACTGCTCTATGCAGTGACTGGCATAGCTGGTGCACATCCTGGGTGGCTGGTATGGGGATATAAGTCACCTGATGGAGTTTCTCAGAGACCAGCTCTCTAACCTAACAATGCCTCTTCCTTGTGAGAGGTAGGTTACCTGAGACAGGCAGGTGTTTCTCCAAGGGTCACATTTCACAGTGTGAATGTCTGCAGGCGGAGTGGTGCATTTCACAAGACTCCAGGAAGGCAGCCTTTGCAAGCTAGCTAAAGAGAGCAGAGCGTGCCTATGAAATATGCCTGTGTACTATTTTTGTGCTTAATAATCAGAATTTTATAATCATGGGCCTGGTTTTGTAGCATTTTCATTTTATAGGATATTGAGTTCCACATATAGATCCTTAGGTCTCAAGATTGGTGTCTCACCAGCATTCTATCCATGAGAAAGTCAGCGAGCTGAGAAGAGGCACGCATATAGGGTGGGGTACATCAGGCATCCATGGAGAGCCTCGTGTATAGATGGCTCAATAGGGCTGTAGAAGATTAAATTAGTGTCATAATTAAAATAGTTTTCTGTCTCTCTTTTCAGAGAAGCTCTGTAATTTATGTTGAACGGGAGGTTACTAGAGGTATATGCTCTATATTTTTTTTTCTCACTAAGCCAAACACAAAGTCATTGTTTTTGGAAGGTGAAAAAATAATCAGTATCAGCAGTTTCATCTGGAGAGGGAGGGGCCATGTTAGCCAACTGTTTCTTCCAAAGGAAGACAGATGTGACTTGACAGGAACTGAGTATTTATCAGTGGCACTGTGTGCTTAATAGTTTTGAAGTCTTTATTGCTTATTTCCGCAGTAAAATCATGTGTGTTGGGGTTGTAATGATAGTTAATTGACTGTGCATCACCAACAGGGGCACGTGTATGGACCTTTCTGAAATACTTCCCTTCAGGGCTAACAAAAACAGAAATGTCAGCCCTGATGCCAAGTCTTAATCCCGCTTAGAAACCTTGCTTTTAGAACCCATCTGGCATCACATATGATTGGGTTTAGGAAAAGTGATTTCTCCAAATCCTTAGCTTGATGTGTCCCAAGTCACTGGTGCTGTCAACATTTTTTCTTCCTCAGAAGCTTGTCCCCTGTTTTTGTCTGGGGCCTATTTGTATGTTAAACTGGCAGCATAGAACAGTTGCAGCGTATTGCTTAGGTTAGTGAGGCTTTTTGTTATTTTTTATTTTTTAAACCAGAATCTCACTGTGTATACAAGACAGGCTTGGAATGCACAGATGTCATCCTGCCTCTGCCTCCCCAGTGCTGAGTGCTTATGTCACCAGTCCCAGCAGGTGAGCACTCTTAACGGGCTGACAGAGTTTCATTGGCGGATTGATTATTTTCTCCCATCAGTGATGTCAACTGGGATTTCTGGAGGACATTCTGATGGACCAGCTATGAGTGGGGGCTCAGACTCCTGTCTCCTGAATGCTGTGTGCATATTTTGGTGCATGTATATAGATGTAGATGACTGCCATTGCTATCATCAGATGGCAACCGAGTTCTTCTAAATGACTTACCCCGTCTCTGTCCTTGTCTTTCATCACCCACAGTGTATTTGCAACACAGTATCCAGAATAAGCTGTTAAAATCAAAGTCTGGTCATGTGCGGCATCCCAAATATCTTGAAAGTTTATTATCCCACTTAGAAGAGGAACCCAGTTATTCACAGGACCTGGGCTTTACACCAGTGTCTCCCACCCCTCCATCCCCCCACCTCCATTTCTTCCTGGGGTCCAGCTTTGCTTGCCTTTACTTCTCTGTTCAGTCCCCCTGGTCCACCTGGCACACGCCTCTCCACAACTCCCCCATAGGCTTGTCACATTTGCCTTTGGGTACATACTTATACTAAAACATTGTTAGCCCTTCATCTAGAATTCACAGTGCCCTGAGCAGCCCTACCCTACACCTTGTTCTTTCTTCAGGCCTTTTCTGGGCTGCCAGCTCTTTAAATGTCTTCTCTGGACTTACTCCACAAGCTTCAAGTTTTCCCACTTTTCATTAGAGTTCCCAAATTTGTTTTCATACTAAGCATTTACCACCATTGGTGAGTACCGATCTTACTTCACTGTCTGTCTGTGTTCGGTTTCCATTACTCTATGAGGATGGCTTCTTTGCTAAGGCCTCTAGTGCCATGCATGGGCAGACATCTCTGTCCAAGTGAAGAGGCATTGTACATTCTCTCCTCCTTCCCTCTGTGGACTTGTCTTCCTGAGAGGGATGCGGACTACCCTCTTTCCCCTTATGTCCACTTTCTCATCTCTGAAATGGGGTTTTGCCTGTTGACACAGCATGGCCATTGTCTGCTCCTCTGCCAAAAGCCACCCCTCTGCACGAGCAAGTCAGCCATCATTAATTTAGAGCCACCTTGCTCCTGCAACTGTTTCTTCTGTATTTTGGGAACCTCATCAAGCCACATGTTACTTCCATCTCCGCTGTTTTTGGCTGATAGAAGTACCATCAATCCTGCTCCGTTGGTCATTATGCTGCCCAAGAGCTTATGTGCCTCTGCTGAAGCAAGTATCTGGGTATCTTGTGCCCCAAGCAACCTGAGCCAAGGGAGAGTGGGCAGAGGAATCCTGATGGGGAATTTTCCATGATAGTTTCAGGTCACCCTGCTTTTCTGATCTCCCTCCCGGGGTTCACAGGAACTTCCAGCTCACTAAGATGTAAGTTGTCACTTTCGGTCTTCACCCTGTTAAAAACCAGAACTGTCTGTCCACCTCCATTTTCCAGCCTTGGGAGGAAGCCAATCTCTTCTTCTAGCAGAGAATCTTGCCCCCAGCTTCAGGCCTGGCAGCCTTCAAAAGGCCAGATTCTTCTAAATTGTTTCTGACGGACAGCTTAGAAATATTGTTAACTTGTAAGCACAAGTTTAGGTCAAGGGGGTCCATTGAGCTTAAAAACTCCCAAATATTTTCTCTCTTCTCCTGCAGTGTTGTTTGGGGGTAAGTACAGAATGGGAACAATGACAGGCTTTCATCCCTCCCTTGCTAAATGACCAGCTCTGATCCAGATCACACCCCTGAATTCCGAGCTACTGTAGCCACTGTGGGAATGGAGACACACACACACACACACACACAGAGAGACACGCACGGAGGAGGAGGAGAAGAGATAAAGGGCATGAGATTAGCTCTCATCCACCTCCCTCCCCAGCACAGAGTCCCTTCTTCAAGCACAGTCAGGAATCTTTAATGTTTCTCCAGTCCCTTAGGATAGATTCCAGACCCTTTTGGGTTCAAGGCCTGGCAGGGATCCAAACCCCGGATGAAGCGCTCCTCCCTCCCTCCCTCCCTCCCTCCCTCCCCCACTCCAGATCGCATGCTGCCCCCACACTTTGTCCCTGCTGTGCTGCCTCCAGTTGGGATGCCTTCCACCCACACACCACCTGCCCACACCTTTTGCCAGCTTCTTTCAAGGCACAAATGCCACCACCTCCTACTGAAAACTTCCTCCTCACCATCAAATGTTTCCCCAGCACTGCTTCCACTCCGTGAGTGACGAGTGACCGAGCGCCTCTTTACAGGGCTCTAACATGGGGCTGCTCTGCGGCACCCATTAGAGAAAGACGCCTGAAGACAAGACCCTTGTGTCAATTTTTAGAGCCTTACACATAGATTATATGTTTATTAAATGCTTGTTGGACCGAACTCCATTTCCTGCAGTTGGTATGCTCTGAGACCTGAGAATCAGAGAGCAGAATCCTTACAGCAGGGAATCAGCAAAGCTGACCCCAGCACTATAGGGACCAGCTACTAGGCTTCTGAGCCTCCATTACCATTGCTTTAAACATCTTCTGTACCAGAACAGGGACACAGGGCAACACTCAGTCGGTGAGTGAAGGAGATGTACACACATCCCAGCCCAGTCTGGGAAATCCCTCCATGCCTGCTGACTTCATCCCCAGGATTTTGCCATCCTGATGGTCGTGATATATCATCAGGCATGTCTGCACTTTTTCTTCTCTTTTTTTTTGGGGGGGGGAAGATAAGCTTTATTATTTAACAATGTATGCAATAAATGGAAATATCACACACCAAAATTAAGCAGACCCAAGGTTGTCACTAGTTGCACATCTTACTATACAGCTAGAATTGGCATTCGGAACAGAACCTCTGAAGCTTTGCGCTACATTATACTCATTTAATGCTAAATATATTGTATGCACCCATCCAAACAAAACCGTGGCAACTAGAACTAGAAAAACAATTAGCTTTATGTTCTCCTGCATAACCCATGTCTATTACCTGCATGCAGTCTGTCATCCCTCGTTACACTTAGCTCTCCCAGCTCACCTCAGGGCTTCTGCTAAGTTGGCCATCATAATCTATCTCCAGGTACTTCCAGACTTAGTTGAGGCAAGTACTCACCTACAAGCCGCCTTTTCAACCTACTCTTTTCTTTCTGTTTTCCTCTCCCCACTTCTCCTTCTCTTTTTCCTCAGTCCCCCTCCCTCCCTGTACCTCTTCTTAGGACCAAACCCACGGCCTCCTCAACATCAGGCAAGTATCTACCACTGAGCTGTATCATCTGTCCCCCATCTTTTCTAGTTTTGACTTAGAAACACAATAGTCCAATGATCCTGGTGACTTAGCCTCCTAAGTAGCTGAGATTGCAGGTTTGCACTACCAAGTCCACCTGATGCCTTTGTTAATAACATTACATTTTCTGAAATTTTCGGTTTATTTCTTTGTTTGTTTGTTTATTTTGCAAGATAGATGGGGGACATGGTACACAGTTTGTGGGAGCTAGTTCTCTCCAGCACCTTGTGGGTTCTGGGTACCAAACTTAGGCTTGGCAGCAAATGTTTTTACCCACTGGGCATTCTCACTACCTCTCACGGTTTTACTACAGCACAGGAGGGTAATTTCACTGCCTCACAGAACACTAAGGTTTTGGAGCAAATGCTGTGGAAGTGTCATGCCCAGCTCACAAAACAAAAGATACCCTATCTTGGTCTCTCAAAAGATCAAACTAGGGAGTGTATCAGTTTAAGTAGTTCATCAAGATGCCCTCATATTCTCAATAGAAAAAGCAGTAAACAGTCTAGCAAGCCCAGATTCGGGTGGATTGTGGAATGGTGGACAGAAGCAAAGAAATCCATCTATCCCTGTTGACACCAGCTCCTTTCCTTCTCCGTTCCTGAGAATGAGAGAACAAGGTATCAAATTGAAGTTTGCCCAAGAGTTCCAGGATAAGCCCAGGTTCATCTGCCCGGGGTCAGTGGGAAGGGGGGAGTGTAACCACACCACTTCAGAAGGAAAAGGGAGCTTCAAGGCATTTTAATGCCCTGTTTTGATACAGGCTTTTAAGTATAAGTTCAATTGTCTCTATTGGGCTATAGATTTTGCTTTTGCTGTGAAATTTTGATTTCACAGTAGAGAGTCCTGAGAGTGTTCTAGCTTAATACTTTTGCCTGCTTAGAGAATAGTCGAGTTCTGTCTCTAACAGTAACAATTAAGGAAGTAATTCTGGGTGTAAATGTCTGTATGTTTGTCTTTAGCCAAGATGTCTGAAAATCCAATTCTTTGCTTTCTCACAAAAAGAAGTGCAAGTGACAAGGGCTGAGTAGGTGAAAGATGATCCTTTTGGATTCAGCGTGAAGGTCATCTGACATAGACAGGTAGTGAAGGCCACTCTTGTAGGGACTCAGTCTTCATGAGCCGGACTTGGTGATTTAAAGAAGTAAATATTTAAAGCCCATTTTAAACCACAGATGTCAAATGGAATGGTGGTGGTGATAGAGGATGGGAAAGAAAGAAATGGGACACCTTTGTGGTATATATCAATGCACTGAAGCCATTCAGTTATATACATGTATCTGTATGTGCATATAAATATAGACTCTTGGGTGACCAATCACAGTTTCACAAACACAAGAAACATTAATAGGCCTGTATACCAACCGAGCCAATTTTCATTATATATTTATATTCTCTATACCAGGGGAGAATTTCAAACTTTGATCTACACTGTATTGAAGCATCAGAAACTACTCAGCCTCCTGAAATAGAAAGTAATTTGACAAAATTGCTTGAGTTCAAAAGAAAGCAGCCATCAGGGAAGCCTGGTGGCAATCAGAGGGCCATTATGGAGTGGGACACAGAGAGAAATGTAATGAGAGCATTAGTGATCTCACCTGGAAGCTAGGCCAGGGGCTGTCAGAAGGAGTGCTGAGGAGTTGCTGGGACCCAGGATGTTAGCCTGGCAGAAGGATTTACAAATGTGGTCCTAGATTCCTGGTTATAGAAAAACATTTGACATGGGCGGCTTCCAAGCCTCACTCCCCACCCCCACCCCCACCGTCAGTACTTTAATGTTTTTAACCTACATCCTTAAAGTGCTGCAAATTTTCATGGATTTTCTTTTTCCCAGCCATATGAATGCCTTAATTAAAAAGCAAACCAAATTCAGATGAGCTTTACATACAAGAAAAAAGAATATTTGAAAGAGACTATAACGTTGAAGGAGGGAGAGGGTTGCTAAAAGAACGGATCAGAAGGCTGAAGGGTTAATGAAGATTAACTAGAGTTTCCACCTGTGAATAGGAGAGGCTTTTTGACAATCCATAAGTGATTTCCCAGTAATGCTCTCAGGGTACTCAGAGTCAATAATTTCCACCGATGGCTGATAATGATCATTTAAAAGCATTAGATCACAGGAGAAATATGCCTTGCCATTCAGAGCATAGCTTGGCGTCCTTGCATTTCAGGGTAGGGAGTGGTGCTTCCAACCTCAGATTCTGAGAGGCTATAAGCACATTTCTGAGAGAGAACATTAGTATCTAGGCCTGTCTTCTTCTTTATAGTTCCTTTTAGGCCATTCTCTGCAGGAAGGACAGACATAATGGTGTGGTCTTAGCTTACATAGCTACTACAAAGCCTCCCACCGTATATTCAGCTCCTGTCTGCCAGGGCACTGACTAGATTTGCTTTATCCAGTCTTGTGTCCATTAGGACCTCTTGGAAGTGAAATTTATTACACTGTTGATCTCAAGCAACAAAAAATCATGGTCTTGCCACCCTGTCTGGAAATGCAGTCTGAAACAGAAGAAAGATGGCTGATAATGATTTGTTATCCTAAGCTCTTCCGGAAGTGCTTCAGAAACATAAGATGCATTTCAAAGTTGCGGGGATCTTCAGAAGTACAGCTTCTGATGTGGTAGGCCTGCAGTTGGACCTGAGACTGTTTCGGCAGGCCCCTAGGCTTTACAGATGTTCTGCTCCAAGAGTAGCGAAACTCTAGAGAGCATGAAAGATCGCTTTGACAGGCATGATAGGACACCAACTATCAGGTCACCTGGAGAGGGGTTGAGCAGTGAACCTGTGTGCTCAGAGCTCACAGTGGGAGCCACTACTGCTCTGCTGGGCAGACTCTCATGGTCCTGCTGTAGGAGCCAGCTCCGAGTTGCCTGTGGGAACACAGTTCTTACTTAGGATGAGAAGGAAGGAAGTTCCTTCTGTGCTTCCTTCCTGCCAATCCTTATAGTTTGTAGAGTAGTGAAATCTCCATGTTGGAATCAGTGTTCCATTTCTAAACGATGACATTATAGATGCATGTATTTATACATTTGGATGTATAAACATATATAGTTAATGCATTATTAATAACACATTTGTATTATGAATACAATATTTATTGTATATATTATATATGAATATATAATATATACAGTAATGCAAATGTGCTATTGTTTTTATAATTCGTGTGTGTAATTAATGAGAAAAGTATAGTTTTTCTAGTTTCAACTCTGTACTGAAGCCAACCCAGATATAATGAAGGTAAAGAGGTATTATCAGAATTTTATGTGTCTTGGTGTCTTCTGATTTCTAAATTTTTATAGCTTTAGTCCTGCTTGTTATCAGTTGTAGGCTGTTCAGTAAATTACAATAGGGACTCAAATGAGTTAAAATTGGCTGCGATGTAGAACAAACAAGGAGGGAGAAGGAAGGTAACTCCAGGGCGGTAACTTTGCCTCTCCTCTGGGGAAGGAAGCCGGTCCTCTAGGCTCCACCTGCAGGCTGTGTGTAGTTCTTCTGAGGGAGCTATCCTAACAGCTCGGTGGAACTGTCCTACAGAGAAGTGTCCTTCCTCCTCCTGCGGCCAGCCAGCCTCACGGGAGCCCCGCAAACAGTGTGGGTTGAAAAACACTGTTAGCTCCTGTTGCTTCTCCCTGTGGGCAGAGCACAGCTACTCCTCACTGTTCACCTCCGCAGCAGCTCCTCAGCGACCGCTCACCATAGGCAAAGCAACGTTGCAGGCGCAGTAGGGCAAACTGAGCGACTGAGCACAAATCCCTGTTCCCCTAGCAAAAAATAAAAAAGGCCTAAAACAGTAATAGTTGTCAGAAAGACACTACCAAGAGTTCCACGGTAAAGCAGAGGAGAAAATTCGCCAGACCGTGTGCCAGGTCACGAGGGCATCAGCTTTCCGTCCATTTCCTAGGACGTCAACAGCAGGAGGGTTGCGGCACTGCATGCTGGGTGTTCCAGATGTGTGATTTAGAAAACAACCCAGCATATCACTGGGGAGTACTGCTAGATTTCTCTTCAACACATCATAACTAAAAAAAAAACAAAACCGCTTTATCATGGCTGTTTGTTGATTTTGGGGTCAGCCAGTAGGGGGCTCTAGCACACCCATTTACAGTGTGGGCCACCAAGGCAGAGGACCTAGATTCAAATTCCTGCCCAACTATGGCAATTTGGGTAGCTAGGCACTTATTTAACATCCCTAGGTGCCCCCCCACCCCTCGGCTATAAAATGCAGCTGGCGATAATACATACTCCACAAGGTTATTGAAAGGTACCTAGCTAGCCCCAGGAAAGCACACCTGTTGTTAGATGGCTGCACGTCATCTCCACCAAGCCCTCTGTTCGGTTAGTATATGGAGGATCGTTCAAGGTAGGAGCATCCTTTTCAACCCCATAACCTTGACCTTTGTGACTGCCTTGCATTGTGGTCACAGCCCTGGCCAACACTCAGTGGCCACCATTGCCACACAACCCAGACAAACACTCCAGGACACTGCCATCTGGAATGAGGGTCCAGGGGTCTGAACCAGAGTAAGACAGGGCCTTGCAAATGTATCCCACGAGATGAAACTTGTCAGTGTGATACCCTACAAAAGGGCTATTCATCCCCTAGGGAGCGGAGAGGACTGGCTGGGCGGGGGTGGGGAGTGGGGTGGGGGATGGAATAAAAGGATAGAGATTTGGATCTGAGCTTCGAGAAGAAAATATTTGCCTGATAGAAACAGGGCTACCATAAAGCCCACCCTGAGCCTTGTTTATATCACAAGTCCAACACAAATTGAATTTAAAAATGTTTACAGAGGTAAACAGCTAAAGGTGAGCCTGTGCGCAGAGGTTGAGACGCCCGAACAAGGTTCTATTGAATGGCATTTTCCTTGAGAACTGTTCTTAACAATGCTGCAGTTGCTCAGGAATGTGTACAGAGATTGATTGACTAGTACATTTGCAATTTTCCGTGTGAGCATTTCAGAAGGTAAGGCCTGTTGCTAAGTGGAAGCTTGGCCTTTGAGTTCTGCTGTGGCTGGTTTTCCCTGCAAACTGTTGTTTTGAAGCAATAGCATTTTTTGTTTGTTTATGGGAGTATTAATTTAATGTGTATGAGTATGCTTGAGCGTGTGCCTGTGAACTTCTGTTCGTCTGCTTCTTTGAACCAAACACCCTCCAGCTGTGGCCCTTTCCCTGGCTGCATGTAAAACCCATAAACAAACCCAGAAGCCATGGGAAAGAGTAAAGAGAGCAATAGAAAAGAAAGCGTGCGTCTGTGAAAAAGCCCGCCACTGGCTGAGTCTTAAAAGGAAACTTGATGGGTCCTTTTCTCTTGCCTATATTAATAGGCCAAAGCCGTGTTCCTTAGGGCAGGGAAGGGATTCTTTGGGTTGGAATCAGTCTCAGTCTTGGGCTTAGTACTCCTTCCAGACGAAGAATCTTTTACATCGCATAAACGATTTGGAAAAAAAGAAATGAAGTGCTTCCCATTGGTCACAGGGAAAAAGAAAAATGGCAAACATCCATCTTGCAGGTCACCTTAAATGATAGTTCTCCTTCTGTGCAGGGCACCCGACTTAGCTCACAGTGAGATCTCTCGGGCTACAAGTTTTTGTGTCTATTTTTATCCTGCAGTCTACTGGCTTCTCAGTGCCTCACCAAACTCCAGTTCACACTGGGCCCTGAACTGGGGTCAGGTCAGCTGGCCGGAGCTTACTGTCCCCTCCTTCCCTTTTTGGGAGCAGAAAAGGTGCTGTGGAGAAGGATCTGGGTCAGACCATTCAGGGAAGGTGACAGCAGATAGTAGGCAGGCTGGACTCTCTCAACAAGCCGATTGTCAGGAACGGAGTGCGCCTTACAGCAGGCAGCTGCCCAGTGCCCAGGAGAAAGAAGCCAGGCAGGCCGGGCGGGGCAGTGTCTGAGGCAGAAGGGGGCACGGACACTGCAGCCAGGCTCAGGCTCCTCATGCCAGCATGAGTGGTAACCAAGGTACTGGGCAGTTGGCACTTCAGCCTGTCAGGATTCATGGGAGATTATTTCTTAAGTGAAATTCTAAAGAGTTAAAGGATGAATTTGGACCGTGATGGAATGGACGATGACATCATCAGTCGAGAATCCCCATTGGATTTGGAGGGGAATTATAAAAAGGTAAGGGGGGGGAGTGCTTTTGTTTATAAACAATTGGACCATTTTTTTCTAAAAGGGAGGAAAGTTGCCAAATTCCACACACAGTGGTCATTGCTGTTATACACTGAAGAAAAACTAAATGCACAGAATTAACCACAGTAAGCTTGGAGACCCCAGTTCAGGCCCCCAGTTCTTCCCAGCTTCTTATAGTCATTAATACAAGTACAGCTAAACCATACACGTTGGTGTTCTAAAGTTGAGAGAATTTCTATTATGTGCTTCATTGCAAAGCAGCATTTTATGCAAAGGGATTTTTTTTTTAAATTATTGACATTTTAGCTGTTCAGTAGAAACAGTTACTTGATAGAGCTAACAGATCTAAGTTTGGTTTTAACAGTGAAAAAAAAGTTCTACAGAGATGTTTGGGGGTCTTAAAAAATTGATACCATATCTGTTAATTCTCTGCTAGCCTTTTCTTTTGAAAGTCAGTAAATATATTTTGGGAATGTTTTATGTGGTAATTGTCTGGTAATAACAGGCCCAAGTAAAAATAGCTTTAGTTATATGGGTGAGGTCATGAAATCAAGCTACAAGTATATGCTTGTCTGCCCACAGAAGCCTAAACACACACAGCCCTCCGTCCTTTATTATTTGACAAAAGTCAAGTGTAGTTCTTAGCTGGACAACATGAAGACTAGGCTCTTCCATTCAGTCAAAGATGACATTAGTGGTAGACCAGAGTGAGATGTAGGAAGAAGTTTCTAGCATGTTCATTTCTCAGATTTGGTCAGCTGTGATATCGGTGCCTTAAACTCTGTGTGTGAATAGGGAGGCTCTTTAATATGTTTACTGTATATTTTATTATTTCATAATAATTTGTATTCTTTATCCAGGGGTTAGAACTTAAATGTGCTGGGCCAAGTTACGTTGCCCTGTGTATTTGTCATCCCTGGTGTTCTCCAACCAGGGACTAAGAGCTCAGTGTGGTGACTTTGTGTCCTGAAACCCCAGCTGTCCGCCCTTCCCCCCACTGGGCGGAAGCCGGTTCACAGGCGACACTTGGGACACTCTGCCATCAGTGAGATGGCTTATCCAACCCTGCAGAGCAAGGGTGTCATTCTCTAGTGTCCTGTCTTCAGTGCCAGAGAACTGGTCACAGTTTTCTTTGTCAACTCATTTTTTTTTTCAGATTAAAAGAAAAAAGTCCAGATCAGTTCCCACTAAGGAAAAATGAAAGGCATACAGTTACTAATTCGCTAACAAGAAAATCGTGACCACTGTGCTTATATCCTACCCAGACACACGGAGGGAACCAGAGGCCCGGAATAAGTGAGTTAGCTGTCTACACTGGCAACCTGGGTAGGGCCCCAAGAGCTTAGAGTTACCACCTTCAACAAAACAAAGTCTAGGCCACCATGAAGTACAAGCAATAGGAGGCCATGTTCCATTTCAGAGAAATAGAATAGTTCTAACAGGTTTGTACAAAACAAACAAACGACCTGTTAGGTGACGCTTCCAGACATGTGGGGTGCTACAGGAATGCAGCGCGTGGGACCCGGCACGTCAGAGTTGGCTCCTTGTCACAGCAGCTTCTTAGTTACCTCCCTAGGCAAGGGCCTTTATGTTTGTGCAGTGCTGTTTCTACTTGTGGTCACTGCAAAGGCTTCATCATGCTTAGAGGGACGAAAATTGTAATTTTATTATGAGCTTCTAGTGAAATTGATCAACATAGGCTTTTTTTTCAGAGTACAAAGATGAGAAAGACAATTCCCGGTGTAAAAATCACTTTAACCTAATCTGAATCTTCCTTTTCAAAGGTTTTTTTTTTCCCCTTACTCTTTTTGGTCTTTGCTTGAATAAGGAAAAAAATAAATTAGATGTCATAGAAAGTCCTCTACAGGCATTTTGATCTTGCATCCTTTGGTTAAATGTAATGGGGCCTATGCCTCATGTATTCATTTATTTTATTCCACAATTATTGATTCACCATTATAAGTTTAAATGTCTAAAACATATGCAAAAATCGCTAATTGAAAGAATAAAATGTTTATAAATAAAAATAAAACCCTAAATGAAACCTCCTTTCCTTTTCTGTGAACTCTCCCCTCATTAAGGTCCAGCATTAAAACCAGTTGGAAAATCAGTGTTTGCTGCTCAGGTGCTACACAATTCCCTGAATGGGTCACATTAATAAATACCGCATGCGTAGAGGGATTGTTTTACAGGGCTGTTTTAAAGTCAGACAAACAGCCTTCAGGGGGAAAGGTCACTTTCCGATGACTAAAATTAGATTCACCGAGGCAGAGGAAGGAAAAGATTATGCAGCTGTCCCTTTTCCTTAGGGAAGGCCTGCCTGTAGGAAAGATGTTTCATTAAGAACCCGGCTTATTCAATAACGACAGTAAAACCAAACTAAATAAAGAACAGATCACAGTACTTAGGAGGAAAAGTGGAGGACTTGGTCATGAATGGGGGTGCTTAGCCCACCACTCCCCTGTTCCACTGTGGTCACTTCTGAGTCTCTGCTGAAGGGCCACAGAGGCCTGAGAGACGGCACAGGCTGCTCTTGTAGATGACCGAGGTTTGGCTACTGGCACCCATAAGGCAGCTCACAACTTCCTGTAAATCCCATTCTAGGGAATCTGACAGTCTCTTCTGACCCTCTCAGACCCCAAGCTCCCATGTGGCACACACACATCTGTGCAGGTGAACGCTCACCAAAAAGTAAATCTTTAGAAGAAGGAGGGGGAGTGAAGAGGAAGGAGAAGGCGGAGGAAGAAGAGGAGAGAGGAGGAAGAGGAGGAGAAGAAGGAAGGAGGAGGAGGAGGAAGAGGAAGAAGAAGAAGAAGAGGAGGAGGAGGAGGAGGAAAAGAAAGAAAGAAAGAAAGAAAGAAAGAAAGAAAGAAAGAAAGAAAGAAAGAAAGAAAGAAAGAAAGAAAGAAAGAAAGAAAGAACGAACAACCACCACCACAGAGCATGTGTGAGGACAAGGAGGCCTTCGGAGTGTGTCCACCATCCTCCTCCTCCATCATTCCCAGCAACCTTGTTGATCACTCACACACTACATCAAGGTCAGAGAAGGGAGACTGAGTCTTCCCTCTAGGAGCTTACAAGCAGACAAATACGCTACACCAATAGGTGCTGCCCTGGAAAAAGGCCCACATACAATATGGACCTCCAGGTTCTTTAGCCAAGGCTGTGCCAGCGTAGAGAATATCCAAATGAACATTAGCAGGCAGAAGAAGAATTCATGAGTATTCGGTTCGTCACACAGCCTAAGACGGGCTCCAACTCTGTGCGCCAGGCCTTCTGTTCCCAGGCCACTGAGCAGAGAATAAGGGAAGAAGTGCAGTCCCAGGACCTGGCCAGCTCAGCTTTGTCCCACAGAGGTGTTGTCCCAACTGTCTTCCATCTAATTACAGCAAAAGATTAGGGAGGACCCCATGGAGGAAAAAAAAAACATAAAAGGCTGGAAGGAAAAATATTTAAAGTGAAGCCACAGCTGCGCCTCATGTTTTTTTTAAAAGGTGAATGGAAATGACTGTCTGAGATAAACTGCAATAAACAGGAGCATGGGATGCCAGCTGCCACTCCTGACAAGCTCTGCCCTCCCCACACAATTACCGAGGCAGAGCAGCCGCCGACTCCATTAACCCTCCCTGCTCCCTGTCTCAGAGGCCTGAATATGCTTGAAGGACCAAGTTAGTCACCCGAGCCTAGGCCTGTGTCCCATGTGTCGCCCCCCCACCTCTGCCGCCTCAGGGAAATCCTTTCCAGTTTGGGGCCTGGGGCCTCATTTTCTTCAGAGTGAGGAATCAAAGGTTCTCAGTGTGATACCCTCAGCTTATAGTTCCGGGTCCTTTGCATTCTGTCACCCAGTGGCCACACCTCAGTCAGCCATGGATGGTCAGAGACTAGGCTGTTTCTAGACTGTATAGTGAACACTGAGCACATTAGGTTTCTTCTTGCTCAGCAAACCATATTCACCCCCTTTCTCATCGTGGCCTCCTCCTTTCTCTTCTACTTTCTCTTCTTAGGAACTACTTTAGGGCTAGTTCTTTCTTTTTGGGGGACCAGCATAGTATTTTATGAAAGCAGAAATGTAATTTTCACACATCGAATCCCTTTGGTGCCAGGAGTGGTGACGCATCCCTTTAATCCCAGCACTTGGAAGGCAGAAGCAGGTGGATCTCTGTGAGTACCAGTTCAAATCCAGCCTGATTCTATATAGCAAGTTTCAGGCCAGCCAAGGCTACATAGTGAGACATTGTCAAAACAACAACAACAACAACCACTTTTCAAGATGGTTTTTAGTATATTCACAGGCTTGTGCAAACTACTGTCTAGTTCGAGAACATTTTATTTACCCCCACAGGAACCTGGGACTGTTAGCAATCATTCTATACCCCTTGTCCAGTCAGCCTCTGTAGCCACCTTCTCTTTATGGATTTACCTCTTCCACATGTTGCTAGCATTTTTTTTCCTTTTCTGCAGTCCTCATCATGCCCACTCTCCCTTTTAATATCAGCATCAGCTACTGTTAATAAACTATCAGCTCCCATGTTCTGTCAGACCACATGGCGAGCACTTTCTACATTTACTTAAGTATGACAAATAGATATTATCACTTCTTAAAGTACAGAACAACCCAAGGCTCAAAGAGTTTCCGTAACCTGAAGTAGTGTCAGTCCCCACCTGTATCCTCAGGCCCAGCTCCTGCCCTGCCCTCTTGTCAGATTGTCCATCTGTCTGTCTCCCACTCTCCCAGATCCTAATCCATCTGGCTAGTGGGTTGAAGACACCATTTTCCTGGCAGTTGACCAGACCCATTTCATACCTAGGCAGTGTTGTAGACTGTTGTGTTCCTGACAGTGATACCAGATGACCATGATGGACTTACAGGCGTCTAAACCCGCACCTGTTAAAAATAGAGTTGGCAGATGACACTGTCCAGTGTACAGAAGGCGTTTGTGCATGCAAAAGTTTGAGAACTAGAAGTGAGCACAGCCTGCTCCCAACAGCTTCTCTGTGGGACGTGCTGATCAGAGGGTGGAAAGCCAACTGCATCCTGTTAGGGTTTGGCTTACATGCTTCCAACAGTCAGTCAGGCTTGATAGTTGCACTTTTTCTGCCATCGCCAAATTTCCCCATTCTAAGTGATGGATGAGCTAATGCTAGGTCTTTGTTAAACACCTTTGTGCTCGTCCTTAGCCATCAGAATGTTCTGGTATCGGGGCCCTTTACAGCAGCATTTGTTTGCCTCATGGCATAAGAAGGCAGGCAGTCAACGACACTGCTCAAAACCATCTTCATGATTGCACTAATATAAATATTCTCCTCCCATAAACTAGCAGCCCAGTGCTTTGATATCAGCCATTCTCAGGTAAAGCAGATGAACCTTCCCCCACCAGGCCCCTCCTGGATAATATGTATTCAAGACCAGGGTTCCCAAGTAGTGGTCTATAAATTTCAAAGGCAATTCAGGAAACCTGTGTCTGATATCTCATTATAACCTTTTGGTAGAATGTTTAGCCTAAGTGTCTAAGATGGAAAATGTCAGAAATACTCAATGAAAAAGAAAGTGTCCAGGCTTAATAACCATTTAGCCATACAGTGGAAAGACTCAATGCCATTTAGCTACTATATCCACCCATAATTTAAAAGCACCTCCCAAGGAATAAGATAAATGCCAGAATTTGAAATAACCTGCAGTATACAAGTATTGATGCATATGACATTCAAAAGTATTCCATTTTTTCTCTTATAGAATACTATTTTCCTATTCTGATCTTGTTACAAATCCATGGTTTATCTCAGCAAGGAAACAATTAAGGAGTATCATCAATATACCCGAGTTTTCTTTCTACCGTTTAATTTAAAAGAAAGTCAATGAAATTTGCCACTGAGCAAATACTTTTTGTATGTATGCTTTCTGATGTTTAAAAGCCTCAGCCTCGCCCACACTGGAGGAGTTGCCTACAGTTAATACAGTCCAGCTGTCTTCCAAGCAGAGGAGAGAAACAAGCGACCACCATTTCCTAAAGGAAGAGAGCCTTTCCACAGGGAGCTTCAGAATCCCAGTTGGGCTCCCTGGTGGATGCTAATGGTGATGAGCCAGGTATCGCTAGGTGATAGATTGCACTGGGTCAAGAAGATCATTAATTGCTGCAAAACAGGCATCTTCACAGGCCCAGGCAATCACATGCCCCTGGCTGTAGAGGCTGGACAGGCTTCATGGAACAGATGTGGGCATGGGGGAAGGGGAATTAACTCTGCTTAGAACAGCAGCATCTGGAAGCTTGCTAGGCATGCACACTCTCAGCCACAGCCCAGACCTCAAGCACAGAAGCATGGCCTGTGCTTTCGCAAGCCCTCTGGGTGATGCCCATGCACATTCAAGTACGGGAACTACCTACTCAAAGAAATATGTCAGCTACAGAGAACATTTGTGTGTGCCTATACACATGCATAGTCTCCACTTGACAAACTGATGTCTCAGCAGCTCCTGGAACCCTGACTTCCACTGCCTGAGAGAGAGCTATAGCTCCTGAGACAATGCAGCTGATAGTACTTAGGAAGTTATTTCTCTGTGAATATGCCATTTTCCTTGTTAGCCTTGTAGAAAGTATAGTCATCTCTTAGTATCTACAGGACATTGCTTCCAACACACACACACACACACACACACAGAGAGAGAGAGACAGAGAGAGAGAGACACAGAGAGAGAGACAGACAGACAGATAGAGACAGAGACAGAGTCAGATAGAGATAGCAAAACCTATAAATGTTCAAGCTTTTAACATAAAGTAGTACAGAGTTTGTATAGACTCATATACTTTATTTGCCATATTTGATACAGTATAGACATATTTGGTGCCATTGTGTTGTTTAGGGAATAACAAGAATGAAGTATGTGTACATGCTTAGTCCTGACAGATTCCCTCCAAGCACTTCCTGTTGAGTCCCTGATCTGAAACCTCTGGATAGGGAAACCACTGCATGTACTTCATTGCTTTTGCAAGCGATTACTGCCATTTGCATTAGCATAGAAGATGGAGAAAGGGTAGTCAAGGCTCGTGAGCAGTCAGTACTCTTAACCACGGGGCCATCTCTAGCATCAGTAACTTCAATCCATGGCATTTCTGTGCAGTTCTCATCGATTAGGTCCTGGGATTTTTTTTAAGGCAGAGATTCTTTAAATATATGTAATCATAGGGAAGATTAAGTTCCTCTTGGCCTGACAAGTCTTTCTGGCTGGCTATGGTTATATCATGTGCATGAGTTAGGAGGAGGAAGCCCCTTGTATTGTGCTAAACACCAATGACTTTATAATTAGAGCTAGGGTGTTGTTCCCCAGAGAGTGTTCCTTATGCCTTACAAATCTGTTTCCACACAAACACTGTGTGCCAGTTAAATATACTTTAGAAAAGTAAGAACCACCCAAATCCTTCCCTTGTAAATTTCTGGGCAGATTATCATGTTAAATGGCAAGTAGACCTGCTTCAGAGACATCATGGTGCTGCAAAGTAACACAGCCCGGAGGAAAACAGGAAGAACCTAGCGGAGGATGCAGGAATGATATAGTTGTATTAATATAAGGAACGGGTTTGTCCTATGTCCTAAAAACAGTGAAGAAAGAACCTGGAGATGGGCAGATTTCAAATGGACATCGTGTACCCAAGCAGAACATCTTGCTCATTTCTTTAGGAAGTACGCTTCTGAGCACATTTGGGTAGAGCAGTTTCACCCCAGCAAAGGAGTGTTGTACATGTAGTCTCAGAGTCCCATGAGATACCTGTAGCTTGCACAACACCCTTGATAGCCACTGTAAGGGATACTGTATGTGGTGGTAAGGAACGCAGTCATAGCCTAGGACAAACTGCCCAAGGCTGGTTAAGTATCAACATCTAGGCACAGTTTCACTTCCACCTTGGTTTTGGACAGCTTTTCTATCTTGTGGTTGTGAGCCATTCTTCCTCAGTTGCTCTTTGGCTTTTTACCAGCAATACCAATTTTAGACATTTTGTTTTATGAGAGTGTTTCCCAAGGCTTTTTGGCTGTGGACAAGGCTCTGAAGGCCATAGCACATCCAGATGATGTTATTTTGCATTAGCCTCTCCCTTTCTCCAAAGGCTTCATTTCCGGCTCTGGGAGTTGTGAGATTCAATTGACTTATGGATAGAATTACTCAGAGAACAAAAGATCCCTGCTTTGCTGGTATGGGGAGTTGTAGTACTTAAAACACTTGGAATCAGACATTCCAAAAGGAGGGCTGAGCTGTGGTGGTGATGACAGTGACCGAGAAGATGTTTGTAAATATGGTTCCTCTGTGGTCATCTATGCTCTGCGCTGCAGTGTTCACAGATATCTCTGTTTACAGTTGGTCTGTGGTCATATGGGATCTGCTTTTTTGTTTGCTAGTGTTTGGCGCTTTTCTGGGAAAGCATCATATCCATGTCAGCGAAGAAATTGATCCATAGCTCTAGTCTCACAATGTGTCTTCGCCACAGTGCTCACCGTCCGTGTTAGTCTGCACTTTCCCCCTCATTGTAGAAGAGAAGAAAGATATGGGACCAGAAAGCATATGCTCAAACCCTAGTTCTTTCCCATACCAATAGGGTAACCTGTTGTTACACTCCATTTCTCATCTTCAAAACAGAAGTTATTGGAGGATTAACCATGATGTAACCATTAATGCTGGCTACCTTACCATCAACCAGCTGCTCCGAACTCTCTCAGTCAACTCTTCAGTAAATAGAGATTCTTCTCCATTCTGAACTGAAAAGAGGCGTCCATGCACAAAAGCCACCTGTAATGTGACAGAGCAGGCAAGCTATTGACCAACCAAACACAGCTAAAAGTCAAAAGGTCAAATTCCCTTAATATAAACTGTCAGGTCTCTGTAGAAAAAAAAATAAACAAACTTAAGAACAACTATTTCGGGGGAAAGAAAATACGGTAGCATAAACACTTAAACATTTATTCTTACTGGTGAATAGGAGGAACTGAACTAAGAGAATATGCCTGTGTAACAAACAAAAAACAGCAGCAAGTACTCCAGGTTAGCTGGGACACGGCAGAAGCCGGTTTTGCATCGCTGGGGGGCATGTGAACAGGAGCAGCTTCTCTTTGGAGCACTGTGACAAGAGGTGTCAAGAGCTTCAGCAAATGTTCACACACAGCAGATCTGGCAGTCCCACTTCCAGGAGCTCTTCCTGGGAAACCATCAGATATGTGGGCAGGGATTTATGTAAAGATGTTATTTTTTAATTTGACACAACCCCAAATGGCTAACTGTAGAGGGAAACTCCATAGGGTGGATGAGAAGCAATCATTGAAAGTGTGTTTTTAAAAGAGCATGAAGTGCTTCTATGGGAAATTTTCAGTATACGCACAATTAAAAAAAAAAAACTAGGAGGAAATATACCAACTGTTAGCAATGATCTAAATAACAGGATTATCGTTAGCATTTATATTCTCTTTATTTTTTCCTTATTCTGTTCAGTGAGATCTTTTAAAGGGAAACAGGGGAGGAAAGTGGCTTTTTAGTGTTCTCCGAACACCAATATTGGTAGCACTCTGCATTGAGAAAGAACTGCCAAGAAACCACGAGGGTGTTCACACAGCCCAGCAGGGATGGCCTTGCCCTTCATCAAAGCCTCTTCCAGACCAGGACCAATGTTGGACTATCTCCTTGTCCTTATTTAAATACTCAGTTCTATTTAGCAGTTTTTGGACTTTTGAGGACTTGTGATTGAGACATAGGCTCACTGACTTAAGCGAAATTTGTGCTAAACACAGATGGGTACGGGGTGTGTTTCACAAGACTGGCCTGTGTGTAACAGGGTGGTAGGCCTTGATGGAGGTGCCAGCCCTACACTTGTGAGTGGTTAGCCAAATGAAAGGCGCTCCTGCTTTCCACGACAATCTCATCGTGACTTCCTTAGTGCTCGGTACTGGTGCAGGACAGCACACAGAACAAAATCATCATCTTTCCTGTAAAATTATCTGTATAAAAACAGTCTTTCACTTTGTGACTGTATTGTATGCATGTGCACACACCCGTTATCTCCTTGGTATGTGCCAAAAATGGGGCGGAGGGGGCAATGACTGGCTGTGTAGATAGATATCATCGCTAAGTGTAAATTAGAATGCTTATGGTATTCAAGAATTTAAAAGTGTTAGAGGAGAGGAGAGGTGAGTTTTCTCAGAATAACAAGTTTTCAAACCTGAAATTAAGTGTCTGGATCTGGCACCCCAAGATGCATACTTTAAAAACCCTAGTTTGTTCTAACATAGCTCGTTGAAGCACTGTAAAATACTATGCTGTCATATTTTACTGTGCTGTCGAATGTGAAATCCACACTCATTCCCGATGGCTTTGCAGCTCCTGAAATGAGGCCAGGTTGACTGAGGAACTGAATTTAAATTTTAATTAAGCAATTGTTAGATTGAAATGCAGACAGCCACATGTGACCTGAGTGTGCTGGGAGTCGGAGGAGTCCTTGTCCTGGCTTTCACGTGGGAATGAAGCAGGTCATTTGTCAGACCATCCTTCCAGATGGATGTACTGGATCTTTCTGACACAGGAGAGCACAGGTGTGACTCTAGAACCTTCTGTAGGGAGAACACTAGCACCACCAAGTCCCATGAGCAGACAGAGGTCACAGCAGTCCTTAAGAACCTGCTCGGCACACAAAATGGCTCCACTCATGAACCAACCCCCCACCCCCCCCACCCCCCGGGGCTTTCTGGTTTTATTTTTAACTAAGGAAATCATTTCTAATCTTCTACCCCGTTGTTTAAAGGGCTTAAAAGTTCAGCCTGGTGAGTTTTTATGGGACTTTTAATAGGAAGCTGAGTATTGTAAACATACCCAAATGATCAGAGTAGCATAGCTCAAGTCTTTTTACTATGCATGCTTTGAATCAAAATATGAGACCGATGAGGCCAATTACAACTCCCCAAACATCACAGGCATTATATTGATGCACATACACACTCTGGAAATAGGAGGCACAGTCATACCCAGCAAGACTGTAAGCCCAGTGCAGGCAGACTGGATCAGTCTTGTTGGTTCTGTGCCAGACCAAACTACCGCATCGGCCAGCTCTCAGAATCCAGTGTGCACAGCTGAATGGGTTATTGTTCTTGCTACCAAGGGTGTGGGCTGAAGGTCTGGGGGAAAGCCTTATTTGGGAGCAGAGTGATTAAATTTAGGAGAAATCATTGGCCAGCCCTGACTAGCAGCTCCGCCTAGCCCCAGGAAGATGGCTAGGCATCACAGTGGATGCCCAAACTGGAGATCAAAAATGGCACCAAAGAACTGGAATTAGAGCCATAAGAATCTGATTCCATTTCAGCTTTTAATAATTGAAACATCTCTGGACTTCAGCCCATTTATTTTTTTGTCTAATGTTACATTCCAAGAAACTTACTTAGCAAGGTGGACTGCCTATGTTTTCGTTGTATCTGCCCACTGATTGGCACCTTTCTTTTTCCCCCTTGAAATTTTAGGCACAGAAGAATGAGAGAGAGTCTATCAGACAGAAGTTGGCACTCGGAAGCTTCTTTGACGATGGCCCAGGAATCTATACCAGCTGCAGCAAGAGCGGGAAGCCAAGCCTTTCCTCGAGGTAAGCGTGCTTTTGAGTTGATTCTCTGGTGTATACCATGTGGTGCCTGTATATCTAATGAAAGACAGCCTTATGTCCTCGAAGGGTTAGTTCTAGGTTTCAGTCAGACCCTTCCCACTTGTGTGTGGGGTTATTTTCACTGGTGATTGTTGCCATGGCCTGCTACCTCAGGTCACATTTCTATATTTCATATCTTTGGACAGAACGCTGATTTCATGGACTGATCAGGCCACAGGCCTAAGCAACTAATGCCTTATACATGTGGCAGACCACCAGACTTCCTATTAAGCAACCCTAAAGCACTCAGAAGCAGCCCTTAATATGTTTAATTGCAGTGAATACCAGTACATGAGAAATGTGATTCTCACTTTGATCGTTTGATGTTTATTACTGTTTTAAGATTGTCTGCCAGGTCTTTATTTTAGGATAGTGGTTCTCAACCCATCAGTCGAGACCCCTTTGGTGGTCAAATGACCCTTTCACAGAGGTCACATATCAGATATCCCGTATATCATATATTTACATTACATTTTATGAAGCAGCAGCAAGAATAATTTTATGGTTGGGGGTCACCACATCATGAGAAACCATATTCAAGGGTGGCAGTATTAAGAAGGTTGAGAACCACTGTTTCAGGATAGCATTACTCCCTTATCATTGTTTATTTCAAGATATTATTGGAAATTTGCATAGCTTTTTATTCCAAATAAAATATGTGAAGTTTCCACTTTTTCCAGGAAAACAGAAAAGGCTTCTCAACCTTTAACATGCTTTTGTGTCTCCCGGGGAATTATGGTTCTGAAGCTGCGTGCCTCCACTGAGCTTGAAATCCCACCTTTCTATGCCACTGCTAGCTGATGACCATACCACCATTCTGTGGACTACTTTGCTTAATAGACGTATAGATAATTCTCAGAATTATCCCTTTCCTAGCGACTAACGGAAGCATATCTCAGCCTTATGTGAGACCCAGAAGGAGCATCCTGATGCCCACTATCCACCTAATCCTCCTCTATCTGATTCCAATAAGCCTTGCCTGGTCCTTAGAGATCCGAGGGCAGACACATGCTCACACAAGTATAACAGAGGAACCGATGCAAAGGCCATGGAGGGGTGCTGCTTACTGGTTTGCTCTCCGTGGCTCGCTCAGCCAGCTCTCTTATAGAACCCAGGACCACCAGTCCAGGGTTGGCACCACCCACAGTGGACTGGGCCCTCCCAGACTGATCACTAATTGAGAAAATGTCTTACAGCTGGATCTCATGGAGGCCTTTTCTCAAGTGAGGCTCCTTCCTCTCTGGTGACTCTCCCTTGTATGTCAAGTTGACACAAAACCAGCCAGTACACCCATGTAGCATGTTTCAGTTAGGTGAGACATATTGCTGTTTAACGTCAATAGGAACTGACTCTTTGTACTCTCTGTGCATGCGTGAATGAATTCCTCTCTACTAAGCGACTACAGTAGTTTCTATAGCCAGTTTTGTAATGATGGGCGTGGGGATGTTTTGGAATACTTTAGCTGGTGTCACACCGCTGCTCGTAACCCTCTTGCCCATGTCTTCTGCATAGGTAGGATTTCTCTTTGGGGCGTGCATGAGGGTGGACTTAGGAGCAAAATACATGAGTGTTCACACTGACAAGACAATGCCAATCATGATACTGTCCTTCCAGTATCTGTCTCAGAGATCCTATGGCTCTGAGACCTGTTGACACTCAGTGCAGCCTTTAAAATCTATTTGTTAATTGAAAAAGAACATGGCAGCATATCGTTGTTTATTAACTAGTTACATTTCTTCTGCGAAATATCTGTTTGTGTCTTATTTCAAATTTCTGGTTTCCTTCCTTCCGCCTCTTCTTCCTTCTTATGTGTGCACTTTTCCATATCAACATTATTTAGTCATAATAATAGTTCATATTAGGAATCCTAAATACACATCGCAAATATCTTTTCCCAGCTCGTAACTTGTTTCTCACTTTCTTGTGTGTTTTGTGACCATCCATCTTCATTTTAATACAGGTAATTCCATTTTTTCCTCTGGTCAGTGTTGTGTGTAATCCTTCCTAACAGGGCCTGGTGGCACTTGCCTGTAATCCCAGACCACAGGATGTGTAGACAGAAGGATCAAGAGCTCAAGGCCCACCTTGATTAGATAGCAAGTTTAAGGCCAGCCTGTGCTATATCAAATCCTGTTTCAGAAACCAAACAAAAACTTTCTCTATCCCACGGTCCAATAGACTAGTCCTACCAAGAGTTGAAAGTGTTGGATTTTTAGAAGTCCAATCAGTTGATTTCTTTATAAGGCACAGAGAGAAGACTGTTTTCTTCTTCACCATTTACGAACAACTTTATTGTACTTGATGAGTGACCCACCCTTCACTCACTGGTCCCATAGAGCCCGCTGGCTCCTGCTCTGCAATCATGGGACTATTTCATTCACTCATTTATTTGATTGCTTCTACTCTTGCTCCACAACTACAATATTTTTTTACTATAGATTGAAAATACTTCACAATGTTTGGATAGTCAACTCTCTTTAATCTTTATTCCACCAGACAAAAAAAGAAAGTTAACACTTTTCAACAATGAGAGACTACTTGGGTTTTTATTCCTCCCTATAAATTTAAATCATCTAATTAAGTTCAGCAAAATATTTTCATATTTTTTTTAAGATTCTCATTGAATTCATGTATAGGTTAATTCAGGAGGAATTACATTTCTATAATATGAAATCTTATCTATATGAATATGGTCTGTCTTTCCATTTATTAAGCCTTTTTGAAACTAAAGAAATAGATACTTTCTGTTCTGACACCTTAAATTCTCTTTAATAAAGCTTCATTGTTAGTTGCTGCTGAAGAAAAATGAAACTACCTACCTACCTAAGCCCCTGTAACCCCGTCCTGTACGGGGTCTCCAACCCAGAGCTTATGCATGCTAGACAATGCTCTACCGCCATGGTACATAGCCAGCGGCTCTTCCACCCACTTCACCATTGCTGATATTACCTCTGTAATTTCTTGTAGTTGTCTATGTAGCCCTGGCTGTCCTGGAACTCACAGTTTCCTCCTGCCCCTGCCTCCCAGAAGCTACCACCATGCCTGACTCTTTAGAGACTTTTAAACAGTGATATCTTCTGCAAAGTACAGTGGCTTGATTTATTTCTTTCCAATCCCATGCTTCTGGTTTCTGTCTCTGTTTCCTTTGTACCTGAATATGTATTTGAATGCAGTAAGGATTTGAAATCACAGTGGTTAGAACCCTTAGCTCATTTCTCAAATTGAGTAGACTATTCCTACAATTTCCCTGTTTGGAGTGGTGTTAATTATATGTCTTATCTAATCATTTACAGAATTAGTAGTGTTCCCTTCTAGTAATAATTTACAAAGAACTTTGATCTTAAGTGAACCTTTAATTCCATCACATGATTTTTCTTCATTGCTAAAATAACTTTGTCACATTATCTTGTTCTGTTAATGCTTCAGCACAGTACATTAGAGATTTTCAAAATGTTGAATTATCCTTGCATATCCTATAAACCTAAGCAGGTAAATTATCTTTTTTCATATTCTTTATTTTTAATATCTTGCTTAAGATTGTTACATGTATATTCGTAATTGATATGGGTCTTCCATAGTCTTAGAATATTTTGTCTGCTTTTAGAATTATGCTGGCTTAAAAATGGGCAGGGACTTATATTTCATATTATCCCCCAAATGTGTACATAATATTGTAATGATCCGCTTCTGTGACATCGCCTACAATCTGTCTCAAAGCTGCTTCCATTCCCTAAGTGCCGTCTGATCGGACCTACTTTTTGCATCTTTCTTGAGTCAATTCTAATGAGATGTATTTTTCTAGGTATTTCTCCATTTTCTTTACACTTTCAGGATTGTTAGTATATTTAATTTCATTGAAACTTTTAAGTTTAGTTTGATTGTCTCAGATAGTTTTTTACTGAACTTCATATTTCCCACAATTTTTTTTTTGTTGCTTTCCACCTGATGATAATTAAGTATAGGATAATAAAGGCTATTTTTCTGTCTTCCATTGTGGGCTAGGTTGTTTTGATGTATATCAGCTCCTCAGAGAGACCTTCCCAGGCCACTTTATTAAAAATAAACACCCATGCTCCTGTTGCTTTCTCTTTTATCCTGTTTATCCACTTAACTTGACATAGTTTTCTCTTTAGACCTATTACCCTTATTAAGACATTTATAGAATGTCTTTAAGTCTGTTCTTTGTCTCTCCCCAGCACCCAAATGTAAGTTATTGGGAAGCAAGTCTTTGTTGTATTCGTTACCAAGGCAACCACATGAAGTGAAGTCAAGTCTTTGAGTATTGTTGAACAAATGAGTTGGAATCTTCACTGATGGAATTAACCAAACTGGGGCAGTCCTTCACCAGAATGCAATCAACTGAAAGTATCTAGTCTTTTCTCTTGGTCTGTGACTTAGAGTAGAAAAGAACCGTCGAACCTCACTGTGAGGGGTTGTACGCATGTCTGGTAGTGTCTGAGGCCCCTAGGATGGGAAGGCTTGGAAGTTTAGTGTGTATTTAGGGTACTCCAGTCTAGAGCACTTCTGATGTGAGAATAAACTTCCTGATTCTTCAAGGCCAGAGATTAGCCAGACAGAGAACTGGTCTAGATGGCCTTTTTCAAGTACTGAGTCTGCGCATTGCTCTTCTCTGCTCCCCTAAGTGTTTCCAGGATTCTGCAGTATCGATTCATGCTCCTCTCCCGTACCAGCCACTCTCACTCAGCTAAAGAACTGAAACACTTGAATATCTCTGTACATTTCATGTTATCTTCCTAAGATTTCCATACTCTTGTGCTGATGTTTCTCTTTCCTGTCTTCCTGTCACAGATGTTAGGAGAATTTCATAAGAGCAGGTAGATAGTGGGACCCACTACATTATGTCTCATGGAGGGTTTCAATATTTGTCTGATTTGGGTTTACTTTTTCTGTTTCTGTTTTTTGAGACAGGGCCTCGCTCTGTAGCTCTGACTGGCCTGGAACTCAATATGTAGACCAGACTGACCTCAAACTCACAAAGGCCAGCCTGCCTCTGTCTCTTAAGTGCTAGGATCAAAGCACTGCACCACCACACTCAACCTTAGCAGAAATACCTTCTCAAGTAAAATTCTAAGAAGAAACCCTATATGTAAAACCAAATAGTCCTTCTCCAAATGAGAAGAACTGAGAGTCATGAATTGGGGTTCCCAAAAAATGCTTCCCCCATCCCTTTTCTGCCCTCCTACCCTTTGGTTCCTCTCTCCATTTCCCAGAGCCACTTAGACTTAGAGCAGAGCCAAACTGGAACAACACCGAGTCTCTTCTCCTAGAGACAGCTATGCAAACACGAATGTGCTTCGCAGTAGCATATAACAAGCTGCACTTGTTGGCTTGCCTTAGAGAGATTATTTATAGACTGTTCTTTCAGATGGGCTCTTCTCTGTTCTGGGATGAGCTCATCATCTGTGAGAACACCATGACTTTTCTAATTTCACTCAAGATGATATTTAATAAGAATCCTAAATGTTTCTAAGAAACATCTCTTTATCTTATAAATAAGAAATCTGTTATGATTGACCATCTTCATCCTCATTAGCCAAAATGTAGTGTCAGTGGGTGGAGGGATCTCCAGGAAAGCTAAATTGCTGTTATATATCCCTATTATATAACCTGTGGTCATTGAGGCTATTAAGGATGTAAATTTTCCTTGTAAGCATTTTTTATTGATTCATTTTGTTCCTTATTAAATTTCATATGCGTTCAGAAGGCATGCTGGTTACTCTCTCTTGTCACCTTCTGTATCTTCCTCCTACCCCTATCACTACCAGTCATTTCAAAAGCATTTCACGGGGTGCGAAATACCTTGCCTCTTATAGAAGTATTTGAGGATGTCAGCTCAGCAGTACAGTACTCCAAAATGTACAAAAGCAGGTGTGTTGGGTTAGTTAACCATCCAGACCAGATAGACCTGTTGTGAATCCACTACCCTGAAGAGCTCAGTCCTCAATATGAAATGGAGTGCAGGATTTAAGATTAATTGGCAGAGCCAGGCATGGTAACACAGGCCCAGCCCAGAGAAGACTGAGGCAGATGGAAGAGTAAGTTTGAGGCCAATATACGAAGCACCAGGCAGGCTGGGGTGACCATGTGAGACCTTATCCAGAAACAACCCGTCAAATATTGGATTCTGAAATTGTAAGCTTGGTTTTTAAGGCAGGGCCTACTGAAGTAAATGAAAATCTTTGGAAACCTAATCTGCCTCCTGTTCATGCTCTTTAAAGGATGTGAATTTACCTGCAAAAAAAAATTAGACATATTCAGTATGTAAGAGATGTGAAGGCGTGTGAGAGGCCTAGTGTGTCAGCTGTGCCTTCAAGGTCAAGGTGGACGAGGCCCACCGGGTTTCAGCCCTGCTGCATTTTTCTGGATGGTGTTATCTCTCTTAAAGCAGTTTTTTTTAAGTGGTAAGTGTTAAATGTAAGCTAGGCTTACAATAATCCCATAAAGATATTTTATGCTTAATACCATAGCCAAAGGAACGTTGGATATTACTGCATTACACAGCTCATTAGACCTGACGTGTGCCAGAGTGTAGCCTACATAGGGTGTCACATTTTCCTGCAAAATTTGCTAATCCAGACATAATCACCTTCTTAAACTGAGACTGTGTGATCTTTGTCACATTCTTCCATCGTTTTGGAAAAGGTCTTAACTGCTTAATAGGAAATAAGAAAAATGGATTACCCGTTTTTTTGAAATGAGATTTCCAAGAAATACTAGGTTTAGTAGTATTCAGGGTGTGGGATAGATCCTACTGCATGGCGAAGGCTGGCCCTCGCCTTCCAGCCCTCCTGCCGCCGTCTCCTGAGTGCTGAGCCCACAGACTTGCCATCACTCCCAGTTTTTCTTTCACTTCTGCTATAATGCTTCCTTGCACATTTTTCATTGGCCACAGTGATGATCAGCTCTAGCTCTGCTCCCACATTTTGAGCTTACATAGCTTAGTGTTGAGGGGATAGGAAGAGGCCTAGCTACTGTGGGGACACAAGATGGATGGCCATTACCGATAGGCATCTAGGAAATCTATTTATTACCATTACAACCCAACCTGACATGGAGAAGAAAACTTCCCTTCCTCTCCCTTCTCCTTTCTTCACAGTAGCCCCAGATCAGCCTGATTTTCACCCTCTTTCTACCTTAACTCGAGATGGATTTTCTTCCGCATTACAGGTATAAAGGCCTCCTAGATAACCAACCGTCTGCTTTATCACACTTGCAGAGCGATTGAGTAGCCTGGATGAGCTATAGCCTTCCCTCCGGGCTGGATGATAAAAACAAGCTCCCCAGAGTGTTCTTGAGCAGCTGGTTTGAATAATGATTACTGTTTACTTATCTCAACCATCCCCAAATCAAAATTCATTTCTTTCTCGGCCTTCCATGTTTATTGGTGAATGGCTGAAGCAAGGCCAATGACAAACACCTGCTACCTCCTCTGTGTTTGGGTGGGAGGGTGAGAAGCAGGGCCAGCTTAGCTAGACCTGTAACAGTGAACCTAGGAAGCTTTAAAGAAATGAGGTTCACAGGGCTTTGAATATGAGATCTCTCTCTCTCTCTCTCTCTCTCTCTCTCTCTCTCTCTCTCTCTCTCTCTCTCTCTCTCTCTCTCTCTCTCTCTGTGTGTGTGTGTGTGTGTGTGTGTGTGAGTGTGAGAAATGAGCCAGCATCATTTGCCAGAAAAGTGAATCACTGTCTTGACTCTAACAGTAATAATTTTTGCATAATTTCCTGGAAGTAAGTGGAGTGGCTGTTTTAGCCCGGCATGAGAGAAGAAAGAGGCTGACCTGTCTCAGTGCAGTGAGACTCACTCTACGGCATCTTCCTTGAAATGAGACATGCATACCAAAGTGCCTTATTTATAATGCATGGTGTATCTTTAAAACCTCACATTGATCTCATACACATGCTGTTAATTTGTTTTATAAACTCTTCACGTTGCTATTGGTAGCACCAGCATCACAGCAAACTGTGGCTATACATTCACTTTTAAGAATGCCTCTGTTCGAATGCCTTGTTTCAGGGAGACTTTACTCTAAAATATTACACAATTTCCAAAGTGAGACAGGATTTAAAGTGGATCTTTTGAGAAGTAATAAGATTAAAATAGCAAAACAAATTTAATTAAGTAAGCAATTCTTCTCTTTCACAAATCTGAAAGAAAAGTAAATTGGTATTTGTGAAATTTTCTTTGTCTAATAAATAGCCTTGCTTTACAATAATGCCAATGACCCCAGTTTAATTAGGTGCAATTAATTTTGTGCAGGCTGAATTTGACATCTTGCTAAAGGCATAACCAGCTGTACCCTGTCTTATGAATCTTTTTCACCAACAATGAGAATTCAATTGCCTGAGCTATTGCACAAAAAGGTGGGGGTGCACACAGGGCTACATATTATATTTTTTTAAAAAAGGCTTCAGTAGACAGGGGAATGTTAATTAAAAGAGCTTCTAGGATTTAGCTTTCATTCTGCGTCATCTTTAACATGTTCTCATGGTACCATCAGTAGAATTTACACCCCCTTTAGACAGTGGTCACACACATGCGTTGGGCCTCTGGTGTGCAACCGTCGTCACTACCAGAAACTCCGCCCACCGACAGCAGTGAGCTAGCTGTCTGGAGATCTCCCAGCATCCTTCCTTCTCCCCAGTGCTGGTCACTGAGCTCAGAATCTCATGCCTCTTCTCAACCAAGCAGCTCAAGTGAGCTACACCCCCACCCAGCACCATCTTTTAATTCAATCTTATGTCCTCCAGATTGTTCTTTTGCAGATTATCACATGTGTGGAACCCATGGAAGATGCTTTTACTGAGAGCACAAACCCTTCCATGTTGTTATTTAAACAGACTTGGGGGGGGCGGGTTGGCCATAATTTGTTGTGTCTTTTCAGATGTATAATAGATTTCCAGTTAAATAGGTAAGTAAATAGTATCAGTAAAAATGCCTTTAAAAGAAAATACTCATGCCTTTCCATCATAGTCTCCTACTCGTCCCCTAGGCTTTGGTGTCTCTCATCAACTGTTCCCAGATTCATCCTCCCACATCCCACTCAAACATCCCACAGGACAAAGAAATGACACATCCATTTACTCAGTTCACAGCCATGCCTCTGCACCATCAAGCCGTCCAGAGTCCTGCCTGGACCAGTCGCTAGGAAGGAGGCAGGGCATGGCAAGTAGGAGCAGGCTCTTAGGAGCTGAGGCCCTGACTGCCACTTAGTAACACTTGCTAATGACATCACTGTGCCTCAGCCTCCTGGTCTGTAAAATGGGATGGTAACTGTGCCTTCTTTATAAGGTCCCTGCAAAGATGGCAAGGGAAGTACCCAGAAGAGCGCCTGTTCTGTACTGCCTTGGTGTTTGCTGTGGTTATTTCTGTTACAGTTTTTATTTGATTCCATAGAGTGTTGATTATAGCACATGAAAAATTAAAACAAAACAAAATACTGCCGATTAAACGTTCCCTGGGTGCTTAGACTTTTGATATTTAATTGTTGAGAGACTCATTTTAGGCTTGTTTGGACATATTTATTTTTTATGTGCTGTTTTATCAATTCTTTGAGAATGTCACACAAATTATTTTGATCATACCCACTCCCCACTTCTCCCCGTAACATTTTCAGGGCTGCCTCCACCTCTCACCCTCTCCTGACTTTGTGTTTTGCTGCTGTTGTTTAATAATCCAGAGTCCAATGTGTGTTGCCCATATGCTCATGGTGGGAGGGGCATCCACTGGAGAATGGTTAGCCTACCTGGGCCACGCCCATAACCAAAACTGAATGTGCCACCCCTGGAAGCTTCATCACCTGTCAGCTTCTCAGTTAAGGGTAGGGGCTCACACACCCGCCGCCCTCCATGCTAGAATGCTGACAGGCTTGCTCATATGCAGGCCATGTGTGAACGCAACAGCATTGCTGTGAGCTCACCAATTCAGCCGTCCCGTCACAGACAGACTTTATCATATATGTCTCTAGCACTTGCAAAACAAACACACAAAAACAAGAAATGCATTGGTGAAGGTCTCTCCTGGAACTTGTCACGATGTCAGAGTTGAAATCTCCTACACCGTCCTTAGCACCAGTGCCTTGCTTGTCCCCCACAGTGACACCCTCGCTGGGTGGGTGCTGTCAACAGAACCTAGGTCCTCTCCAAGAGCAATCAGTGCTCTTAACCACTGAGCCATCTAAGGCAGTGTGACTATGGAAGCAAGCCTAAGCAGCAACCTCTAAACGTTTCCCAGTACGACCATAAGAGAGGTGAACACTATGTTTCTACGTTGAAAAGAATAACACAAAAGTATAAAATGTTTGTTTTGCAAGTGCTAGAGACACATGATAAAGTCTGTCTGTGACGGGGCCGCTGAATTGATGAGCTCACCTGTTGCGTTTAAATTAAAATATTCACTTTGGAGTTAGAAGCCTAAGCTTGTATGTGTGAGGTTCAGGGTTCTATCCAATCACCAAGAAGAAAAGACAGACAAACAGATCCTACTAACCCAGTTATTCTAAAAAAAAAAAAACACAAAACACACACACACAGTACTGACATTCTCTGCTGTATTTTCGCAGGAGCCTCTTAGGTACCTGACAAAGGAAGGCGTCCTTCTTTACGTAACATGCACAGTTCTGGTAGCAGTCAGCAGGAGAGAGAATTCTGTTTCAGTTCGGGGACTGAGCAGAGTAATTAGGATGGTTGGCTTTGAAAAAGAGTTAAATTTCTGCCAGTTACCTGGGGGACTCTGGTTTCCGGCCGGCACATGGAGAAGTGTAGGCTTGAGATCGGGAGGGGTGTCTGTGGGTGAGTGGGCGAGCCTGTCCTCGGAACTGTTCACTTATAGGGAGGCGGGTTCCCACCTGCCCACGGACCATCTCCCACTGTCCACAGCAGCGTGCCAAAAGCAGAGCTCAGGCTGACTCGGGTGTGAGTCACACTCCCCGCGTCAGTGTGGTCTGCGTCAGATGGCAGCTGTCAAACGACGAGCCCCACTCACCTTCCCTCCAACGCTCAGGCTCCACCGCCAACTCGCATCCTCTCTCCTTTGCTGTTTCTAACTCTTACCAACTGCCCACACGTGACAACTCAGAGGCGTTCGAGGGAGACGAGTCTAAAGCCTTCTGTCAAGAAGTTTATTTCTTCCCATCTTACCTAAACATTTGAGACGATTACTACATTTTCTCTATTTTTTTGTGGGGTAGGGAGCACACATGTGCCATAGCACATGTGTAAAAGTCAGAAGACAACTTGTAGGAGTCCAGTTCTTTCCACTATGGTGAGCCCTGGGGATTGAATTTAGCTCATCAGGCGCAGCAGAAGGGGACCTTTCCTGCTGAGCTATTGTACTGGTCCTTACGTAAGCATTTTTATGTATAAAATTGGAATCACCCTGCAGCTACTCTTTATGACCCATTTTTCACTTAAGACTGTATCAGAGCATTTCAACCATTTTTTGAAGCTATTCCAATGTGTGTGTGTGTGTGTGTGTGTGTGTGTGTGTGTGTGTGTGTGCATGCCTGTGTGTTTGCTAGCTGAGTAACTCATCATATTTCATCTTTTATTCTTAAGCATTTCAGTTTCCAGATTTTTGGTTTGTTTTGTTTTATTTTGTTTGTGTTTTCATCTTCTCTTTTATTCTCATTTACAAATGTATTTTATCCCTCTTAAAGTATCCTAGCCTCTCAGGAGGGAGGACACATAAGACTGTGACTTTGTGCAGTTCTGCCTGTCTGGGACTTTGTTTTTCATACATAAAGCAAGGTCCCCACTCCTAAGTCAGGTAGGGAAAGTGCCTGGCACATAACAGATGCCCACAAATGGCAACTTCTCATTTCATAGATAGGCTGCTTGGAAATCATCAGAACTCAATTAAGATGAAAACATACCACATTTGACATCTAGTTACTTTACGCCTGCTATCTAAGAGGACTCGTTCTGGCCTTCCATTCATACTAGAGGGTATTCCTCTTGAAAATATATTTTGCCTACATTAAAGTCCTGTAATTCCAAATTCAATTACAGGGAAATGGTAATCAGTGAAGGAAATTGGCACTGATGTGGAATGAGAAGGCACGGCTGTCTGTGGAATGCAAGTATTTATAGCTCTCTGTAGCCCAGGTTAGGAAATGGACTGACGCTTCTCCAAAGGAAAGCTCGTGGGTGGCCGCCCCTGATCTACTAGCTGCTTAGCCATGAGGTCTTGGAAGCCTATCAGCCGTGCTTTGAACACATACAGAAAGAAGAACTAGACTTAGAGGTGGGAGCAGAAACAGGGAGTGTGTGTATCGGGTAGAGGCACTATGACAGCCATTCACTGGCCCACTGCCCTTAGCACTATTTCCTCTAAAGATGCCAAGTCAGAAGTGAATAAGTAAATAAATAAATGAAGAAAAAATGCCAGGGCAGTTCAAGACACAAAGTGACACGGTGCCCCGTCAGACAGTCCATTCTTTGGCACGTAGAAATACTTTTCTGGACACAGGACTCCCACAGGATGGTCCTCTGGCTCTCTCCTGGGTTCATCTGTCTGCCAACTGCACTTCCTTTCATCTGAAGCTTTCTGCTTTAACATCCCTGGATAGCCCCTCACTTTAGTAATGTCCTGGTAGCGAAGGTATTCAGTGGAATAGGGAGTGCCCACCAAGTGTTTCTGAGTTCCCTTCCAAAGTGTGTATTTGCACATTGTGGTTGATGACTCGGCACTTGTGACCTGCCAAAAGACCTCGGTTTTATTCCTCGATCACCGGCCATGCCGTTACTAACAGGTCAAGCACCGTAAAATGCCTGCATGGTCCAACAAAAAACTGTAATGAGTGAACTCATTCAAATAAAAACCACTGGACCGTAGTAGGACTGTAGCAAATTAGAAAGTGTGTTGCCTGATGCTTGAATGAATGAATGAATGAATGAATGAATGAACGAACTAACAATCAAGCAATCATTTTCTCTGCATACACGCTTAGGAAAATCTTTGGTGGTGCTTTTGTGTGATGAAGCCATGTGTTGAACCAGCAACATTTGCAGCTGGTGCGTAGACTGAATGATTTTTTTTTAAAGTCCAATAGAGTAGTTCACCTGTTTCTTAACTAGACCTCGAAGCAAGAGGAAGGTTATATTCTCTTGCGAGAATGAAAGAAGCTGTAGCGTTGTGTTTCCATAACAAATGTGGAGAAGTAGAAACCTTGTTCCTCTCTCATCATTTTTTAAAACAGCAGTAGGCATTTGTGTAGTTCTTGAGGTAAATGTCTACAAGGCACAGTAAATGGGGAGGAGAAAGAGGCGGAGTTTGTAGGATGCAGAAGTATTTTACAATTCTCTACAAAGCAATAGTCACCTACTACCATCCCACATTGGTGTGTGTAGCTAAAGCTCACCCAAACTCAGTTGTTCTCATGTTCATCATGACATAGTCCCAGAAAAATGAAATGCATTTATACATACCCTTGGGTAGTTATAATCCATAGTTGATGCTCTATTCCCTTCAAAATCAATATGAAACGGAAAAATGGCATGAAAAATATGAGCAATTATTCATTATGCATAAAGCCTTTGAATAATGCATCAAAGATTCATTCAGATAAATGGAAATAATGTATTCTAACAGCTTGGCCACAAACTGTTGGGGATGTTGAGTTATGAATGGCACTGCAGGACCGTGGCTCACGAGGCACAATGGCTGTAGACAGTTAATGAGCAATGCAAGCTGGAAACCCAGAGGCACCTGGAAGTTCCCTCTTGCTCTGTTTCCTGACCGTACAGTTGCCTTGAAATTATGAACAATGATAGGAGACATGAGCCCGGTAAAATTATGCTGCCAAACACAGGTAGGACCTAGTAAATTAAAACAGAGCTCTCATATGTTCCTGGGACTTTGGTTCTGAGCTCTGATCTGAGATGAACTGACATGGAGAGCCATCAGAAAGTAATGGCAGAGTCAAGGCAGGAAAGATTGTGAAATCTTAAAAGAATCCTAGAAATGGGTCCGAGAGATGGATCAGTGAGTGAGGATGCTTACTGTGCAAGCTTGAGAACCTGAGTTCAAGTCCCCAGTCTCCACACAAAAGCTGGGCATGCCAACAATGTCTCTAACCCCAGGATTGGAGGCATGAAGACGGGTAGATTCTGAAGTTCACTGGCCAGCCAGCCTAGCCAAAACTTCAAGTTCAGAGAAAGACCCTGACTCAAAAGAATAAAATGGATAGAGAGAGAGGGAAAATCTCAAATGTTAAATATTCATATATTGCCTAAGCCAGACTCTTGTTTCTAGAACCAGAAGGAGGAACTCTGGACTTCAGAGCTGCCCTCAGACCAGACTTTAATCAGTCCAACCTAAGACCAAGGGCACAAACCTACTTTACGATCTTTTCTGCTCTCCTGAAAGTCACTAGAAAACTTAAAACCATGACATTGCTTCTGTCTGGTTTTACAGTCTTGTCTCTGCACTTTTCAAAAGAAATGAATTTTTCTCTCTCAGTGCTAGCAGTCAGATCCAGGGCCTTGCTCATCGTACTTCTACCCCTGAACTCTATACCAATTCCTCAGCCTCTAGAGACAACAACTCCTCATGCAGCCCAGGATGGACACGATTCTCAACCTTCCTGTCTCTACTGTGTGCTAAGATTACGGGTGCCACTGTATGGTGAAGAGCTGGTTTGTGGTTTTGGTTTTGTTGTTGTTTTACCGAAGTTGTATACCATTGGCTATGCTTTGAGATCTCCTTTGGTAGCAAAGAACATCCTATGTCTGCCATCCTCCGAGCCCCGTGCGTAACTATTCCTCATATCTGCAGACGAAATCAGTGCGGCCTTTTTCCAAGAGACGCACTTCTCACTGTAAAACATACCTGCTGAGTCTCCCCATCCAATGCCCTTCCACTTAAGCAATCAACACCATCCCACGGGAGCCACTTCTGCTCACACTGGTGTGTCTGGAAGATATGCTGAAGTTTTACATCTTCAACAAGGTCTGAGCCTCCTCCAGCAACAACCCTCTATCCAGACCCAGATGGGATGCTTCATGCCAACGACATTGGGTAGCTCTGCTGTGTGACATCTGTGTGGCCCATAAAGAAGAGATTCCAGGGGTAATCACCACCTAGACCTTCCAGAAGTAAAATCAACCAGCAAGACAGACTACCCATGGCAACATTCTGCTAAATACTTAGAGAGATGTCTCAGGCCAGAGTTCAGACTCCAGCGCCTGATTCTAGTGGCTCCATCTCCAAGGGGTCTGACACCCTCTTCTGGCTTCCACAGGCACTCATACTTGTGTGTGTGTGTGTGTGTACACACTCACATAGACACAGACACACATAAAATAAATTTCTTTTAAAATATCAAATGACCCCCAAATGAGAAGCTTTGAAATGATAGCTTCCATAAGCAAAATATTTTTTTCACCTGGCATTGTGCTGGAGAGACCAAGGAAGACTGAACTAAGCAGGATTTAAGTGAGGTAGCAAAAGGTCAGAGACCCAGGGAAGTGCAGTTTTCAGAAATAAACCTTGCAGACAGCTGCGAATCTCACTGCCAGGCAGAAAGGCGAGAATGGGGATTATCTGTTCTTTGGCTCCGTGGCACAAAGGCCTTCAGAAGACCTCTGCTTGGGGAATGTGGTTGAGTTTCACCCAGAGCTTTCTTCCTCCTAAAATGTGATTAAAGGCTAAAGGCGAAGAAATCCCTCCTGAAGCAGGAGCCCATTGAAGATGTCTTTACTAAAACCCTTTCTTAATCAGCTATGATATCACATCGTCCCTGTGAGTAACATTCTTACCACGGTAAAGAATTACAAGCCCTCACCCCACCCCCACACCACCACACTCCCACCTACCCAAGCTCCTTTCAGTTTCCCACGGGGCTACTGTGCCACTGAGGTGGGGTGGGGGCTCTGAATATGTACCTGAAGCGTTCTTCAAGTCCCCCGGCTGTTAGAAGCTCCTTGTGGGTGGTTGACCAGTCTGGGGTCAGAGCTGTAGAATTTATAATCATTTTTTTCTTCAGAATGAAGATTTTTGTCCTTGGGCATCTTTAACTCAGTTTTGTGATACTCTTTCTTGTTGGTTGTTTTATATTTTCACAATCTTTATCTCCAGCAGCCAGATGCTTCTTTATGAGACTTTATTCATACCTAGGAAATGCTACATAATCCTAGACTTGGGTGAGATTAAAATGTGTCCCCAGACCGACCGTCCTTGCTGTCACCTTCCGAACCATAGATCTTGATTTTATTGTTAAAATTGCTTGATTCTACTCTTTAGACAAACTACGGATATCACAAATCTGTTAAAATTTGATGTGTCTGGATCAAAGGGAAATCTGAGCATACTAGATACCTCAAGATACATAAAGAAAAATTAAGGGAGGCAGGTCCCAGCATAACTGAAGGGCCAGCTGCTTACTAGTTAGGGATGGTGTGAGTCTGTCTTTCAGACAGCTGACTGCATCAGAGGTGGCTGTCAATGTGGGAGCAGTGTTAGGGTACGGTCTTTTAGAAAGTCACATCAGCTCGAGGAGTTTTGTGTCTTTGCCCAGCTTCCAGAACGTGGAGAAAGGAGGGTAGTTCACATGTACGGAGCACCTGCCCCATGCCAAGCTCTGAACAAACTCAGGGTTTGGAACCCGCTGTGAACCAGTCATCTCAGAACCTGTGGCCTGCTTCCCTGCAGCTCTGGGCCTGGCCTCCTCATCTGTCAGGAAGGCTGGACATCCCCAGAGAGAGGGGCTACCTTTTTTTTTTTTTGAAAGGAAAACTTAGTGGGAGCTTGTGTAATTATAACATTTAACAATAGGTGGCAGTGCATACCCATCTTAATCGCAGTGCTGAGGCTAAATGGTGTTGGGGGGAGCAATTCTATCAGTCATGAGTAAGACCTGTAGAGTTTCTCCATCATTAGGATAAAGACGACCAAACACAAATGTCAAGTATTAGATTAGATCCTTGCAGCAGTAACAACACCAGAGCAAATTCGGTGTCCTCTGCCCCAAAGCAGGCTTAGACTAGCTCACTGTGGCCCCTTCTGGCACCCCTACCCCCACACATACGTCTACACACACAAGACTTACTTTCTCACAAGGCTGGGATATTGGAGATCCTGAGAATGACCAAATAGTACTGCAATGTGGTTCACCTTTAAAAGCCAGTTAGGACCAAGATTTGAGCCTGCGGTCCAGCCACCGTCGTTGGCAGTGCTTGTCCTTTCTGCTCCAGGAGCATCCTTTCTGGAACTTCATCGTCCTGATGAGCTCCTGAGAGGCGTCTGCTCTTGTGGTGCTGGGGCGGGGGGGGGAGGGGGGGAGAGGATCTACAGAAGCACACGCGTTCTAAGTCTCCAAATACCCTGGGATTTCCTTCTGCCTCTTGGGGTAAACAAACCTGTGGTGTCTTTGTCTTTGAGTGACAGAAGTTGGCTTTTGGCAACCACTTTAAATAAAGGTTTCCTTCCAGTGGTCATGTCTTACTGGAGGAGAAGGAGACTTTCTTCATGGAGCTGTAGTCTTGGGACATTGGTTCTCGTGAACTTATTTGGGTTGTCCTTCTGAAGCAGGATCCGAAATAGCATCACACAACGTTATTGGCTGAAGTCTGTTTATCTTGACTGGCAGAACTCTAAACACAGAGCATCTTTTCGTATGTGCCAACTAAGTGTTTGTTATTCACCAGGTGCTATAACGTATAACATTAAGTGACAAACTGAGGTGGAAAAAAGACTGGAATGCTGAGAAGTCCTCTGATAAAAATTGTATTTGCAGGAAAGAATTGGCTGAGGCAGAAGGATTACCAGCCCAAGCTATGTAGCAAAATCCTGTCTCAACAACAACAGGAGGAAATGTATAATGATTTGATTAGTTCTCCACATAAAGAACACATAAAACTATTTTGTTAGGAGCTCTGTTTAGTCAGCTACAGCCAGGTAACAAATAGATCAGCAGAATTACTGTCCTGCTTGTTTCTGCCTAGACTACAAAGTGGGATGAACCTCCAGATATGCTTTGTCAATGACAGCGGCAGTGACAAGGACAGCGATGCAGATGACAGTAAGACTGAAACCAGCTTGGACACGCCCTTGTCCCCCATGGTAAGTCCACGCGGCACCGGCTGAGCCATTACCTTGTCTTCTTTCCCAGCTGGTCAGCATTTATTCTGTTGTGAATCTGTAGCAGCCATTCCAGGAAATCAAAATCAAAATCAGGACACAGTAAGATAAATACGCCTTATTAAAGTTGTTGACGATGAGAGAAATCACTTACTGATTTAGAGATTATATAAGGGAGCTGGGCGTGGTAGTGTGTGCTTGTAATCCCAGTATTTGGGGATCTGTGGCAGGAGGATCACAAGTTTGAGGTCAGCCTAGTGAGTTCAAAGCTGTCTGGGGATAGATAAGGAATAGCTCCATCCCTTATCTATTCCTACATAATGCATACATGTGTGAAAGAAAGAATCCTTTCTCGTTGGACTTCAAGCTAGAGCCTCAGGCCTTTCCCACATGTTCCGGAAGTCAAGACTAATCATGAATGCTTGCTACTGGGATGTTTTCTCCTCTCTGGTGTCTTTTCACCTTTGTTCTAATGTCCAGCAGGTGTGTGTTGACCTCTGAGCATAGAGCAGATGTCATTTGATGCATGATCTCAGAAGACTATCTCAGACCGTGGCTCTGGGTTCCATAATTAAACATGGCCTTGTTATAACTTTTACCACTCTTCTGTGCTCAGAACAGAATCGTTCTAAGTGAACCCCTTTTTAGGTTTCTTGTGACTGACCATTGAGATCAAGCAGGTAGTGGAATTGCTGCCAGGCCCCCACCTATGCTGAGAGAGGACCCTATGCTAGTGCCCCTCCCCAACTGCATGGCAACTAGAGTGAAATTTGAAGCTGTTCTTTCTTCCTTCACAGAGCAAGCAGAGTTCTTCCTATTCGGATAGAGACACTACTGAGGAGGAATCAGAATCCCTGGATGACATGGACTTCCTCACAAGGCAAAAGAAGTTACAAGCTGAAGCCAAAATGGCCCTGGCCATGGCCAAACCAATGGCCAAAATGCAAGTAGAAGTGGAAAAACAGAACAGGAAAAAGTCTCCCGTCGCCGATCTTGTAAGCAGCAGAGGCTGGCGTGCAAGCGAGCGTTAGGGGCTGAGGATGGGTTCTTTCCCAGAGTTATGCAAACTTGGGTTTCTCTGAGGCAGTTTGTCAGAAGCACCGGCAATTGAGAAAGAACGAAGTCCGTTTCTTTTTCCCTTCTCCTGTTACACTGAAAAACACAGGGGCAACATTTCATAGAAGTAAACGCTCACGGCCCGTGATTCAGATCTCCTGTATTCCCGCTCTATCACAAGTGAAAGATTGCTATAGCTCCTGACCCACCTCTCAAGGGAGATGGTAGAATGTAATGAATTAGTGCCGTGGACTTAGCTGGCCTGCTGCAGGGATCCGACAAGGGGCTCACATGCCCATTTCCACGTGTGCAGTGTGGATAACAGCACCTGGGTGGGAGTGTGATTGTCGAAGACCCAGTGAGGAAGGCATCCAGAGCCCATTACACGGTGCTGGTGGCGTGGTATGAAGTAGTAAACAGCAGCTATACTGTCAATTTCATCCCTGCTATTCCTATCATGTTGCCCATAACTAGTGTTAGAGACCAACCGGAAGCCTGGGACGCAGACAGCGTATCATCTGGTGTACAGAGGGCATCGTAGGAGGAAATGGGTGTTAGATACGGGGCCACCCTTGGGATGCTCAGGGGCCGGGAGAGCTTTTAGGCTCAAAACCTGGGTAGACGTGGGTGGGTGGGACTGGGTCTGTAAGAGCAGCCTGGCTCTTCCCCGGGGTCTTTGCCCCTCGGCTCACCGCCCACCTCTGCTGCCCCTTGTATCTCCAGCTGCCGCACATGCCTCACATAAGCGAATGCTTGATGAAAAGAAGCCTAAAGCCCACCGACCTGAGAGACATGACGATCGGGCAGCTACAGGTGATCGTCAATGACCTCCACTCCCAGATAGAAAGTAAGTGGTGGGGGGGAGCTGAGGTGGGGGAGAGTCTGCTTAGAAATAGGCGTGAGGTGGACAATGGTGAGGGGTGAGGCTGTCCGGGGCTCATTGCTTCTGTCCTACGTTTTCACTGGGCTGTGTGTTTTCAAGTCAAGACAATCACAGGACTCTTCTATTGTTTTTTCTTTCTTCCCTTCTTCCTTTCTTTCCTTTTTTTTCCTTTCTTTCTTTCTTTCTTTTTCCCTTTAAACTGTAAAATGTCAGAAGCTTTCAGAACTATTCAAGGTTCACCATGGTTACCAGTTCTTTTAAATTTGCTGGCTCCTATCGCGGGCCATGTATTTAACTTGCTTCTGCTTCTAGAACAAACTTCCATAGCTGCAAGCTTTGCACAATCATCCCTCCCACCTCGAGTGGGTACACATTTGTTTTAGCTGCCATCGTCATCACACACCACACATCAAGTGAGACTTTTTTTTAAACTTGATGAATGTGTATTTACTAATATGGAAATATTACATTCTCAGTATAAAGGGGAAGATGCAAAAACAAACCTCCTGTGCACTGAGGATAATGTGCAGACATGTTGAGTGGTGTAGAGAAGGCCACCCAGGAGCAAGTGGGAAAAGATAATTTTTTTTCACTAGATCTAAATAAAAAAAATGAGATGTGCTTAGGTGATGCTTTAGAATCAAGAGAAAGCATTTGGGATTTTTAAAGTTTTATTTGTTTTGTTTTTCAAGACATGGTTTCTCTGCATAGCCCTGACTGTCTTGAAACTTACTCTGTAATGGAGGCTGGCCAGGAACTCAGAGATCTGCTTGCCCCTTGCCCTTACCCCTTCCCCCTTGCCCTTGACCCTTGCCCCTTGCCCTTGCCTCTCAAGTGCTGAAATGAAAGGTGTGTTACGCCACCACCTGGTTTGAGGTTTTGTTTTTAAACCTTAGACTCACAGGACATAAAACGACTTTATTTTGTTTCAATCACTAGGCTTGTGACTCATGCAAGGTCTGAGAAGCATGAAGTATTTTACCGCCGAAACAGCTTCTCCTAGAAGCTTACTTTCTGGTGCTTTTTAGAGGCACGTGGAATTTTAGAGCTCTGTGTATGATTTTTGTCCCCATTCGAGTTGCAAACGCTTCTGAACTGAAGGCATGGAGGGCTCGTTTGAAGTAGAATCTCTGAAAACATGTCCAGCGGGCTCATCCCTCCTCTTGTCTCTTAGCTCTTTTCAGGTCTTTTCAGCTCTTCTCCCTCTGTGTGTGCACATAACAGTTAGAGCTCTTAGCTTCTCTGAGGGGAAACGTAAGAGCTAGCTCCTCGCCTATTCCTGAGCCACAATGACCCAGCCCACTAATATCAGGAGAGCTAGAAATATTTCCGTCTCCATCCGCTTTTTTTCAGCTGTAAGGCAAGGGCTCAGGAGTATTCTCCTTGCACCATTTTCCGGACATCTTTCTTCATCTTATACATCTTCCTATACCACAAAGCTAACTTTCCAGTATTTCAGTGGATATTTCTTTTCCTTAGTATCTTCTTAATTTTACAAACAGTCCATGCTGTTCCAATGGGTGCTTCACCTGCACACACAGGAAGCTGATATAAAAGTCCCCTAGAATTCGGATCCCCAGAGACCCATGTAAATTCTGGGTGGGTGTGGTGGCTTACCTGTAATCCTACCTCAGAAGGTATGAACAGCAGATCCCTAAAATGAGCTGGTTAGCAAAACCAGCCGTGTAAGTTTGATTGCAAGGTGGGTTTCTTTCAGTATGGAAGAGCAATTGATGATCATTCCCAACATGGGCCTCCGCATGTATAATTACCCACCCATACGTGTGCAATCATACATATACACACCTGCAAATCACACACACATAAAACATTGAAAAAGAAAAGATTCTTTCCTATGATCTTTTACTGCTTATATGAACTTTTGGGTCCGTGAATATGCATTATGGTCTGACTTGGGTGTGGCTTGATCTGATTTTTAACGTTCCCTGTTTTGCCCCAGGTTTGAATGAAGAGTTGGTCCAGCTGCTCCTCATTCGAGATGAACTGCACACAGAACAAGATGCCATGCTGGTGGACATAGAAGACTTGACTAGGTCAGTCTGCCTTCCCCCTTCTGAAGGAGGCAAGAAACCTTGGGTAGACTGAACTTGAAAGACAAGGGCAAGAATGAGCTCTTGAGACTTAAACCCTTACATTTGTACCTAACTCACCAAACAGCTTTTGATATTTGCTATTTAGAAGAGAGAAAGAGGCCCAAAATCCTCTTTAGAAAATGCATTATTTTTAACATGTGTGTGTCTGTGTGTGTGTGAGAAGGGGGGAGGGAAAGGGGGAGAGAGAGAGAGAGAGAGAGAGAGAGAATGAGAATGCTTATGCTCTCTGGCATGCACGTGGAGGTCAGAGGACAACCATGAGTATCTATCCTTGTCCTCCTTTTTGTTTGACATAGGATCTCTGGTTTTCTATTGTGCTTCCAGGGATTCTCCTGTCTCCATCACCATCTCATAGTAGCCGTACACAGTACAGTCCTGGGACTGTAGAGCGTGCTACAGTATCCAGCTTTCTGTGATGTTCTAGTTGTGTTTCTGTTGCTGCAATAATTAGTATGACTGAAGTAACTTAGGGGAAGAAAGAGTTTATTTCATCCGACAAGTTATAGTGCATTATTGAAGGAAGTCAGGGTAGGCACTCTAAGGCAGAAACCATGGAGGAATGCCGTTTGCTGACTCATTCACTGTCCAGTTCACTAAGGATGATGCTTAGCTAGCTTCTCCATACAGTCGAGGGCCACTTCCCTAGGGAATGGTATCACCCATGGTGGGCACTCCTGTATCAATTAACAATGAAGACAATCTCCCATTGACAGGTTCACTAGACAGTCTGATCATGGCAATTTCTCTGTCAAAACTTTCTTCTCTGTTAACCCCAAACTGTAATAACTTGTCAATTAAAAGTAGCAAAGGAACTCTGGTATTCACACTTTCAAAACAAACTTTTTACACACTAAGCTATCTCCTAGTCCAGAAATGGTGATAGCTGTCAATCTATGAGGACTAGTTACGCTTTCCTCTAAATCAGGGCAACATTTCTAGCCTAAAAGGACTTCATCCTACAAAACTGTTACCCTCAAGACAGCTGGCCCTCATCCAGTTTATTCTGTTGTTTCCAGCACAGGAATAGCCATGTGGTTGGTGCCACGAAGAGATACCAGCTGTTAGTGGGCCAGCTCTTGATCATTACTGCCATGCTTGGAAGAGAGGGATCCTGGCATCTTTCCATAATCCCAGTACCACCAGATTGGGGAAATTGAGGTCTGAGTATCAAGCTGGACATGGATCCAGCTGCCTTGCAGGTTAGAGTAATGAATCGGGCTAGTGCTAGTCAGGGTACCCCAGTTCTTAGTAACTTCTCTCATAGTAAAGCCCATCGTATATATGTATGTATGCATAGAGGATGGATAGATGGATGGATGGATGAATGGATGGACGGACGGACGGACAGACAGACAGATATGGGGTATGTATGGGTAGGGTGTGTGTGTGTGTGTGTGTGTGTGTGTGTGTGTGTGTGTGTCAGTCAGCACATGCATGTGGAAACCCCAAACTGATGACAAGTGTCATGCTTGTCCTCTGTCCTACCTCAATGGCTCACCTGGCTAACCAGTTTGCTCTGGGGATCCCCTTCCCCTACCTTCTGAGGCTGTTATAGGCAGGTCTCTACACTTACTCATCATATACGTGGATTCTGGGATGCAAACTCCAGTCCTTACACTTGTATGGCAAGTGCTTTAACCACTTTTCTCCCCAGGTCCTTGTTTTGTATGCTTTATCTTATCCCTCATCTGAAGGAGGAAAGAAGTCTGCCTCATAAGTTGAGAATATTTGCCAGCAGCGGAGTTATTATAGTGACACTCAGATCATACCATTGCCACCTGAAGACGTGTTGGGGCATTGCTCCATCAGCAACTGTAGAACACCCCATTTTGCTACCCAAGAATCCAAGAGTCACAGAATAGAAAGGATGGAATCAGCAGGGAAATAGACACCCAGGCCCCCATAGTTCACAGAGTCAGTCTGTGGTCTTCCATAGCTCCCATCTGCCTATGGTTGCAAAAACCTTCCCCCACTCCTGGGTGGTGCTGGCATTCCTTGCTGAGAGGGACACTGAGGGACTCCGACCCATTTCTCAAGACGATAGGCTGCATGTTAGTGTTTCTCTGTGGACCTGCTGGTACAGATGGGGTGATTTGGGAGACAGGGCAAGCAGGACCATAAGGTCAGAAGCTTGGAGATAGTAGAGGAAGTTTTCAATTGGAGCAATCCTATAATAGGCAGAGGCGTGGTGCTCCCTTAAAGCCCTCCACATGGAGGGAGAGGCCCATCCTTGTGTTCATGCTGGGGGGTGGGTAACTGTGTGGAGACAGAGGAGAACCAGAGGGTGCTTAGCTACTCTCAGTGGTATCACCACAGAGACTCCTCTGGGAAGTTTGTGTCCACAGTTTCCTCTGCCTGTTCTGCCCTCACCATTATAGATGTCGTTTCACAATCCACTCAGTTCAATTTTGGCTCCTCACTGAAAGCACCTAGAGATATTTATAAACCACAGATGCCTGGGTCCCATCTAGGAACTGGGCTTTTTAAAAGTTTCCAGGTGATTTGAAAATCACTTGTACGTCTCCTAAGTGACGTTCTCTCTGCCCGCCCCCTCGAGTTTATTTACTCTTTGGTGGTTATTCTCCCCTTGTGTTGGATTGCCAGGACAAACCACACCACCAGCTAAATGTGGTCAACAGTTATGACCTTGGAAAGCTTTATTCTAAAAGACCATCCATGGGGAGTGGCCCCAGCACATGCCATGCAGCTGTGTTTCCCACACATGACCAGCCACGTGCTGGGTGCTAGAGTGCCACCGACTGTGAGGATGCCAAGACCAGCTTAGCTCCCTCCTCCATGTCCTGGCCACAGCCCAGCCTCTCTGAGGAGCTTCACCACAGTCATGTAGGTCTGCTGTTTCTCCCCAGGTGGTGAGGAATTCCCTATCCTGAGAACAGAGATCACACCACTTGAATCCTTTGTTATGTTTTAGATTCTAGCACTGGACCTGCCATGCACATAGTAGGTCCTCAGCAATGATTTTATTTATATGTAGAGAGAGTCATTTTGCAGGGCTTGAATGATATACATCTTACATCTTACAAAGGGCTTTAAAGTAAAAATAATTAATGAAAACATTTATGGAAACCCTTTCCCTCTTAACATTTTAATGAAATCCCTCTTACGTATGTCTCAAAAGAATACATAGCTTTTAATATTTTCTAAAGCTGTTTATTGCCACTTTTTCTTGCCTTTGCAGGAAGTCACTTGATGTATGTAGCGGTGTGTACAATTGTGTAGAGCTACATTAAAACAAAGACTGTAAGAGCTGTAATTCAGTTAGCTACAGTGAACCTTGCATCCCAGGACCTCAGAGCATTTCTTGAATTGAGTTTGCTTGAGATGCTCGCAGATTGCACTGTGAAAACGATCCATAGCTCTTTGGACCCATCAGCGGGGCCGTGGTCTGTTTTGTTGGAGGAGGGGCTGATAACAGCATTTCCCTGGGTTCCTCGATTGCCAAATACACGTTGCCATTTGTTCCAGAGTTTCTGCGTGTGGCAAGGATGCTGCTGTCACATGCCCGATTTTTGAAACTGCTTGTGGTTTGTCTTCTCTGCACCATGGAGAGGAGGCTGTCTGCATGAAACCGGGGCATAAGCTTGGCATCACCAGCCTCCCCACATCCAGACAGTACATATCTTGTCCCCAACCTTCGATGACAGCCAGAAACCACAGCCTTAGCCTCTCACGAGATTTGTCATTTCCTAAAATCATCCTTCCAAACCGTTAGCTTTTGCAGCCTATAGATCTTACAGTTCTGGGTTGTGCCTGTTCGGGGGGGGGGGGGAGGAAGGGTGGACGGGCGTTGCCAAGAACATGGTCATTTCTCCCCTCCTGTCCCCACCACCCAGCTTCTGGATTGTCCAAGTTTTGCATCATACCCTCCTTGGCCATTTCATTGTTGTATTGACGCCTTAGGATTCACTGGGGGTGGGGAACTTATGCTAACATGGGAAAACCTCGTATCCACAGAGAGCTTTATGTCACGTGTTTGACGTAAGCTGTATCCACAGAGAACTTTACGTCACGTGTTTGACGTAAGCTTCCATAAGAGCAAATGAGATGCACAGTTCTGGGTTTCCATCAGCCTTAGTTAATGCCCCAATCTACACTGGTTAAAATAATCTCTCAGTCCACCCTCAGCCACTCAATCTTGACTTGTTTGTTTTAACCCTTTGGTTCCTGCAGTGCTGAGGTGTCCTGCAGGTTAGGCGAGTGCTCTACACTGAGCTACAGCCCCACCTTTAATGTTTGTTTCCTGTCTGTGTCCTCATTTGCCATTTGTTCCCTTCTTGGCCACACTCACTTGGAATACTCCCTAAAAGACCACAGCATTATTGAGCCCTGGGTGCAATGCCCGGCATGGAGAAAACACATTATAACTCTTCACTGATGCAGATATTCCAGCTACTCACCTCTTGACATCTTTTAAACACAACACTTTGCTTCTTCACAGTGGTAATATCTGTCAGCCTCAGACTAATCCTGCAATGCACAAAATCAAGGACTCATGATTGCCTAAAACCAGAGCATTGTGTTGAGCTTAAAGGAAGCCCTCTTCCCTGACTCGCGTGTGGAGCGTCCCGACACTTGGTGTGGAGGCTGCTGTAGCTGTCTTTGGTTTGGAGGGTGTTGGCTGGAAGGCAGTCTGGGTCTTTCTCCTCAGTGCTGAGTGATTGTATCATTGATTTTGCAGACACGCTGAGAGTCAGCAGAAGCACATGGCTGAGAAAATGCCCGCGAAGTGAAAGACAGCCATCCGCCAGAGGACAAGCTAGAATTTATTTTGCTTCTGTGGTCGTAAAAATTGCTGTTGCTAAAGGTGGCTTCGAAACAGACATCAGTGTTAGTCATTGGTAACGTCCGAGCTTACTGTCCCGTGATTGGCCTTCGCTTCTTAATTTATTTTAATTTTTTTTTTTTACTCTCGCTACTTACTATCCAGCCTTTTAATAAAATATTGTTACAAGAACTGTACAGTACTTACACCACCAACAACCGTGGATAAGCAGAGAGTAGTTTTTAACTTTATTTTTGTTTAGAGACTTTGAGTTGGAGCAGTATTTTACCATTGACTATTTCATTCTTCACTGTAGCTTTGAAGAGGGACTGTAAATGACGGTGCTATACAAGTCAAAATACATGCCTGCCTCGTAGTGAAGTCGTAGCTCTCCATACTATGTATATTTTAATCAGTTTTCAACATTTTGTGAATGTTGACTACTTGAGGTTTATTCTTAGATGTGCTATTAACATTCTGTCGGATCCACATGGTTCCTTGGAAGTTTTATGTATAAATATGTAAAATAAAAATTAAAACTTTGTTTCATATGATACATCCTTTTGCTCACTAGCAAACACTGGCTGTGCCTCCTTTGCCCTTTGGGGAATCCCCACCAGACAGTGGGAACTGCCAGTTGCTCCAAAGAAGGTAGCAAGATAAGAAAGAATATGACGTCAGTTACGTCGGGGCCGGCGTTTCCGGGATCGACTGAAGCAACGCACCTGGAATGGTGCCTCTCTTTAACACCTATTCCTCTTGTTAGGCCCTCAGATTGTGTCAGTGCTCCTTTAACAGATTTGTCACTTGAACAAATGGTATTTGCACTTTTCTTGTGGAGCCTAGAGCCTGACATGACAGAGAAGCTGTGATCTCCTGCACAAGACCCTCACGTGACCAGGCCCACTGGCATCCTCTCCTGAAGGGTAGGAGGGCTCACGGAGCACACGAGGTTCTCCATCTGGGACCCATGAGCAGTTAACAATTGTAGAGGGTCAGAAGGACGCTCCTTGGGTACGGAGCATCTGCAAATCGCGCGTGCTCCTGTGAGTAACTAATGCAGCTCACTGCTTCATCAAGTTCGACGTGTGTGGAATCCGTCTGATGTTGGTGCCCTGTCTGAAGTAAAGTTAGACATTCATTCAGGCGCCACAAGAAAACTTACACAACACGTTTTTTACTGTGTTTCTAAAACTACTTTTTGCCATTTGTATTTTTTGAAGCACTTTTACTGGTCTCAACATTTTCCAGCTCTAAAGAAGATTGCAGGATGTTCTCCAGTAGGTATAGAGACTCACTCAGTTAGCTGGTATGCACTGATGATTAGAAACCCACCAACTGAGAGAGATGGGCAATTCAACAGCCCGGCTCCGCCCCTAGGTCACCTGGTTTCTTCGTGGAGTCCACGGTACAGGCAAGACTTTAGAAACCAATATCCCGTCCCCCTTTCTCAGAAGTAACCATTGTAAGTCACTGAAGGAGTTACCATAGTTCATGGTTAGCAAAACAGGTTATCTTAGGTTGTAGCACACGTCACTTTTATGGGCTTAGTCAGCATTTGCATTCAGAATAGAAAAAAATTGTAACTCTGAATGTGGTTCGGTTTTGTGAGTTGGCCACAGGCCAGCTGTGATTGCTGCCGACTGTTGAACTCCACTGACTTTTCTCTGCCTGCCTAAGTCCCACTGCGCCTGTCAGCCATCTCCCAGACCGTTGCTGCTCCCATTGGGCAGGCCTGCTGTTCTCAAGTGCAGCCATGCAGTGGAATCATGTGGAAGTTTCAGAAAGCACAGGCTCTAGGGTCTTATTGTGGCCCTGGCATGTTTGCCATTAAAGCATTATTTGGGGTGGGTACAAATGTTCCACAGTGGTGTATGGAAATACGGATGACTTTCAGGAGTTGGTCCTTTCCTTTCCACCTTGTAGATCCAGGGATTGAACTTAGGCCATCAGGCTTGGCAGAAAGTGCCTTTCAGTAGCCATCTCATTAGCCCCATGGCATCTACAGAAGGCCCCCAAGTGCTAATATAGAAAATCACTGTCATGGAATTTCTTTTCAGCTTTTTGTTAAAACATGTTTTTCAGTGTCAAGTGTTTTTTGGTTTGTTTGTTTGTTTGTTTGTTTTAGTTTAAGTGTTATGTTCTTATTTAAGCCTTTGGGAAAGCACAAAGTTATAAAAAGGACGGACAATGCCTCTGCTCAAGGAAGGGAGAGTGATCTGGGCATGCGAGCCTCCTGCTTATCCGGAGCTAATACAAACACTCATCTGCCAGGAAAGGCCATCTTAATTTTTAAAACCCTTGCCAGACTTAATCAACACCAATAAACTTTAGAAATATCTTCTGTCTTAAGCAGTGTATTCTCCATAGCTACAAAAATACATTCTGAAGAAACCCAAGGCCTCTCGATCCAGTCTCTCCATCCATTCGCCCAGCCCATAACTATCACTAAAGAACTCCAACTCAGGAAGGAAACAAGACATGAGGATGCACCCAAAGGAGCCCCTCAAGATCCTCCCAGTGTCAGTCATGCTAGGAATAGAGTGCCCCCGCCCCCCAATCTCCTGAGAGTCTCAAAGGAGTGTACTCTCAGTCAGCTAGGAGCCACTTCAAACCTTTCCTGTGGGAGGCTCACCTCCCAAGGCTATTCTTTCAAGACCTTCTGCTGAGGTTTGCCAACAGACTGGGCTAATCTCAGCAGCATCCTCACCTGCTCTAAGTCAGCTAGATGAGCTGACCCGAGGATAGGACACCATCTCTCATCCACATTTGAAGAAACTGAGGTGTACTCACAACCTTCCAGGCCCTAGGACCAGGTCTGGCTAAGAAATTACCAGCTTCCTAGGGCTGGGATCTCAAGAGAGCTACTGAGGCTCCGACTTGTCACTTGTTAGTACCATATCTGGAATCACTGCAAAGACGATACGTCGTGTTCAGGAAGTTACTGTCAGCAGCGAGAGCCATTGAAGGGAAAAGCTAAGGGTGAGAATGTTTGGGGCTGGAGATGCTGTCATTTCCATTTCTAGATTTGACACCACCGTGTGTGTTTGTTTCTTAAATATTAGTTTACAAAGTGAAGATGCTTAAGGGAAGCATTAATCCAATCATTCCCATTTCAAGTGCTCTTCCTCTAAATATCAGTGGTCAGTCTCCATGTGTATATTTTTATGCCCCTTTCTTTGTGCCTACATGAACAGATGTACACAGATAGGGTTTGTGTTCTAGTTTGTTCATATAAAGTGGAATCACATAAAACAACTCTTTGCAACTTGCTCTGTGAAAGTATGCATACACACACACGTCAAATACAAGTGTCTGCGTCTGCATTACGTTACTCAATATGGTAATTTCCATTCCCATCTATTTCTGCAAATGTTCCAGCCGCTCTTTTAACTGCATACCCAAGCCATGGTTTTCAAACCCCATAAACCCCTGCAGTTCTGGCATGTGCTTTGTTCAGCCAGTCTCTTCCCTCTGAAGACCCTTTCCAAGGCTCTCCACTTTGCCCCTAGGTCACACTCTAGCTTGCACTTAGCTTCTCCTAATGTGCTCGCCCATTGCTCTTCCTTAACTGCCACCTAGTGTGTCTCACAGCACAGGGAACTAACACAGAGAAGGCCGGGCAAGGCCATTGCGGGGAAGTTTGATTCTTTGTGACAAAATTAGACCTATTTGTGACAAATACTCAACTCTTTTATCATTAAACATTGAGCTTGAATGGCACTTTCTTAATGAACCTCTGTCCCACACATGCACACATAGCCTTAAGGAATTCTCTGTCAGAATGTCAGTTCAAGAGCAGACGCAAGCCTCCGCCGTGTGGACAGCCCTCAGCAAAGAACCAAGCAGACAACTCGTACTTGTAGACACTTGGATTGACTGACAGCACTCTCCTCTTCTAAACAGGCAGCGCCTCTCTTCTTGACTGAGGGAAGGCTGTAGACCTTCATATTGGGCTACTCCCACTGTTTAATCCCCATGATTGGCTCATTTCTATCCCTTAAGTACTTGGCTTTAGACCAACTGATACCTGTTGCATTCTTCTTCTGAATCTGTCATCTCTAATAAATGTCCCCATCACAGACATAGCTATCCATCTACTAAAAATCCATGCCTACCTATGTCTGTAGCTGCAGACTTGTCCCTAGGACTTGGCTCTTTGGGCAGAGACATTCCCAGCTCCCGGTGTCTAAGGTAACTCCATGACTAATTGATTTTTCCCAATAAAGTGTTAATGGCGGTGATGTGTCTTGGCTCCAGCTTAGGTTCTGAAGACGATCTGCCCAGCATCTCTCTCCTCACACCAGCTGCAGTCTCAAGGCCTAGGAGATGTCAGAGACAAAAGGGAAGGAGAGTCCCCGAGTCACTGCATGGGGGACAGCTGCCTGCTGTTCTAGTAGGATTCTGGTGTTCAGAAGTGAGAAACAAGGGCATTTGAACTGTTACACTTAATTAAATCTGTCATTGAACTAGCAAAGGCAGACCCTCAGTAAGGGCAATCGTCTTTAAGAAAGAGTTAGAAAACTAGTTCTGATCTCTGAGAACAAACTGTTAACCCATATACCACACTATTTTGTTTCTCTGGAAAAGAAGTGACTCACTCTATTTCTGGCCACTGACCTCTACGGCTTAGCTTAAATCTCATTTTCCAGTCGATCTTCTGTCCCTGGAGCAGAAATCAAAAGGTCAAGATAAGATTTATGAATAAACAATCCTTTCTAAAAATAAATATGGATTTTTATAATGATGTCAAGTGAACATAGGAGGTCTCTTTGACATCTGTCTGGTAAAACCTTGTGATCCACCAGTCCTCGTGACCACACTGGGTAGTTCAATCCCAGCTGAATTCTAGGAAGTACAAAATACCGTTTGCACTGATGCTCACTTAATTTTGTCTAAATAAGATGCAAGGGTGGCATGTGTTCATTCTGATATGGGTTGATGGGTGGTGCGGTTTTCAGGATTTTTTAGTAGAAGCTATGGTCAGTTGTCAGAATGAAGTAATGTAAGTAATTTATGAATTGATCACCTGTCTGTACAAACTGAAAATGAGCCAAAAAACTTCCTGGTCTGGAGTTTTGGTTTACAAAGAATTGCCAAGAAGAGTTGGGTGCAGTAAGTTCTTTTGCAGAACATTCTTCTCTTTGTACATTTATTTTCTAGGTTAATGTTGGGCTACACTTTTAACACAGCCCTGGTTTTAAAAGTTATTGAATTTGTTTCCCTGAACCAGGTAAAAGTGTACAAAGTAAGATAGGAAGGCTGTGGGGAAATTATTCTATTCTGTTTTACAGCCCACACTCAAGCTTTTGCTTTGATTATTTACCACAAGATTCCTTGATTCTTTATATTCAATCAATACTTTGATTTCTGACTTTTCAGAAAATAGACATGTATGTTCTAACTCAGGTAAGGCACTGTAAGGTAGACGTGAGTTCTTTAATTTTCTGCTTCATAAAGTTACTTCCTTCCCAGTGTCTGTCCTCAGAAGAAATCCCAGCCTGTAGTGACACTCCGCCTCACCGTATGTGTGGGTTCGTTTGGTCTTTGAGCATCCCTGTGTATTAGACATGGCATGTTAAGGAGCCTGTGCCCATCCCTCACCTCTCAGGCAGTTTAGATGCTTGCAGAGAAGATGATATAGATGTTATCAGGAGAAAAAGGCTTTCCTGCTTATCACAGAGCATCCATTTCCTCTTTCCAGTGAACTGACAGACTCTTGATAAGACAGCTTATTTTAAAGCATGCCACTATCTCAGATATGGGTCAGGCCAAGAACAGAGCATCAGGCAGCTCTGTCAGGCTAAGCAATGTTTTATTATAATTTTTTATCTTTTGAAATTATAATTACATCATTTCTCCCATTCCTTCTCTCCCCTCCAAACCTTCCCATTTATCCCTCTCTGTTCTTTCTGAAATCCTTGGCCTCTTTTTCACTATAAGTGTATGTGAAATATATATATATATATATATATATATATATATATATATATATATATATCCCTGTGCATTATATATATAGAGAGAGAGAGAGTTGTATTTCACACACGCATATATGTATATATTCCTAGATACACAGTCTGTATAATGTCATCTGTATGTATATATGATCTCAGGATGACTACATGGTATTAGAAAACCAATTGGGAGGAGAGGATTCTTCCCTGAGAAAGACCATTTCTCCACTCTCAGCATGAGTCCCTACTGAGTAACTTCTAAAAGGAAGTAATGAATGCCTCAGAAGAAGTGGGGATGTTTGTAAGGGAGTCATAAATCCATTTCAAGCAGTTCTGTCTAAACTAGGAGTGGGAGTGAAATATCACACGGGAAGTTCTGGAGTTCCCAGCCAGTGTTCCACAGTACACTGTAGACTGTGGGGTTTGTATAGAGACAGCAGCTTCAGCTGCCAAGCTTCTCCCAAGGGCATTAGAGCGAGCCTAGCCAAACATGAGGGCTTCGGAGAACAGGAGTATGGCTCAATGCAAAGCCTGGGGACCCAGTGTCACCATCAGACCTTGGCAACTTCATCCGAGGCCTTGTCTTTGGAGTTTCCTCTAAACATACCTTGGTCCACTGAACCCTCAGGCCAAGCAACTCCTTGCTTGATGTAACCTGCTGGTGAGGGAGCCAGGGAACCAAAGCCTACCCCTTAATCACTCTGCAGTTTCCAAGTGGTGCCCACTACATGGAACCCACCAAGTTCCGGGAATGCCAAGTTACAGAAGGCGTGTGTCAAAAGTAGCTGAATGATTATACATTTCATAGGCAGTATATAAACTATCAAAAACTGCTTTCTGCTGAGGCTTACCTATAGCTCGGTAGTAAAGAACTTGCTTAGCATGCAGGGGTGTCCAATCTCCTGTACTGTGGAGTGAAGCGTATTGAGGACTCTCTCTACTTCCCAAGCTGTTCTTAGGACCTGTCTCTTCCCAAACACTGAGAGACAACCATCATTTGAGGAATAGAAATCGTTGTGATTTGGAAGGAAGAGACAAAACCAGTAATTAAAAAATAAAGCAACAAGGAGATGATCAAAGCCTTTGGGGGCCACACTTCAAGAGTATTGTTCATTTCCATCTTACATGAAATAGCCCAATGTCAACCATCTTCCTTTTGAATCTAAATTCCTTGCCTTGTTTTTGTGCCTTTCTTGTTTCTTTTATAATCAGCTCAGTCCCCTGATTTGCATAGATGATGTGTCAATAATGTACTAAGAATGCTTTTGCTAAGCCACTAAGAAAAAAATCAAAATGCCCACTTCCTCTTTTTAGTATGCATATATGTATCATTTCCTCAATAATGCTTTTTGTAAAGAACTCAGGGTACAGACTCATGGATGTCCTAGTTGGTGTCTGACGCTGTTGTCTTCTCCTGTCAAGCATCATTAGTGCCTTGACTTCACATCTCAGGACCCTCTTGGACTTACAATCTGGGTCTAAGAGAACGCCCTTCTCAGAATTGAGAAACTCAAGGGAAGACGTTCATGTACAAATACATGGGATTGCCTGCATCCCAACTGAGGGGACAAGCAGCACTGCTTTCACATTGCACCAGAAAATGAAAGACAGGGGTCAGGACTTCTTCAGATCTCTAAGACAAGTACTCACTGTCATTCCAAGCTGAAATTTGCCCCCAGGCTTATGAGACTGAACCGGTTTTCACAGGGAATTCCTTGGGCTTCCATCACACGTACCATCACAAACACAGACAATTCTCAGGTAAGATATGGAGGATGCAGCCTTTAGGACGACAGTGACTTCACCCCACAAAGCTTGCTGCTAAAGGCTGGAAAAGAGTGAGCAACGAAATTCTAGAAGAGAACAGAAGATGTGTTTGATGGAACTTGTCTGAGGGAAAAAAAGAACATCAAAGTGATGTCATGTGTCATAGTCAACAGAGGGACAGTTTGGGCTAGTGCCATTATTACGTACACCATGCCAGAGGTCACAAAAGCATGTAGGAAGGACACTGATAAACAATCAAATAGAGCCGGGCAGTGGTGGCGCACACCTTTAATCCCAGCACTTGGGAGGCAGAGGCGTGCGGATTTCTGAGTTCGAGGCCAGCCTGGTCTACAGAGTGAGTTCCAGAACAGCCAGGGCTATACAGAGAAACCCTGTCTCGAAAAACCAAAAAAAAAACAAAAAACAAAAAAACAATCAAATAGCTGAAACAAATTGAGAACAAGACAATGGGGGTGATGTGGAATCCATACACAGACTAAGGGAATTGGTAGCCAAGAAATGATGTGCTGAGCTGACCTGATTTCTACTATGCTCCCCTAAGACTTCAAAAACAGTCTTGATATATCCATGTACAGTGGTACACACCTAGAATTCCACAGGTTGGGAGGCAGGGAACTGCTATGAGTCTGAAGGCAGCCTAGGCTACATAGAGGGCTCCAGGCCAGCCAGGGAGTCATAGTGAGAACCTACCTTGAGAAAACAGCAATGGTTCTAGGGAATTCTGGAAATGTGCTTGCCTAGAATTCACAAGGGCCTCACCTCAATCCCTAGTATCACACAAAATTAGACGTGGTAGCAAGCACTTAGCAGGTAGAGGAAGGGTGATCAGAGGTTTAAGGTCATGTCAAAGTGTATAGAGAGTTGGAGTCACCCTTGGATGCATGAGATCCTGTCTTAGAAAAGAAAAATTTAATTGGTTAATGATATGAAAATAAATCTAGATTCTGAGAAGAGTACATTTCTTCTACCAATCAGCTCTTGGATGGACCAGATTAGTCACCGGAAATCACAATACTCTACAATACTTACATTTACCTGTTGTATTTGTTGTGTTATTTAAGGACAACTTTATGAGCACTAGATGAGCACTTCTTTGAGATGTCGGTACCAGTAATTCTCAAGTCTCCCTGATGTTCACTGTAACTTCTTTGATAAAGCTGCCCTCTTCGCATTGGCTTCCAGGAAGCAATCAATGAGACTGTAGTCTATCTCTCTCAAATCGAGTAAAGGCGCCAGGTAACAGCCTTTACTTCATTGCATTATACCTCTAAGTTGCCTCAAATTCTTTTGGGGAACAAAGAGTTATCATAAGTAAATCAATATATCTTTTACTTCTCTGTTTTTATCCATGCACTTATGTGTTGACTTAGGCCTGGCAGGCTACTCACATTTGGAATCTATTCCCAGGGCAGCATCAAGACTGGGAGATGCCAAAGGCCAAAGGTTTTTTCTCAAGACCATGTGAATAAAACTCAAGTCCTGCTATAAATTCCACCGCTGCAAGCATCTTTTATGTGTCTGCATATATACAATGAAATATGATCTTATATACCCAATTTCTACCCTACATCTCTTTCCATACCCCTCAATATATCACCCTCCTAACTTCATAGCTATCTGTCTGTGTTTCTGTCTTCCTTCCTACCTTCCATTCTTCCTTTTTTCCTCCCTCTGTTGTTTAGTCTCCTTTGCTTACACTGTCTTCCCATTTCCGTAATTGTCTATTCATTGTTTAGGCTTTCTTGCTTCTCTAGCACAAAGAAGGTCATTTATTTTTGTTTCTTTATTTCTATTCCAGCAAATGATACTTTATAGTAGTTAAATAAATGCTATTTGAAGGACTGGATGAGAAAATGAATGTTCCACATTATCCTACAGAAAAGTTCTACTTCTTGCTTCTCAATACTCAGTTTCCTTATCATAGAACTTTTGTAAGTTCTGAGGCATACACATCTGCTTCAAGTTCCATATGTACTTTTTAAATTAGTGTGTGTGTGTGTGTGTGTGTGTGTGTGTGTGTGTGTGTGTGTGTGAATCCCATACCCAGGACTGCCAAGGTATAGATGGGGAGGTCATGGGACAAATTTTCAGCTCTTTCCTTCCACCGTGTGGTTGCTGAGAATTGAACTCAGGCCATCAGGCTTAACAGCGAGTACCTTCACTCACTGAACCATCTCATTGGCCCAAAATGCCACATCTTTTCAAGGCAAAGGCATTCCCAAGCCTTTTTAAGGCAGTTAATCTTCCATGAGATCTTCAGCCAAACTTAGTTCTGAAGTGCATTAGAAATGCTGGATATCAGAACTTAAGGTGCTTTATCAATGAATCACAAAGTGTTAAGCATTTTTTAAAGAAATGAATTACATATAGAACAGCAAGTAGTGTTCAAGCTAAGAGGGCCACATGTATTATGATACAACCATCCACAAATACCCAAATATGCATGAGTGGCCGTGCTGAGACCTCATCAGAAATAGAGTAGCTGAGCTCCCACAGACTTCTGAGAGGTGTTTCAACTTCTTGACATATACGTTTGGTTGTTCCTACTGATCGTCAGGCTAACTTTGGAGTTAGCCTTAATAGACAGGTGATTCCTTCTGCAGAGACAATTCCAATCCTGTAGTGTTGAATTGATTCTCAGGATTTGAATGGCTGAATCACTCCTGGAGTATATAGGAAGTCAGGTCAAAAGAGAGGTAACAACGAGATAATCTTTCATTTACCTTTTAGGGGAACTAGCCAGTATTCTTACAGCCTTAAAAAGTCATTGAAACTTCCCAGAGATGTTCAACTCACCCCCAGGAAACAATTTAGGACTTTTCACATCGCTTTATTACCACATATGATGATAGAACTTTCCTAAGAACAAGGAAAGGCAAGCTGCTGTGATTTTTACTTTGCAGAAAGGGAAATATATATAGGGGGTAAGAAGGGCATTTCCCAAAGCTTTGTAGTAGCCATAAGCATTAATGGTCACATGTGTACACTTGTACCACTGGGTCACTTCTTAGGCTCTTTGAAAAGTCTCCCTCCTCCAAGGCAAAACAACACTCTACTCATGTTTAAGTTGGCCTCAAGCTTTCTACCCTGTTTAAATAATTGCAAATAATATTATTTCCAAAATTTCCTAAATGTAAAAGAAATTAAATATATCTGATATAGCCAATGGTGTATTTTTCTTAATGTACACAGTGGGATATGAATGCTAGAGTAATTTGAAATACATTTGGAAATACAGGTTGAGTGTGTAATTTGGCAGACAAACACTTGCTAAGCATGCATAAAGCTCTGGACTCTGCCTCTTGCAAACTTTTAAAAAATGTTTTTATGTCTCTGTGTGTATGTGTATATATATACATGTAAATATATACACATATATGAATTCTTATTTAACTAGAGAAAAATACTTTTATTTGTTAAGAGACAGAAATGTTTATTTCCCATTTTTCTCCTCATATTTCAGTCTTAAAATCATTGTATTTCATTTTTAGAAATGTTTTATTTCTCTGTGGAACTTTTTTACATAAGTAAACACATTGGTAAAACTGCTTTTGCTAAGTAAATCATCTCACTGGCCCCCATTTCTTCATTCTTGAAGAGAAAAAAAAAAGGAAGTCTGGCCAAATAAAATTTTAAATTCCTTGGAATCACAGGAAAATAACTGGGTCATTAATAATGACTACATCCACACCCAGCATGTGGTTTCTTGTTTTCAGTCTGAATAGTTATGAATGGGATGTTTCGTGAATGGGAGACCTCCACAGTTTCACAGTGAACTTGACACCTGTAGTCTGGATGAGAGGTCAAATTTCCCAACATGGATTAGCACGGTGATTGTCAGGAAGGTTCCTTAGGTGTTCTGAGGTGTTAGGGTCTTACTGCTCCTCCAGAGGGAAATCCCTGTGGTCAGATAAAGAGGTTCCTCGGAAAAGAAACAAAGTTGTTTAATTACATTGGCACAAATGGAAACCGAAGAATCAAATGAAGAAAGTGTTTCTAAGAAGGGAGTTTGCTTTGGTTTTTACGTCTGCCCCCTGTGGTTTCGCTTTCCATTTCTGTGGCATTTGGTTGAGGTGATAGTGCCTCAATAGTTCCTGCTCATGGCCTTCTAACAAGAAACCCTGGAAACCACTGAGGACTGCAGGCTAAATGAGCCCAAAGGAAGAGGCCAGCTCCTAGCTGGCCTTCCAGGGGTACTTCCTCCCTGATGCCTCCTCTAGGGCTGGCTAAACTCCCCTGCATTCTAAGCCTGGGAGCCCCACTGGCTTGTGGAGGTTTTTGCTTAAAAGGTCTAGAGATGTTTCAAGCCTCTTCCCACTCTCTTCTCTTCCAAACTCACATCCTCCATTTCTTCCTGATAAGCAAATAGTCCCATCTTTTATCTAGGTATCCTGAAACTTGGGACTTACGTTTGACACCTTTATTGTTTTCTTTTACCAGTTCAAATGCAGTGGCCACCAGGCCCTGCCGTTGCTTCTTCTAAATGAATCCCATACACTTCACCTAGGCAGGCCAAGGACGAGTGCCGTCTAGACATTCTCACCAGGGCTGCTATAAAACCTTTCCAAGTGCCACCCTCTATATGAGTCACCTCTTGTCCATCCTTGACACTGTCCTTTATGGCCTTTCAAAAAACGAAAATACTGACACTGGTGGTGGCGGCGCACGCCTTTGAACACAATACTCAGGAGGCAGAGGCAGCCTGTTCTATAGAGTGAGCTCCAGGACAGCCAGAGCTACACAGAGAAACCCTGTCTCAAAAAAACAAAACAAAAAAAACCCAAAATAAAACAACCAAACAAAAAACCCACAAATACTTATTTTTTTCCCTTCTGTAGCAGCTCTGGCAACTGAGGCGGCTACAGAATAGGACGGGGCAGCAGAAGCTGGTTAACTCTTCACACCTAACTTTGACTCACAGCCCGGTGGAGATTCTGGAAGGTTTGATAGAAACCCATATAATCCTTTATTTCTTTTCAAAGAACACCAAAAAAAAAAGTGTGGACAGATCGTTCTCAATCGGCCCACTCTGACAGACCACCTTTTCATAGCTGTACTGCATTCCCTTGAGAGACAGTGGTTTATTTAACTCATTTCTTGTTAATGTCCATATCTACATACGTCCCAGAGGCAAAAAAAAAACCCTTCAGAACAGAGAACACACATCAGTCATTTGATGGTATTGCTGAATTTTCTTCTAAGGGAACTTTGTAAAATATGACCATACTAACCAACAGTTGTGTCCACCTGAGCCTGGACCAGAGCCACATTACCCTGGACTGCATTCTCACCTGCGTTGGAAAGCCCTCACATGCTCTCGGGTGCTCCATCTAACCCCTGATTCTCACTGGCAAGGCTCCTGCCTCTGTGGGCCAGGGAGATGTGGACACCCAGGGTCTTTCCTGATCTCCCTCTGCATATGCTCCGATGGCTGCACACTGCGCACGTGGAGAGCTTTGCAAACCCAATCATCTACTTGTCACCCTCTGTGACTTTCCCCAACAAAAGTTCCTTATGCTACTGAGGCTCTGGCCATCTCTTTAGACCTGCATGGCGGTCTTCCTCTGCAATCTGCCAGGAAGTGGGTTCACCTTGAGAACGTCTTCTAGAGAGACGTCACCCACCGTGCTCCAGCCCATTGCATGTCTGCAATCTAGGTTTCATGATAAGCAACTCTTCTCTGTTCAGCTTCTTGGTGTCCCATCAGCTTTGCTCCTTGATCCTCAGAATATTCTCCTCAGATGTCTTAGCAAGGAGAGTCAGGGCTCAGTGCCGGTACACCAGACCTGTGAATCAGATGTCTGGACATCACTCAGCAATTTGATGATTGGCAAGATGAGCTCAATGGGACAGAAGAAACAGAAGTGAAAAATATGTGTGACATGGGACTGGAGAGATGGCTTGTCAGGTAACAGAGTAAATTGCTGTTGCCAAGGACCCTAGATTAGTTCTCACACTGGGAACCCCAAAACCATGTAACTTCTACCTCAGGGGGACCCCATTGCTTCTGGTCTTTGTGGACATTTCATTCACATGTACATACCCACAAACATAAACATAACTTTAAATCATAAATAATTAATGCATTTTGTATAATGTGCATGGTTTATTTACAGGGTAGATAATAACCTCTTCTACTAGATTAAAAGATAAAACCTAAACCCTGTCCCATCCTGAAAGAATCTTGACATGAAGTCCTTCACAAAGGTCCATTGCATATGGAATTCTATACAATCAGAATCCTGAGACAGAACTAAAGGCCAAAGGACTTTGTTGTTGGAGACTGGTATGATGTATGTGAAGCAACATAGCAAATTCAGTGTCTCCCTTATGCCTGGAGAGAAGGATGTTTTTTATAAACCTACCAAAATGGCAGCACATAAGAACAAGTGTGTATTATCTTGGGGCCCAGGATCTGGAGCCAAACTCCTTCCGATTGAATCCTTGCCTCCAAGCACACCCTTTCTCTGTGCTTGGGCAACTTTCCTAAGCTTCTTTTGCCCTGCCTGCCACAGTTGTACAATGAGGATGAGGGTATGGCTAATATAAGCTTGCCTTAGTGGGTTGGTTCATGTGGATGTTCTTAGAATCACTCCTGACCTATAATGAATGCTATTTAATTTAATGTTACATTTGATTAATGTAAATTTATGTAATTATATAAATTATATAATTATTATATATATTATTAATGATTATATAATTGTAATTACACACATAGTTGTATATGTTATATATTATATAATTATATTATAATTGATATAAATTTAAAAATGTGAATTAATGTTAAATAATTTAATGACTGTTACTTCTTATTAATACAGTTAAGCATCACTGTTGTAGGGTTCTTCAGCATATCCCTGATAAGACACCATTGCCACAAGAATCTTCTGCTCAGCCCTGGAATACAGCAAGAAAACAGAAGCAGCAGATTGAAAACTGGGCTGCTCCTTTCCTGATTAGACTGGTACCCACAAAGTTAAAGAGAATCTGTTCAGAATGGTCCTTCTCATTATAGCCCTCAGATACACATTTGAAAGCACCTCAGAACCATCTCACCTCCTCTACTATCCCTACTACCATTCGCTTTTCTTGTTCCTGGGCCTCAGCATCCTCACCAGATAACCACTCTCTTCCAGCTGAGCATCAGAGAATCAAAGGTCTCTTGGCTTAGGTGTGTTCAGCTCTCCTGTGAGGTCTTGCAGCCAGGCCCCTGCCCAGGCCAGCTCCATGGGTTAATTAGTTTGCCAAAGCTCATATGACTCCCCGGTAGATGAGTACATATTTGAATTTTGTAAGCCCGATAATGGCCAGTGCTCTCTAAGACAACACTTGGAAGGCCCATAATCTTGCCAAGAACACACAGATATGCTTTCCTAATCAACTGAACTAACCAGCTAAAACCAAAAAGTCCATATATTCCCATACTTTTAGTACGGACAAAAATTATGATTACTCAATACTTGGCTATAGTTCTTGCTTAGGGATATGGGCACTAGATATCATAGAATATATTGAATAACTCGATCTTTTAGAAATACATGTTGATTCCATTTGAGAGACTGAAACA